>OW804099.1:53357235-54050949 GCA_942159475.1 Sthenelais limicola
TGCCCCTGATGGCAAAAAATGGATGTCAGGCCCACGATTAAAACCTTATGGAATAAAGAAATCGCAAAAACGCTTTGGTTTGTTGATTTCCTTTTTACAAGAAGTTTTTTTTTACTCAAGTTCTACCACTGTCAACTTATCAACACCCTGCGGCGTTCATTATATTTTGTTAATAATTATGACCAAAAATAAATAAATAATTATGACAGAGTTGGTCTTTCAGTGTAGCCGCGGGGCCTGGAAAAGCCTTGAATTTGGAAAAATAAATTCAAAGCCTGGAAAAATTAGATTGTAAAACTTGTTAAATACATTATTGACATGTGTAACAACTTCAACCGCCACACACACACCCATCCCGTCATTAGGGGTTTGACCAAAAGCGCTGGAACTGTCTCTGAACCTAAATAACTGACAGCTACATAAGTTCACCGCTCTAATGGAATTCACAACTAACATATATATGACGATACAAAAATGAAAGGACATTGGGACCATTGAAGGAAACGTGCTATAATTCTGCGTTGAGTAGTGAGGCTTCCACCAGATGGCAATACCAAGCCAGTATCTCCCTGGCGTGTCTCTGCTCTACCTCCCATATTCAATATAATGATTTTCATAACATGAATCACGGTCTCTTTGCACTGGGGATAGAGTATAACAATTCTCCCGCCACCACGAGACTTCTTCATAGTCGGATGATTTTTCCTTCCTAAAAAACGGGAAGGACAAATTTTCATGTTTAACAACTCCCAAATAATGTTACTCATGCCTCATGTCAGCGGAGTTGGACAATTGTGCCCTATAGAGATAGCTGTGTATATATGGTCTTATATTTTACCTTATAGCTCCTTATCAGCCTCAATATTTGGTGACTATGTATTAGAAAGGACCCCAGCCTAAACAGGTAGAAACGAAATCAGCCTCTTTGGATTCAGAAGATTCCTATAACATACTCTCGATAACCATCGACGACAATTAATCACTGCATTGAAAGTCGGCGCTATAACCACCTAAGGCAGAGATTAAAAGGATTGATAACCTGCAATCTCGGGCCTGTTGGTGCCTTCACAATCCCCCGGCTTCAACAAGGGATAAATACACCAAACAGTGCACCACTGAGACCTTCTGCCAACTAAATATACTATTGTACTATACATAGATTTCACATGACGTCATCCGGGTGGTTGGGGAATCATACTGGCCGCCATGACAGGGGTCAGCGCTTCCCTTGCATCTAAGGTGTGGTTATCAAAACAATTAAAGCTGATAAACCTCACAATGGTGGATACTTGAGTAATACCACACTAAAGAAAGATGACCTAACCTATCCAGAAAGGTTTGTTTAGGTACATTAAAACTGGTAAATGTTAAAACAGCCAGAAAACGGTATTTTCAAGTATCACAGCATATATATAGCCATCTAACGAACCCCCTGCAATGGCGACGGCCATGACGTCAGTGGAATCTATGTATAGTATTGCTGTCCTATTCACCAATGAAATGTCTCTTAAATTGGTTCCACCTTATAATAACATTTTATTTATATATTAAGCTGTGTGTAAAATAGAGAAGCCTTAATTAGGTAGTGTAAAAGTTATTATACTAATCAGTGACATGGAGCCAAACCTAGTTCAAACCGAATTATTTTCACAAACAAACACAATGGATTCTTTTTGTAGATTGACACTGCCCACCCCCCCTCGATCCCTGCTGTCCCTCCCTCCTCCTGTGGCCCTTCGCATTAAAATTGTTTTGTTTTAGTGTTAAATCCATGTGCACACCATCGCCGATGTACGGCAATGATATTGCACACCAGCGTCACGGATGGGAAGGCTCAGTGGCACTACTGGTGATAGAGTGAGAAACCATTACACGAGTGATGCTGAGTGTGCGAGAGGGATGGCTTGAAATGGCATCGAATCCACACAACATTAAGTGAATGTGTATTTGACCGGCCTGATATGCAGTTGTTGTACAAGTAAGGCCTTATGCACTGATTCTCTATCATAGCCTCTAAGAATGACGAAGAGGTATAGGTCTTGAAAATCTCAGAGGATCCTGTCTAATATGCATTTGCCTGTCAGGCTGGGGGCTACGAGTCTGGGTTGTTATGCACGCATAATTAACTATGCCAACTCGTCTAGGATTAACCTAATGTAGTATTGTAAAATTCAAGAAACATCAACCATATTGAATTATAACGCTCTCATCAGATGAGCGAAAATAATTAGAGCCAAGTCTAAGAAGCTAATTTGCACTCAGGTGGAATTTTACTAAAGGCATATCAATATCACCCTAATAACCTGTATGCACTTGTTGGAGTTTGCCTACTGTGACACCCAACGGACTAAGCCTATCTAAACAGATAACATGTCACACTAATTAGATAAAAGGGGTAAACAGAAAGATACATATACAATTTGTACAAAGATATGCCTTCAAATTCTAACAGATCCGAAAGCTCCAAATGAAACTAGATCCATATCTTCAACTCATATAGCTGGGAAATTACTTGAAAAGCTCTTAGCAAGTCATCTTACTTTTTACATCAAGGACAATAATATTCTTTGAAAATCCCAACTTGGGTTCCAAAAAGGTCACTCTCCTCTCTCTCTCCTCTCTCTCCTCTCTCTCCTCTCTCTCCTCTCTCTCCTCTCTCTCCCCTTTTTATTTGCAGATTTACAGTAATCTGCCAATTATGTTATCGTGTAGACAAACATCCATCATTGATAAGAATCTGATGTGTCAGGAGGTTGGAGTTGGTGTTAATCTCAGATAAATCAGAAGCAGGAGTGCTTGGCTTTAGATCAAATCAAAGTTATCTCTCTTAATAATATTGTCTTGCTTTTTGTCCTGCCTCTGGCTTTAAGATCAAATGTATCACTTCTGGTTGAGCTTTTGTACTCGGTAAACATTGAGCTCTAGGCTCGTTTCTTTTTCAGGAAATACATAGGAAGTTGTTCAGACCAAGGCTTGAAAAGTTATATATCCCCTGACAAATAAACATAGAATTCACAGAACTGATTTTAGCAGCTCAACAGTGTCGGATTTAGTCATTATCAGGATATTTATGTGAGGGTGGTTGTGCGAGAAGAAGTGATTCTGATTCTAGCTTCCCGCCCAAACACCAGTGTGCTAGTCACCATTTACAACCTTACGAGAATCAAAAGATAGGCAACATATAGGGTGAAAATAAGAAGTCAGATTATCCCTCAGAAAAGGACTAAAGGACTGTGTGGAATTACTGTGTTGTATGGACAAAATTACAGTTGTACAGTTGTTTGTTAGAACTTTGGTTTGCTGGTACCAAATTCTCTCTATGTGCACAACCCATCTGTGCATGTGCATAACCAACTGGAAAGAGGGACTGGAGAACATAAACATCCAGTTCAGATTGTTGTCATCTAACGAAAGTATATGGCTGGAAAATCTCCAAGAGATTTACTGACATATTAATCAGGGCTGCTTCATTGTCACCATCAAGGATGCGGTTCCTTTCCAATGCTTTCACTTGTTTGGCTAAGGGTTCTTTAGCACTTTCATCCCTTTTCTTGATCATGGAAAGCTTGATCTCTTCAATTTCGTTAGACTGATCCTCATGAATATGATAGGTGCCCCAAGTGACATCAAATATGTTTCTGGTACAAGCAAAGGAAAAACATCTGGGACTGGGTGAGAAGAGAGAATCTCCTCAAAGATCAAGAAGGAAAGGTGCAAAAGCCTATGCACTTGGTGGAAAGAAGACGAGATGGGGTGAACCAGGACTTATTAGATGGCAGATGCTAATGTTTATTGCTATTTTAATTTGATAATTTGAGCTGAAATATTATGCACTTGGTGGAAAGAGGACGAGATGGGGTGAACCAGGACTTTTTAGATGGCAGATGCTAATGTTTATTGCTATTTTAATTTGATAATTTGAGCTGAAATATTCGTGTATACTAGATTGTTTATCAAATGTCAATGACAGGGACTTTAATATATTGCCAGTATATTGAATTATGTAGTTCATTGAATTTGATAACAGATTAATTGGTATGATGTACTTTGAATATGATTAGAGATCAGTCATATGAAAAATGATGAATATAGCAGTTCTCAGAATCGATTTGTTTTAAGAAAAAGAAGATGATAATGTTTCTTGATTTGATAAACAAAACAAAAAAGAAGAAAAGGCTAGCCTTTACGATAGCTCCTTTTAAGATATTGGGAAAGGTGGAAAATCCTTTTTGAGGACTTATAGTTTATTTTGCTATGAAAAATTGATTCGTAACTTGAAGAGGTTTCACTTTGCTATAAATGATTAAAGCTGTCGTAGTGGATTTAAGTCCATGATCCATAAAGAAAGCTGACTGTTGTTTAAATATAATTCACAAAAAAAATTAAAAATGTTGTCATGTTTATGGTGGAATAAAGACCCGGTGTAGGGGGAAAAAAGATCAAATGTGTGCTTACCTTCTTTCACATAACTCCCCAATGACCACATGCCACTTATCCCTAACACCTCTCTGCTCCAGCTCGAAGGCTGTGTTATGTAACACCTCTGCCCTCCAAGTCTGTCTGATTACCGAATAAACTCCAATAAAAAAAATCCTGACTCTTAAAATCAATAAGAGTCAGGATATCATATCCTAACCTTATACGTGACAATAATTGTCACTTGACCATGGGTTACATGTAACTGAAATCTGCCAATACTTCCTTTGGAAACACAAATTAATTGAATTAAGCTGACACAAATTGTGATTATTTTAAAACAGCAAAACAGTAATAGAATAATAAATCAAATGCTTCTTGTTCTTCTGCTATACTTATTATATGGGCATAAAACTTGATGTGTAATCACAAATTTATGTATCATGTGTAAATCTGAAAAAAGTAGCCGACTTGGTGATGAAGTAGTTCATATAGTATGCGTGCTATATGAATATTTTTATAGCACCCCACTTATTGCACCTCTCATGTAGAATGCGCATATGAGCAAATCCACCATTTGGTCGTCATTTGAGCCTAATATCGTTTTCTGCCTATTTGAATGGGAAAAAAATGATGGCAGACATTTTCTGATTCCCCTATTTACATAGTTCTTCCTAAGAATTTAGGTATTGGGGTGAAAAAACTGGATTGTAGGGCCTTAAAAATGAAGAAAAATCAAGGGAGGCACAATAAAATGCTGGAAATGAATAAAAATGTTTAGTCGAACATTTGTTTGAACTCATTTAGCCATTGAGCCTTGACTCTGGGTAATGCATGATCTGTTTTTAAATCATTTTTATGGATCTTTGGTATAGTAAAAATGAAAAAATATATTGGGAACTCTGAATGTCAGCGTCACGTGTGGAAAATAAAATCCAAACCTAGAAAAAATTGAGAAAACATGGGTGAACAATATATACTAATTTGGGCCATTCTACATGCATTTGATATATTTAGAATAAATCTGGTCGGATATATGTTCATATTTTGGAATAATAGGTACAAAGGTAAGAGTTGGGCACCTCTAATGTCAGCGTCACGTGAGCATTGTTACTCTACCACATTTAATAAATATTAGGAATTAATAATTGATGATATCCATATAGCTGAGATGCCATACATACTTCATTTCAAAAACCATAAATCCACCCAGATTCTCCTTAATAGGAAGGTAGGGCAGGAAATGTGTCAGCGTCACGTGTGTTTTCCACACGTGACGCTGACACTGACACTGACACTGACACTGACACTGACACTGACACTGACGCTGACACTGACACAGACAAATTTTGTTGGGAAATACAGAGAACCTATATAAATCGCCACCAGATTTTGCCACTAAATACTAAACAGAACTCACATTTAGCTTCATGAACAACTAATACAAGTATTTAAGTCAACTTAAAAGAAAATGAAGGGGAATGAATGTTAGATATTTTTGTATATTTTCCAAAAATAATTGTGTTATATGTACAGTGGGCAGAGGGTCAATGACATGTCATCCTTGCCGCTGCCATTATCATTACCATTACTGAATGGTTATTTGGCTATAACTTTTCTTCTAGTTGGACTATTTTCACAAACTAAAAAGCGTTATGACCCTTATATTGAGGCCTATAAAGTACACAATAATTCAAAACATTATGTGCATATTTCTTTTATTTATTTCTAATTTAAATCCTTATTTATGTAGAAATATGTACTATTCTCCAGTGCCCTTATCAGCAGGGTTTCAGTCACAGACTCTACCAAGCTGCCCTGACGACAATATTCATTATTAACCTTTCCAATTTCGTCTATAGTAGCAGCAATATGTATAGTTTATGTACGAAAAAAAAAATCAATAGAAGCAATTTAAAAAAATTAAGAATTTTCAGCTCTGGATGGCCAAATGACGACCAATTGGAGGAATTGCTCATATAATAAATAGATAATTATATACAGCTATATAATATATTGTTGTAGTGTGGGACGGACGGATGATGTATAGGGTACATTCGTCCGCCACCAGGGGGCAGGGTGTCACATTGTGAGTGAGGACGGATCTCTGGGGGGTATAAATAGGGGTGAGATTTTAGGGTAAGGGCAGTTGCAGCCCAGGCATCAAGCAGTCCACATCTACCTTTCAAGATACTTCAATAAATGGGCTACTAGCTGAGACCAAGATTCATCTCTTATTGTTGTAATTGTTAGATAATGCAGGTCGTCCACTCGTCCGTTCGTCCACTCGTCCATTCGTCCGCATTCGTCCATTCGTCCATTCGTCCGCATTCGTCCAAACTAGGTAGAATGATATTCCACAGAGAACTCAATGGCTTTCTCCTTATGTATTAGTAAAATAATGACGGCGACAACAATATATTATCATGAACTTTGGAGACAGTTCCACATTATTTTGCGTGTTGGCTGTGAAAGTATTAATCATTAGTGGTATGATTATATAACCTCTTTTCGATATATTGTTTTAATCGTCTGAATTTCGATATTGGGTAGATCCCACTAGGGCAAATAAGTTAAGAAAGCTCAGCACTTTACAGACATATAATCTATTCTGTAATGTGCTGGGATTTTTTAATCTATGATAGATATACAATATAATCAACATATGTGAGTTAAAAGTTAAAAGTTGTGTTTCCGATTTAATCTCCCTCTCTCCCCCCCCCCCCCGCCCCCTCCCGCACACTCCCCCGACCTAGAAAAACTTACCCCACCTAAAAGTTGACCTTCCCTAATCTATTTTTGTTTTTAGAAAGTTTAGAAAGTCAATTAAAGCAGGAAAACAAGTCTTCTTAACCAGAAAACTGATTTTTCTTCAGTTCCTGCCCCCCCCCCCCCCAACACACACACACCTATAGTTTTCATCTACATAGATCGGAAACATGCCTTCTTTTTTTTAGCCTAGGTCATAATTATATCTTTTAAACCTCATCGGGAAATTCATAAAGGTGAGCATGCTGCCCTTTAATATCAGCAGCTGAATGGTTCCTTATTATGACTACGGAGACCATCTGTCCCAACACACAACAACAAATAATTACCAAACTATGGAAATTGTAAAACGGCCTTAATGTAAGGACCACACACAAAGCAGTTGCTCCAGAAAGTATAAATAACCTGCATTAAAAGAAAAACGGTCGACAGTCTAGACAGAAAGAAGACTGACACACCTTAGAATTGTTGGTTATGAAACTACAATACTTAAAATAAAAACAATAGATTTAACTAAGCTACTTATAAAACAAGAACAATTCAAAGTACAATTATAAAAAACACATTACTTTATGTAAACTGTAAAGAGTGGTAAATGCCAAAATGAATTAGCTTCAAAGTTGAGAAACATAAAGCAACTGTAGTAGGGCCTACACATATATCATAAGAGCAAATACCCTGGTAGTTCCACGTATTGCCACTACTGTAAGATACACATTATGTGTGTGGTATTTAATTGTATATAGTAATATCTAAATAAAGATTTGATTTTTTTAAATGAAAGAAAAAAGTACTATACCTACGAAGGAGCGGGTGTTAAGACTTGCAGGTCTCAATATTCATGAATATTTCCCGCCAGTACCAGTATAATCAGACACGGTGCGGGCATTGCGATTTTTCCTTTTTTGTTTTATTGGTACATTATTACCGCTGTCGGTGTTGGTGCGTTGTGCGTTCACATAGCTATATGGGAATTTAGAATATGTTTGGGCCTTTTTGGACCTCATATAACAGTCACTAATCGACGACCTGCCTAGCTGGGACTAATATACTTGAACTTCGGTGATGGTAGAGCTAGCGTATATTACCAAGTAATATTACTGTTGAGTAAGTACTGGAACAGAGTCTGCAGGAATAAATTGTAACATGCGGAATAATCCCTGTGGTAAGTTTCAACCAATCAGAAAGTCAATTGGCTGCTAATTGCCCATATGTATGTCAATGAAAACAAAAGAAACAACGAAGTGTGAGCAAGCAGGGCGATTTAGATGGTGTCCACTTTCACACTTCGAATTTTACCAAAGGATTTTAAGTATGTTCAGGATCCAATGTTAATGGAATAAAGGTGGGAGAATTTTAAGTAATGTGTATTTTTTTGAAGATTTTATTTACACTGGGTTACGATTATCCCAGTTGTCCATGCTCTTTTAAATTTATGTTGCAGACATACCCTAACAGCCCAAACATACACTAAACGCGTTAGAAACTGATATGTTTTATGGCCTTGGTCATTGTTGGTTTTTGACCAGCTTGGGCCTTAGGGCCTCAGCTGTCAAAAACCAACTATAACCTCGGCCACAAAACAAATGAGTGTTCTAACCCTTTATTATAGAACCTCTCTTGCCCACCATTCAAACTAGCTTGCAAAAGACTCTGGTATTATGAGTCAACTACTCACCTTGTATTGCACATGTATTATGTCTATCCATGATAAGGTAGCTTCATACAGTTAGACATGTATACAAGCCTCACCATTAATGTATTGTGGTGAAGAAAGTCATTAGGTCCACTACTGATATAGAGACCTAATTTTGTAACACTTACACGTACCAATTCCCCTCTCTGTGGGTGTATTAGTACCTGCTGTATAGTTAGATTGTGGTTGGTCTGGAGATTAAAAACATTGGATGGAGTCCATTCACTGCTTGACGGTCTCAAAAATAGCAGTCTGGGTTTCTCTGTAGTTGGCCAGTTTGTCGGATGAAAGTACAATACAAACTTTGTATCAAAACAAAACCAAATATGCCATTTGAATTCAATTCGAAAAAAGGCTTACCACAGACGAGCTCTTAGTTAAGAATTCTAAGAAACCATAAATATATTTCCCTGTAGAGACATTAATATCTCGATATATAATAGAGTAAATACTCAATATAGTCAGAATGATAATACATTTTGTTACGGTTGGGGGGAGGGGAATTCTTTTTCAAAAAAGAAAAAAATCAATCGTTGGAATGTAATTCATAAGCCATGTACATGTAGGAAATAAATATTAAGAAATAACAGTGTATAAAGAGTCAAGACAAAGACTATATTGAGGAGTTTGTATAAATGTTCATTGGAATTATGTACTTAAATATTCTGATATATAATGCTCGTATAAGCATTACAGATTGTAGTGATAATAACAACGCCAGACAAAACATGCATAGAAAGTACAATTTGAGAAATTTGTGAAAAATAAGCTATGAATATCCTGGGACAACCTGTGGTTATATAGAAGGTTAATTGGAAAGTCTCTTTTCCGATTCAAATTATTGATGTAAATGTAAAATGGAAATAAAACTATTACAATACAATACCTTTTACTTAGATATTACACATGAAACTTCATCTAAAATCATACTATCATAAAAAGCCTCTTTCTATAGTGTATAATATAATGTTTTGGAAATTCATAAATAAGCTCATAACATTTTTTCCCCCAATAAGCTTATAACATTAAGAAAATCAAGAAGATCAACACACTTTACATTCCGAAAACACCCCAACAGCTATAGAATTTCTTTCATACTTAGACTAGAAATCTCAATATAATTAAGATTACCGTATTCACCATTTCTTATATTTTGTTATAAATTATATATTGCAGGAATCGAGCCTATTGATAAACTTATATATAAACCTTTGTGATCTAACTTTATAGTTATTTAAACAAATAACATTCTAGCCATATATTCCCATCATTGTATAGATATATGTTTTATGTCAGATGTTTCTACTGGGAAAATGGTCGAAGAAGACTCGTGAAGGTCACATCTACTTATCTTGAGTGGATGCTGAATGTGTTCTCTTATACTGTGACCCAAAATCGTACTAATTAAATGCTACACGTGCCAGGTGACATAAGTAACACTTAAAGGCAGGCAATTCTTAAAAAATGATACATGGGCAGATTCATTTAAAATTGAATACAATCAGTATTAAGTGAATTACGGTCAATAAAATGTCAAGACTGGAATTACGCTAATAACACTGGCTGAATTACCCTGACACAATCATACCCGTCAATAGTCATTCTGTTTTTGGCACTAGGGAGACCTTTTGTAGATCAGGTTTTCAATATAGAAATAAGAAAAGAAATATTTTATTCAGGATAAGCAATTCACGTATTGATTTACGATATTCAGCAACAAACTCATATCTAGTGAGTTTCCCTTCAGCCCCGATGAATGGACGCAACAAATTTACAGAAAGCAGCTCCAACATAAAACGATAATACCGGTAGATTGATCACTTATTGCATCCCATTCCCATGCGACTGACTTAATGGCCATGTAAAACTAATTAAAACCAATTAAATTAAATTTATTAACTTAATATCACTCTACACGTTCTTGCTAACATAAATCTAATATTTATCACCGCGACCCAGGCTGCTGTTCATCATAACCCTTGTAATACAATTAGTTCCAAGCTAAATACTAGGCTTGTAACACACTCGACCAATATCAGTTCCAGCAAGGCACTAAGACATTTTAAGGTTAGAAATGCAATAATTAAATCACAGTAGGTACTCTATTTTGTTGGAACCTCAACCGTTTAAATGAATACCTCATAATTAGCCAACTTATTTGTGTAGACACAAAAATCATTTGGAACGAAAACTACTCCATGTTTATTTGATTTTTTGTATGGAACTGGTTCCGAATGTAATTACCGTAATTAATGTTTCTAAATTAAACAGTGGGTATGTAACACGAAGTTGACTTTTAACATTACGTCACAGCTGGGTATGGGGTTGCTAGTATGAATGGTAGTAGGGAGAGGAGGGTTAAATATAAGTGCTCATGTGTATGTACATATATGGGTCAGATTTTCAGAAAATGTACAATTCACCTACTCCAATCATCTCAAATAACCCACATTTAAGACAAAAATGAGCTTCAAAATTCAGTTTAACATAACAGAACTGATACTTTAGATAAATGCGATACCGAATATACTCAGATATAACCGGTATTTATCATTTTTCAGTCTAATTTAGCAGTATTTCCTAAATGTCTAGAGCTGCCAATTGTACAATTTTTGTGAAAATCTGACCCATATATGATTTAGTTTAATTTATCAGCTTATGAATTTAAAAAGGAGCTCCTCGAGGTTATAATAAGAGTGTTACCATGTACAGTATCAAAAATAAGAGGGAATTGTTTAGTGCGCAAATATATTTATGGCTGATGTTTGGATTTAATGGTCTGGATTCAGTGAGGGCTCCCAAATGTAATTACATGGATTTTCCATACTATGAACCCCTTGTCAGGGACCATATCACAAACAAATCCACTAGTAGAGTGCTCTCATTTAGCATCGATGTAGCGTTTGACAGATAGATGCAATTAGCATCGAATAGATGTACTTACGCGCACTAATGCAATTATAAATTGGCATGATTGTGATATCCGATCGGTAGTGATTAATAATCACGAATATGCTCCCCCTAAATTCTAGAATCTGATACTAGTTTCACATGAAATCTATCTGACAAAATGATACTCACTGCAGATGTTTTGATAAGCTATGAGCGAAATTGAACATATCAGATCTGCTTGAATCCAAATTTGGAGCGTTATGGGCCAGGTAGTCAGAAAACGTACAATTCGCCATCACCATCCTCTCAAATAATCCAAATTCATGAAAATATGAGGTTCAATATGTTATGGTCCAACAACGATGGGCAGATCTGTTTAAACACTGCAATACAAAATATATTCAGATATACCTAAAGTATTTTTCATGTTTCAGCCTAATTCAACAGAAGTGACTAAATGTGCAGAACTAGCGATTGTACATTTTCTGACGTTCTGACCCATATATGTTAGATCGCTATTTCTATCTCTCTTTCCCTGAGATATACATGGCTTTCATTCTCCTTCCACGTTTGTTATAAAATCATATAAGAATACTTGCTACTTGCTTGAATTTGTTTTTTATGTAATCAACTGTTTTGATTCATTGAAAGAATTGAAATATCGCCCATAAGAGTTGTTTGCAATAACCATAATCATACATGTGCTAATATATAGCACTTATTGGACGAGTTGACGCACAGCGCGTAAGTAAAGAATGAGATCGTAGATCGAGTTCTTCACTTACGCGTCCATGCGGAAAACGAGTCCTATAAGTTGATTATTATACATGCCTTATTTTACATGTAAAACGTGGTTAATTAAAAAGATAATAATATAATTTACCATATCTGGTTTTCGTACAAGAGGAATATAACTAGATACAGGTGAAACGATCGAGGAAGAAAGCACTCGCTCCGGCAAACTTGCGTCGGCAATCTTGCGCCACCAAACTTGCATCGCCATGACAACGCACCAGTAATGTACTAGTCCATTACCGCGTTACAAGTAATGAGCGGCCGTCGGGGCCTCGGTAGTGAATGCATGTATAATAATATGAGATTGTGGTATAAAAATAGGATGTAACTCGGTTAGTTTCTGACTTACTGTACACGATGCCCACTCGTTTTTTTTTTCGACCAGGGATATCACTCGAAGCCTGCAGCTTCTTGTGACAGCCCTGGTAAAAAAAACTTGTGGACATTGTGTGCAGTAAGTCAGAAACCAACCTCTTACATTCTATCATATGATTCCTACTGCATGAAACGATGCTGAACTGCAAGCTGATTGTGCAGTATGTCTTTATATGCTTTTAATAGTATAAATATTAGGGCCAGTAGGAAGAACTAATATTAGTACAACTAGTATTAGACACAATTGTCCTTTTCATGTATCTGACAAGATTGAATAAAAATTTTATATATATATATAAAACATTTTTTAGTAGTAAATTTGATTTTGGCTGTAAAGTTGTTAAAAAAACATATTGGTTGTCATGACTCCCACACGTAACTCACTAGTGAAATACGCACTGTGCATAACTCACTCTAGGTAAGTCAATAAATGCAACTGCTCAAATATAAATCCTTTATTCTTTACCTTGTTTTTGTGGCACACTATGACGATGGCGACGTTAATTTCGTCCCAAATCGATATATATATGAGATAAAATCATTGGCAACTGATCCTAAGCAACATTGGGGCATAGGCCGATACATCTCTGTGCTTTCCCTGACAGGGATTTCTATATTTTGATAAAAGTGGCGGTGGTGTAGAAGCGTTTCTGCATCCGGCATTAGCCTTATAGCGCATTTACAAATGGCAAGTTCTGGCAGTCTGAATCAATCACCCTCTATTACGAGGGAGTGCCAGTGATCGCGAAACCACAAGCATATCGCCCAGTTAACAAGGCCCTTGATTTAAGTCCCTCTCGGGGAAAAGTAGATGTACACAATTATGCTCGTGCCTCGCATATCATATATTTCCGTTCGCCATCCGCCGAAGATCTGTGTGGCATTCGTTCAGGACTAACGCCTGGGCCAATTGCTCTGGAACAGCAATACCGCGATTAAGGAGAAATTTGACTTTGACATTGAGGTGTCGGGATTTTTTTTGAAATTTCAAAGCACTAAGTTCAAAGGACCAGTTGCAGCTCCTTATAAATGTCGCATTGGTGACAAGACGGCAATATTTGAGAAATAAGGTATCAGATATCATCGTGGTTGATCGATGATGTTATTCTGTTTCAGTGGAGCCCCAACAACTCCTTTTATTAAATGTTCTTAACAATTACAGTATCCAGTTTCAAAATTACTAAACATTTTCATTTGTGAATCTTCTTTGGGATATTATGAAAAGTACAAGCGGTAAACTAAACAAGAACTAAAAGAACAGAAATCATTGCCATAAAATGTTAAGCCACAAGAGTTCTCAACAATTACATTATAATCTTCAAATCAAGTTTTAAACTGACTAAACATTTTCATCTGCGCAAGTAATATAGGAATCAAACAGGTGATCGATGATGTTATTACATATTCCCCCAAGCGGTTTGGAGCAAAGCAGTGATATGTTTTGTGTAGAGATATCATCGTTGAAACCTCTTAAAGGTCGATCCACCAATCTTAAAGATGACGTGTCTGGAAATCGATTAATCGTTCCTTGTAGCTTTAGATCAGTCCAGTGAGTCTTCAATATTATGTACACCTATAAGTGCAGAAAATATGGTTGAATATCAAAATGTAATGCAGTCCCCTCACTACAAGCGTTCATCAATGTTATTAGCCTATATACTTGTTATAAACAATAACCATGAAATATATCAAGCATTTCCAGTTTTATGCTGTCGTGGAATTGCATCAAACTTGTCTTAACAGCAATATCCGTTTTTAAAAATTTCGCTCCCCGGAAGACTGACATAGTTCCTAGAAATATTACATGTCGGTTCTGGTCCAAACCCGCAAGCACACAGTCATCCTTCAGCCCTAATCAAGTACAAAATCCCTAATTAACACTTGGGAAATTGCAAATGAGTGTACGCTGGAACACTCAGACGAGACTTATAGCAAGCGAAAAAGTAACCTACCTGGATATAGGCACAATTATCATGGTTAGCGTAATGTGGAGGGAGGATTCAACCGGGTGGAAGACATCCTCAGTTGGCCTCTCAAGATCTGAGGTTTATCTGGAAGGTTTTAGCTTATCCGTGTTTTCCGTCAATTCACATCTATGGGGACAGAAAGTTACTGATAAAGATTTGATATCGAAGTGTTTTATGGCCGCGATTCAGGGATCCAGGCACACTATGTATACGGATTTCTAGGCAATCTCAGGGGCTAATAGAACGACTGGGGAAACTTCAATGATAAGCTCCTTCTCTCAAGTTGGGATAAATTCGTCTATATCACTTGCATTACCGTTGTGGAGAATTTGGTGCAAGGTGATTTCTTGCATAAGAGGATACTATAACTTTACAGTTACATAATACGCGAGAACCTTCACCCTGTCTGACATTTCGTAAAAGATCAAAACAGATTCACGAAGAGTTAGCGTCTACTGTATGAAACCGAAAGAAAAACGGCAATTTCTTTGACAATGCATAAATGTATGTATAAACTGTATTCTAAGTGACTGAAACCAACGAATTAGTTAACTCATTTATTATGCTTTAATGATATGAATAGAAAGCATTCTTCTGTAATAAAGTTGAATGTTGACGCTAAACTAGTTTAAAAACCGCATCGGTTGCCATGACTACCACGCGTAACTCACTAGTGAATATATGAAAAGTCTAAAATTGATAAATCAAAATCATTATTACAATTTTGTGAGAGGAAACACTGCATCTAGACTATTGGGTCAATTATGTGAATTATTATATAATACCTATACTTGAACAAATGAAGTTAAGACCGTTCGGGCGTTCAGTGGGAATTCGATCTGCCTAAGCTATATTCTCCTCGCAAATTGAAGACAAACTGTTTATTTCATTACAGAACTTTACCCAAGATAAGATTATCGATAATCTGATTTTCTTGTGATTGAATAATTACCTTAAGATATAATAGGTTGGGTTGGCTTTCCTAAAGAAACCCATTCTTCTTGTACTCCATTCACCGCCCTAACACCATTTAGGCGCTCATTTCTTGAGATCAGTCCATGCTCAGAGTTGAGAGAGTTCTTCCAAACTGAGGGAAAGCCTCTCGCTCAGAACAGCAAACTGTCATTATAATCCCATTAGGACGCCTACTCTCGGCCGGGAAAGCCATTAGTGCAGTAGGCATCCAATCACTGACATATCATTCTCTGATCTGAGATGCTCTGAGCCTAGACTGAGATTTGACAATTGATTTATGGATCCAATTCTTTAACATCGGTCATCTATTTTCTGTGTCGTCCTGCAACAGTCATATCAGGTATCCATGATTACAAGGAAACCCTACACTTTAAATGATCAGAAGGATAGATAATATTTTTTTATACAGGCAATTGAAAGAATTGGGTATATATTCTGGTCACGAAATAGCAGTTTTCAATCAATATCCTCTCCACTGAGGCTATCGAAGAAAGGCAACCTCCCTTTTCTCGCTGATTGAAAGGAAACATCCCTGGTCACTTTCTTTGCAAAATCAAAGCAGAAATTTGTTTTTAAAATTACTTTATTTGGACTCAATTTAGACAATGATCTTTATTCTCACGAGATCCAAGACATAATTAGGAAAAATACAGTTGAATTGTTATTGTTATCACACGTAGGCCTATCCAGAATTAACTGTTTTTAAGTTTTAACATACAGTCAGTGGGAGAAATTAATTACACAGTAAAATAGGGGCATTTTTATGACAACACAAGTCACTTAATAAGTCGATAGTTGTACTTGTTCTACATGAACCGTGCAAACACGAAACTATATCAAACTATTTTAAAATTCATTGATCAATGTTTTATATTGGATCAAAATTTAATGGATTACAATCTGAATGGGTCTTCATAAGAAGAACACACGTTTCTTGTATGTGATAGGAAGGAAGCCCCATCGGCAAAAGTATATTGTACTTTTGCCGATGTAATGGGTTTTCCTTGGTATTATTGGGTTCGATCGAGTTGAACAGTTCTGTTCTCACGTTCCTGTCAAGTAGCAAATGAACTCGAACAGATAAGTTTCGGTCGATTAAACAAAGAATATGCTTAAATACAAACGCAGTATTTCAGGTTCAGGTTCGATGTGTTAACACCTGAGAACCAGGGACGCTAAGAGAAATATTAACGTACCATGTTTGAATTCGAAGTGTTTCTTCTAATTATCGCCCGTTATACAGTTGCTTTCTGGTGATATTATCACTCACATTTAAATGTAATAGATACAAAGAATTCGGAAATATCTAACTATCGACATGACAAAAAATATAGTAAAGTGTCAGTGTATTATCGCTCTTAGAAGAAGGTCTTTTCTTTTCTGGGATGTCTACCTCTAATAGCGGAACTATAGTAAAAAACGGCGCCAACAGGCAAAATTCGTCGCCGACATTTCTAAAAATTCGGAAAATTCGACATGACTAAAAATTCTAGTGGATGAGGGGGTAAAATAGGTTGTTGGCAACAAAAAATTCGTCGCAGCCGTTTTTGCCTGTTGGCGCCGTTTTTCACCTATAGTGGAGTTCCGCTATAATGCTAGGCAAAAACTGCAAAGAATTCTTAACAGGGCGGTGAGGCTGATATACCAATACGATAACAGTAACATAGACTTATTGAGTCAAATGTGTAATATTAGTAAGCTAGAGAAGCGGTCTAAGCATTAATACGTATTAATTATGTTTATCAATAAAGAAAGATTCCCTGCTTGATCCCCGAATAAGTGTGACCCGATTCGGGATGGGCTTGTTCTGAATGTAAACCGTCCTTCGATTGAAAAAGTCAAGAAATCTCCACACTATCAAGGCCCAATAACTTGGAATAAGCTGCCAGTGATTATACGAAATAGTAGTTGGCCGGAGATAAAAAGATTGTTTAAGTCGAATGATAGGATAGGTGGATGTAAGGTGGGTATAATGTAAAAATCCAGATCATCTGAAAGAAAGAATTACTATATGTGAACCTTGGTGTTTTAAACCCCCGTGAAGGCTGTTTTTATACGCTATGTTTGAACTGAAAAAAAAATCTTGATTAGGCCTACTCAACTTTAGCATCATGAATGACCGTCATTGTAATTTATTGTGCGGTATTATGTCGATGTACCCAATATGTCTGGAACCTACCCAGATCCACCCAGATCCAATCATTGGAATGAAAGGTATTTACATTAATGACTTGGCCTGTAAATGGAAGAAAACAAATACATTAATGATAATGTCGTATTCTATGTCGACTGATTAACCGCTCCTGGTACGCTGCACGCGACAGCAATGTCAAGGGATTTCTTTACACTTGATAAGTGGATGGTTATTTTTGATTACCTTGATTACATTATATGTAAACGCCAAGAAGGCAGGACAGGAAAATAAAGAATTTGCAAAAACAAAACAAAAATAATGTCGTATAGTATCATACTTTGTTAGATCACTTAAAAATACCTTGTTAAACGGCTTAAATTGTATCATCTTCCTTCGTATACCTTTATCGAAAATTGTTTTTCCACTTGAATTTCATGAGATTATCATGTTATGTGAAAATGAACTCAATAACATTTATTTAAAACAAAAAGAATATTAAATAAATGAATTGAAGAGTTTTCAGGCTCTGTCAACAAAGTGAACAACATCTATCCTCTAATAATCAATAAAATTCTAAAAAATATATGTCCTACCTCTATATCATGCCCAGGCTTATATTTTTTAGTCTCCTAACTGAATTAATGCTGGATGAAAAGTTTAAATATTATAATACATGTACAACAATTGCGAGTTCCTACCGACTTTGCCATTGATGTGATTCTCCACTGCAAACATTTCACGATACTACAACTCAATGAGAAACCCATGAAGGCTTTCTGATATCTGACACTCTGCTGGTTTGAGTTAGTCTCAAAATGATAAATTGCAAAAAGAGCAAGGTTTATCAGAAAGCATGTACTAGTACTCCCTTACAAACTTCACAAATAATAACAGACGGTCTCATTCTCTTCTGGTCCATCTTCATAATAATAATAATCTACACGCAGCCTATTAGTAGTTATGTGAGAATATGCTAGGTTGGTATTTCCAGACATAGAGACAGGCGCTTTCCCACTCTTTCCTCCACGAAATATAGCTTTCCAATTCGACCCACCAAACTGTAAACTTCATACGTATAGTAGGAGTATAGATCATCTACCAAATTCCTCTAGGCTCCTGTCGTCCACTTGCCACTCAGGTTAACTAGATGCATTTACCAGGTTTTGTCATTTCGTTGTCTCTTTTTCAGGTAAAACCTATTGTGTGGAGTCTTAGAGGAAATGAGCTGCAACAAGAAACATATTTTCCAGGATCGTGTAGCCATGGCCAACTATATTTATGAAGGGACAAAAAACATCCCTTTCCATTATGGGTGAAGGAACGAGGAACATGCTGTCAGCTATACTGTATCCAGATTTAATGCTCACATTATTAGTCGTGGGATTCCTGACTCCAGAGACTATAAGAAATTGGCATTCTCGGAGGTCCAAGTTTCTGCTGCAGCAAGTCTCCCTTCTTCATCAATTTCACCTCATAAAAAGGATCCTTGATACCACAGTACTTAGTTTAGTTTTCTGAAAAATATATGCGAGAGGTCCATCTATTATTGATTCATATATATCAATCAGATAATTGAGAAGGATCCATGGACATCACTACTGAAAATAATTCTGGAGTTATTGTAGACATGTGCCAGGTATTGTGGTATACATTTATTCAAATATAGGAAACAGTAGCTACCGCAGGATATGGGCCCCATATTGTTGCCATGGCCCTTCTTCCAACATAGGTAAGATATTTAATAAAAAAAAATCCTGGAAATATCTTTCCGTGTACAACTTAGGCTGGAGATTTATTTACGTTACGTTCTTTGTTTTCATAACCATGAATTAATTTGATTATGCTAATGATCTCCCAATTAATGCATTGCAATGTATTTCCAAGTATATTCTGTATGGCCTACCCTGAGGATATATTACACATTACACTGTAAATCAACCTGATACATTTATCAAGTAACTTTCATCTTTACGTAACCTGAGAGGTGAAAACCCAGATCATTAGCGTCTTTATTATTGATGTTGCAACATATATTTGTCATCGTACTGACGCTATATGTGAAGATATTCTCCCTTATATATATACGGGAGACTTTAAATCCCGCCTGGAAAATAGTTTTCTATCTCATTGTAACGAGGGAATAATTTTCGGTAACTCTCAATGGTCAATAGCTAAGCCCCGATATTAAGGTTTTGTCTAGTATCTCAATTGCTAATTTTGATGATAACTTGTAAGAAAACTAAAATCTCATCCAATATAACCACGTGGCAGAGCGTTTTGTTATTCTTTTATTTAGTGTAATTGCATATGTTTAGGCCTTTTAAGTAACTATAAATCTAACTCTAAATTTACATTAGCCGACGGTAATAGATAGTATTTGGGAGTAATTAAGGGTGACTTTGATTGGCATTGAATATTAGATAATTAAGACTAAATCTTTAATGTGATTTTGTCATTGGTCAACCGTGTTCATGGAGATAGAATGTGTTTAATATTGTTGACATGAAATCGGGGTTGGATTATAAAAATATCCTTTGTTAGTTAACAATTTTCCTTAACTTAGTATGTTTAAAAATGGAAATACAAACGCCTATACTATTAAGCACCGACTTGAAGGGCACAATATAACTGCTCCTCCGCTGGGGATATAATGCTCAGAAGCATTTGGGTTGAAGCTGTCCGGGGTTTCTGCACAGTAACTGCTCCATTCAGGCTGTTATACCCTATTATACTCTATTAATCCACTATCCCCATGTCCCCGCCAAAACTACGCAGGATAAGATGTCTGACTTGACCTTTGGCAAACCTCTACTTTCTGGGCGTAACGCTTCATGTTAGGGCAGATATCTGGTTGTCAGGAAATAATATTATGAATATAATGTGCATTTAACTGTAAGAATTCAAACGTCATCGACGCAAAAACAACTACTTAGGATGATGATGGCACAAATGCAAAACATATATATCCAAAGAAGTTTCTAAAAAAATTAAGACGAATATTCAAACGCTTAAAACCAATAATCAAACTTCAAAGCAATACATTTTTAATTCTATGTTTATAATCGCCTTCAACATCCAGCATTTGAACGGCTATATATACAGATCTAGATATACAACCTCTTAAAAATAATTTGGCTGTGGAAAGATCTTGGTGCAGGCAAGAAGAAGAAGAAGAAGCATCGTTTGCTCTAGTCAGCTGCACAGTTGGTTATGGAGGGACTCCCTCCTGCTCCTCCCTGGTACTCTAGTACATCCCCCAGCCACTTCTCCAGCCTCTTCTAGCACGTGCCGTGGGGGCGGGGCGCGTGTAGTGTTAGCAGGGAGCAGTTCATCTCACTAGTTTGCTTGACCGAGGCGGAGGAGCTGCTCGCTCAACCATCAGAGTCTGCAGACAGTTGGAGAAACCCCTGATTCAACTACTCCCCTGTATATTTATACACCCCTATAGCCATCTGCTCGCCTGTTTACTTACCTCCACACTGGAATTCCAATACATACCCGAGGAACCTACAGACAAATACACAAAAGTAAGACTTTATACAAACGCTCGATTTTCGAGCATTTAAGGACCCGGACTCTTAATAGACGGAAACAAATACTACTGTCTCCCATACGTGCTGTGGGGTTAAGAAGAAGAAGCGCGGTCCCAGCTTCGGTGTAAGTGTTTGGGCATTTTAGGATAGCTTAGTAGAGGCGAGAAAGCAATTGAATTTCGGATTCAAGTTGTGGTGTTTAATATGAGCGGGGGTCACAGACATCCCAGCCGCATTAGAGTCTGATTGCGGTGAGACAATTTCGGTCCAGGTTGCATGGTTTTTTTTCTTACGCGTGGGTTGAAGGGACAATACGTCTTTCAACTGAATCAAACTAGAAACTTGAGACACTGCGATGCAACTTAACACCATGTTAAATTTTACTGAATGGCGAACAGATCAACGGAACGAAAGGATACAAGGTGTATTTGACATAGGCAAGGATGGACTATTGATGGAATTGAGTACATAATTGTTTCCCCATAACGGTTCCACCCAGCCTAGTATTATCCTGCCTATATTACTACACTACAATCCTCATTAAAGCGCCCTGAAATACCAATAAGGATATATATTCTTTTCACCTAAAGTCAGAAGGCAAATAGAATTACTCTTACTGGGGAGTTTCCCTCGAGATTTTGGATCCGCCCACGGATCGGGAAGCAAACTGCGGACTCTAAGGAATCTGTTGCACCTGGTTACAGGAAGCAAGGTATTTGCATCATTCCATACACACTGCGCGCTTATATACCTCACCCCCATCAAGGTTTTTGCGAGTAAACTCTGAAGAACATCACGGAACTAAACCTTCTTCTCGCTATTCCTTATCACCCTTCCCGAACCCCTCTTCTACTCCATACTGCACCCAGTAGCGCACGTGCAAGTCGAACATCCTTCACATGGAAGTGGGAGAAGAATCTTACGTTGATGTATCTATACCATCTCACAAAGTGGTGTTGATCTAGAGAGAGAGAAGCCTCTTCCCATAATCCATAACAGGAGACTGTACTCTTACTGTGAACGAGCAGTTCTAATTGTGCACCACCCTGAGAAAATTACGAAGAAAAAAATAGAAGCTGTTGAAGTGGAGTGAGAGAGGTGCGAATATTTGTAATTGAGTATACCTCAAACACTGAGTTTATTCGTTTTAAATTCTCGCCTTTTGGAAATCTTCTTGCTTTACCAAACCTAATGATTTTGGACTGTAAACAACATCCATAGGAAGGCGCCATTTCGGGACGAACTTCTTTTAAGGATCATTCAGGTCGACCAGACGAAAAAAGAAAATGGCCAAAAAATTCTTGCTTGTTGCAAAGTTGCTCTTCCTTCAAGGTACGTTCAGTTTTCGTTTTCGTTTCATCTCTTCCTATGTATTGGATAGCCTCTGATTAAAAAACTGGCTTTCACTTATAATGCATGCACCTTTTTCCATGCTGTATGGATGTTCCTAACTGAATATTAGTTATAGATAGGTAATAGTTTGTAAGGTACCTATATAATATATAATTGACAATGCGATTCCCTTCCTGGTATAATTTCGAATCAATATGAAAGAATCAGTTGCGATTGTGGGTTTACATATATCTGCTTTATTTACTGTATGCACTCTTTCCCCCGACAGTCTATAGTAGCGTTCTAGGTTTAGCGTTTATGTATCCATGGTTATCCGAAACGAATTCTATCGCATATTATATGCAATCTCATCGGAGTCAGAAGTTTTCAAATGACATATTGTGTATTCGACTCAGATTTCGCAACAGTAGAAATGTTAAATTTAGCTGCAGTGGCCTGCATAAAGCCCAATTCATATTCGGAGGAACTCCCCCTCCCTCTTTTGTTAAATTGGGTATCGGCATATCGTTACACACAAAAGCATATATATATATATGCAAACCATTGTAATGTTCTTGAATGAAGTAATTGGTAATTAGAACTTAATTAGTTCTAATAATATTATTTCCACGCGAAGCAAGGAGCTAATTTTGAAGGAACAATGAACGTTATATATATATAATGTTCAGATGTGAAGTCCTATTGTTTTATTCAGGTGGCGCTTCGCCTTTAGTTCTGAAACTGTATTATTGATGGCTCAATCTGAGGGCCATCTTTCGCACATGATTGATCCCACAGTGTAAGGACTTTCGACCGAGTCATTATTACCAAGACATTGCTGACAATGTAAAATAGCTGATAGTTTTACGGATGCGTCTCAAGGGCCTAGTTTAAGGCAGGCGAAGTAAAGACCATTACCATGGCCCTTTAGACTGACAGTAAAACGTTGCTGCCATATGTGGAAAAAAATTAAAACATGTCTGAATGCCCTAGGAGTAGAAGCTTAATAAAGGGAATTAAATCGGCTAATGTCCTTGAAACTGTAGAGCAACGTAAGACCATGTTTCATCCAGATTAGCTCATCTTTGACAGCATCAAGTTTTTTGTTCTTGGTATTGACATTCACTTTCCAAATAACTTAATAATATGATGGATGGTTGTTTCAGAATATGAATTGTGTGAAACTATGTTAAATTGCGAGAAAAAAAGAAGCCTGTGTTTATATCCAGAACATGTTACACTCCATCATAATGTTCCTGGCGTTGGCGGATCTAAATGAAAAACCACTAGCTTTTGTATAGATCTAAATGATGTTTTCTAACGTCGCCGCGTTGTGAGATCATATTACTGTCCCCATTAAATTAGCGTCGGGGTGCTATACGCAGAAAGTTGAGGCCATGCGTTTTAGAAGGGGGAGATATGGATAGAAGATCTATCGTATTGGCATTATATTCCCGCGTTGATATGTTTTGTATCACCTGGGATGAATTCTCTCCCTCCTAATTAGCTCTAATTCAAAGAGGTTGGACCCTTCTCAATTCATGAAAAAACTCAAATGCATTTTTGCAGCATGTCTACTCCGTGATATACCTGAGCTAGTTATGCATGCATAGAACCTGACATACAGCAGAGAACTATATAATATACCCTAATGCGCCAGGTCGACGAAGATGTCCATTTAGAAATTAAACATACCAGCTGACCTACGTCCCAAAATATGTTGATTGTCTACTTTTTAAAGCTGCGGACAAACGTTCCTACGTTCTGGTCATCATTTTATTGTGAATTATGCCTTTTCGTGCGCTGGCTTCTATATTCTCAGAAGTTCCCAATGCCATTTAATCTGCTCTTTAGACAGATAAAAGAGTTTTAATTTGTATAATATAGATTCTAAATGAATTAAATGTTCGCAGTAATTTGAGAGGTGTTGCCTTGGTAACCGACCGAGGTGGTACTACGCTCTTCCATCTTGTGTAAACGATTTGATCAAACTTAATGCGACGAACTTGTACGAAAGATATAATTATGGATACTGGTAGGCCTACTCGTGTCAAAGTTTAGAAGAGGGGATAACTATGGACTATTCATATAGGGATGCACCATGTTTATGTGATGGAATATTTCCCCTTCCAGAAAATATATTGTTTACATTGAATTCATCTTAAAGGTTATATATACTGTCTGTAATTTTGGAGATCAACCAGTTGCCCATACCCCCACAGTATACTTATGTTTGATGATTTCCGCCACTGATATGAATGTATACCGCATTTAGTCCAACGGCATACGTATATATTATACCTTGCACCTAAGGAAATATGGCAAACCTGGTCGGTCAAATACTATTTTCACAATATCATATTTAAACAAATAGTTTAAGTTTAGTGGGCTATCCAATTTATCAACTACCATATTACTACTTTTAACCAATTTGTCCAATAATGAAATATTTCATCAATTCTTCAATTTCAATTTAAATCTTCATTTTACCTATTTTATTAAAGTTTTATATTAATCAAACTTAAAATTATCCCAAACCTGCTGACTCGCCTCATCCCCCAAATGGGAGTATAGCTGTTTTAAGCTGCCTTAATATAAGTATTCATATGTCAGTAATAAGGCAAATACCACTGATCAAAAACTAATATACATGACGAGGCATGTTACACCATACAGAAATTGAAAGGAAACTAGTGTTATATTAAATGTATTGGTAGTAAATAGTTCTACACCGTATGAGCAGGTGCGTCTCTTATTTCTATTTAGAGTTGTTAATCTTTTATCGAATCGGTACTTTTAGATTGTGTAGATTTATTGTGTATGCATACTGTATTATTTATCATACTACCACTGAGGTCCACTGTTGTACTAGATAAACCGGAGATTATTTTTACTAGTTTTCTCCTGATGACTAATATGTATTGAATAATATGTTGATGGCTATATGCTGGAGAGTTGTATAGTTTTATTCAAATTTATACTCATATTTGTCACAATAAGCGATGGCTGAGAATAACAATGAAAATTTGTAATGGTGTCTGCTGAATAGATATATCTTAAACTAAAAACTAACTATTTTATAATGAGCCATTCTCACGAAATGGGTCCCAATGGGCGCAGTTGGGGAATCATTAAGTACGTTCTGGCTTTGAGGATCATTCTTTGGATGTGATAAAATTCTCATATGGAGGCTTGATAACCTGCTCCTGCGGCTGAATTGAATGGCTTCTCTTGGTGCTACATTTCCATAAAAAGACATAATATTCTATATTTTTGAAGATGAATAAGGATAGAGGTTCAAATCATTCCTCGGCGAATATTAAACTTGTAATTAGATAATTTGTGCCGACGTAATTTGTGCCCCACCTGACATCTTCTGCTTTTCCTATACGAACGGTATTTGATAATATATAATAATATTTCATTAAGTTTAATGAAAATGTGTGATATAATTTGATGAACGGTGAGCGCTAAACATGTTGGGTTAACCGGAAGTTTGGTTCACCTTGGAGATTCGCGGGACATTTGAATTGTATATCGCCAGTTTGAACTGAACCACCGTGCAGTGAGCAAGCAAACCTGAATCCAGAAGAAAGAAATTTTTTTTCGGTTTCTTGCTTACCTTATTTCGTTGATAAACTGCAGTGGTTGTCTATCTCTTCATAAGAGGCCTAGTTGTCGATTTGTGTCAACTATCAAGCGTTCTTGGTTGAGAAAACACATAAAAGGAACCAGCCTATTTTTTTCATTTCCGAAAACTTTGTTATAAGCAGCACTTTGCCTTTTATCATGTTTTATCGAGCGTGACATTTGATATGGAGGTTTTTTCTCAATAGCTTTCTCTTCGGTGTTAGCACAGCCATTGTAGGTAGAACTGTGTTACCGAGGAATAAAGTATAGGCCTAGCTCATTTCAAGATCACGAACGATTGGAATGAGTTATTTGAATGAACCGGAAGCCGAAAAACCAAATGTATGGAATATAATGAATGAAGTAAACTTGTTTGTATTCGATCAATACAAATCAGTATTGTCGCATTTGACATAGTGTCCTAATCAGTTCCCGGTAATGTTATGTTGCACAATGAAAGATCTACAAAGTTGTGTTATTTAAAACGTTCTTGTTATTTTATTCCGTAATTGACATCAAATGATGGCGGAGAGCATTATTCTAGATAGAATATATAATGAAATATACTTTTGTGTAAATGTAACTTATCACTGGTCATATATCCTGAAAATTAAAAAAAAACAACATCAATATCTCATATTTTTCCCGTATTATTTCTGCGTTTATTCCTGCATACACATCTAGACTGCTCTAATATTCAAGGTGCAATACATATCTCATATTTAGAATCATAGCTCACTATACTTTTGTATGAAACGACTAAATTCCACGGAATGGATCTTTATCTATATAAATCTATAATCTAAGACTTCTATGTGTGAAAAGTTCTTGTTTTCAGCTACATCCAGAAATCCTTCCGTATATTCATACAGGAGGGAGCAGGGGTTTGATATAGTCAATGGGCATTGAGAAGGAGCTAAATCATTACTTTCGAGGGCAGAGAGGAGAATATGTAAATGTAAAAAAGACACCGGTCAGAAATTAGCCACCCAGTCTTGTGGAGATTAAAATCCTCATAATTTCCTTTAAAATGTATGTATCCACAATGTACAAAATAATGTGCATGTCATGTACATTATTTCCCCTCATACTTCATTAAAAAGATCACTCTTTCATACGTTTAATATAAAAAAACTTCCATACTTAATAGAGTGATATAATTGTAATTAGATTTAAAAGGAATCACAGCCAGCCTTCCTGAGCTTATATAACTTTATAGCACTCAGGTCGTTTTAATCTCATTAAACCGCCATAAACGGCAATGCCTTAGATCGGATATATGTATCTTTCTTGGGATAGCCAAGTCGCTACATCAAACACCCCCATGGAGGACCTTTGCTGTAATCAAAGCAACGGTCATTTAAGACGGCACAAACACACAACAATCATTTATTACCTGCACGCTAGAAATGATAGAGCATGTTTTCTGGGGAAAATAAAGCACGCTTGAAACTGAACACTGTACCATACAGCAGTGACAGTCAGGGAGAGGGAGAGAAAGGGCGCAATGGTAAATGACGCAATGGAACGTGGACAAACTAGTGGGTACTTCAATCACCTTATGGAGGGACTTCGCTCTAAGATAGAGTTTTTGTCTGAATGTAAAATAGATGATTGAGTTCCATAAATGTAACCCCTCCCAGAAAAGAGAGGGAAGAAATGTATCCACCCACAGATTACTCTTCCAGGATTGAAGATTGATTTCTGTTGTATAATAATATACATCTCTCACCCACATCATTTTTAACCCGCATTTGGCGGCGGGCGGGTGTTTATTTCACACACTGGTGCATATATATATATATATATATTTCCATCGTTTGTACCCAGACACAAGCTCAGTATTATATATTTCAGAGAATTAATGACCTATGTATTGATTCACATATTTCTTTATTACTGATCATATATGTTAAAACATCAACAGCATTTGTGCTATCACTGAGAGAAAACCCAAGAATATTTTATGTACTATAATTATTATAGCTTATGGTTCCCCCAGAAGCGGTAACATGGAGGAAAATCTTTAAGGTTTTATTGCCATTGACCATTGTGGGGGCGGTCACCGATGACAGAAAGAGCAAAGGAAAGACAGTTAGGGGTTTTGTGATACAAGTCCCCAATTATGCCCAGGCTCTGGAGGAGGGAATGAGGGAAGAATACCCCAGTACTCATTAGAGAGAGAATGTGTGTGTGTTCGCCGATTTATGGCGGTTACATCAGATTAGAACGACCTTTTGTGCCATAAAGTACTCAATAAGTACTAATTAAAGATTTCAGAATCCTATGTAGTGCTGCATGTATTAGATAGGTGATGTATCCTCCGGATAATCAGTACACCTTACTTCTGGCATGCCAGTATTGGTTCTTTGATACTGTTTTATACATCGGGACAATATCAAATAGATATTCATCACGGAAAGAATCATGTCAATGACCACCCTAGCTAGAAACTCCTAAGCTAGGCGCCATCAGACCCTCCTATGACTATTACATCAATGTGGCCGAAGATATCATTGGCTTGACAATGCCTGCAAATCAGCACACAAATAAATTGTCTCTTGTGATCTTTTGTTTCACTCATATCACGTTGTACCATCATTGTCACTGTTTCCTTCCAACATCGGGAACAGAAAACAAATGTAATTACTAGTTTCAAAAAACCCATAGCAACCTTCTTGTTTAACTGAATATCAAGGAGGATGTAGCCATACATTGAAAATGTACCGTAATGTGGTTATTTCAACTGGTCAGACACCATATAATTATGTGATAGTTAGTTGATCCCCATGCTTTCTCAGGCAAGCTATAGTCTAGGTCGGCACCGGGATCTGTCAATATGTGATCCTAGGTATTAGCAAAGACTAGAATGTATCCAGTAGCGCTATATCACCAAGCCAAGGATAAAATAACAATCAATAGAAAGACACCGAGAACCCTTAAGTGTATCAAGGGTCTTCCTACTTGATTTTTGTATGTTTTTCATGCGTCCTACATTTTATATTTACTATATTTATACATTTTTCCTCAGATAAAAGAACTTGCTAGGTGAAGCTCATAGTGTTTTCTTTCCACCTAGCTCCCTACATTTCATTTTAGCCGTAATGACATCATGCAGACAATCGCACCACATGACCTATCTGACATGGTCTCTGCCCCATCCAGAGCACTATATATTATACCTTCTTGGCAGAAATTGAAAATACATTCCAATAGATTGAACTCTTTAAATCACATGATCGACCTCTGTAGCACAGTGGTTAGGATTCAAGGTCAGGAGTTCAAGCCTTACAGAAGATATGGGGGGGCTTTTCACATGCAGCCGACCCCAGCCCAGGGTGATCGTCCGTATAGGCTCATTGGGGAGGTTGACCAAACAACAGTGAGTCACTCACATATGAGTGCAATACCCCTTTCACACTACACCCAGAAAGCACTTCGAAGCACTTTGAGGCGCTTTAGGGCTGTAGTGTGATTAGAACCGACTTGTGGAAAGCGCTTCCAAACTGACTCGGAAGCAAATTCTGTAATCCACCTCTGGTAGGTGAATTATAGAAACTGCTTCGCTTTTCTAATGCTATTTCTGCTAGTCTGAATGGAACCAAAGCGAAGTGAAGTGTTTTCTGACGTCATCAATCAGATGGGATGCTTATACCCCTTCTTTCACACTACACCCAGAAAGTGCTTCGAAGCGCTTTGAGGCGCTTTGTGGGTGTAATGTGAATGGAACTGACCTGTAGAAAGTGCTTCCAAACCAACTCAGAAGCGAATTCTGTAAACCACCAGGGAGGTGGATTATAGAAACCACTTCACTTTTCCAATGCTATTTCTGCTAGTCTGAATGGAAGCGAAGCGAAGTGTTTTCTGACGTCATGGATCTTATAAATACATAGGAAAGTGTACAGCAACCATGCTTGTAGTCTGAATAGAACCGACTTAGTGAAAGCCCTTCGAAGCGTTTTCTGAGTACACTGCATGGTGCTAATTATATAAACCAGTTCGCAACGATTCGCTATGCTTTGTTTCAGTTGTGTAGTGTGAAAGGGGTATTATAAATACATGGGAAAGAGTACAGCGTCAGTGCCTGTAGTCTGGATAGAACCGACGTAGCGACAGCGCTTCGAAGCGCTCTCTGAGTACAGTCTGAATGGTGCGCATTCTATTCCAGCCTCGCTAAGGCCGGATTGACGCTGGGAAAGCCATGTAATATGCTTCTGGCAGAGACGCTGGGTGCCCCTGCTGACCAGATGTGTGAAAGATTAGCAGGCTAACCTAAATAAGATAAGATAAGATGATTCTTTAATTATTTTCCATTATAGGTGTACAGTTGACAAAATGGTTGTGAACTTCTCAAACTGGAGTTGTTCCAGTTCATGCATGCTTGCTTATCTTGACACAGTTACAGGTAGACTACAATAGTTGGACTACATAAATGCTCTGAACAGTGAAGTTCAGCTACCTAAAAGGCTCTCTGGAAAGGGCCTGTTTATTTCATAGTTATAGAAGCAGCAAGTGGAAGGCTTTCCCTCTAATATAATCAAATAAAATCAATAAAATAAAATAAGATATGACAGACTATAACTTTTCTAAAGCAGTGGAAGGAGATAAGCATTCCCTTCTAATACGCTTAAAAGGGGTCCAGACGTTTGGGCCTAATGATGCAAGGACCCAGACGCTAGGGCCCAGAAACCTCAAATGCTAAGACCCAGAGTCCAGACGCTAGGGCCCAGAGTCCAGATGCAAGTCCAGATGCTAGGGCCCACCTCACGTCAGAAGGTAGGGCCAAAAGCTAGGGCCCAGCAAGGATGGGCCTTAGCGTCATATAGAATACTTATTTGATGGTTTCATTTAAATTATTGTGGGTAGGCCCTAGCGTCTGGGGGCGGGTGGTTCCTAGTGTCTAAGGAGAGTGGGCCCTAACATCTGAAAATATGTGAAAGCGGGCCCTAGTGTCATTGGGCCCTATAGCATATGTAGACCCACTTAACTGTATCAAGGCGGAGAGTGTAAAATGCTGATTTTGCATTGATCCATCAGTTCTGTATGTATTTGATGAACGTGTGTCGGTCTTCAATTCTATGTGCCTTATATATATATATTGGTGTCAGATTGTTCCATCTTACTTGACATTTATAAAAGATTGAATTTTGAATTTTTGTAGTTTTGGGGGTCAGGGTTTTGAGGTTTTTACGTCCTTCGTCATGACTCTGGTTGTCAGTTTTCTTTTGTCTAGATTTTTCATGATTCTGTGCTAGGTGGGGAGCAATTCCAATCATGTGTTTTTCCCTTCTTTTACTCAGGGGCAGGATGTTTAGAATTTAGACTGAAATGGACCACTAGATACATGCTTGTAAAATGTACCTCAAAAAAGTAAAATTTACAATTTAAAGTAATAAAATTTACAAAAACAAAAGTAAGAGAGAGAGACCTCTTGGAAAGGCAGGGATGCAAAGGAAAATACAAAGGTTATTCCCAGCATCTTTTTTAATACATCCATTCTTTCCTTGATCCACTTAATAGTCCTTGCTTAGCAGGAAATATTGCTCTACAAGGTCATCAAGGTACATGGTAATAATTCAAAGATCTTGCATTATTCTCACAACAAAATCAGCATGATTGACACCAACAATATCAAGACAATCTTGGTCAAGTACAATATTCAATAAAAAGGTCCTCTAGGGAACAAAAACCCAAAGTACCATAGCAACAAGATATATCTAGACCTGGTGATATAAAAACTTTGTAGTATTATGAGATATTTGGTTAAAATAGTGAGTGAATTCATTTCGAATTGTGTGGTCACTGATACAGGGTGGTGATTGGTCAATAAAATGGAAATTAGTTTCTTTCCTGTCAACTTGGGGAATCGGGGCAGCACCTTATTGAGGCTAGACCATTTCCTCTGGGATTTGAAATGGGTACAGGCTTCTGACCCATTCATTACATATATTCAATAATCATTGAATGAAAACACAATGTTGGTACTCAATACTTCAGATACTGCTATACCTATCATATATGGTTACACTGAAAAAGTGCCATAAGATTTTATGACTACTCATTTTAACTATCTTTACTTAGCCACTTTAAAGGTGTTCCATAGTTTGAGCGTTTTTTAATGTCTAGCTGGAAGGAAGGAATGGTGGCTTTACATCAAGATGAAGTAATTGCGTATATAAGATTGATGCAGATAAAGGACCCGTCCCATATCCATTTTCGTGGTCAGAAGAAAAGCAGTGATATCACAACGACATAACATATAATATTGTTACATTGGTAAAGGTGACAAATAGGGACATGTACAACATCCACAACAAAAGCGTTTTCTGCCAGGAGTTCACGTGTGGGCGACGTCTGTTTCCTTAAAAGAAGTGGTTTTGAGCTTTCATTGACTTATAACATCCAGGCTACATATCAAGCACCAAATATAAATTTCTTTTGTGGGAACTGGTTGTTATGCACATAGGGCCAATGTAAAGAAACATCAATTTTACCTAACTTTCTATTTAATCCAGCTTCAATCACCTGTTATATGCAAGTATGTAGTAGGATATTTGGAGTCCTCTGCATGCGGCAACTAATAACTATGAATGATGACAGTGAAGAAGGGATGGCCTTGACCACCAATAAAGGTAGTTTATTTCACCATAACAATACAATTACAATCAATGCAATAAAGAAAAAAATTTCAATGGTACGTGCGGTCGGGACGGGAGCAGGAGAGCAAGTGGGGGGAGAGGAATGTTATTGTTGTGACATGGAAGGGACTGACATTATGACTTCGCACCGTTGCCTGGGCGTGGGAAGGGGGGCGTGGCAGAGTGGGCGTTGCCTGGCGCCGTATCCAAATATACCCGGTGACGCTTCACCTACACCTACTTCTTTTCTCTCTTATTCTCTGAAATACACAGGAGATCCGTGACGAAATCACGATTTGCTAGACAAGTGATATATTTTCTGGGACCACAGAAATTTCCTAAATTAGACGTTATACTTTCAGTTGAAATGGGACCATGTCAAAAGTCATCGATAGCCAGATGATCATGTATGCAAACATGTAAATATGGAAGATGACATATATAATGTTATATAGAAATTTGTTAGATACTTTTGGACATGCATTGTGCAAAGATCAGCCACGTGTAAATGAACTGTTTGGGATAGAATAATTATGGATATTTTAATGGTAGCATCAGGGAATATGTATTGCAGATTTTGGAAATAGCGATGTTTCTTTCGGTCAAATCAAATCAAAAATAACATTTTGATTATACTTATAGGCCTACTTGGAGCTCCCTCCCTCCCTCCCTCTCTCTCTCTCTCTCTCTCTCTCTCTCTACTCATCATTATCCTATCTAACAACAGGGTCTTTCCCACCTTTGCATTAAGATGGAGTAATTGAGTCAGTGACATAGCGTAATGTAGAGCTAGCAGATACAAAATATGTCCGATGTCCATTTAAAGCTGCATTTCCAGCAGTTGAAAACGGCCGCCGATGAGCGATAATAACTGAAGTCACCGCAAAAAATGACTTTGGCTGGTCTCCTAAATATAAATGTGGAATTTTATCAAGACCTCTGGCAAAACTTATATAGGGTGGAAAAGAACGGAACAAAAGTATAAAATCTTGGTTTTTTTACCAATGTTAAAAATGCATTATCAGCTATTATCAACTATTTAAATAGCATACCCGAACATGTTTCTTTTTCTCTTGTCTCTCTCTACCTTCTTCACTATCTCTATTCCCTTGGTAATATCATAAACGGCTTCCCTCTCAGCTCCCCCGCCCTTGATATAACCTTCAATGTGTTGATAAGGGCGTAAAGCAACTAATCTCACTCACCGAACATGACCATTAGTTTGTAAGCCTAGGCGTTGTCAAGTCATTAAAGGCATGGAAATAGTGAAAGAGTTTTTAACGGTGTGCAGTGATTGGGGCCATGTTTATGTTTACATACCAGACCCATAGCTCACATAGTTATGGGGAATCAAATATATTATCTATACATAGTACAGATGAGATACAGGCGCCCGTATAGGTTATAGATACGTGTTATTCTCCATAAACTTTACATGCCACTATACTTGGCACAAGGTGCCTCCTTGAACATGGAACACAATGCAAAAATTTGATGAAGGAGCTGTCATTTTTATTCATTTCTAGTTCATTTTCTTAAGGTATGGGGACTTATTACATTGTAGTTATGTTCACAGCTGATAATGTATCTTGAGAGTAAAACTATGTCATTATTCCTCAACATTTTGCCCAAATGACTTTCCGCCAGGTACAGGTGTAACAGAACAAAATATTTTCCTTTTAGAAGTACCTGTGAATGCAGCTTTAAGCACTGGGATTGGGTGACTTCATCCAATTATGATAGGCACAAGCAATTGACCCATAAACCGCACGAATACATGACAACATGTAGTGTAAAATAGGCATGAATCATTTTATCATGATTGGGAGGTGCGTATCCATTATACAGGGCCAGATCAGCCCATTGCATATGTGCTTCGATCGTAGCTAGTATCTTCATAAGATCAGCCCATTGCATTATATGATTTGTAGGTTGTATTTTCATTATTTAGGGCTACTAAAGTCAAGGATGTAAAACGTTGGCATTCCATGAGTCAAAGGGTTGTCGTTTGAAAGTGAATCCAAAACTATAAAGCTACTATAGGTGATCTTCTTGTGACAGCGTATGTGTTATTTGGGAAGTTAATTTGTAAACAGCAATTCCGCATGTATATTACATCCTTCAATTCTATATATTTCCCTCGTGACTGCTCTGTGACCATACGGTTTGGCACATTGTGGTGTTTTGCGCCAACTTGTTCCATCTCCTGAGGAAAATACGGTACATGAATATATACATACGGTTTGCAGAAGGCCTCGTTTACTCGAGAAATCAGTATCCATCGGTATCGACCCTGCAAATTTCCATTTCCCGGATTAAATGAGACCTTTTACGACCACAGCATGGTGCCACCACATCGCCAAGATGGCCTGATTTAACGTTTCCATTAAGAAATACTCGCGACCCGTAATTGACCCAAGACGGTCATAGAAGCACCGTGGTGATAGGACCTACTATAGGAGGTTCCCTTATTTGGACCCATCTCAGTAATGACCTCCCATTCACGAATGTGCTTCTAGTGCCTCTCATCAATTTACCATTTGCGAACACCAATGCTGAAATACCCAAGCCAAACATTAGGACATTCGTCATCGAGTCGCTCTTCACCTCCCTGCCCTGATTATACGTCCCTTATGTGATGCACAGACACCCTATTCTATACAAGATTATGTCCGTTAGGACTTATGAACATTTTCAATCAATCAAGCACTTCAAGAAAGATAGCTTCATCTTCACACTCTTTATATACTACTTCAGTTCCCATAACATCAATTGGTGTAAAAGGCAAAAGACAGATGTATAGGATTTAACAAAAAAAGCTATTCTTCATTTTGCAATACCAACTCACTACCAACCCAACTATTTTGCAACTATTTGAGTACTTTACTACATGCAATAGAACAGGAAATTATATGAAGGTCTTGTATCTTTTTCGATTCCGAAGTGCTTGCTTTACTGCACATACAATGTCCCACACTGCATAACGATTGTGACCAAACATTTGCTTTAATGGGGTTAAACAAAATAGAAATTTCGACGCTTTTGATGCTGTGCTTAGGCCTCGAATTTGCAGATAATTATCACAGATGCCGAACTCCTTTAAGGATATTTCCACACAATCTTGTGAAATGATCCGAAAGGAAACCGTGTATAACTACATTATTTACAATATGAAAGAACAGGCATCTTGGACTTGGTGTATAATATTAAGATTATCAAGATTAATGTTAAGATATTTTTTTTAAACGTGTTTATTGACATAGAAAATTTCGCTACTGCGATACGTTTCATTCATTAAGAAACACTTATTACATTGTAGATATTTACATATTAAGAAAATGTAAATTGTACACAGGAGGCAGACGGAGAGTGCATGGCTAGAAATTTAATATCCCTATGGGTGCGATGTGGAAATATTTTCAGACGACCATGCACAAACGAGAATACCACATGCATACATGTGCAGAATTTCCTTTCCTATGGAGGAAAACATCGCTTTTACCCGAGTAATTTTGTCCTACCTTCGTCCGCCATGTCATCATCAACACTTTTTTAGCATCGAAAACTGTCCAAAACATAAAGAGAAAGTGAGGATTGTTTATATTCATTTGTCAACATTAAGTCCCGATGCATGTACCGCCATTAATAAGAACGCAATCAAAATAAAGTTTCATATCATACCATTAAATAAAACAAGGCACTCTACATGACATGACTGGTCTTGAAGATGATTCAGCGGAGGGATACCTTAAATTTGCGCTTGACCGAATTCCCCTTGGTTTTTGACACAAAACACCCAGAGGCCAAGTATTAATGTTATTTCCAGATGTGCCCCTGGAATCAGCTTCTATGGGTCCCTTAACGGTCGGACCTTGACCCTCATTTCATTAGATTACGCCTTCTCTTTGGTGAACATAGACCACACATGAAATAACCGCTGCCCACATCGGTAAGTACGCTGTGTGTTATCCAGCATTGGTCTTGACTCCCTCTGGAAAACAGTCTGAGACGAAAAACAGGTTCACCCATGATTGCTGCGCGGTCGGTGTGATTGCAGCCATCAGAGCCCGGAAATGGTAAGAAGCTTTATCTGTCCATAGAAGTGGGTGGGACATTGAGTTATCTAGAGAGATATGGACTAACGTATTCAATGTTTTACCGCAAACATGGATTTGTTCTTTGCACTGTCTGAGTAGTGTAAACCTGGTGACTCCACAAAGTAGCCATGGAAAGATAAATTCCAGCCTCATAATTGTAATGCAAAAAGAAAAAGCTTACACTTCTCTGGCTGTTATGATCATGTTTCCAGAGAACTCTGGTTAATGCGTGCACATAAGGAAATATATTCTACCTAACTCTGCGAATCATTGATTTCCTTATATGGCCTCTTCGTTCGAAGATTAGATTCTGTGTAATATAAAGCCACCATATCCCCTCGATAGATAGTGCCATTAATATGATTACAATAGATCATATCTGCTCTAGAGATGGTTATATCAATTAAATGGCAATAGAGGCACGGTACATCTTTGCCCCTGGATTAGCGTGGGTAGGTAAATTATGGAAGGGCGCTGATAAAGTTGATCAACTCTGGCAAATCTAAACTGTTTACTTTAAAAGAATACAGAAGGATGTTTACTGAAAAGGACCCATTCCATTTTACTCTCACAAAGACAAGATTAACCCATTGAAGAAACCCCTTAATGAAAATCTATTGTGTCCTTACTCAAGTTAGGAAGGATGTACTTCTCAATCTGCAAAGCGATTCTATGCAAAGATTGATTAATGAAATTCATATCCAAATAGTCAAAATACAGTCTTAGTAGGATAAAAATGGGATCCCGAATGAAGGATTATCTCTCGCAGGTCATTGTTGTAAACTGCACTAATGGCAGTGAGGCACATTGTTAAATTATTCATCCTCAAGAGATAAAACTTCAGAGGGAATCTTGGGTAGCCACGTGACGGTAAAATATGTGAGGTTTAAAACCTCCGCGAATTACTTCTAATGACTCTTTGGTAAAGGAGGCGCTATTGTTGTTGTTTTCAAAGGACTTTCTTTGTTTCTGAAGGTATAAGAAGTGTTTGCTTTTGTTCTGTAATCCTGGTATCTTCAAAACTTCTCTCCGGGATAAAATTGATAACGTTTGGCTTCTTTGCTCGTTCAATCCCATTTGGTCCCTGTTTACTGCGCATCTGATGAAAAAAGTAATCCACAAAGGCATTGTCAAATTAGTTCTGAGCCCGATTAATTCACTTCTTTCGGAGTGTAATAAATCAATTGTTGAGTCAATTTAATCAATTGCATCAATTGAAATGTCTTCTGTAAAGGTTGTCAGGATAGAGCACATGGTAATATCGCAAAAATTCCTCATCCATAACAACGCAAGGTTGCATCAAGGCAAGTCCTCGGTCTCCTCACCTTCAACTTGTGTGGGTTGAAACAGTAACCCGACCAAGATTTGATAGATTACGGACTTCTGCCCATTAAGCCTAGGAGACACTTTTGACATCCACCCATTCGGAGAATTCCCTTCAAGCAAGAGTAGAAGAGATTTCAAGCCACACATAATTCGAGATATTCGAACTTTATTCGAAATAAAAGGTTCTCTCCGGTTCCTCCTAGCAACATTAAGATCTTAAAGGTTTGGCACTTGTAACCTGGTGTTGCTCCAGTGCCTCCTGCTTATGACAGTTACACTTAGCTCATCCCACTTATCAGGAGCACTGATGCCACGTCAAAACCTCATAATGGATCTGTATTTGACGTCGATAGCGTACATAGAAAACATGGAATTGATCTCCTGAAGACCCCTTGATTTAAATCATATTTTAAATCACCATTTGGTATGTTGGCTCGAAACACATAATGTTCATCTACTTGCCGTGATTTTTCTTTATTTCACTGCAATTATATGAATAATTTAATTTCGAGTCGGAAGGCAAAACCTGAAACTTGTTTTAAGCATTCCGCAGCCCGGCTCACCTCAAGCGCACACGGCTTTTCCTCTCTATAATCCGTCAGTTGCAAAATGTTCTAAATAACTGCAATGACATGTTACTCAAAACCTAACTCAGCCCACTAGCTTATAACGGCACAGAGATGTTCTGGGAACTAATGGACTGCAAGAGTCTTTTTCCGGGGTATCACGATAACAAACCTGGTTACAATGACGTGTCCATGCTCCTTCTGACGAGACTTCCCTCAGGCATCAGGAAAATCAGGGAAAATCTGATCCCTCAGGAGTTCCTACGATGTATGTTTTGCCTTTATCAATTAGGGTTACTGATGCGCTGATTTGCTTTTGTGCAGTTAATATTATGAAGGATATGATGTTCTGTATTGCACAATTAAGGTAACTCCACCCATGCATGTTAATAGTATTCGCCATGCAGCTGTTCCAGACCCTTGAATTGAACTAACCAAGTTTCTGGAAACAGAGGCTGGGGACCCGATAGATTCGCGTTGGGGAACCATTTCCCATAGCGTGAATAAATCCTAGGCAATAAGACAGGCCAAAGTAATGTTAACCCGCGTGACAAACTCGATCAAGATAGAGGCATGTAAAAGCTGCCAACCCTCCAAGTATCGTAACTACAAACTTCAAAGAAACACTTATTCTGGCTCTATTCTTTATGTGAGGTAGGAAACGGACAAGCCTGTCAAATTGTATCCGCCTCTCATCTAGAATCGTAACATTTCCATATTCATCATTGGTTCTACATTCAGGCATGAAATACACCAAAGAACACGTGAAGTGTCCACGATTCCCCCTATTGAATACCATCAAAATTCAAAAGCAGGCCTGATATATTCTACTCGGGTTTTTAAAATATGGCACACTATCCCTGGTGGGTATAGAATGATAAGTAGTATTCATGAAATAAAGGGCCACGTACTTGAGTGGGATTGATAAAAGAATGTGAACCGCTTCCCGGAATCTCTTGAAGCCCAGCGCGTTTCTTCAGGTGATAATTGATGTTTTTGCTCGGGTTGAAACTTGAAGATAATTATGGTATAACCCTTGGTCCCTGAACGGAATTCCCGTAACGATTCCCCATTCGAACTCTCGAAGAAACTTGCCCCAGCAGCTATTGCTGAATCTGCCGAGTCCTCTCTCCATACACGGTGGCAGCCCTGAAGAATTTATTTGACAAAACAACTCAGATACAAGCCTTTATGATATACGAAAGCGGCTATATACAGAGAACCGTGTTTCTTCATTGACCATTAGATATCCAACCTCCAGCCTATGAGTGGCAAAAAGGACCAGGTGTCCCATATTGCTTTATATTGTCAGTCCAGGCAATAGACCAATGGCATAAATGATGTATCAGGCAATCCTTGGTTCTATGTCTATACTTTATAGCTCTTGTTCATGCGATTACCGGTAAATATACTTGGTCAAAAGAAAGACATATATATACGATAGCTATCCCCAGCCAGACAGTCACATCCTTTGGGGAAATAGAGTAAGGAAGAATATGTTCCATTATTTTAGCCGACTATTAGAGCAGCCATAATACGCATGGCTATGTGTTATATAAATAGGTTTTAGTGATATTTCAAACCTTGTTATGCTCTTGTTGGTGATATAGGCTTTTTCCTGATAGGCTCCTTTTTCCGACTGACAAGATGGAATGCAGTGATAAGGGGCATGCTGGGCGCGAGATTGATGATCTGTTTCGAAGAACCAATTTGGTTTTCTTCCAGAACCTTGGTTCTAAATGCATTCCAACACCTATCTAGACTGAGGTCATAAGGGATGTGTTCGGCCGATCGTTTGTTTCGCTTCCCAATGCAAAATGCCTGTCAGTTGAGTAGACATATTACAACCGGTGAGATGCGTTTCAGATTTAGCTGTGGAGAAATTAATCGCCCTAAAGCGAATCGGCTTCGATTATTTTGGCAACCTGGTGTTTGTGCCCTGCCCATTCATTTGCTAATTGAGAAGGGACCCAGAGTAATTTGTGAACCTTTCTGTCTGAAGCACTTTACGGCGATCGCATGGCGCTGAATTTTATTCAAAGAAAAACAAAACAACCATAATAAGAGTGGAACGAATGATCTGGAATCGAAGCCTGCCTGCATCATTTACCCAAATAAATCAAATGCACATTAGCTCGGTTATCTCAAAATGTCGAGGAGTTTTGCCAGGTTTTCTTTTTAGGGTATTTTGATGCGGTATTTCCTTTCTTGGCTATGTACATTTAAATAATATCAATGACAAAACGACGCATATATACAGTTCTATATATATATTTTGTTTTCATGCGTTGCCATACTTTAAATAAACTGTAATTATATATGTCCTTTATCGTATCATATATTTATCTGGACAATTCTCTGTAATTGAATACCAGCCAGGACACACTATATGGAAAGGGGGAACGTTTAAATACACCCTTGGGGGGAAGTGGGTCACAGAAATAGGAATTACTATTAGGAACTTCAATTTGCACTTCGGAAGGTCAGTCGCCTTAATACCAGTATATACAACCAGGAGGCGTCGTTGTCGACTCTAATTAAATAGCTAGGATATTTGTGACACGATTAATTAACCCTTTACCACCCCAACTTCACTATGGTTTCCCAGTTAGTGCTGGTCGATTCCTCGATCGTTATTTTCATGTATACATATAACTCGTTGGGGGATGCACAAGCAGGGACATCGCCGTTAGTATCTTCGAATATAGCCTATTATTTCTTGCACCGTGAAGTTTTGACTCTAATGAATTGAATAAAAATTAAATACAAAATAAAATAAAAATTAACAGAATGGTCCAGGGTCTACGAAATTTGCCAAATTTTCAACTTTCTAAAGCTACAATTAAGCATTTAATCAAAATTAAGGAGGCAATTAATATGACACGATCATAAACGTTGTCATCGGGTTTGAGACACGCTGGAGATCGAAAGGTATTTGGATTTCAGACGAAAATAAAGTTTAAAATACAGTTCAACCTAACCAAACAGACTGCTAGAAACATATGCAATGCCGAATATACTCGGATTGACCTAGTATTGTCTAAATTGCAGCCTAATTTTGCAGAATATACTAACTGTAGACTGCTGCCAATTGTACATTTTCTGAAAATCTGACCCCTATGGTTCCCGGCATCATTGATAGAAATATAATTGGTACGATAAAACACACAGTGTTTCTATCGACACTGGACATCATGGGCTTCAATGAGTTGAACCGCCTTGCTGATAACACACGAACACTCTGGGATATTTCTTATGAGACATTACGTATCATTGTGTAACCTCATTATATTTATATTAATTATTAATTGTCACCCACTTGTTGTATTATCATATTACTAAAATCGCTAAGTATGCTTAGCTACCCAGTTCTGTGCGAGTCTATTTTAGTCAGGATATGTTCGGGATATGACATAATAGGGCAACGCCCCCTTATTCCTTAACATATTCAAGAAAAGACGGTTGGTGAATTGGCCAAAATGGAATGATTAAACTCACCGACAATTTAATGCCGTTTTGGGTACGTAGTATTTTAAGTATTATATTAACACAGAATTGACTCAACAACTTTGTACTAATGAAGGCAACGTATATTGTTTAAGTTTTAAATACGTTTATTCAGACATCGACATTACATCATATATACAGATACTCTTCCTTAATCCTGATACAGAAAATAGGTGAAAATACAGGTTCTCATTTTTTTACGTGAAAAAATATAAAGGTTTGAAAAGAATTAATTATACCATAGAGTCACTGCATAATTAATTGGATAATATCGGCTATATATATACTATCATAGGCGGATCATATATAGGGCTATACTCCTCTAGGTCGCAAGGTATATCCGGAGGATATCAAATGATTTTGATATTGTTGTAGTGGAATCGCCACTCGCAAGGGGTCGCTAGGCATTGCAAACAAATGGAGGAGATCATTCGCTTGCTTTGCTTGACACTGGCCCCATATATATATTTATGCAAGTGGTCCCAGATGTAGCCTACGATCGCAGAGGATCGCTTTCTACTTGCAAGCAAATGGAGGAACCTTATTATCGCCATACCAACTTAAATTAGAGGGTTAGGCCTACCCGGAGGTTACCTCTTCCCCAGAGGCAAAAGGAGGTAGGAAACGCGCACATGTTTACTTCCTACAGTTTCTGCCGCTGTATTGGATTGTTGTTTTCCATTGTAATTGTTATTTGTTCCTACGGCAATTACTTCGAAATTATACATATGCAGGGCCGGGGTAGGAAATACTGGTCTTTCCGACCGCTTTTCAATTATCAACTTTATTTAATTGTATTTGAAGTGTAAATTGTATAATCAATAGTAGCAGTTTCTCTCCCAACCCTATCTCCAATTTCACCCCCCCCCCCCTTTCCCTCCCCTCTTCCTCATGCTCCCCCTCCCCGCTTTCTCTTCCTTCCCTCTCCCTCTTCCCCTACATCCTCTCCCTCCTCTCTTGCCCCCTAATTCTAGAGAGTATTCTGCCTGATGATAGAACCAGATTAGTATCACATAATGTTTGATAAATAATTATAAAGGGGAAACTCTCAATTAAATGAATTGTCGAGGAGTAAATGGTAAACACGTTCACATTCTGGGTCGAGTGAATCCCTCCCTGACAGGCGCAATATGATAAGTATTAGCTTCTAATATAGTTTAACCAACAGAGAGGTCCATCAACCAGCAGAATTTGGATAAACAATATATCAAGGTCCCATACAGAATATGGAGGCCAGATCAAGACACATTTATAAACATTGGCGTTGTGGGTCAGGGATACCCCCGGCCATATAATTCCTTGCGCTTGTTCGGCCAAGTGAACAAGATTATAACAATGGATCATAGGTTCCATTATTTTTTTTGCTTGAGAAATCCAATCGGATACCTGTCACATTGTTGCTGTAGGTAATTATTTAAAGTGGGATAGAAGTGTGAATGTCCTGTCCTCTCAGGCTCTTACCTCGACCAAGTTATTACTGCCATGCACACCACTTTAAATGGCCAATTAGATATAGAGATGATTTCAGTAACCGAATGTGATCATGCGATCTTTAAAGTGATGTAATCATATCCGTCAAAAAATGAAGCAGTGATAATCTCAAACTTGGGGGTGTACCACAAATAGCTGTGAAACTCAAATAAAGATTAATATATAATAATAATATCGTTGATCGAAATTGCAATCGAACTGGATTTACAATAATCATAATATAAATTAACTAACGATTGGTTGAAAGAACGTTTTAGATGGCTCATGAAGTTATATGGACGCTGTCTACTCAAATAATTATCTTTGATCACTTAAAATACCCTCATAATGGCAATATCTTTGCTATTCATATCAATGCTTTTCCAATAAATGGGAAAGTCAGAGTCGCAATGATGAATATTTTTATGCAGGTGCCGAATAGGTAGAGTGGTTTATGTGAGGATCATCATTGTGCGTTTGCCTAATTCCCAGTCTGATGTGTTCCTATTGTTATGCGACAACTGGCTCGGCACAAGCTCCAGGGTGTGGTCTTGTATTGACCTTTAAGAGGCAGATCATGATGCGGGCAGGAGCATCAGGCATTTATATCTGATAATCTCCGTCCTATCCCTAACAACACCCGAGAAGCCATTTCCCCCCAACACATAGATGGCAGGCAAAAATGGACATATCTAGTTGCTATTTCTGACCTGACTTGATTTGGCTCGAAATTTTCTGTATATGATGAGACTACATAAGTGTTTCTAGAGTCAGGTTTTCCAAGATGTGTTGTACGGGAATAGAATCTAAGTAGTCTATTTCATTACGAAATTAGGTAGTATAGTTCTCAGGTGGTTTATCTTCACAGATACTTCACATACAGTTTTACTGTAGATTATTACAGATGTAATATATGCATGAGTGCGACGAGGGCACTGGTTTGTGTACTCATGTATGTCATATTCCTAAGGGACATAGGAAGAGCATTACAAGCTGGAAAGAGCTGTGAGATGTTGACCTTCGTATACGAACTAATAAGATGTATCTTATTGCATGTTAAGTTTATCCCTCATGGATCTCTAGACCTGACAGATTGCTGATGCGAAACAAGATTTCTAACGTCATATTTCAATTTGATACTAGAAAAATGTCTTCAAAATGTGTCCATAAAATAGACTGGTCGCTTGAAACGGGATACTGATGACTCACGAATCTAAGGTGACTGCCAATTTGCCTTACTCAACGGGGAATATTTAAAACTGAAATTGATCCCAGTATATGCCAAGATGACCCAAAATTCAGGTTTTCAGTATGTCCTTCAATGTATTTTTCTTTGAATGAGGTGTAAACAGAGTTTACATCTATAGATTTATTATTTTTATAATACAGAGTTTACAAGTTAGTAGTGCCTTGATGTTTAACAAAGTTAACCGAGCTTCTTAGCTCCTCGATAGATTGAACCTGTTTCGTACTTAACAAACTGTACGCATTTTTATGTATGTCTTTTCAGTCCCTGAAAGGTCGTTTCTTTAAAGTGACACTTGCCACTGAGTTCCTGATTTTGGGAAAGTTGGCTTGAATTTCAAACATGTGCTATATCATTATATCAATAATCAATACCCTGAAGGATTAATGTTAGGAAAAAGTGGTTTTGGAGCATTTAAGGATTTAAAATCCAGGTTTGCATCAAGCTGCCGGTCCATAACCTCTCCAAGAAAGGACACAGTTGCTGACTTAATTGTATGATATAAATAGTTTTTTTGTCACACCAACTGGATGGAACTGGAGTATATGTGATTATGTGGTTCCTGACTCCCTCCTGGTACCTAACCTTCCATCATAATCAGTTGGCAGCTACGAGCTACTTCCCTCAGATTTGAATTGACCCAGCAACTCCCCTCCACTCAAACTATAATTTGCAAATATCACATTATCTAATAAATGCATAGCTGTGACAATCCACCCAAATGTTCGTACCTATGCAAGTCGTGAACATTTACATTTAAAATTAACAAATAGTCAACATAGTGATCTTTGCCACTTTAACAAAAAAGAAAGTAGTGACCTCCACTCCCTATGTAGTTTTCAGCTCAACCAGCAACACACCTTTTCTTTTCTAAAGTTCATAAAACCATGACCTAGATACAGGTTCTTTCAATATTGTCTATGAATACTTATATAGTATAGTATAAATTCCAAATCATTCTTCCCCTGGCCTACAATATTCAGTACTATCTTTTATATTCATGTTTGTGACTTTGTGATTCATTGTTTTTTTCAGCTATCGGTGTGATGGGTTTCCAAAGTTGTACCATTGAAGATGTGACAAGATGCATACAATTTTTGGCACCGTTCCATACAAGTACGACCATTTTCCCTTCGTTTGATGACAGGACTCTGGATGATTTATGCAAGTGAGTCTATGGCAATTTATATCCTCTAATTGGTTTCCAGGTACCCATTAGCAAATCCTCGACCCGCATACATCATTGCCGAAAGTCACTGCACAAAAGAAACCTTGGATAGTTTGCGAACTGTCATGTTTACACTGAATGCATTATAAACTGATCCTTAAGATTACAAGTAGGTAACACTGCATTATAGTTCAGCTATTTACAGATTTCGTCCAATACACCTTTGTATAGAATGGCGCCTTTATGTTCAGCCTCTTTAATTTCATGGATAGTTATTCATTGGCTTTTTCAAAATATTCAGTGTATTTTGATAATTCATATTTTCACGGATTGTATTCTATTATACTATGAAGAGTGATGTCACTGGGGTGTGACAACATTGATTCTTATTTGGTTTGACCTATATTGATGTGACTACTTAATTTTGTTTTTTTATTTATTGTCACCCAAATGCAAAAACAAACGTTATAATTCCGCAGAAGCTCCCCTCGGGGAATGGCTCAAAAAAGTCCTGGGCTCTCACGTGATACTTTTTACATTTGGTTATTATATCCTAAACCAATTTCCATCTTATTGCATTCAGGATATAAGTGACACTCATAATTTGAGTGCATGCGTTCTCGAGTTGGGCGAGATTCTTAGAAAAAATAACGACGATAACAGTATTCTAGTGTTGTAGTAACATAGTTTGTCCGGAAAAAGTAGTTGACACGTGATTCCTTATTCCCTTTAAGGGGAGGGAAAAGTGGGAGATTTTCTACTTCTATTTATGACAAGGAACTGTCAACCCTTTGCCCAGCGAGCCGCTCATTGCCATCAACCATCGGGAAACAAGGCCAATATAACCAGCTCTGCCTTCCTTCTAAGCAAATCAACAGCTGCTGCACATGGAATATGAGACAGCGCAATACAATACAGCTGTATATTTGGCCATGGTCGGTCGCAAACGGCGATTCAGGGGGCAAAAGATTGAAGTAAAAAATCCCCCACTTTCCCCTCACCTTAAAGGGACTAAGGATTCATCTGACAACTGCTTTTCGGACAGACTAAAATTGTGAATGTACATGTATACTCACTGGTTTATATATAGACTATATATATATGGGCACCGTGGATATACACAGATGTGTATATATATACCTTTGGATAGAATGCACCGAGTGGTTGTTCTGAAATATCGTATCAGATACATGAGAAGTGAAAATGTGCATAATATCAACGAGAGTGGTGAGGCCACAAGCAATGATGCATACATTTTCACTTCAGGTGTGGCTGATACGCTATTTCAGAACAACCATAAGTTGCATTCCATATGTATATATCACAACTATCACAACTACTATGTTTAAGTGGTAAAATTCCATGTTTGTTGTTCTTGTGCTGGTTTTGTATGTAGAGAGGGGTGGCGAGTTACTGCCTACATGTACCATTGGTTCACTGGCCTATTGATTTGGTTAACACCTGAATAAATCCTATGTTTAAATGGTGAAATTCCCTTGTTCTGTCGTCCCACCTGACATTGTTTACATGCATCTAAAACACACAATTTGCGTCTCATGAGGTTTCTCTAAACAAAACGCATAGTGCGGATCAGTTAGTTGCAGGGTTGGGAACAAGTTAAGTTGTGATCTAAAATGATTTATAGACTAGATATATGGACACCGTGGATATACACATATATGGGTATATGCCCAATGGTATAGGGCATTGGATATACACATATATGGGTATATAATATATCTATAGACTATATATGGGAGCGGGAAGTCAGAGTGGAGCTAGCAGGTTTATTGCTAGGCATGAGACTATAAAAACGCCAGCTGTTAGAGCCCATTCCACTACCAGAAAGTATAACCACTACTCACACACAAGTGTTTATATCTTAATATAATGTATACTGACGACGGGTATATGAGAAATATAAATATAGATCTAAATGCATTAAAAACTATGTTATGGTAAGACTCTTTTACAGCAAGTGGCTTAGCTATCTGTGCAATCTGATCGATTTGTAAACTTCAGATTAAATTTAGATACAAGGGCCAGCCGGACTGGGTCACGTGGATATTCTCGTTTCCTCCCAAGATGTTTCTTTTTAAAAAAGTGTTCAAATAAGCAAGTGATATCACTATGATTTGAATGTAGGTTAGAGCAATATATTAAGAAGAATCAATGACGTGCATGCATTCATCCATCACATATTGCGTTGTTGGCACAACCATGGATGGATGGTAACACGATCTATGGCAGAACCAATTAATTTGTATTTTAACTGAACGCACTGCAGGATCAATGATCAAATATATATGCTGGTCAAATATATACTTGTAATATGATTATCATAAAAATGAATATGTTTACTTTTATTATAACTTATGCTGAGTGTAATTATGAGTTCTTGCAGATGAAGTGGTCTTTATCTGTGTTTAACTGCCGTCCTTTGCGAGAATTACCAAGGGCAAACGTTATCTGTGTCTGTTGCTTTGCATAAAGTAATAGTAATATAATTCCCACGCAGTATCTCAGTCATGGAAAACGTCGGTAAATACATACGAAATGGAGATAAAGGGGATATTTTATATAGTGTCATTACTCGTGGAACTAACTTCCATTCGTGTCAAGTGCTCAATATTGTTATTATAGAGTAACCGATGCGGCCATCAATTATCCCTTTTACAGAGAAACACAATCAACCCTGGGGAAAACCTTGGAGATTGTTTGGCTGCAGCACAATGCGATGGGATTACATTAATCCATGACAATTGTTCAGTAATCAGATCATGATATCTGAGGGAATATACCATACAAGTCTAACCATACACCTGCATGGATATTCTATTGTGAACAAACTAGATTGCAATTGCAATCATTTTATAAGCATTTCATAGGAAGTTTTTACGTTTAGTCGTATCGGGGAAATCGATGGTCTGTATTCCTACCCCAACGGCATTGAATGAAGCTGTATAGCAAACATGCGAATCAGACAACGGTCAAGCTCTCCCACTCCCTGTAGTATTCATCAGTGTGGATTATGCCCCGTTATCATCGGGGATGTAGAAACTTCAGGCGAGGGAGATGTGAACTTTATCTATGGTATATAGCAGTTTTAATTAAACGCTTAAATGGATGAACTCTGCGATGCCAATGTCGAAAGGTCCAGGGATGTTCTCCATATATATACATGCATGCGATGGTCTAAGAGGCCATAACCAAGATTGGGCCAGGTCACTGTCGTCGGCAACATGACATTCATTTGCATGTACGTGCTCTGCCTCGTTATAACATGTAAATTGATGTGGTTTTGTTGCCATGGTGTCATGGCTCTGAAATTTATTCGGGCTTTGCCTACTCTTTCTCCGTCTGGAACCGAATTGGCAATGTCGATATGTTTAGACTCTACCAAAATAGACTGTAGAAAAGTTGGTTTATTTCCTGAGAGAGGTAAATGTTGTGCCAATAAGTGAGCAATGTACCTTGCCCAGTTTGATGTTTTGAACCCAATGCTATGCATTACCTATCTAAAAAATGACTACACAAGAGTCGTTTGGATGCAGAAATGCTACCAGGTTAATACAGCCTCCAAGGTTTCAATACCGGTGACAATGACGTTGATAATGTTGATTTTCCCTGAGGATATCTCCATTGAGTATGATTAATATCCGAGATGCCTAAGGATACAATGATATTGTAAACATTGCTAAACTCCGGATGATGCTGGATGTAATTATTTATCACACAAACCGCCTCACAGTAAGATGAGACGCAATAACAACAATCCACAAAACAAACCCAGCGATTAAAACGACTGGAAGGATTAACATTTCACCTGTGATGTATTTATATCATTAAGCAATCAGACGAGCTCGAAACATGTAAATATGCACGTGCACAAAAAATTCCTAAACGAATTGTGATTAGAAACAACATACGGAAATATGTGACTATAAATACAATACAATGATTGCCAGTTTGGGGTTTTATTCACACAAAAAAGCAATTAATGTACGTATCAGTGCCAATAAAAGGCAGGCTCGATATTCGTGCGCCTACACTGCCATAGCAATTAAGTTTCACCACGTCCGGATCTACAACTGTATTTCTGACAGGGTGCATTCATTACCTCCGCGCGTTTTCGGCTTAATGTTAATAATTGGTATAGTTATATGTATGGAGTGAAGACCTTCTGTCAAATATCGAGCAAGACCTGACTTCTCGTAACCTATATACTAACTCATTCCGAATTGACATGAAATCGACACTTCCACTGAACCCGACACTCCCACATTGTTGTCACCAATCATCACTGTTCTCATTGCCCGAGAACAGAGCAGGTGCCAAACGCCGAGCGACAAATATCAGTGTTCCCTGCACCATGATGCAAGGACTCCAACTCTTCAGCAGAAGATAATGTGTCTAGTTTAGAAAGCTCAAATGTTTGTTCAGGTGTGTAATGTTAGCTAATGGACCTGTGGGTGGGGGGTGTAGACCTAATCTTATATAAGAGTGTCGTATATTATGTTTAAAATATCATAAACATTTACGAGAAATCTCAAATTTAAGACTGTTCTTGAGGACTGTCTTATAGTGTCTTACTATTTAAGATAACCTTTATAAAACTGTAAATTAGAGTCTGAATGAAATAATATAGATATATTTATTTCAACATTCCCACAGAGATTTTAATGAACAAAATAAAATTGGTTGTTATGAAACTGAAATAATCAAGTACACTATTTAAGAACATATATGTATCTTATATTGTACAATTACCTCTTAGTATTAAGAAACACTCCCCTGGGGATCTTTTTTAAAGACACGTCCTTGAAAATAATATTTTTATTCGTGATGTGGTTGGGCGGTACTTACCAAATACATAATAGGCTGTTGGGCTATTGTCCAACATGTAAAATTGCATTGACACAACTTCAGATATGCGCAGTTGCACTGGTACTGTATGAATAATATTTATCAGTTATCCCATTAATCTCTAAGGCAGAACATTTGCAGACATATTCCGCCTGATTTTATTGTTAGGTGATCAACCTCTCACCACAGGATGTTGAGAGTTTACCCTTTTGGATACAGATTCCATATGCAAAATGCAGCAATGTCAAGATTAACATTATGACAACATTATGAACTAATCAATTCTCCTTTTTTTCCGAATTTCTGGATCATCTGTCAGTTGCCTGTCTACATTCACAGAAAGGACTATCTCGGCTTTGCGTGGCAGTGTATTAGTCGAAGTCACCTGAATTTGGAGTAATTGCTTTGCCAATAGCATAGGACCCTTCTTTATTAGCCACTCTAGCCTACCTAAACCAGTAAAAACTCCCACAATTGGTTTTCCACATCATGATTGACATAACATATATAGGAGTGGCGAAAACCTTTTGTCTATTTTGTAATTGAATGTCTAATAAATGCTACCACACGCAATGAAAGCCAGCTCATGCAAATATTGATAAGTAACCCATCATTTATACATAATATATACTTTGAAACCTCTGGACCAAACACTGTCCGACAGCACAATTGATATCGATGATAAACAGGACAACTTTGTCATTTGTAGTAGGTAGGAGTAGTCGGAAGAATTGCCACGGTAGTGCCAACCACCTATTTCCACCTGTAGAAAACTAAAACCGATGTAACTGTTATGACGTGGAAATAAAAATATTGTAGAATTTGTAATAAGAAAGAAGACATAGATAGAAAATTTATTATTATTATTATTATTATTATTATTATTATACAACTTTTATTCAGTATATACATGTACATAATGACAATAAAGAATAGGGCCATTGCTCCCTCTCCTCAGGAGATCTTCCTGGTAGCCCTTAAAGGCAAACGCTACTATCTAGTGGAAAATGAAAATAAATGTCAATTTTCTGAAACTTTGAAATTTGATTCTTGAAGTGTTTCTGGTCATAAAGATGGAAAAAAATCAATGGGTCACCGTGCTCAATTTTTAATTAGAGTGCTTCAAAAGTTGGTATCTCAAAAGAACCAATGAGGATGAAAAGGGGGGCTCATTTTGGAGTACCTCGACTTCATAGTTCATATTTGCTATTTATATTCCCTCAATTTAAGTAAGGTTAACAGTTTTAGAGAGAGTATTATTTTGCTAATAATTCTATGCCTCTTTTTTATAGAATGCATGGTTATTTTTATTCTGAAAACAAAAAATATGAAATGCTAATTTTAAATTAAAAACTCGAAAAAACCCACTTTTTTTTCACTAATTTAATAAAAACATTTTTTTTCTCTCTCATCGAAATTAAATGTCATTTTTCTGATTCTTTAGTATATGGTTCTTGAAGTATGTGTGTTCATAAAACTGAAAAAAAAATAATGGGTCACCGTGCTAGTTTCTGAATTATGGGGCTTTGAAACATGGCATGACAACCATAAAATCTGCTGTTTCAATGTGTTCTATGTTTCCTAAACATGTCTATTTCAAACAGCTACAATTATTTTTTTAGCGTGATGACATACATTTTTTCCCTATATATGTGTAGAATATTACCTGTACTATATGTGTAGAAAATTTTGGGACATTAGGAGTTTTCATTTTTGTTTTATTCCCAAAACCGTGAAAGAAAAATGCAGCACTTCCCAATAGACTTGCTTACTAAATGGGTACAACTGAGGGTACCCACAGTTAGCTCAGTTCCCCAAACATGTCTATTTCAGACAGCAATAAAAAAAAATCTAACTCGATGACATATGTTTTTTTTCCTTTTAATATGTAGTATATAACCTGCACTATATGTGTAGAAAGTTTTGGGACAGTAGGAGTAGCCATTAATTGTTTGTTTTATACTATAAAACGTGAAAAAATGGGCCGTTTCCTCATAGACTGCAGTGCTAAAGCAATAGTACGTAAAATGCCCGTATATTTGGTATATGGAAAAGGGGGGCGTGGCAGTGAATAGTAGCGTTTGCCTTTAATGATATGGTTCTAATAACTGCCATGACCAGTCTTTGGCCTATAATCACCTTAGGTAGGGATTGAAAGGATTAATAACCTCCATTTTGGGCCTGCTGGTGCAATGTTTCACCTCGGGAGTTTACACCAACAGTCAATGTCGGTTATTCATAATTATTATAATAATTTACTAATTTTGCCATTAGTCTAATTCAGAGAAGCATCCCACCATGTTACCACACTAATTATGCTTCAAAGACTAAGAGGCCCATGGTTATTTTTAACTTGTCTAGTCCAGAGAAGTCTCATATTCAGCACATTATATACATGCAGTAACTAACGCTCTGCAGCCGGGGCAAGCAGTTTCTAGCGAGAGAGGAGAATCAGTTAATACTTTCCAATTGCTTATTCCCTTCGGCAAGCGGGAACAAGTCCAGCCCCAAGCCTGATTCATCTCACGCTTAGGTCCTTGGAGGCGCTTGGTGCTGTCCACCAAGGATTATCAAGCGTTCCTCGATTGATATGTGTTATTTTCCCTTGATGTTATCACTATAGAGTCCCTACAGGAGGACCTTAGACAGTAACAGTGAGTGGTCTCAACGGGCAGAATGTCTCCTTACATTTTACAAAATCAATAGACTGGCGTTTGCCTAAAGCACATCGATCCTATGGTTATCCTACATTGGTTATGGCAGTCAATCATACGGAGAGACATCTATGGTCAACATATCGCAAGAGCACTTTTACTTTTGATCCGGTCCAATGATACTAGAAAATCCCACCACTTGTCTACATTGGTTTGCCATCCCGTCGCCACAATATAGTAAAATGCCACAAGGACGTTATAGTGACCCCCTATATCTACATTAGTGTGAACTGATAGCATTCAAAGTTGATAATTATTAGCTCTTTAATTCAGCCATCCCTTGGTTCATCAAGTGTTTTAGCAGCGACCCAAAATGTAGTGTCTATTCTTGCTGTTAGAAGGTCTCCCCTGGAAGGAATGTTTGGAGTATTAATCAGACTGTTGGTGGCCTTTATTCTCCTATTCACTCAATAACAAATACCTCGATGAGAAAGTATAACAATAAGAGCCCCCCCCCCCCCCCCCCCACTGTAAAAAGCTGCATTCTCCGCTATTACGACCAAAGAATCTTACCAAATTAAGTCATTATCTGACTTATAGTACTGAAGTTATCTGTAGTGCCATGCAATAGGCCTAATTTCCGTATACTACTTACTTTACGGCGGTTAGTATAATAATGTACGCGCAATCTTTTTTAATCTTTACTGCGCGCGCAAGGTTAATTTTATCACTATCTTGACACAATGTCTTTTACGCATTCTGGTAAAGTTGATTTATTCCACTAGGTAGAGCTACTTTTTACATAAAACCTTGTACATTGAATATACCATCTTACTGTGCACCTGCTCTGGTGTTCGGGGGCCAGGCTATTCCAATAAAGTGGCAATTTATAGGAGACAGAGTTCCTAATTAGTTCTAATCTTGGGGCAGGGCATTTAAAGACTAACCTGTCAGGGTGGTGGTGTTGTCTAGTTGATAGTCTTCAATCTTGTCTTCAATCTTGACTTGTCTAGTCTTCAATCTTGACATGTCTCCAAGTGTTCATCAAACAGAGTAATAACACCATTGGACTATTGTCCAGGTTGTCTATTTTCCCTCTCAACGCGATCCCCGGGTCATCACATACATATGTTTTTCTGTTGTAATGTTTAAACAGGGATTTGAAGTATAATCGGTCGAAAGAAAATGAGAGTCGCTGAACAATAATAAGTGAAAAAAGAAAGAAATCTTCGGGTTACTACATATTATAGTGTATTTAGAATCACTATAAAGCATACATCATGGAAATACATTTTCTAGTATCTTTTTCCATGGCAACTCAAGGGGGATAGAATGGTAACCATGGAAACAATGTAACAATTTAGGGCTTATTCTTGTCCTGTTTGTATTCATATATAACATATATAAGTATTTTCATTCCAATGTACAACAGTTACAGTAAAAGGAAAAGGACTGACTCTTCTGATCAACTCAGATCTTCCAGAGTGTCCTGAACTCAAAGTCAAAGTACAGTTTACAAAATTATAAATTAATTTCCAATATATAGTTTTATTTCACACCATTTCCTTACTATATGCGTGTTTGCTATATGTCATACCATATTTATCTCTCAACAATCATCAAACATTAATATTTTCCTACAGCATTACTCACATGAGTGGTTCACATAATTTTCCTTTTATTACAGGCAAAACTTTACATAACTTGAACTATTTGAACATATTCTGCAATACATTACAGTGTTCTACTGTGTTACTCTCTTGCGATTTACATATTTCCCTTCTCCTTTTCCAAAGAGGCAAAACACACATCTATATCCAAATAATATTATGGTCAACCCTAAGTACAATAATTCGAGTTTAATCAACATTTTTAGAGTACACTGTCTTAACATGTCCTATATCGATCTTTAAGTTTGATCCACCTTAGCACTGACATCAATATTAATATCTATTATCTGTTATTACAGGGTGAATAATATTTCTATTTCTATTTTTATTCAGTATACCTTAACATAATTATTCTTCAAATACTTTCTAAAGTCTCTATAATCATCTGTACTGAAAATTCTTCTAAATTGATAAATTTATTTTATTCATTTAACTATTTTAAGGAATTTGTCCTTACAAAAAAACATTAAATTTAGTTAAAAATAGTTTTACTGGAAAAACCGTTTCTATGGAAACAGAATTCAATCAATACATTAGTTTTTTACTCAAAATAATTTATAAATTGAAAATGAAATTGAAATTAGTTGTATGAATCCATTGTTTTCTTTTCCGTCAAGAGTAACCATGATAACAAGTTAGGAAAAATGTTTCTTTTCAGAAATCCCCTGATATATGCGTAAACGAGGGAAATTCAGAAATACAATTTATCTTTAAATTGGGGTAGATCTGTTACCGTGACATTTCTTTAATTTTAGAAGTTAAGCTAAGTTTGCATTTGGTTGCCATGGTAAGCCTCATAAAATGTTTAAAAACTAACTTAATTCAACTGGGGAATCATTTAGACTGACTTTTGAGCATAACAAAAAACAGAAGAATTCCCATTAAATAAAAAAAAATCAAATTGAATACTGGATTATCTATTCTCATACCTTCTCTATGGCATTCTGATTAACCCTATAGAGCTAGGTATGATTGTATCAGAGTATTTTATTGTAAATTTGTTTCGGCAATCACCAACAACCCAGGAACCCACTGGAAGACTTGGAACCTAAGTTTCAAAACTGGGCCCTCCCTTTTGTAGTCACAACATTCATACTAAAATTTTTCCAGACATTCACTCGACTGTGTACAAATGTATCTATGTTCTTCCAAAAGCTCAGTTACACCAGAACATCCTACCACCATGGGAGGTGCTGTACCCAGTGGAAATAAAATCTTTAAAAAAATCAAAAAACATTTATGCAAATAAAAAATGTCTTGAATTGAATTAATGTTTCCAAGATAACCTTATGGAACCCTATTGACATGACCAATCTAGATCCAAGCTTATTTAAATTATCAATTAAATTATCTTTGTATGAAACTAAAATTAAACTAATTATTTTTCAAAACAAGCTTTTATTCATGGTAACCGTTTTTTAGTAAAAACAATTTTAAAATCGGAATCTCTATTGGAAGTGCTTCAAAGAGGTATATATTTTATGGTGAAAGAAAGTGTTAAATTGTAGTATTTTTACAGATAATGCCTATTAATTATAGAAATATTGCCCCTGAATTACCCTGAGAAGCCGGGGTTCAAGTTTGTTTATGAATGACTGTTTCGACATGCATTAAACGCTTTATGTACAAGGAAAAGTTCAGAGTCTGATGCTTTCCAAATAGTAAAAACCTAAACTAAGATATAATAATGAAGAACCTTCCATTACAAATGCTTTGTGATAATAGATAATGTTCAATGATAAGTAAATGTTGACTTTTGTTGAACTAATTCCTGATATTCTAACGTTACTGGGTGTCCTCCAATCGTTTCCAAAGCTGCACCACACTCCAACCCCCATTAGTGTACTACTACTTTACAGCCTGGTCACATAGTCAGACTGAAAAGAAATACGTTAAGTTAGTTATTACACATCTATACTGACTCCTACACAGCTCACCCATTCGACCTGATTAATATTTTCTAGTAATCAATTAACTCTAAAGACATGAGATGTCTAGATCCCCAGGACATCTACAGAGGGATATACAATTCAACAGAGCCTTATCATCCTCGACTCCAGCAAAACTAAATAGAAAGTCACATTTGTCGGCTTGTATGCTGCCTAAATGTCTAATCATCAAAAGTCCCCCTTTCCATGGATGTCCGAAATAATTGAGAATCCAGATATTCAATGAGAGAGTGTTTAAATAACAGGATTTGTTCTTCGAAAATAGAGCTGTCGAGTTGGGCTTGGCTTTTATTCATGGTTTTATATTCTTGAGATAAAATAACGTTGGACTTGATAGGTTTTCTATATTTAAGAGATCGTCCAGTATCCAATTAAATATGATTACTAAAGTTCTGATAGTGGATTTTCTGGGGTGTGCGCTGGAGGGGAAGGAGGCGTGCTCAATTGCCAATCTCAATATTAAATTATAAACGAGAGCACCTTCATCAAATATATATTCCGTACATATATGTACAATATATAGATATCTGCTGGATGTGCTGTAGAAAAAACACTTGCATATTGCAAACGTAAATGTGACAAGTGGGATATAGCCTGTGGTGTTGGACATAGACTAGAATTCGAATGAGAATACGGAGCATCGAAGCGGCTTCGAGAAGCTGATGTTATGAACGTTGGCCTAACGCCTATTCGATTTCTACTGTAATTTCCTTTTTCTTTTTCGAAAATCTCTAATATTAAGAGACTTCAAAATTGTTATTCAAAATCATTCCCTATAATACTTTTCATTACATACAAATATAGTCTGACCAAGAGAAATAAAACATGTCATTTTATTCGTCCATGCACCAACCTAATATGGCTGAGATAGGAAGATTACGATTCGGAAAACAGCCAATTTGGAAAGCTATCGAATCAATAAACTACTGTAGGCTACCCAGCTATCGACGACAACCCTATCATTCTATCATTCGAGATAGGGTTGTTCGTCCGTTAGCTGAGATGACGTCGGGTCAGTTCTAAATTATCTAATTGTAGAGATAGAATGAACAATAAATGCCTATGAAACTATAATTATCCGTAATCTATTTTGGCGTAGTGGGGTCTCAATTTCGTCCTGATACTTACTGTAAATTTATGGGAGGGGATGTGCAGAATACACAGAAAACTGGTAGTTTTGCCATCAATAGATCTATAGTTCGCTCTATCTGTGTTTAAAAACATGACGAAATTTCCTGTTGTGTGATAATTTTACGCATGCGCATTGACCCTAGCCTTGACCAATTGTGTAAATGAACCAGAACGACGAGGGGAAAAGTGGCTAAGAACCCAAACTATATCTCATATGTTGAGAAGCATGGAGCATTAAAATGGCCATGGACTAGGTGACCTTACAGTTTGCCGCTTTATTCCATGGTTTTGCCGTGAGCATGGGATATATTAATTTTATAACCAATATGCTGCACACTCGTGATATATAACTGGTGTCCAGAAATGATGTCACGTTGCGGGGCTTTTAGGCATGAGCTAGCATGAAAATTGGAAAGTTTATTCATCGATCCTAAATTCTTAATTCTGTGAAAAATGCCGGTATACCGTTGCAAATACAAAAGTGATAAAATCTTGGACTTTCTTCAGTAAATCATCGAATCAAAGTAAGATTACCAAAGTGTCTAGTGCTCAGAAAAACGCCTTCTTGAAACTTTGGCAATCTTACTGTATCATACCGGAAGCAGAAGTATGATATTACGCATCTATTGCTCAGAACATTCTAATTGCCCATTTTTCTCAAAAGAATGGTTTGACCAAACTACACTAGATTTTATATATTCATATTGATTCTTCAATAAGAATATAGTTATACTAACAATGATAATCTTTTATTTCCTTGACAATACAATTAGACTTTTGGGGGAAAGGATCAAACTTCTGCACACCGTACATGTCTTCTAGGGCGTTTAAGAGCTGTTCAGATGGAGTATGTACAGTCATTGATGGAAATGATCATCAGGTTTACGATGAAGAATGTTCTAATATTAAAGGTGGAGGTTTTGTGACTCTCTAATTCAGATATCCTTAAATACTGCTTTGCTGACAAGTTATCTGTTTATAAATATATAGTTATATGTATAGGTTTTTTTTGATGTTATACTCCGCAATAATAATATAAACCCGTGGTACAATGTCTTGTAGAAATCTATCCTTTACAGGTAAACTCCATCAAGGTCTATCATTCCTCGAAATCATCCCTCCAATCGTGACCGTAACTTGACGCATCTTTCAGAGATGAGAACGGCGTGCTGTCATTTCTGTTATATTGCCGCTTGTCTGTATCAATGAGGCAGCGATAGCTTCTGCTGGGGCCAGTTTATCATGTCCGACCTACGTGTCATCTATTGAGGTAGTAGCAAAAGATGACAATTTGCGCCGTGGAACAGACTGTCAGACAGAGACCTTGTCTACGGTAATGGATGCAGTTGTGTGGTTGCAATCAGTTCCAGAAAGCGTAGCAATGAACAAGTAACAAAGTGATTCATGGTGGCAATAAGAAAGTTTGGTATCCAAAATAACCGAATGCCAAAAAGGCGGCTTTATTTTCTTTCTCAGAGTGTGTTTCACATGTATAAATGACCTTGGTCATCATTTGTGCAACCGAATATAGGCAGCTAATGGTGACTTCAGATTAATTCCGCCAACTTCAGAAGCAGCCAGATGCTGCTGATAAGAATAGAATTTATGATAAGGGCCTTGGGTTAACATGGTTCTCGACGTTTGTGAAATTCATGAAATAAGTTTGTCGTGGTATCTAGTAATGTTAGAGTTATTTATAGATCATTAATATGGTAGAATGCTTTTTCAGGTTTTTGTTGATGACTTTGGAAGATAGATAGTTGGGTCCAGCTGGAGTGTGAATGATAGCGCCTCAAAAGGAAATGGTGGAAAACAGGAACAAGAGTTTGAATCTAACTTTGCGCTATATGCACAAGACCCTTCAAAGCATGACTATAGTTACACATAACCCCTGTTGGGAAAAACTATGCACTAAAACAGCCCACCAGTCAAACTGTTATAAAAAGTTTGTATTTGCGTTGATTCATCGAAGAAAGACCGACATTTCTTCAATATGATAACAGTAACCGATACTTGTTACTTAGAGGACAAATAGATACCTATTCCAAAATGGATGTCCCCAAGTTACAAAAGTTATTGTTTCCTTATGGACTATTGTAATGCAGGAATACACCATATTTTCAATAATATGTTTGACCGACCATTATCCCCTAGCTGCGTCACCCCATTTAACGTACAGTTGACTATTTCATTATCAGAACGTCACAAGTAGTAATTCTATACCACCCTGACTTGTTCTAGACATATGTCTGCAAATAGTAGGAAATTTGTTATGAATTACATAACAAATGGAAAATGATAATGTAATTCAAATTGTCCATAATATGACATGGAGCATGATATAATGTAAGAAATGTACGTTAAGAACCCAATTGTTAAATGCACATCTCATTCAGTAAGTGGATCGAACAATGACCATCCGAACTATTTCTGCTTAGAGTTCTTTTTTTGTTATTCCTCAGTTCTTATACAAACTGTGGTGTAGGGATTCTTTATTCTCCTCGCGGAAAATAATTGACAGTGAAAATAATTGACAGTGAAATTATGGGAGGAAAGATCCGTTTGCATTACCCTTGTCCACTACAACTCATACATCTTGCAAGGCTGGGTGTCTAATTCCACGAGCTTATTCACAGAAAATCTCAGGTTCGAGGCCTTGCTTTCTAACACTAGACTCAAATCGGGTCGATGAGCTGTCTAGATCAAAACATGAAAGAGCTACACACGTCAAGTTCAATTGTATTCACTTTTATTTGGGTTAATTATCCCACAGAAAATTAATATTCAAAACAGTTGGAGGTCTTATGATTCGGACGCTATTTTTTTATCTTTTTTTCTTAATTCAATTAATTTATGACATAATAGTATATTATATACATCAGCATATGGATGAAAATTGTATTTCAAATTAGATAGTTTAATCGTCCCAAAGGTATGTGAAAAATAAAGTCGTGTATGAGCCACCTACGCCATTATAGTCCTTCAAACTTTCGTTTTATCATTAGTTTTTTTATGTGAGACCATACACAAATTATAGTAGCCATGTAGGTGGATCTTGGTTGGTGTGACAAGGGTACTTCCACAAGACAGTCCAATGGCTCAAATGGTAGAGCACCTAGACACATAATACGGAGGTGGCATGATCCATTCTGACTTAAGGCAACTAGTCTTTCTACCTGGTGCTGTGGGCGGGAACTCACGTGGTGCCAGAGTGGGCTTCGATCCGTCCAAACATGGAAGGGGGAAGTGTAGTCGCCCTCTGAGCGACTGGGGTGGGGTGGGATGACAAGGGTGGTTGTCTGGAACTCACTAGCAAGTCACATGTATGCTATAGTTGGTAACTTGATACCCGTACTGCGGTGACATTTCTTTGATTGGGAAGGGTGGAAGACGGAATTCCATTAAACATCTCGAAATCTGTCACCTCCTCATTAAAACAACAGCTGGGTTAGGATAGAGGAACTCAGATTTGGGGGACAGCTCCCCTTGTCTTATCATCACCCCCTTGTTCACAGCCCAGAATGGCGGTGAAGCTGAACACCAGACAGTAACAGAGGCGACGAAGTGTAACAGTATGTATCAGGATGGCGGGCCTCATTACCTAAAGGAGTGATCCTAGCTGGTCCTCCCTCCCCTCACCTCCACCCGTGTCCAGTTAAGAACTATATAGCACCAGACAAGTTTTACTGGGGTCGCTGGTTCGATTGCCACCTATATAGGTCAGGCCACTTTTTACTAGGGCAGGCCACTTTTTCCGTATCTGGTGTCACTACAAAATATTATTTCATATAAAATATTTACTTCCTCTTGGTATAGTTTGTACCGTGAATATTTAGAAGGTCACCACAAACAAAAAAGACATCGTCAATCATGCACAGCCTGTATACTTGGTGACAAACCGTCCAAAGGAAACAGTGGCTTCTCTTTCCCATTGGACTCATTATATGCAGACCCAAAGACCGCCAGTCTGGAAAAATCCACCATTACAAATTCTAAGCAGTCCTTTCCACGTTACCAGGGTATTGGAAGAGATAGAGTGATGTATGAAGCAGTCAAGTTGGTTAATGACCTAGAGTTATATAAATGCAGCATATCTTATCACAAGACCCGTCGTTGTATACATTTAGAATACTAAATAACACGTGTGAAATAATCCGAGCATTTAAGTCGATATCGTTCCAGTGGGGTTTACTCCTTGGGTGATGAAACATGTTCGAGGGAAAACATCAATTTTAACAGCCCGTTTTGCATGACTAAAATCAATTAATGGATGATCAATCAAGGATGAACTTTGAGAGTGAGATTAGAAATTTGCACTCAAATGGCGGCGCGAACAAGATTAACTTTGCAACACAAATTCCTCGGACACTCAGGTGTTGAGCGCCACCTTTTAAACTATCGTTATTGTATATAGCTTCACAGTTTTCTATTCATATTGTTGAAGAACTATTGTATCGATATATTTCATAGAGAGCATGAAAGACTAACCACCTACGAAGTTCAAGCGGGATATACTGACCAAGGTTTGTTTTTCTTGCATTGAGAACATAAATCCAGATACATCCAGCATGGTACATTACACGCAGGCTGATTGGAAGGATTGTTGCTCTTCCGCTACAGTGGTCCAGAAAAGGAGTCGGACTGGGCTTCCAAAAGATTGATTGCAACAAAGGGATCTACTCAGAGCCCCTCTGAGACTTTGATCCATTTATCGGGCCGCTCGCCCAGATAGATAACAGGCCGCACCACCTGATCTAACAGCCCATCGCTTTTACTAATGGAAGGAAGACGGTCCATTTGCGACGCTCTGATCATTACCACCAACCTTTTTATTTACCTTTTTCTGTTAGCTTTTCAACCTGGTAATGAGCATGACATGTTGGGCAATGAAAGCTAATTAATAGTTTTACCCATTGACCTATAGGTCACTTAGCAGGATTCACTGGAATTCTTTATATATCCCAGTTTATTGTCATAAATGGGAAGCCCTTCCCCATAAATCGATACTAAAATATTGACATAATCGAGCGAGGTTCCAAACAGTGTTTAAGAACATCAAACTTTTCACTACCGGCTTAAGCTTAGACCTGTCAAAACACTCGTTGTGGTAATTTTATTCAGGATTTATCCCTCATGCATTAGGACAATGTGAAAGATGTTGTATACCCCTTTATTAAAATATAATGAGTTCTGATATTCTATAGATTATACCATCTGATAAATGTTTTTTTTAAATATTTTACATTTCTCCTTATCTCGAATACCACTGTTCGATCTAGCCGCCTAATGTTTAAATTTGGAACTAATCTGGACGCAGCGCATTCTTCCTCCACTACGTCCAGCTATGGTCAAGTGCTAGGGAGGTGGTGCCGCACTATGGTTCTGCGTACTCCAATGCTTACAGAAAATTGTGTATTTGAGGTATAAACTAATGTAGTATATCAGAAGAATCGCAAAAATGTCAGCAAAAAGCAGGCTTTATAATTGTCCTAATTGGCAAACAAATAAGAAGGCAGGAGTCCATTGTCTAACAAATGTTTTGTTTTAGCACTGAAACCGGAAGCTTCTTTGACGGCTTCTGGGTAGTGGTGGGGCGACAACTATCACTTGTGTTAACTTTGCGCACCACAAATTCTCGCTATCTCGGATACAGTTTGTGGTGTGTAAATTGACATGATGAAAGCAAATTGACATGATGAAAGGGGAAATATTAGTCATTTACATTTAAGTTCATGAAAAGTCAATCAACTAATGTTATTTTTCATGCCAATTATTAAATTAATAATTCAGGTTGAATTATTGTTCTTTTAATCGAGCAGAATACTTTGACAATGTCTACTGCTTAATACTTTACCCGGGCGCTTAGTCAATCAGAAATCATCCCTCTGGTGGCGGAAGTCAACTACAAAATGTCGGAACACATTGTTACTTGAATTTAATGTTCGATTTGAAGTTTTTGGGAAGCATTAACCTTTCAACGGGAACTTGCTTCAATTACACGGCATTGACAAACATTCCAAATTTATTTGTATCCCTATCAATCCCATGCCAACGTCACAGAAACTGGCGTGGTTTTTAGATGTACACGTGCATAGAAACAAGACGTCTGCTTGTGTTATTCCCCTAAATATACATTATTCCAACTAAAGTTGTCGAGGCACTGAGTGGGTTGATTTCATGCGAGTCCATCTTTATAGGTCATACGGTAACTAGTATATATATATGTCATAAATCAAGTTGTCGTTATATTCCAGCCCTATTTGCTTGCTTTCCCACCTTTAATATGTCTCCTTTTTGTATATGTTAGATGCAAATAAATGATATGTTCAATTCAATTCAATAACCGGCGTTTAACAGTAATCCAGCAGCGGGGGTGAATGCATTACGTATACATGGATATGTATATTGTTTTGAGAATCTTTGTGAGGGCATACGGTAGGCCTCAGAAACGTATTTACATGAGGACGCAGGCATAAACCAAAATGTGAACAACGCTTAAAACAAAACCATCGGGAATACTCGGCTTCGTTCCTCAATACACTCTCATTTCGTTCAAATACCAAGCCCTAGCTGTCAGAAGATGGATCTGATTTTTTATATGACTTGCCTGAATCTCCATGTAAATCCCTCAATTTTATTGCATTACCACAGGTCGTTCTTGGAAATGGAGGCCTGTCTTGCGCCGATAAAACCAGCTTGCACTCATGAAGAAGTTGTGGTTTACGAGGGTTTAGAAAAAGCCAGCAAGTTCCTCTGCAGAGACGGACTTGAACGTAAATATCCTAAAGAGAATTTAAGTAGTGACATGAAACTCTCTGGTGTGGTATTACTGTATTCCTAATATGTTTTCTCGTGAATGATATTCAGTTGATACATTAACTATCCATCACCCAAGATGATTGCCCAAGACCATGTCTTGAGGAATATGGAGAATATTTCTTCTCGTAATTAAACGTTAGTCTCGAGTGGAAGCACATCTTTCTTTCAATTGTTCGATATTAAATATAACTTTGAATATAACTACAATGTTTAATACTGTGGGAGCTATACTCTCTTCAATCGTTGCACTTTACAGTATGTACGCTTGAAATAACTTTTCAGAATACAGAAACCATAGGGTATGCTTCGCAAATAATGCTTTGGAAGCAGATGGACATTTTTGTAATTTCACCTACACTAAAGAAGTGGAACTCGCACGAACTAATAATAATAAGGAAACCCTTGAAGTGCGGACAAAGAAGCTCTGCAAGTAAGTCTTTCAGATATATTTGAATAGCATTTGCTCGATATTTAACTGTCTATTTTGTATACATAATGAAGTTAGATTCGTTTCGCCTCGTCTCACCTTCTCATGGAACATGACGATATGAAACATATATACCTGTTATGTCTGCATTTACGATAATTGAGACCCATACACTTGCATACCATACTACCTATTGGTGATAGAGATCCATTAATGCTTAGGAGTATCATTATCATTTTAAGCTGACTTTCATACACTGTTCCTGTTGTATGTCGATTTAAAGTTGCTCAGGTTCAGGTAAACGTCTCCATGCCTCTCAATAAAATACTAGCTTCGTCTCTCCAAACAACATGGCTGACTCGAGTTTCCTCTATAGACACTTTACGAGCTCGAGCTCATATTGTCAAAGAATATTCATGAGCTCAGTGTCAATTCCCCAGATAGTTTTATCGCCTATGTCTTTATTTAGTAGGCAAGTAAGTTATGTATCTGACATTGAACGCTCAGCATGTTTCTGTCTCCTCCCACCATCCTCCGAATGTAGATTCAAAGTTGGTTTAACTGGTTTAACTAACCGCTCGACTTAAATGTACCCGGAGGAGATATAAAAGAAGCCAATTATAATGTAGGGATATTTAATGAAAGTCTCAACGCTACCTGAGTGATACATTATGAATTTAACCTTTGAGTGAAATATGTCTATTTCAGAGATACCGGGAAATTCATGGCGTGTGTTCAGAAGGCAGTAAAACGCCATTGTGGCGGAGGAGCCGCTAATTGGGTTCATAGCGTTAACCTGAAAGTCTTCACACCCTTCATGGATTCAATTGGTTGCCATGACCACAGTACGTCTACAAGTCGTGAGTCCCCCCAAATGTGCTTTTTGTCCTCGAGCAAACCAGATTAGTTTTAGTAGTTTTACTAGTTTGTTCTTGTAAACGCAGTGATACTTGTTCGTAGAGTGATTTTTATTTATTCTAATCAGTTCATAATCGCAGTCGATGTATCCGCATATCCTCAACTTACTCTTCTTTTTTTAATTTATTCTTTACTATAACAACGAGACTGGAAGTCCTTCCAGTCTCGTTGACTATAATGATAATAATAAGTTGTGCCATTGATAAATATTTTCTTAGAATGTTCTAATTGTTCTCTCTTATTGCCTATATAATATACATACATATATACTATGCTATTAAAGAATGTGGTAAAACTTCTTACAGATATATGATGAGGCGTCTATTAAAGCAAATGCTTTTAGTCCTATTGATGCCAAGGAAATGATTGTCATAAAGGGATTCTTAATGTATTTTCAGGAAACAATGTTCCCTTAGCAATCGTCTTAGGTGTCGCGCTTGCTCTATTTGCCATTCTTCTGAGCATCATAATCACCTCCATAATATGTCGGAGAAGAGCAAGACAGAATAACTCAATATCCCTGAACAGACCCAACACTGGAACATCGGGAACAGTGGATGAAAAGAAAGCTCGTTCCGAGACCCGTTCATATCCCACTAGAGAGGCGAACATCTATAGCACATCTCCCAAAAAGACGTGCACTGTCAATGGTAGTATTCGCAACACTTTGGTCGACCCCGAAGACGAAATGCTCTTTGAGAGTGACAAGAAAAAGGAAGAGGATTTAGATGAGATAGTGCTTGTAAAGTCCAACCATTTGGATGATACCTATGAACGAATTAAAATAATGTCAGACAGTCCAGAAATATGTCACGATGAGAACTGCAAGAACCAAATAGCCGACCATCAATGCTCGGATGATGATCAAAGATTAGATCAGGAGACGATGGATTCACCGATAAAAATGATGAAAGATGAAAGACCATATTTGGTTGAAAGATCAGTCCCTACCAGGGAGGAAAATGAGCATTTACTTCCGGCTTGCGATGATTGGAAGAATGACTCAGATTTGGACAGTGAAGGATTCCCTCCGCCTCCTCCCCCCATTTGTGAATCTGACGACGACTATCAGTCCACTGAAGGTCAAATGCGTGTTAATATTGTAAATCCATACCACAGTTTGCCTCATGCAGGAGAGCAAATCTGGATCCCTCGCCAGGCGGATGTTGATCAAACAGAAGTGAAGCAAACCGTACCGTCTGGTGAACGCACAAAACACGTGGGTGAGATGGTAAACATGAACAAGAGTGGAAACAAGAGGAACTCTAACATCTACGAGGATGAAGTTGACCGTCTACTCGAAATGGACCAGATTGGTAAAATCGGGAAATCAAAAAGGAAAAGCGTGAATGTCTAACATCTTGTTAGAACTGGACACGTATGACCATATATGCCCTATGTTGTTGGAATCTACACCTATTGACTATATCATACAATACAGTCTTATGGATCGAATCTCTGCTCGAGTAAGAAACGAAGTGATGATTTGATGGTGGTGCAGCGAATTGGCTAAATCATATTGGCTAGTTTTTATCACTTTAGATAGATAGTATTCAACGCTGCCAGGGAAGACAGCTGCAGATGAGATATGTGATTGGCAAATAATGATTATTATGGCCATTTTGTGTTTTTTAAATACTAAAAGACTACTTGATTTCCCTGAGAAGTCATTTTTACTCATACGACATGAACACGTGAGAATATTAAGCGAGAGCAATTATACTTTTGTTTCCTAAACGTCGTATAAAGTAGATTCGAGTCCTGTGTTTTTGTATTAGAGAAAATCTCCCAGACCTTAGATGTTTACATGCTTTACAGTTTGTCTGAATGAGTGAGTTGTTCTGTTAGATGCCGGAAATATAATCCAATAATAAATGTGCTCTATAGCTTGTGGATAATATTTCGTTTTCTATACATACCTGCCGTATTCTCCTCGTTTACCGATGCTGAACCACATCGCCTTAAGTTGTATTGGTAATATATACCAGTCCATTGTCGCAGACATCTCGCGGTGACCTCAGGATAATCCGTATGCGAAGTGCAAAGTAATAAAATACTACTTGTTGTGTTAGTTTCGACATTGGTATGAACACTCTTTTGGGTGTGAGCATCCATGCACAGAAAATGTTTCGGAAAGAGCTGAGAGCGACATCAGTATACAGAGATATATATGCGTCACCTATATAATACAGCACAATCAGCATTTAATATTGCATTGCTTTTTCGATAGCACAAGATAAAATACATTTATTATTTTTCATTGGTGAAAGGACGCACGGATACTTCATGATACATATTGTTGTTTGTCTCTTCCCTTTTCATGAATGTATACAAACGTGGCCGTATATATATATTAGCTCGATGTAAATACGCCGGTATTTATAACGCCACTCGGTGCCACTGCACGAAAACTATTTATAACGCCACTCGGTGCCACTGCACGAAAACATGTCACACACATTAGAGCATTGTGCATAGGTTAATCGTTGGTGACAAGTGGACCATATGATGGCACTGCATACATGGTGTTATATCGAGTGTTATTATGATAGCAGGATGTGGAGGGGCGGCCAGGAGAAGGTATCGACTGCACAATCGTCATCTGATAATATACTACATGATTATTACTAGTCGTCCACTTCTTTCATACCCATTTTCTTTCATGGTATGTCAGTAGTTTCCAGGTCTCCTGTTACGAATCCCAGATGCATACGAATTCGTTTGTTCTTAATTGAAGCACAATTTCCTTTTTTAACATCAGTATTGACTGTATTCAAAATTAAGATTTAATGGCATGTAATGATAATCAGTTATGCAGTGTATTTTGATATTATGAGCCATTGACAACTTTTAATTCACAGAAACATGATACTCACGAGAGAATAGTTTTAAATACCAAGAGAATAGTTTTAAATACCGAATGCATTTCTAGGCGGTGGGTAATCGCTTAACATCTATTAATCTGTGCATCTGTCATTAATTATTATAGGAAAATAATATGGCGTAAAGCAGTATTTTGCACACGACGAATGGTCTGTTCGTATCATGCATCTGTAGTAGAGAAAATGCTCTGCACCTGAACTTCGACTTCAACCTCATTCCCAACTCGCGATTCTTTCGACTGGCATGAAGAGTGACTTGGACACGTCAAGGACTTGCACAAATCAAGAACTACCTTTCTAAAGGTTGCACCTGACAGCACGTATAATAAAAAATTAAAGGCGTGATTAAAGGTAGCCAAGGCCTGTAGACCAAGGTGTGTTTCTTTAAATGCTCTTGTATTCGTGCCGTTGGATCCATTATATTGTGATACCTCACGAATGAGCCACATAATAGTTGTAGGCAATGTAGTAATTACAAAAACAAGACTCATCGTGGCTAACATCGGTAATAGAGACCTAGATCCAGAAGCACTGGAAGTAGAATTGCCTCCTAGTTCTGGATGGTCTCGCCTCCGGAGAGTAAAAACTAGAGTAAGGTTAGCGATTGTGATGATCAAGGAAGGCAAAAAAGAGTAAAGGACTAGATCCACCACATAAAAGATCAGTCGATTGGTGCTAGAGTTTTCACCCTGAAGATAGAGACACTGTTTTTTCTCGATGGTAAATTTAATGAGGACCCAGCTGTAGATCAAAGCTATGACACAAGTCACAATCAGACATGTGCGCCAGGCCCTCCCTCTGGTGGCAATCCTCCGAGACTCGAATGGCATCCTGACTACCAGGAGGCGTTCCAGAGTGAGACAGACGATGTACCAGGCGGAGCATACAGACGCAGTGTACTTGATGTATTCTAATAGCTTGCAGGACACCTGGAGGAATTAAATGACACATCTGAAATTGCATATCAAATATATAGGCTCCAAAGGCAATTCGAATTGCAGCCAGTGCCATCGGAACCAAACCAAAGAAAAAAGAGTGAAGATAAATGATTTAACGAGACATAGAGCGTTAATCGATCGATCTTTGAATGATAGTCTATGGCTAAGTTATTTTTTGTGTTTAGTATTGTTGAATTCATACAGTTTATTTATTCCATTGCGACTAGAGAAGAATAAAAACGCAATTCCTACCTGCGAATGGAGATTAGGTGGTGTACCAAAGACTGTCTTGCAGAACGCCATAGTTGGTGCGCTGGTCCATAGAAACAATGTATCCATAGCGGCCACTAGAGCCATGTACAATCCGATGCTACCCTTGCGGAACTGAGGTCGTTGTGTTACAAACAAAGTAAGGATATTAAATATTGTTCCAGTCAAAACCATGGTTGGGTGCAAAACGTACAGGCTTATATTGTTCCAGCGGTCAATTTCCCCAAGGAACTCATCTAGGTGCGTATTATTTGTCCAGTTACTGCCGACTCTTTCTAGATAATAAGAACTTTCTGTAATGGGAGCCGTAAAAAGGAGGTCCATTTACCCAGCACATCAGGTTGTCCAAAGACTAGCGATTCATAAGGTCTTCCTGCAATATATTCTTCAACTGAAAAGAGAAAGGCTGCCATGATTGCGGCGCTTTTTCACTGCGTGACTTCCTAGTTCTGATAGGGAAATCCAAGCGACTCGACGCCAAAATTAAGCCTCTGTTTTCAAGATATATCATGCCTCACCTCGTAGCGGGAGGGTATGTTATATCGAGCTGTCGGCTGGAAGGAATGATTTTCTTCATTTAGTCAACATTGGGCCGTGACAAGAAATAAAATGTTTTGAACTTTGATGAGCCTAGGTTTACTCCTTCATGTATAAAATCCCAGTTTGAATATGATGGTTCACAGACAGCAAGTTAAGAAGTGTTCATTATGTATACCCAGATTGATGGAATACTTGATATTCAGTTCAGTTTGAGTCAAGACCAACAAAAATTCTTTTCATTTAATCTTCTTAACAATTACAGTATCCAGTTTCAAAATTACTAAACATTTTCATCTGGGAAACCTGTTTGGGGGGCTACATCTAATAAATGACCTCAGAATCACTGCTTAAAATTGCTAATTACTCCAATATTTTCTATCATGAAAAGTATAAAATGGTAAACTAGATAACTAAAAGAACAGAAATCATTACCATAAAATGTTAAACCACGAGAGTTGGTTCAGCAGATACTTGCCAGTGCAAATAACACCCAATATTTCAATTCTGAGTGAAGCTTGTCTGATAAGGTAGACCTATATAGAGAACGTTGTTTTCGTGGAAAAAGGCATGCCCTGGTCTGATATCACTAAATAAACAAAATGGAAAGACAGTTGCCATGAAATTTTGTCAAGTTTCAACTTTTAATCAGGATATAAATTGAACAAAGTGCTGTTGTCATCACAACCTGAAGCCTGAAGCATGTTTAAGATATTGTTGTCTTTGTATGACTATTGAATAAAGACCCGGTGTTGGGGGAAAAAAGATATCAAATTCCTATATGAGAGTATTCTTTTGTCACATAATAGTGACAAAGGCTTGAAGAGACAATACTAATTACAAAAAACAAAATATTAGACTAAATCTACTTTAGTGAATATAATTTATTTAGTTTTATGTAATTACAGTGACTGTCCTGTTATAATGAGGATCGAGGGAAGGTAGAAGGAAATATAAAACTGGAATGGGAGGGGGGGAAGATAAAGACATAACGCCAGTTAATGCAAACAAATCAAATGATTCTTGTTTTTTTGACAACTGATATGAATCCGCCACCTGCTCGCAGAACATACTATAATGTATATCTCGCAGTTCCTTTTATCGTGTCATACCTTGGCGTTTTAATGGCGCAAACAACATTTGTATTGGACTTGACGTTCGGGTTCTTATGGACCAGAAATATTGTCGTATAGAGTTTCAGGAAACATGCAGAAAAAGGAAAATGTAAGACTCTGGTGCAGTGATGTAAGCATTCAATGTACACACTGTCCATACGAGAAAATCACGAACTCTTTGCAGCTGGAAAATGTATTACAGCTATATCCATGAGATAACACTAATAAAGATGACCAAACGCTTTGTTTGGTTAACACCATGATTTCAGTTGGAGCATCAGTTTCAGGCGAGAGATGATCATTTGTCCTTAGTTATTAATATAAGGTGAACATGCTACTCTCTTATAATACACTGGCATTAAGTACACACATATTCTGAAGGAGAGGTTGACAAGAATACTGCAATATCATATTTGTGCCATGCAGTTAAGAAATATTTGCTTTGAAAGGTATAAGGGATTTGATATGGTTATTTCGACAGTGGATCAGATATAAAACTAAATTTATGCATTTGTTGACTCGTTTAAATGTTTTACATGCAAATGATCGGTAAGCGAATACACGACAAATAATCGGAAAAGACAACGGAGCGATCACTGCAAATAGATTAGTGTTTTCAAAGATGGTTCTTATGATTGCTTCTCCACCGTGGGACCGACATTTAATGACGAAATAACGACAATGTTTTATCGAAAAACATTCCACCTGACAAGCGAAACAAGCAAAGTGTTATGGATGGTTTCCCCGAGCATGAGCTTGTTTCCCGCTTTTGCCTGAAAGGTGACCATTCGGACTTTTACTCCACGTTGGTGTATGTACCACATGCTATTTGTATGGGCGGGAGCAGTGTGGTAATTTGCACCAGTTCAATGTGCGTGGTATGACATTGCCATCCCCCCCTCCCCCAGCACATAGCTCAATACTTATACATAACAACGTGGGAGTAAATATAGAACCTACATTCGAATGTGGTACTTGGGACACTATTGCAATGTCCACAATGTTTGTTTTTTCAACCCACTCACCTATCGGCTTGTGTGCCACAAAAAACACACATCTCGGACAGTGCAATGTTTAGTGTCCCTCGTACCTCATTCTCACTAGGTTCTATCTATATAATAATACTTGTAACCAAGATTAGTGTGCGTATTCAACACCTCGATTTTCTTATATATATAAACTATTAGGATGTATACAGAATATTCTTGTGAACATACCCCTGACACTATGAAATAAAGTCTAATTTGCTATAGATGAATTTCTGAACAGAAGATATAATTATATATAATCCCCGCTAACTATGTGGAAAAAGGAGGTGAATACTTATTTTAATTTAATGATAAGGCTGAGCTCCCACGTTAGAAGACCGAAATTTCGAAATTTCCTATGCTTACCGCTAATAAGCGACTTATTCTTTAGGGAAAATTAAATAACACATAATATACTCACTTGGTTAGATTTGGCGGAAGATTTCACCACTGACCAAATTCGTATCACAATGTAAAAACAACCATATATGTAGACCATTTCCAAACTAATTCTTCATCTATATGGTATCCTAAATTATTTATAGGATCTGGATTGTCAGTGCAATCAAGGAAGCTATGTATGAAGGGGCTCTGATCTGCCCAGCGTCAGCAGACACATCTTACACATTGGATCCATGAATAACTAATGTCGTTGACACATGCGCGGTTGAATATGATACGTCTGCAAACATTCACACATAGGAAAAACCACGCACAGATGAAGTATGAGAGACGATTATGTTTAAATATCATTAACAGGCTCTGAGATGTGTAAAGGAATTGAAGATCCCTTAACAAATACGTGAATAGGAAAGCCCACCTGTCAAAGCCTTGGTCCTAGTCCTCAAAGCCCTCCTTATCATATCCACCAATATTTTCTTCTTGGTCACAATCAGGACAGGTCACTCACAGTTAAGGACTTTGAATAAGAAACCTTTTCATTCTCAAAATATTAATCAAATTGAGCGCGATGTAATCAGCTTTCAACCACTGTTGGTAAACTTTATAATAGTATGCTTGTGCCTATACATGAACCAGTCCTCTAAATAACCAAAGGCATAACTAAAAATCCCTAATGTGTACAGCTGAAATACATTTGAATTGGTAATGAAATCAATATAACTTTCAAGATATATTATGGACGTAAAAAGCCTGTGCCTTACAATACCTGCTCACCTTGTCATGACAGGGACTGCCGTCCTACATGCATCCACCGATCTAATGGGCCTGGAGGAACCTATGGGGATCTCGTGTTGTGGGCACTGCATTGTACACTGTAAAAAGAAGGTCTTTTGTGCACTGTCAAAGACACATGGAAGCGTTCATTATGTTGTGTATAAAGTCGTTGGTTTTCCTAATATTGTGTTCAAACGGCCCACAGGTAAAATCCGTTCTTTAAAACACGTGTTTGCGAAACAAGAGCCTTACATCATAAATTGAAGACCAACAACCCACCAAACATACCTGGGCAAACTATTAGGGGATTTTTGAAAGATTGAGTTGCTTTCACTTATCTGGCATCAATCGCAAATGAAAAAGGTGGAAAGCAATGATTTATTGACATGAATTTTATACAATGTTAAAATGATTTAGAATATTTAGATTATTGAAACTGTGATAATTCACATTCTTTACAAGTCAATGCATTGTCAAATTCTCAATTGTCATATTCTATTGATCTAATAGGAAGTTTAACATGATATTATTACCCGAGCATCATTCAAGTATTTATCCCTTAGATTAAGAATCTGCAACAATAGGCTAACTATGTTGTTTGAAGCTGCTACAAGCGGCTAGACTAATGTACTCCATTGACATTTTTTTCGTTACCATCCTTTATAACTATTCTTTTAAATATCCTCTACATTTCATCTCATTATACCACCATTAATCTAATAGTGTAGATTTTTCGTTCTGTATCTGTTCATAACATGTCACCCAGTAATAAAACTGCACCTGAAACTCAATAAACTCGGGGTGTGACGGGAGATAGGGACTTACCCTAGTCACAACATCGTATTTCTTGGCGCATGCCAGCAATGCTTCCTGAATAAAGAAATGCGCAAAAAAAGCAGAGGTGGCCTCGACCCTAGGTCAGGGTTATATTGTGGTTACTGGTCCAGTGTCTCAAATAAAATGTTTAGAGGGGTTACGCCAAATACCAGTTAAATCTAAGTGCGTATGGGGAGAGTAGTGGGCTCAAAGACTGGGGAAATATGTTTCCATGGAGCCTTCAGACTGCCCTTAATTGACCGAAAAGCGGCAGCAAAGAAGGAAGAAAGTTTTTTAAAATAGTGGATCAAGATTACATCGAAGTTATAAAAATGGACTTGCATTATGATTAACACAGTAATTAACTAAGGAAAGGGTAGCACCAGATTCCCAGGCTGGAGAATCTGTGAAACCTTTTATTTTTTATGATGAAGTACATAAAAGTAGACTTATGTGAGGTGAACCTGGAATAAGTTGCTTGCTGGAATGAGGGAGATGAGGAGCCATTGTCTAAGATGTTGTGAAGCGTGCATGTTCCTGCCTTGAACCTAGAAGGCTAGAAGGTCCTCCCCACTGGTGTAATAAGTAGATTAACTTTTTTATTTTATTAATTTTATTGGAATCACATCGAAATTCAACTTGCAAAACGAACATGGATTGAAACTGGTGCCTGCCTGTGGAGATCGATATTTTTATCAGCAAACAGTCAACTGTCAACTGGAGGGGTGTGTTCTTGTTCACACTTAAGCTTTGTTTCCACAGGTAAAACGTTACAGGTAATCTATTATTGTTAATATAGATACAAGAGTATTAATTATTTCTATAAATAGTTAACAGGCTTTGGAAGTCATACCCATAAAATCAATAGAATCAGTTTCAGGAATTCAAATACTTTATATATATATACACAAATATGCATGCATGTAAAATTTTAAACATGCATGTATTGATATTTCTTCGTGTTCTGTATAATAAAGAAAACCAGTGTCTGCATGCCAGACAAAGCAAACATTAGGCTCCCACCAAATGACCAAGTAGTCACATAATCTCTAGATCTGTGTTCGTTCTATTATACCATCTTGGTGGTACATTCCGGTTGCCTACAAACCAATAATCGATACATGCACAAACAATGACGATTTATTAACATGGCAACTGCCTCCAGCTGGGGCTACTATGAATTGGCAAAATAAATATGACGTGTTATTGGATTAATTTACGACCATGTTTCATTCAGCTTGTCACCAGCTAGCAGCAATCTCTGAAAACCTATTATACGCGTTATCTTAGAATTCAATCTTACATGGACTTCATGATATCGCTATTTCTCGATTTCAATTTTAAATTAATAATGCATGAACTGAGGCAATCAGCTTCTATATGCATTAGTAGGTATTTATTTTTGCATTCCAGCTTTTTGGAAAAGTGTATGCTGAGATTAGAAATGTCATGGAAGAGCGGATGACAATTTGGTACATATTTGCTGTGGCTGCAAAATCCCTGTGAAAATTGATCGCAGATATACATGAAAAGAGGAGTGGAAATTAACTTGCACCTATCATCTATAAAACGGTAAAAGGATTAGGCATGGACTGATTGAAAACACCAAATTGGACTCAATATTGCAAACCTTGTCGTCTATTATACTGTCCATTCGCCCATTGACACATAATCAGATTCAAGCTAGTAGCTGAGCATTGATCCCCCTTTACTTCTTGTGAACAGTGTATGAGCTCTACTTTTCTTTCATTAAGGTGCTTTGTCTGGATAAAATGTTTGACATAGGGATGAGGATTTTCCGGGACCTGGAGAGATTGATCACCTGCCGGGGGATAAAGAGGAGGCTGATAGATGCAGTCTCAACCATGCCATGTACAGCTTATAAAAAATATCAAATAAAACTCTTCATAACATCGAACTGTATAACTCTCTCAGTCTACGGCCCAGCATTGATTTGTAACAGGCATCAGGTCAGGGAGTATTTGTGCACAATTGTGTGTAGGCCTAATGATGTTTTGAAAGGACACAATTTAAAGGCAAATTGTGTTAAACATGTTTATCATCATTTGCCTTGAACTATCAATATTTTTTAAGGTAATTGCAATAGTCACCAGTCCATTCCCTATAATAATTATCACACCTTAATTACTTCCCATGGGTTGTATATCATTTGTATGTGTTACAGTTCATTAAGATAATTAAGATTATTCAGTTACTTCGATTTACTGAAGCAAGTGCGGCATACTATAGGCTGAAAAGGAGAAATCAGTCAATCAGTCATCAGTATAAAGTGGCTTATCCACTTACACGTCAACGGTCTACTGTCAAAGGGGGCCAAAGACACGGGTGGGACGGTGATCCCTGTAACGCGCGTTACCTCATCACATATGGTGATTTTGAGGCCCCCATTCAAAATTGTTTGCTAAGTTTCAGCACCGTTTCCCTTTATAAAAGTTATTATTTAATACGCTGTTTGAGGCACAATACAATGAGGAATGCCGCATTTAATTTAACTTAAGCTATATAAAAGTAGAACATGTGTAAAAGCTGTTTTTATTTTCATGGGTGATCCCTGTAACGTGAATTGGTGATGCCTGTTAAGCAGAAACACAGTTTGTAAAGGATGCCTGTAAAGCGTAATTATGTGAGAAGTGATGGCTGTAAAGTGTTATTTTTCTCTTAGTATCATGACTGTTATTGCTCATGAACTGTCTTTAAAAACACTGTAATAACCATGTATAGTCTAGTATTATTATCATATGTAGGCTCACTTATTAATTTTTCGGGTGCAAACGGGTTTCTAATCCAGAATCATATTAATAATAAATTAGATCAGTGTGCGACATAACATATAGACCGACGACTATGTCTATGAAAAATGCCAGTATGACCATGAAGTTTTTAATAGACACTGGTCCGACTGGCCATGATCAATTGGGAAGTTCAATTTTATATCTACAGTGTTATTAAGAACTGAGAAGATAATTCATCGACCTAATGCTTAATTTTATCCAGAATATTTAATGAGCCAACTGTTCAGCTTGGTCAGTTTTGAAGGGCTTTGTTGCCTGTAATATTGACCGGTACAGACTTACAGACGTTTCTCATATATCATTTAGCCAATGCCTTCTAATTCCATTATCAAGGATCTCCATTCGTTCCATATGTGATGTGCTTCAGGAAAATGAGTCATAAGTCGCAAAATGGATATTTTTCAAAGTGATTTATTCATGAGATATCTTTGTTGGAATATTCTAATCATTGGGTTTCTTAATGCTGCAAGTAACATTAATACGTATACAACATTTCAAGGCAATGTATTAAATACATCTATGCATTTCGAAGGTCATCTTATGGGGTATATTTAGGTACGTTATTAGTAATTATCCACCCAAAAAATATCAATAACTTTTTTTTTCGAAAATAAAGATATCAAACTTAAATTATAGAAACACTACTTATATGTCCTATTGTTTACTATTATTAGAATCGGCTTGATCTCATCTTTTTAATTATGATGATATCTCAAAATTGTTTGCGACTTGTGACTCATTTGCCTGTAACACAACACATATTGAAATGATTGAATAAGAACGATCCAAGAGTTGTGTAGTATTAAAATTATGAATAACCCTTGTTAAAAAACATATTACGTCCGCCTGGCTGATCATTTTATTCGTCTCAGAAAAAAAGCCTTACAAAATAATGTGTTGTTCACCGATCTGGCGAGAAAATGCGTTTGCCGTATAGTTTTCGTTTTAACAATGCCCCCGTTGCATAACAGTCTGCGAGTAGCTTTTTCAGTGTTAATATTGAGCTCGCAGATTGTTATGCAACGGGGGCAATATGAACCCCCCCCCCCCCCCCCACGCCCTCGACGCGGCTCGCTATGGTCTCGTCGGTTGGATCATTTTAACAGGTAACGCTCTTGCACCATTCTGCCTTCTGGTGAAAGTTTTATTTTGTACATGATCATTTTGTATTCCTGGACATCGCATTTGAAGAGAAAAGGAGGGTACGATGTATGAGGAGTGTTATCGGCCCCACGAGAGAAGAGAGTTTTGTTGATAGATTGAATAAAAGCTTTTAAAGACAAAAACAAAATAGTATGAATGATAGATCATATAGCATGTCAATATCTTCCTCCTCTCTACTACCTTGTTGTATTCAACCAGACTCTGGATTTAGTGATGAGACTTTTCTTATATAATTGCTATTGTTCTTTGATCAATCGCCATGATATTATTTGATAATGATATTTACCTTGGCCATGAGGAGTATTTAAATCATTCGCCGAATGGATCCCATTCATAGTCTGGTTATGCTAGAGCTATCCCCTGTAGTACTCACACGATTGGACATTTATTTAATTCATCACTTAATACTTTAACAATGCACTAAAGGAATTTATATTTGAATGGCCAATAGAAGATATATCCATGGAGTTGCAAGTATTTACAAATGATAAAAAAGGGAGTTAGTTGGTTTATTTAAGGGCTCCTTTACTGTGGCATTTTGAGCTATTAATGCCCATTCTTCACAAAGAAAATTGCATAGAAGTTAGGAATATTATATATATTCAAGAAATCCACTTTACAGGCATCAACAAGTTGCTTCACGGGCATCACACACAAGAAAAATATTCATATAACACTGATACTATGAAATAGGATATACTTTTATGTACACTTTATCAACTGTATTCCAATAATAGGGCTTGGAAAAGCCTAGAATTTGGGCAAATAAATTCAAGGGTTGAAACATTAACAAGAGCCTGAAATATCAGTACATGGCCTTGAATCCTGTTAGAATCTTTTAAATGGCATTGGAATGTTCGGAGATTCTCAGTTTCTTACAGAGGGGTGTGTGAGAAGGGTTATAGGCTATGAAATAGTTTGATTATAGTTGATGACATAAATGCACCTTCAAGTATCAAAGTATATACCTAGACCACAAACTATTTCATGAAACCTTAATGTACAGATAGCACTGACTTTCTGATCTTTATTACCTTATACAACTTAAATGATTCTCAGAAGCAGGCCAATGTGAGTTCGGAGAGTTCCCCAATGTTTCCTTTAATCTTTAGAAGGAAAATCGAAAATTAAGAATAAAACATATAATGAAATTGGGCATTAAGGAAGCTCTTAAAATGAATCCTTGAATGACGAGGAGGCATAACTAATGCTGTATTTAAAGTTCAAAATCGAAAACCCTTAAATTTAACAAATAATTTCTAGTCACATATTCCGCACAGAATGAAAATTCCTTTTGGGTGATTTTAAGATTATTTAGTACTTTCATCATGGTTGGTTTTAGGGATGAAATAGGCGAGAGGCATCTCTGAATATTTAAATCATTGCAGAACAAAAGCTGAGCAATTAGTTAGAATATAACATATAAATATTTTCTTTGAAATAAAACTTGTAACCGCGCCCTCTCCTTTTGAAAATCCTGGATCCGCCCCTGGATGGTCATTTTGACCGTCGTTGTTGACTGTCCCCGGTATTTAAAGCTCCATTCCCAGCTAATTTCTATACAAATCTCAGTTTTCACTTGTTAAGCTAACTAGTACACTGCCCCACCTTATCCCAATCGTTAAGGTTTCTTTCTTAAGGTTGGAGTTTAATATTTGAGAAGAAATACGCGTCCTCCCGTACTGGTGGTCACCAGTGTGACCTCCTTAGTCAACAGTGTGACCTCCTTAGCCTTGTTCCATACAGATAGTCGTTGAAGGGGAAAATTCGTTGGCAGACAGAGAGAAACATGGGGCTTGATGTGGCACAGAGGCGCCACATGTGACCATTCAGTGCATCTACAGAACTGTGATGATGGCTTCTATACATATCCCTGTGTGTTCCCGATCGTAAAAACACAGAATTTAGACATTAATTTTACTTTTCATTGAAACAGAGATAGATAATATTGAGTTTGGGAACTAATATGAATGTAATTCCAGAAGAACCACTCGATCTTAAATCCTGGGAATGCAGCTTTAAGGTGTAACTTCACCGAGAGATTTTTCCTCACGGTCCATCCAGTTTTCACCTTACGGCTAATGGTAAACCAATGGTGCCCAATTAGAGAACCGTATCTGCCGCAAGGAAGAAAACCTTGGTGTAGTCCCAGCACAACTTGCACATCAAAAAGGTCACCATCGGACGGTCCCCCAGGGACCACCAGACATTTGATTTATTACTGTATGGACATTTCTGGTCATATTTCTACATATATGTTAGCAAAGCATCGATCTCCAGACTCTACCAAACTCTCCTTGATATTACTAGATATATTAATTTGAAATATATATTTTAGAAATAGGCTTGGCAAACAGAGCCATGTTTACTGCCTTGTGTTATGGGACTGGATTTTCAGCAGCTAGAGAGAGTGGGCTAGTGAGACTTCTTATATTATTCTTATTGTTCCTGATCGAAATGCATATTATTATTAATATTGATATGTACCTTCGGAATGATTACTATTTAAATCATTACTTAATTCGAATTCTAAATTAATTGTTTTTTTTCTGGTTTTTTTTGGCCAAACTAAAGGTGCTTATGATTCTGATGAGTCTCCTGTTCATTCCTGTTCACTTCTGTGAAGTTTAGAGTATATTTTTTTCCCCAACACCGGGTTCCTTATTGAAGAGGTAGACAAAGACAGCAGTCAAGAGAGCATACATGTTTTACAACACTCTTCTTACAAGGTTTATCATGTTCGAGGTTTGCTTAATTGCTGACCCTTCAATGAGAAATCGTGAGTTGTTCACTATATCTGTACCTATACCTATATCTGTACCTATACCTGGTAAAACGAATAAACCAAATGCAAAATAAAACCTGTGCATTTTTCATTCTGTTTGCCTTCCTATTTATTTAAAGGATCGAAAACGACAAACATCCAGTAGAACCTATGATCTTCATGATATAAAATCGACAATAGACACTAAGATTTTAAAATAAAAATAAAGGCTGATCAGGCTTGATTATCTCTACACAGGAGAAGAATCTTCTCTTTAACGTATTCCACCATTTAAGTTTTAGAATACATACGACAATGCATAGACAAAGAGCAGTACCAGTGAGGCCATATTGCATTTTGACCTTGAAAATGACCTTGGAACATGAATTGACCATGCGAAATGAATTCCTCATACTTGAAAGCATCAATAAAGTGCTATTATAGTTGAAGATCCACCAAATAGAAGCCAAGAAATGGCATATTTACTGTTTTGGGTGGCCATCTTGAATTTTGCAGCTACTGGCCACCAGGGGTGTCTACCAACTTGTAGTTGGTGCTTTTTGAAAATTTCAGGCCAAATTTCAAAAAGGTGTCACAACGTACACAATGTAGACAATTAGGTCCCCAAATATTATGACCTCATCTGAAATTAATGCTTTTTTCACCAAAATATGACTGTTGCCATGGCAACAAAATTAAAAAATAAAGATATTTTGTTGAAACATGTATTTTTGGAATCTCCATATATACTTGTTTACTATGGTACAGTATATTTTATATTATGTTATATTCTCTGCAAATAACAATGCTAAATATTCTTAATGTTGGCAATAATGGCCTGAGCCTGGTGCTTTTTCCCATAGAGACCAATGCTATTTTGTGGAAAATGACGCAAAAACGTCAAAATCTCAAAAAACAAAGGTGGGGACTTTTCAGGGAATGTTCCCCCATGTGTCCCGCATCATATATCCAAAAATCAGCTTCACAATCATTTATTCCAGGTTTGGCCTAAAATCTGCCTAAAATCCCTGTACTACTAGTATGGTCTTATGTTACATCTTTCCACTGTTAGCAGTTGATTAGCAACTTGATTTGTAGTGACTTTGGGCTGTTGATTTGGTGCTTTGTGGTCGCCACACATCTCTTAGATGGTGGACCATCCTTTCTTTCTGTTCTTTGTCATATCCGTTGACTTTCAGGTTATGCAAGATCTTAATTTCCTGTGTGTCCACCCGGGTGTATCAGTGTTTAAAGTGGCTAAGATAGTTAAAATGAGTAGTCATGGAATAGTGTGAAACTTTGTCAGTGTAATCATATATAATGGGTATAGCAATATCTGAAGTATTGAATATCAGCATTGCGTTTTTATTCAATGATTAGTGAATATGTGTAATGAATGGGTCAGAACATAAACCCATGTCAAATCCATGAGGAAATGGCTTTGGAGACCAGGAGGTGCTGCCAGATTTAGCCCTGGTGGCAGAATGTCCTTTGTACTGACCAGTGCCGACCTGGGTGTTACATAATTCAGATGTCAACCCAACTGCCACTTTGAAATTTCTGGTTGGCAAGCAAAAACGATTTTGCTCACTATATTTAGCAAATATCTCATATAATATGAATTTCATAGTTTTGATATTCACAGGAGTTAGTTAGGTAGGGTAATGTGCACCAAATACTAGCAAATGAAGTCGAAATTCCGTTACTCGATAATCCAGAGAAGTTTAGCCGCCAGTATATTTTTTTCCTGTTCATTTCGGTGATATGCATGTGACGTATAGTTAACCTTATAAATTGTTGAATGAGCATTGTCTGCCCACCGTCCCCACCACTACGACCGGGCCGGGAGACCGGCCACTAAACGTACGTTGTTTTGCTGCTCAGAAAGAAGGGTTGTCAAGTGTTTTGCCTGGCTATGTCTGCCGCTGATCTAATGGCATAGCCATTAGACGAGGCAGACAATTAGATTATATATTTTGTTACTTTTTTTAATGTGATAATCCCAGATTCTTTACGTTTGTTTTGACGCCATTGACGAGCGTGGTGGACGGAAGTAAACCCAGAACAAGAGCATCACGCATGCGCAGAGGAGACTCCCTAGCGTATGTTTACGGGCAAAGGCAATGGTGGCCAGTTGAGAAGCTTGGGACGGGTTGTTCGTCGTAAATTTGTTGGTTTTTTGTATGGCATCGTATAGAAATTCCGACTGGCTTGTTCGGTATAGGTAGGTCTAAATAGAGTGAATCGGCGGGCGGTTGGTGACGAACCTGGGAAAAATTTCTAGCTAAAGTGTTTTCTATGCGCTCCTTATCCTAGTGCCGTTCTTTGGGAGGTATGGAGGGCCTGGTGAAATTTTTTAGAAGAAGCTAGCGCTTTTGCCGGCAAAAGGCGGAAATGGCCCGATTGGTCTAGCCAGCAACAGTGAGAAGTGTCACTTTAAAGACATACTATGTGCATGTATACAAGCATAATGTTTAAGAAATTGTTGTATTACATACCGGTAATCAGCCATACATTTAATAACATCCCATAATTCAACCAGCGCACATTTCTTTACATGGGCCCATATAACAATACTATGTAACTAAGGTAACGTTGACAACCCCTATCAACATGAGTGCACATTTTAACACCTTATAGGCATTCCTAAATGTAACAACGATCCTTGATAAAGGGCAAATGTTCGCCCCAAAACGTCGGACCCCAAAAAACTCAGATCAAAAACTAAACACCCACTCCTGTCCCCTCCGTTCTTAGGCCAACCCCATTTATTATAGGATATAATAACAAGGTATCACAAAGACGCATATCCATCTTGTGGATGTATTATTGCGTTGCTAAAGATGATATCATACTGTCATGTTGTAAGGTAGACAGCTATAGACTCTGACCCCCCAGGCAGAGGTTAGTACTACTATTACATATAATTCAACCTCTTTCTCAAATATGTGTTTTTCTCTTATATATCACTGTACCAAATCTCATGCTTTAATACCAATTTGAACAATTCTTGCACCAATCTACCTGACTATCTTATTCTATATTCTATATATATAATTTTAATCATTTAACATAGTCAAAAGTTTGTTGTTCAACATATTGGATAATGCGTTGTGTATTGGAATGATTACGTTCTCTGCCTTGAAACAGTTTTAGCCTGTAAAATCATATTGTCTTTTAAGTGTATTAGAAGGAAATGCTTTTCTCCTTCCACTTCTTTTTGAATAGTTAAGTTGTCAAATTTTATTGATTTTATTTAATTGTATTAGTTGGAAAGCCTTCCACCTGTCACTTCAACAACTATGTAATAAACAGGCCTTTTTTCACAGAGCCATTTAGGTAGTTGAACTTCACTGTTCAGAGCAGTAATGTATCCAAACTAGTGTTAGAGAGACATACCTGTAACTAGATCAAGATAAGCAAGGCGGCGCTCCTGCGCTGCTCCTGCACCATTCACTTTAATCAAAAGATGGCATGCCTGGCATCAGCGTCTCCCAACAACCAGGTGCATTGCACACACCCAAACAAATAGTATGTGTGGAAAAAAACAATTCAAGAGTTAGGTCCGTCACCATAGCCAACTGTGGTGGTCAGCAGACTGGCAGGAACGTCCCTAGCAACCAGTGTATAGATCGATTCAGGTAGCAGTTCAGTCTTTCACGATATAGCCATATATAATCATTTATTATACACGCATTCAATACCGAGGCCCTGACAGCCGCTCATTACTTGTAACGCGGTAATGGACTAGTACATTACCGGCGCGTTGTCATCCCGACGCAAGTTAGGTGGCGCAAGTTTGCTGGTGTGAGTGCTTTCTTCCTTGATCGTTTCACCTGTTTCTAAGTTATATTCCTCTTGTACGAAAACCAGATATGGTAAATTATATTATCTTTTTAATCAACCACGTTTTTACATGCAAAATTAAGCATGTATAATAATCAACTTATAGGGCTCGTTGACGCACAGACGCGTAAGTAAAGAACTCGATCTACGATCTCGTTCTTTACTTACGCGCCATGCGTCAACTCGTCCAATAAGTGCTAAATAGGCTATATAATCTCTATAACCAGCATGAGAACAATGACTCTAAATTCAGGAATTTATGTTAGTAATTATATTGATAGGAGAGGGACATTCATTTGAATAATTATAATGGGCTTTAAAATGTAGATATGTAGATGTAGATATGTAGAAGTAGATATCATTTACTTAAAAATTATTGCTTACAAAAATTCCATGAATGAATACATCGATCTGAAACACCACTCATGAAAAATCAAATAAATCAAATAAAGTATATATTTATATGTGCATATATATATATGCATATATTGTGCTTTGGGAATCAAGTGAGGCTCTTTTTTTTCTTTTTTTCCTACACCGGGTCTTTATTTATGTTGCTGACATTGATGTATCCTAGTAGATTATACATCGACAAATACGCATGTTCTGCATTGACCTGATAATTAATAAAAAAATATGATATACAAAAACTAATAGATTTACTTATTATTTACCTTGCACGAAAAGAGCTCTACAGATCTTGGAAGAAGGCCTTCCACATACTAAATTCTTTTTTATATTATATGAAGCATTGTTTCTCGCAATGTCTTTTACTACCTGAAGCTTCATTTTCAACTCCCGAAGGAACTCGAATAAACATATATCCATTGTTTGGCAAAGAGTGTTTTTTTATGACTATAAAGTCTGGCATTCGTGTGTCTGTCTTCTGAACCTAGCTCCATAGCATCAACTAAATCCTTATCTAAATTCCCGTTGTTTTTTGCCCATTTAATTAAATTGAACCAAAAGTCAAAGTGCAGGTATTTTATTTACTTACATTGATCATTAATTGTGCTATCTCTCTTTTATGACTGCCTATGAGTATGAACGTCTACCGTCGACAGAAACATGTCAGGACATTTTGAATTAGTTCAATCTTCTTAAAGATTCACCATGCAGGCAGTGCATTCACCCACTACTTCGGAAATGTTGCACAATATTTACTGCAATCGTCTTCAAACATATATAGCTGTTTACAGTTAGCAGTCAGTTTTCCCTCAGTTATAGCCATTCAAAGCGCGAAAACATTACTTCAAAGTTTTAACACGTGACGGCGCCACATTCAGGTCATATAATATCCCTTTTCTCTTAATTAACCTCCCAGTTGAGTCACTCCTCATGCTTGGATCCCCAGTTGAGTGATAATCAATTGCCAATTGTTCATCCCCATACAATAAGAAAAAGACCAACACAATGGCTAATAGCAATTGAGCATCCCCATTGGCCATGCACACACAGACATATAGAGTAGGAATTGGGTTTACATGAGATGTAATATGCATTGCATCTGCTTGAGCCCTTTGGAGTATAGTTGTCTTGAAACACATTGACCCACACCTGACTACTAAAGAAAGGTGTCGTCACCGAATATCTTGAGGTGCCCCCTATTGTCGAACAGTCTTTTTTTACAGCAGCTTTAAAATTAGGAGTTTGCACCTTTTAATGGATATGTTAGTAGCACTTGGTACCGGTAAAGCTTGGACACAGGGCTTTGTCGTGATATTGTTGTTATTGGGAGTGGGTAAATTAATATAAATGTGATTTTTGGATTCTGTGTATGGATGCACGGCATCTATGATTGTTTCATCATCTTTCTCAAATCACTCATTGTTTTACTTTATACCCAAAAAGGAAAAAAGTTTACCTGTATAATATTATGTGTCGCATCAGAATGGTTGATTTATTTGACTATAACTTAATTATGTAATTAATTTGACTAGTGAATGTATGATTTCATAAAGTAATTTGTATTATTATTATTTAAGTATGTTTATATAGGCTGAAAAATGTTGTACGTGATACATGAGCTTATGAATAAAACAAACAAACAAACAAATATATCTAAGAACACGTTACAAACACATGTGTTGACTCCAGGATGCTGTTTAGGAAACATGACAGGTATGAGAAATTTGCAGTCACAAAATGTATGCTATTCCTCATTAGTATTTCAAAGAATGCCAAAGAATGGCGATTGCTAATAAATGAACTTGAGGATAATTCGTCATAAATAACAAAAGTAAACAGTAGAAGCTGACAGGATCACACTGTACTGTAGGGTTTGGTAAAGAAAACTGAACAATTTTTCTTTTTTTAAACAAAAAACCCAACAAACCCGAATCGAATAGATAAGTGAAAAAGCAAAGAACAGGGGTTGGATAGCAATGTAGAAGCCAAGATGAGCAGGCTATTGTGAATAAAACCGATTTGGAAAAAAATGGTTCCAAATTGAAACTTGGCATTCTTCATTAGACCGTACGTGTCAACCTTCGAACACGGAACAAATATTATGTTATTGTACCGTACCCAATTTTTTGTTTGAGTTATGTTTATTCAATATATTATAGTCATTTGCACGCACATTGATTCCTGGCTTATTTCTAAACTTAGTATCAAATATATTCAGAGGTAATCCATTTCCTCCGATTAATACGATCTCTCTATTAATATGCGTGACCTTATATTTGTATCTACCGTCACAGCTGGAGCCTCTGATCGAGATATCGGTTACCGTATATCGAATTAACATGATCAAAATTTAATAATATGATATAGGAAATATATTGTGTTCTTACAGATCAATTAACATCCTCCATATTGTAAGATACGATCTTAAAAGTGTGTACCCCTAAAACTCAGTGAAACTCATGTTGGACGTTTGCTGACAACCTCGTTGAGTAAGTTTACAGTACTACTTTTAGAATAGGCCTACCTTACCAGCAGAGTATTGTAAATGCTTCCCTGGGGAAATATTCTTGTTTATTCTTGGATGACATGAAACAGAAGAGTAATTATTAAAGGACCAGACTTGTTAATTCTCTTTTGAATTCAGTAGGGGGAAGGTAGATCGCTTTATATCGGGGGAACCGAGGGTGGAATGGATGATGAAATAGAGAAGTTCTTTAAATAAAGTTGATGTAGTTTATTATTGAACTCAAGTCTTTCGGGCTTACTTGCCCTTCATCAGGAGTAGTCTTTTGAATTCAGTCAATCGCGCTCTGACGGCACAGTTTAATGTAGCTTTTATTTTCTTTCTCGTTGAGTAGCTTTGATTCCTAGAGCCTAATGTAGCTAGACACAGCAGTGGGTGGAAAACCATAATTATTCTGTATTTAATTATTGTCCGTGGGCCCATTATCTTGATATGTAAATCAACTCCATTGATTGTAACATTCAGTGTACACCGTGCATGCCTGTCTATGATTCAATTGTCATTTTATGGAAGATTGGCTGCATAAAAATGCTAAATAATAATGATAAAAAAATCAACCATGATATTGATAATATATATTCTTGTTTTTATATTTTCAGTCCTTTCTTTTTACTTGAAAGTTCCTAGATAAATATGTATTAATATAACACACACTAGTTAAGGCTTAAAACAATAATAGTACGGTAGTTAAACTATTTCTGAGTGTAGTCTTCCTTCGCATGAAAGACTTCTGGGTAGACAGCTATAAACCTAGTAGGCCTATTAAAGCTGGTGTGTTCATTTCCCTGTGTTGTGTTTGTATCATTCTCTGGCCACGTGGGCCGGGCCGACCCCGCCCAGCCTTGACCCTGACCTTGATGGTGATTGGTGGAGGCGTATCACATGATCAATACACACTTCGCGTAGTGAAGAGTGGTCAAAATGTCGGTAGCAAGACAGCTGTCAGAGGCGGAACTGTCCCAAAGGTCAAGATCGGGAGCCACCGATCACAAACTGACTGGATCGGAAGGGAGTTCACGGGTAAGTGATAACAGAAAGCTTCAATAGATAATCGCACAGGTTGTAACGTATCTGGTGCAATCTGTCAATGTTGACAGATTAGCATGCCATGTGGCCGGCTCATCGCCTCTTCCAAGGCTGCTCCGGGGAGTTGGCGACTTCCCTGTTTCTGCTAAATTCTAGTTACCCAGTTCTATAAATACTACTCCCCATAGTTCCATGTATTGATCAAGATATTTTACCCGCTAGATATTACGATTTGTATAGGGTTTGCTATGGTTAGTGTTTGGTTATATGAATAAAGAAAAACAGTTGCCGATGAACTACCCAACACCCAGCCGCCTGGTTCTCCCCCCACACCCTACCCGGGCCTAGGCGCTGTTCCCTCAGTCAGTGAACAGCGCCCCTGGTGTCAGTTGATGCAACTACGGAAGTGTTGCCGACGGTAGCGCTGGAGCGGATTGTGTTGGAACTAAAATGCGTCGAACATGCCGTGAACGATGGCGCCGATTGTATGCCTACCGTAAAACACCCAATGGATTATTACAGACTGTGTAAGTGTTGAGAACAGATTACAAAATTGGAGTAAACTGAAGTGTACAGAACTGGTATCTAGGACGATTTGAATAAGTGAAAATGTTTGTCACCGGGAAAAATAAGGAGAACGAGCCAATAAGTATAGGAGTCAGTAGACGCTAAGCGTACAATTATTATGGGGGTTGCAACGGGTATTGAGATCGATAAGAAGTCTTCGACTTTTTCCCTGGGAAAAAGCGGAAAGGTTGCCGTTCGTCTAGTGATAGCAGACATGTTGAATGTCCGGGTCTGTTTCTCATGCTATGCCCAAAGCTGGATTGGTTTGGTTTCAGGAGCCAGTGGCTCGGCGGAAGCTGAGCGTTGATGCTGCCATGTTGTGGTTAGGACACGCCTTTGTGTTCATTTTGGCTGGTTGGGGTCCTTGCGTGTCCCTCCCAGCTCCCTCCCAGAACTTCAGTTTGTGGTGTCTGTTCACCACCAGCTATGGAGTAGGCTACTTAATAACCCACCAACCTTTATATACTTCCTCCTCCGTAAATAATAGTACTATCAACGAGTTTAAAACACCTCGTTGGTACTATTAAGTCACCTAGAGCTGTAGTTGGTAATAAAAACAATCAATTCACTAGAATTTGTAGGCCTAAGATGAACGCCACCAACTGGCATAATAATAAAATTGCTTTCTTTATACTTTTAAGAATTATGTATGGCGCAATCCCTTAACAATATTACTAGGTACACATTTTCAGTATGTGTAAATTAAAGATAGTTTACTCTGGCTGACGAGTAGGTCACTAGGTGCACTGTCTGTGCTATGCTGAAATATTGACGTGGGATTTTATATGATGTATATTTTTTGGGTGGGTGTTGTAATGCTATCCAATTCATTTTGATGAGTCCAAAAGTGAAACTCAATTGCAAAATCAACCATGAAAAGTATTCGATAACAAAATGTAATAAGTTGGATTCTACAGTGAAGATGACATTTAAAGTTCATGATTATTTACATGTGCTACCAGATATCCTTATATGACCTATAAAATTATAGTAACAATTGAATTTTCATCAGTAAACTTTGTTCTCCAGTGTTCGGTATAACTGAGTGCAAAGAGGGGCCGAAGTCCTGAAGCCTAGAACAACGCATTTTGTTTACCCAATATATTTTGCCTTTATTGGCACGGTACATCGCCTTAGTTTCCCAATAATGAATTGGTGACCCAAAGAGACCATTGGATTTAGGCCTACCATATAATCATTAACTGATTAAGTAATCATATAAACATATCCATGGCCCTGGTGGTTGAGCAATATGATTTGCCGGTAGGCTTATGGGTTTCTAATGGACGACATACCCTCATCATTGTTGATTTAGCACCACCGAAAATTAAGGGTATGCACTCGTTAGTTTCACCTAATCTACCCATATTTCATACAATTAAGGCACTAATATATATATTTATGAGTATCCGTTCGTCAGAAATGAAACATTTGTGACAAATAAAAGGGCACTGATATTTTTGTTTGGGACATAATCATTTACTCCACAAAAAAGTGTTGTATGGAGAATATGACACTTTTTGTTCTATTATATTGCTTGTTAATTTGTTAAAGAATTTACCATCAGCTGGCTGGGTTTGCAGCTTTAAATACTGACATGTACTACCTACATCGGACCTGTTGTTTGGGTTCAGTAACTTCACCATTGTACCACCTATTCATCTTTATATGGCCACTACACTGCACTCACTCTTGCCATTAGAGAGGGTTACATGTTATAATTAGACGACAATTACTACAGGATTACTGATAGGTGCTCCTCTAAGTTCTAACCAAGCTTAGCCCGGAATAGATTTCACTACTGAACTTATATCTTGACGTTCCGTACGGTACCCTATAAATAGCTTGTGAATAATAGGATCCGCGAATTATTTCGAGTCTTGGTACGGTGACGGTCTATGTCTACATAACACTTGGGACGTGGGATTGTTACCTTATATAACCAGGAAGGTATATTTCGTGGTTCAATCATCACCCAATGTGCCTATCGTCTGTTTGACTAAAAGCTGTTTCCAATTTCATTATACCAATCACATTTAATTCGTATTATAACATTTCGAATAAATGTTGGCAGGATCCTTTGTTTTGTCAGATTGGGTTGAACCCATTTTCCTCCCAGAAAATATAGACTTTTTAATGTTTCTAATTCACATACGTTGTAATTCTCCCCTCAGTATGATAGGAATTTATATTTTCGCTCTATTTGTAAAAATAATTGCGGTACTGTACTTACTAGTATCTTTCACTAGATCTATTTTATCATTGGCTCTGTACCAACATTCCACTAGTCTAACGCTAGCAGGGGAACACTAGCAGGGGAGCACCGTACTAACACTCTGATATCGATTTTTGTTATTCATCCACGTGTTTCATTTTGCGAAATACAATGTTTGTCCAGACTAAACTTATATTTCACTTTTCCCGGAACCGTACTACCGTTTAGCTTATGGAATGTATTGCCACAAATATTTTATATATTCTAAGTTTACCACGAGAGAGATCTGGTGGTGATCTTGTCACGACTACTTTTATCCTCTTTTATAAATATAGGTATTACGTAACCTTATGCAACAGCATAAGGTTCGTTGTGTATACATATATCAAATGTGGCACATTTACTTATAAAATTGCTAACATCCGCGTTCCTCTGAATGCCTATTTTTTGTAATTCATTTTTAAGCTAGTTTTTCGATAGTTATTCCTATGGGAAAGACACAAATACTGAAGTATATTTTTTCTAGTTAGTATTTAAATTCCTGATTGTGACATTGATCGTCTGTTTAACAACAATTGTTTTTCTATTTCATTAGCACGTTGAAAAGATGCTTTAAAAGTAGGGTTAATTTGGAAGAAGACAATCTCTAAAATATATTATATAGAGGAAATGCCAAATCCAGGGGTTAGAAAAAAGAGGGGTTTATAGACAATGTTGGAGTGAGCAAGGCTGAACCCCTGGATGAACCGAGTACTTAAGCATTGCCGGTACAATCCACCAGGGGGCAGCTCTCTCACTAACGATTCCTTTGCCTTAGCCTCTGTTAAGCAAACTTGGTTAGAAACGGATTAAATTCCAATATCGGTAAATTGTCATGTGTATTTGGCGAACACTTTACTTACTTATGTTTCATACACTAATCTGAATGCTTGGGAATGTGGATGGAATTCGATTTTAGCGACACTATTGCATCAATAATTGTTTTCAGGTATACAAGTTTATCTATGTACATTAATAATCAATATCGTAGAATTTCTGGAACTCGCGCCTGACTGTCAGTTCGGCCCATTTTGACCCAGCTGAAAAGATACTACAATATTTCTGTTATTATGAACATTTATATAATGTAAGTACCTGCGTTCTGAGGCTTCTTACCACGTCATATATTATTGGTGCATGGAAAATATATACTATACAGACATAATAATTATGTAGATTAGAACAATTTGTTACAACCTCATGCCAGATAGCTTTCTATATCACAGGCAAAATGTACATTTTATTACCCTTACCAAAGAAACATAAATTATACCTCACTGTTACAACCTACCTGATATGCGTTGCAATTGTTATGAATCAGGTTAATTTATGTTGAGTATACCCTTAGCATACTCTCATATACCTTTATGCAGCACCTACTGGCATTATTATCCTCAGCATCCCGTTGACTAGGGGACCTTATATTGAGGCAGTAGTCAACACTATTATACATATATATAGTTAAACCTTATTGAGGCAAAGGCACGAGTTCCCAATCTTAGGTCCAATGTTCCCGGAAACTCCTTCAGCTGAGATTGGTACAAACCCCAATATAGGGAAGGATGTCCTCGATTGTTATTGACCATCAACCGTGTTATATTGTGGATCCTGGATAGTGGGTTGTAATGTGACCTTGGGATGTGTATTCACTACGTCCTAGCTCTTCTTGCTCCAGGTTCTGCCTGCTTGCTTGCTGCCTGGCTAAGCTCTATGTTGTCACGGCCTGGGCTTCTCCACTAAGTCAGCCAACTCCTACTACTACTAGCTGAGTTCTTGAATTCAACTATAGTGCTGCCTCTAGTAGTGCTTGAGGGAAGCTGACGTTCGTGGTTTTCCTGCTGTCGCCTCGGGCTGGTATGAAGTGTTATTCAGCTCTCTCACCCTGGCCTGAAAATGATCAAGGTTTATTATTAAAATGATATTTTATTTGTTGGAATAATATAATTGATTAAGGTATTAAAACATTTATATCACCCCCATGTGTTTTACTTGGAATGAATAAATTGATTTAAAAGGGCCTATATGTCAGGATTCAATTACATTTAATGCAGGGCCTTTGGCTACTATGGACCTAAGGTATTTGATTTAGGTTAATGAAAACTCTTGTTTCTAATCGGCACTTCTGGTGGACCTCTGCTGCCTAGGGCGCGTCTTCCCGAGGTCGCCTATAACATAATTAAATTTTTCCCTTTTAGCTATTCTTACTTCTTATGCAAAACTTGTCACCGTCTTTATAATGAGTAGGGATGATCATTTCGAATTTAAAAAAAAAAGATCATTTCGAATTGTTTAGATGAATCAGATATATTATTTCCCCGTCAGTTCCTGTTATAACTTATCAATGGTGATAAAAGCAGTTCAATTAAGTGCACAAGATGGTAGATAAGAGGGGTAGAGGCAGGGAAAGCCCTTTCATGAATGATCTGACTGACCCATGATATGAATGAATTATAGTTCATTAAGGAGTCAATGATACTCTAATTATGATTCATATTTTACGCAATATCTATGATTTAATTTAATTTAATTGTTAGCTTGTTGTTATCACTAATATTAATAGGATTACAAATAGGATGAATCTACACTGTCCGGTTTCATTTCTATTCCCGTACCAAGGGGAATTCCTTTTTGGAGTGATACGGATCTTGTTATCTTGAGGTAGCAGGTCAATATCCTGGCGGCTAATCAACCTCTCGTCTAACTATAGATACCTCCCGTAAAGCATGATATTTCGATTCTTAAATCTTAACGTTATTTGTTTATCTTTGGCTTTCATTCTAATAATAATAAAAAAACATGTAAAATTCATCCTTGTCAAACATGATTTTCTGGCAGGCCAAAATATTGGGAAGTGCGTAGTAAGACTGTTGGTGCTTGTACTTAAAAAAACAATGCTTTAGAAAATACGTATCTAATTATTAGATTTCAATGAATGTCGCAAATAATTTCTTTTGATTCGTAGACACGCAATTTCTCTGGTTCCATCTCTGCTGGATTCTGTCTCCTTTTTGTCTTTTTCTACTTGCCTTTCTCTCCGTGTGTGTTTTATAAGTACTCATGTGTTACACAATGTATGTAGTTTGGGGTTGCAGAGATTGGTCTCTTTGTGACAACTGCTGTGCCTATCGATCTGTTGATTCCAGACTTCTTGGCGATGGCCTTACCTGTCTAGAGCAAAGTGCTGCTGGCTGGATCGGGGCGGGAGCTACGTGGGTTGGCTGGGTGAGCAATGGGGATACTAGTGATGGTCGTCCTTCCAAGCACTCGTCCCCTCAGGGGTGTTATCATCAGCATATATAATAACCACCCTCTCTGTCTGTCACTCTCTCTTATCAGTCTTGACTCCTTCCCCGTGCCTTACTAACCTCCTCTGGTTTCTGATCACACATTTTCCGTTGATTTCACCGATAACTAACCATCACAAGTATTGAACACTTTCATTGGGACTTTTTTTTCTGAGTAAGAACATTTGCGCACGTGTGACCTCCTCCTCCATCTCCTACTGTACTACTACCACCGGATAATTATATTTGTTGAAGACCTGCCATCATTTCCCATGTATGTATCATTCATTAGTGTGTGAGGATCCAGGTGTGCCATTACACTTTTATGGTATAGCTGGCGCTTGATAGTCTGACAGACTGATTGACTAAACCCCGAGGAATGAGTGTTTTGGGTTAGTTATATGAGCTTCAGTACCAGAGTCACTCACGAGTTACTCTAGCATGAGATCATCCTTGTATGAGAGGAGCGGTAGAGAGAGCAAGTTTGGAGTAAGAAAGTTTGCGCCCTGGCAATGAGCAGACCAAATAGAGGTACACAGGCGTCTGTGCCCAAGGACCCCAACCCCAAGGTATCTACGCCCCAGGAACTTGTTGTCCCCCAGGTAACTAACTACATCCATGCAGTAGGGTAGATCATGCGTCTTATTGAAGCAATTTCTCTTTGTTTGAAGTATGATTTGAGTGTACAGAATATGTCAGGTAAATGTGTATGAGTGGTATTTGGGATATGTATGAGTCATGTTAGGGAAGTAGTATGGAATGTGCTTGGGGATTGTCGTTTGTTGTGTAATACACATTTAATGATAAACTGTGTACCTTCCTATATATTTATATCAGTTCCAGCATGCTTTCTTTATTACTTAGAAGGACAGTACATTTAACAATATATTCCCTCTTATTTGATTCGTTATTATTTGCCAGAAATATTACAGAACTAAATCCAAGTTCGTCATTTCCCAAATTTTAATTTCATCTGACTTCAACTTGACTGACTCAGTGGAGATTCATGTTGTTAAGGCTTTGAAAGTTATTGGACCATTTATGTCTCTCAGTCCTCCATCGGCACCTAAATAATATCATCCTTGGATCTTGGGTTAAAGCCAAAGTCAGTTTCAAATGGTGCCTTCTAACTTTGAACTATGTTGAAAGGATCATCATTGAAAGGATATATGTCACATATTTCAAATTGATTGAACTTTTCCTCTGATTTGAAAGATATTTTTAATCTGGTTTTATACATGTGAACTCTTCAAATTAGTTATCTTTATAATGATTAAAACATTACATATGGAACATTGAATAACCATCTTAGTTAATTCCTGTACTTTCTAGCAGGAACAGGAATAGAAGTTCCATTCACGTTTTGATCAATTTATTAAAAAAAAATTCTCGTTTACAAGATGTATAAAACTAATTAAAATATTAGGGATTCTGTCTTGCGGGGTGAGTAAATAGGTTTTAATACATCTTATACAGGACTACGAGGTCTGGTCACCTCACTCCTACTATATTTTGTTTACCTCGGTCTACTACCTTAATCCCCTTAGTCTGGCCATCAGACCTACCTTATGGTAATTACGGACCTCAGGTGTTAGAACCTTCACTGTTCTGGCACTGGGCTTACACGCTAGCCAACAGGTCAAGATATGGATGTCCTCATGATACTTAACTATTACTTTCTCAAAAACAGTGCCGTAAGAAAACATGCCATAGGTATATTACTCCCTGCATAAATGTTTTTGTAGCTAATTCTTGTCTGAGCTTGTGAGGACTTATGATTGCCATGAACTGACACGGACACCGGTATTGCAAAATACAAGTTTATTACAATGTTTTATTGATTGGTAAAAGTTGTAGTATATAAAACCTGAATGATGTGAATAAAGTTTTGATTGTACATTGGGAGAGAGGGGAATAGCAAACATTTATATCAAAAGGACAGATCAACAGTGTTATAGTAATCAGTAAAAATGGCAATATGTTTCGCCTGAGGAAGAGATTGACATGGAAATGTTTGTGTTATATGATACTTCGTGTCATTAAGGTCCTAGTTCCCAGACAGGTAGGAGCTTGGCAAACGAAGTAAGTTTCAGGGGTATGCACAGTGAGGTATAACAGTGCCTGACCCTGTTAGAAATTACTTTCTCCCTTTTTATGCTCTTGGCATATCTTGTCTTGAATGTTATCAATTAAATGTGTTTTTGATTGATATATCCTGTTCTTGATTTGACAGGTACACAGTTCTCTTTTCTTTTATTTCTTTAAATAGTGCAGGCGCATGCATCATGCACTCAACCTGCACCTACATACAGCGCATCCAATGACCTGCGTTGGCCCCTCTCCACTAGTCACCAAATCTGAATTCGGATAACTCGTATTGTCAAGCCGCGCAGCAAATTTGTGTAATCTCCCTAATTATATGATTAGTGATGCTATGTTTGCATGCGTTGAAGACAGCTTGAGCGATATAAATCGCTTCCATGTTGAAGTGACCAAATACTTTAATGTTATAAATTAGTGTTGATAATTCTTGAATGATACGTATTGACCTAATGATATGGGAAACTTAAGCTAGAAACCCATGTGTCCGTAGTGCGTGGTGCGTGGTGCGTAGTGCGTAATGCGTGAAAATCAAAAGTAAAGAAATTAACAGGACTGAACCCATGTATGCGTACTGCGTGATGCGTAGTGCGCACTGCGTATTCCGATCACTCCAGGAGGCGATTGAATACGCATTACGCTGCGTGAACATATAGAAATGTACTTGGTGACGTCATCACAGTGACGTCATCGGGGAGCAATTGTAGTTACTTGTACGCAGCGTTATAAGATTTTTCACGGACATATGGAAACAGATTATACGCATCACGCAGTACGCACCACGCAGTGCGCATGACGCACTACGGACACATGGGTTTCTATTGTAATGCTTTCCTTTCAATTTCTATACTGAATACAAAATCAAGTATTTATAGAAATAAAATATCAAATTCCCTCTTCATGATATTTGCTCAACGCAGAGACAGAAAGTATCAACAAAAACCTTGTTATTTGATCAGTAGATTGGCAGATTGTCCTAAATGCTAGGAAATTGTAATACGCAGATCCAATATTGAGAACTATGATATTCTCTGACCCGAGTGTAATGTGTATACGACAGAATGTGATAAAAACAACTTCAACCAATATGTTGCATTTGCCAGCATTTATTTCAGGCTGAAAAGCCAAATCTTTACCCAGGAGGTACAACCTCGAGGAAAAAAAAGCAATTTGTATAATTTGCATTATGTTATCATATCGATTATTCGTGTCTCCTGAGGGCCTTTGGGGGGAGGGGGAGGGGGGGGGGGGCTGTGTGGAGCTACACTTTTAGTGCTTTTTCGGTTGGGGTGAACCACCGTAAATATGATTTTAATATCAAATCGCCGTCAGAGATAAACAACTACATCTGTAGGTGAACAACTAGAAAAGCAGGACATAATAATATTGCGTAGACTATTCTATGCTGCGAAGGTTTACTGGTCGTAATTTCAATGAATCCATTAATTATTAGAGGGGCAGGCTCTGCGGATAAACTCACCTCCAGTAATTATTATAGACAGTATTATATATCCCTCATCCCCCACCCCACTGACATGCTGTGCACAGTAAGATGTATTGGTCATCTGGAGAGGGTGAGTCGGTGCTCATATCAGTCAGGAACCTGTTTGTGAGCAGCTCTCTCTCTCAATCTGCCGCACCCGGATGCTCCCCCCCCCCCCCCGCCCCCCGCCTACATTTATGACTTGTTTGTTGCACTTCATATCAATGTTTAGGACTCTGCTCCGTGCTCCCTATTATGGCACCAGACTATTGCGTAACACCCTTCGAATTATGTCCATCCTTACCTCTCTCTATTTCGCAAATACGTCCAAAGATTAAGGGTATGTTTTATACCATATTGTCTCGTTGGGGATTATAACATTCTCGTTGGTATCCATCTGCCCGGATATTGTTCTCTGTGTATGTATTAGTAATATCAGGGGCGAGATCGGTTCATTATTCATCGCTTGTACATGTCTGTAAACAATTCGCAGTTATCGTACACTTCCTTTTAAGGCGTGTGCGTGTGCATGGGCGATCGCGCGGCGTCGTACGCCATCGCACGCCATTACACGCCTAATCGCTGATTCAGGGCTGAGATTTGTCAGTGCCTATGTTATCAGACTTTGAGGTAGATAACAAAGATAGTGTATCTTTGGGACAGGCCCTAATAGCATACTTTTCATTTAGGCTTTCTCTAAAGATTTAACGCACCCATGTTTCACTTCCCGGTGCTTATATAAAGTTTAAAGATTAGGAGTGATGTCCTCAACATAATTAAAGGTTTAATCCTCAGCTTACGGGTAAATATTGGTTAACTGTAAAATGAAATCTAAAAATCATTATTTCTCACATGAAAGCAATTTATTGATTTACCCCTAGTTCAGCTAATCACTAAGAAATTGTGAATAAAACATATATCACATATGTATGAAATCTTCTATTTAAGAAAGATTATAGTATATGAAATATATTGACATGTATTGAACACATAGATTGATTCAGTAGCTCGCCTTTATTTCCTAAATCTGAGGTTCTTTCCCACAGAAACTATGGACGATAAATGTGATGTGTTACAGGAAAATGAGTCACAAGTTCCAAAAAGCGTTTTTCCACAAAAAGCCTTAATTGCTTAGAATGTTCTCATCTTTGTGGTGTTTAGCGCTGTTTGTAGCATGCATACACCTATCAAATCTCAAGACTGTATTGGATATATCTAGGCATATACTAAGGAGTATATTTAGCTACTTTACTAGTGATTAACCATTAAGAAATATTGTTAACACTTTTTCATGCATAAAACAATATAGAAATACTTATTAGATTTCCTAATGTGCACTATCATTGGAATTCATTTGATCTCATCTTTTCAGATATGATGATATCCCAAAATCCATCGTTTGTGACTTGTGAATCATTTTCCTGTAACACATCATATATGTGCGCATTTACGAATTTAATGCAACACCTGACAGTTTGAACTGTCTCTAAGACTCCTCGGTGTTAGATCGAGTACAATTGCTAATTTCTGCGGGCATATCTTCCAGGGCTGTAAACATAATGAGTGAATGTAGGTACAGATGAATGAAAAGGCCATTTATTATAACCAAATGGCCTTCCTTGTGTCACTCATATGTGACTCGCCTGCGGTTCTGTGTCAGTACAGTGGAATATAAACGACATCGATTACACATATTGTGTAATATTGAGCATGAAATATCCTTACCTTGCTGTGTCATGTGGCCAATATGTTCAGCATTTCTCTGGCTCTTTTTAGCTTTTAGATTATTAACTTTTTAGAATTCTATTTTCAAGGCAGGCTACCATTGCATGGGGTATTGGGCTCTACACTTGTAAATATTTGGGGGTTTGGGAAATCAATTTTGTATTGAACGTTTATCAATGTATATGCGAACCTGTATATATATTTATCGAGATGATGATGATGATGATGATGGTGTGTGTTACGATATTGCCTAATTAGATTATGATTTCCATAATTTTTAAGTAATTAGTGAACAGGAGTTGGTACCGATGTTAATGAATGTAAATGAGAATTATCATGCAATATAATCACACACAATTGCAAGTTGATGTACCTTTCCAATACTTCACAAGAGCATTAGCATGAAGCTGCTCTTTGATACTATGAAAGGAGTAACCTTTTTTATTGAACCATTTACTTACATATTTAATTATGATTTCTATATTTTTAATATTCCTAATTAGGGGCTATACCCATCTCGCCCCTACCTTTACTAATTTAGTCAATGCTCCTACACTGAATGACCTATAGTCTAGTGTGGCGGTGTGGTATGTTTATGTAACAGGACCTGGAGGTTGTCACCATCTTTTAGCTAAAAAAGCCATGAAATTCATGCTAACTGATTGATATGTACTCGTGTAGTACATGATGCCCCCAATCACTCATGTCTCGCTGTGGTGACGGTGATGAAGGTATAGGCCTGGTTGATTGCTGGACACAGTACTGACTGAACCTAACCCATACTTGAGCTGTGTATCAGTCGTTGGGTGGTGGTGCAAGGGGGTTGCCTTGTACAGCGATTGGCCTTTCCGGAAATCATTATCAAGGTGCATATATGTAGATATCCTGGGCACCTCCTCCAAAATGTTGATGTTTATAATAATAATAATAATCGATTTTATTTCCATCACACAGTTATACATGAATTGAGTCGAAGATTCTCTCTCTTTTCTTTAAAAAAAATTATATCAATTTGTCTTGAGATTCTTCTTGTGCGTTACATTAAATATCATAGCATCTTTAATAATGATTAAACACAAATTAACAACCCTTTTCACAATTAATGTGTTTTTTTTTGTAAATGAAGTATCCTTTTACTAGTTAGTTAACATTATCAGAGCTTTAAGTACAAGATAGATTTGATGTATAGCTCTGATATTATGTGCACGGCAATGTTCTGCTATTTTGTTCGGCTTAAAAATACCAGGTGACAAGTTTGATGCCTAGTTCAGGTGTAGTGTTCCACAACAGAAGCCGGGTGGTTCATATTGCCATTACCTTTCTCAACTTCTGGGGGACATTTTTTCCTTTGTTGTGACTTGGGGACAATACCGCTGTGCTATCTATATATAGCACCGACTCCCCTATACCTACCTACCCCCCCCCCCCCCCCCCAACACACACACACACACACACCTAGACGACCTTTGTGTGGTGGGGAGGTGATGCAGTGGGTGGCAAGGTATGGGTAAGCATGGGGCAGAATGGGCAGAAGTGGGGGATGGAACGGGTGGGGGCGGGGGATACCAGCAGATACTCGGGACCTGTCAGTCACTATGCCCTCCCCGACTGAAGACATGGTGTACGCGCATTGTTACAAAACCGCGTGTCTGCCTCTACCTTGCCGTGCCATGTGGCTAAGTGCGCCCGGTATGGCAAAAAATTGCAAGTGCCAAGAAACACTGTGTGTGTTGATATTTATGTCGTGTGCTATCTGGTATATATTATTGTTGGGGCATTCTCCCACCCCAGGGAATATAAATCAACAAGAAAAATGTAAACATAAAAAATGTGTATTGTGTATGTGAAATGTTCTTTGTACCGAGAAGTTATGTTAATAATAAGGTCGGGATGGCGGGGGGGGGGGGGGGGGGGGCTCCCTTGTTTAAACGATGAAGCTTCAATAATGTTCATGCAGAAATCTTAGGTCTATTGGTTTTCCCTTGCAAAAAAACATGTAATGTTACATTGTAGGTAAAGCGATGGTATGATGAATATCATTACATGTATATCACTTCAAGTTGCCTTTATATGATTCGGCCCGAGTAGCTTATTTGAAATCGGCATCTTCTCTAGTAAGTGTATACCGGAATTTTGGATCAGTATTACCTATAGGTTAATTAAGGGGAATATACTGTGTTTGTTGAAACTTTTGAAAATCATCAAAGATGAGGCCGCAAATAAAACCGATTTGTTAAAAAAAATAATCATGAAACCTTTCCCCCTTTTTAAATGTTATAATGCCTCAGTGACCTACCAAAGATCATCCCAAATTGGCACTTATATTGGCCGGTTTTCAGAACAATGAGCTGGTAATATGTCATGATTAAGTGCATCTCTCCCGATGCGTTGTAAGATGTGGAGGGATTGCTTTGTTTGCACTGTCTGAGCCCTCATAATGAACTTCATTTCATCGGTGTAAATCTAGGGTCACCGTGAGGGTTTTTTTCTTCAAAAAGAGCATCCTGTTGGTCCAGGAGCGGTGCCAAGTCGCTCAGCTGGTCGCAAATTTATTTCTGGTGCATCCTCTCACTCCACTTGTATTGTTCTACATGCTATCCTTCCATGAAATATGGGATGGGAATCGTCGAGTGGTTAGCTATTTGGGTCTAGAAATAGGCTCGAGTTCCGTTGTACAATTCAGTTTGCCAGACGTTGGCATTGTGGTTATGTACTTCGGCCTTTTTTATTTTCTATAATTGCAAATGTTGCTCTGAAATCGACCATAGTTCAAGAACCCGTTATAGGTTGGCTTTGTTGTCCTGCAATATCCAATCACTGAATGATTACTGTAATGAATAAAGGAGCTGTGATCATCGAACTGGATTGAAAAGAATAGCTCCTGGTATTCCCTTTGTACTCGCTGTACTGCTGCTGCTATTTAAAAAGTTATTGAGGCATAGCTCAATGTGTGTCCCGCCACCAGACTAGTGACCCCCAGCCGCTGTTATGTAACCTCCGGACACACTTGAGACCCCCAGGGCAGGGTTTTGATTAGACCCGTGCCTGTCACTGACCAAATATTTCTCTCATTATTTGTCACCGTCTCTGTCTTACTCAGTTTGTGTTCTCCATGTACCCCCGTCCTCGTACATGTACATGTACATACATTCCCAGAGAGTTGAAAAGTTAAATTGTTGTTGGCCGAAACCCAGAAGTCCCTAGAATGAGCTTGGCATTTGTACATACATAAAGGTGATTTGGTGTTTGTTTTGTCCAAGATATATTGACTTAGCTTTTATTCCAAGCCTAGGTCGGCGAGAAAGTGGAGAAAAATGTCTTCCTCAGATGGGGAGTGGTGTGTGTGTGTGTGTGCATGGTGTGTGTGTGTGTATGTGCATGGTGTGTGGGTATGTGTCAGTTAACTGTGTCAGTGTGTATGCATGTATGGGTTAGCACCATCGTACACTAAGGGTACGTTTTGTTGTACTCTCAGTCATTGAAACACACATACTCTCTCGAGTCTAGTCAACCAGTCAGTCAGTGTAGTAGTGTAGCCCATACAGTCCACAGCAGTCCACGTGGTGTTGTCTATATATGTGAAGGACTGTCAGTGACTTCATATTAGTATATACCTTCATATCACAGGTACAATAAGGGACTATTTATTATCATATCTCTGCTAGACAACTTATTCTTGGCAACTTCGTCCGTATTGTACCCATCCGTTGCATATAGGTTGTATATATGGGTTTAGCGAAACCACTAGCTACCACTCCAACCGGGACTCATAGCTAGGCTACTCATTCATTCATTCATTCATCCATTCATCCTCTGAACGTTCGCTGCTCCCAGTTAGCTTCTTCTCTCATCTTAGTCGACTTCCCAGTCACCTTTTCACTGTCCAATACTTGTCTATCAGTTTCCCAGTCTCTGTCCCCGTTCCTCTCTGTGTACTCTCTTTTATTCTCTCTCCGTTAGCTTCCGTTGAGTCCATTCACCCACCTCTGACTCAGTGTCTGTGGTCTGTGACCAGCCAGGATTACAGCATATTTAGAGCAGTGAGCTACTGCCTAGATCTGCTTACTCTTGATCATTCCCTTTTACTGAAGGTGGTGGAGGAGGACGACGTCGGGGGAAGGAGTGGAGGATTCAACAACAAAGGCACATGAAGCAACAAGTGTTGGTAGATTTGAGCATGTGGCCAGTGGATGTACTTCTACTTACTTACTACTTCAGCTAATACTAATACAGGGAAGGAACCACTGTGGACACTGCGTGAAACCCAGGCAAACAAACATATAATCATTACAGAGACGTCATACACACACACATATATACTCTCACACTGTTCACCTACGGGTTAACTTCTTACCTTCTCAATCTGAAACTCTTCATATAAGAAAACACCACCTCCGTCCACCCCACTCTGCAATTTCTCTTCTTCGATTGAGATTATTCTCCAATTTCGAGCTTTGGACGAAGAAGAAATCATTGTCTCGGAAATATTGACGCTTTTCAGACAATTTTGCCAATCAACACTTGGAGTGTGACAATATTTCGAGCCCAGCCGGATTGGAATTAGAGGATTGACTTTTTATTGGCATCGAGGATTAACGGCTAGAATTGAGCTGGTTTACAATAAGGATACCGCCGACAATATACATACATATACACTTTAATAACATTAATCGCATTGGTGTGTTTCTCGGAGAGGTCACTACAAACGGTACCAAGATATTTCCGTCGATCAGGACGGTATTTCTCTAACGTCATTTACGGATATTGACTTAAGTTACACTTACTTTCTATTGACAGCACTATTATCCCAACTCTCACTATCCTTTCTCACATATCTCTTCTCTTGTGAGGACTAATAATTTAACAGAGAATTAATTAGTTAATCTCTGAGGAATAGAACAGAATTGAAATGATATCAGCCAAGCTTCAACACTCCACCTCGTCTCAGCTGATTGACGAGGTGATGAACAGCCTGGTATCCAGCCAGAGCAATGGACACCACAACAACAATAGCAGCAGCACACGTCCCAAGACCAATGGTCAGAATGTCAATAGCTCAGGAAAAAAGGAAAGAAAATCCTCTTCATCTAGCCTTTCCAAGACTTTGGTTGCCAGCAGCGGTCATAATACCCCTACTGTGGTGGTTGAAGGGGTGAAGGAAGAGGAGGGGGAGAGGGTTCCAGAGGCTCTCCAAAAGTCAAAACCCAGGGAAAACCGACGTGACGAGGATGGGAGTTCACATAAGGTCAGTACACAGTAATACAAGGAGCCTTATATGGCTGAGTGCGAGTATTAGCTAGTATACAATATAAAATGGGATTTAACGCCTCGGGGATCCTCAGCGTGTATATATTATATTTAATATTAAAGTATGTGTTGTGTACGCAGTGAAAATTCACAGTTTGTCCTATATCAAAAGCAAGCAGTTGTCAAAATGTGAAATCCAGTTATTTGGCATTCCGCTGGATAATTTGGTTTGCGTGAGTTCTCAAATAAATGCCTACGATTAATTAAATTTGGGCTATTTTTGATGTAAGCTTTATTAGAGCAAGACGAAAGATCGGAGTAAACACTCGATGTTTCTGTTTATGCTATCGGCATTAGTTAAACTTATTTTATAATAATAAATGTCCTCCTTTTTGGAAGTGAACCATCTATATGAGGGCACATATAAACACTATTGAGGCCTGACAAGGAAGTATTGATACAATTGGTTATCTAACTCTAAGATAACTTTAATCTTTGCAAAAGTAAAATGCTGAGTGGAATCACTAGGCTACTAACTGGCTGGGGCCTTCTTTGGAGTTGGATTTGTTCGAAGTAGAATACTCTAGAATTTGTTTTATCCTGACTTGATGGTAAATGTCCAACATTTCGACCCCCTTCTTAAAATACTTAAAAAAAGTCATTTATTTGTAAAAGTAAATTGATTTTCCCCATTTTCTAACAAAACGTGCTTAGGATGGACCTCAAATGACTATATTAGCGTTCCTGTGCTGGGTTTCTTTTCGAAGACCACTGTAAGCGAAGATCTCTTCATATATGGACAACTATTTGTTTCATTGTAATCTGGTCTTCTTGTGAAAGGTAATAGACAGATTAGATTTATACAAGGAAAGAGTCACTCATACATACAACTTATTTTGTGTCATTTGCATTTATATACCCGCTGTATTGGTGACGATGGTCTGTTAACCATAAGACATATACAATTTGAGAGTGAATATTGGTGAATTTTGGATTAATATATCCGATAGAACAATCCTGGCCATCACACGTTTATAAGTGAGAGTCTCGCTTCCCAGTGATTGGAAAAGATATTTATATCTGAGGAAAGTTAGTACCTCTCATCTTAGAGTAACATTAGGTATTTTACTCGAAGCTATCAGATATATATATATATGCCCGTCCATATTTACTTATGATACAGATGTATTGACGTATAAAAAGATATGTATAATGGGAAAGAACGGCATAAACTTTTATCTTTTTACCCCCCCCCCCCTCCCATGAATCCATGCAGGTATATAAAATCTATAAAAGTGATTATATTATGCACATTTAAGTGCATCATTACATATTTACAGTACGATATTCCATATAATTTCCGGGCTGTAAATAAGGAAAGACGGACTAGATCATCGTATAAATACAGTTAACTTTTGCCAGTAAGCTTCAAAGGGATGAGTTATTGATTCTCAATACTGGGTTAAAATGTGGATCAGTTCTTTTATTCAGGTGGTAATGACAATTCAAGGCGTGGACCTTGTCTAATATTGCTGCATAAACGAAGTATAAAGTAGATGAAGAACACTTTGTCCTTTCTGAAGCTGTCCATCCATTTATAATACTACTTAGTGAAGGTGGAATTTGGTAGAGAGGCAGAGAGTGATAGCTGTGAGGCCGGATTATGTGTTCACGTCAATAAGCCAAGGACGCGCTTTCTCCGCTCCTATGGCTGTCGATCTTTGTGTGTATGTATCTATATATATATATATATATATATATATATATATATATATATATATATATATATACGCGTTACACAGCATTTGTATGTAGATGCATACATTATATATTATCAAAACAAGGGGGGAAGTTAGAAATGCTACAGATTGGAGCTTGCTAGATTTATTATATCCTTTGCCCGCCTGGATAACCTGCAATAATTATCCCCCCCCCCCCCCCCCCCCCCCCACCGGCGATTTTTCGTTGCTAGGGTTCGATGCTATTGTACAAGTGCTTTTTACCGGACGAACATGTATAGATCTATGTGTTTACGGCGATAAGTAGGGATAATCCGATGTGTTGTGCGAGGTTTATTTATTCAACATAGTGATAACAATAGAACATGACATGATTATGTAATCTGATGTATGCTAATATCTTTATGAAACAATAAATGGGTGTGTAGTATCTTGGATGGATCCTTGGATTGATCTGTATTAGCTGAGACACCAGTGCTGTATTCAACAAGAAAAATTACTATAAAAGCCCTTCTTTAACTATGACCCTGGGAATGATAAATGCGTTGGCTCGCCTGCAATATGCCAAGCGAAGGTCATACAACATGGGGCACCCAGCAATTAAACCTACGTGTGCGAATGAATTATTTTATTGTGGGCTTTTCCCGTAACTATGGTATAATTAGTTTCAATACCCCATAGCAATGATATTTTATTGTCCAGAAACATCCTTACGCTTTCTTTGGCTAACCATGAAGAACATATGATTGTGGTTATATGGGTACTAGAACCGTAATCCTGTTAGTGTTGTTCTGCACTGCCCATATATTGCTACAGGGGCGATATTACTTCCAGGAATTTGAGACGGTTGAAATTCGTTATCAATAGCCTGTTTCAGGCTTAATAATAAAAAAATTAACTCAACGAGAAAAATTAGGGTGGTGGCGGATGAGTTCCCAGCCCAAATCTGGTATAGCCTATGCGCTCTTTTAATTCTTTTTAAATCTAGAAAAGGCTAGCATGTCAGGCTGGTGGTAAAAATTTATAGTGAGTGAACCTATACTGTCCTCTACTCTACTGTAGACAGATTTCTAGGTAAAAATACATTCATCCCCGCGTCTTTGTTTCTTATATTAAACTTGATTCTCTATGTTTTATTTAGAGGCAATCATTTAACGACATTGTCCCGATTTTCCCCTTCTCGATTGCTGTGACTTCCTTGGTATACACAGCTTTTGAAACTATTGGTTGTCTCTGCAAATAGCTGAAGCGCCGTCAAATGATTATTTGAAAGCGCTATTAAATTACGAAGTTCGAGGGACGCAAACTTCGACAGCGAACCATCTCTCACTTTGTGAAGTATTAATGTAACTGCTGCAATTTATTCTGTCCATAATGATAATAGATTTTTATTTCCATATCACATTTACAAATCGGTGTCATACAATGTATAATTAAAAAGAAAAACAAATTATGGAAAAAGAAACAATCTCTGTGAATGTCACAGGTCTTGCGAGAATCCCTATTAATAATCACAATCGCCGAAACAATAATTATGAATCGAAGCTGTCATGCCATTCTGGTTAGTATTTACGCACATATCGACGCATTTCATACAGTGCAAGGTCATTTAATTATAAATATATTGGCAACTTGTTGTGTCTGTTTAGTCATGCAATTAGGCTACCATCCTGTCCAAAGCGAATAATATATTCACGTCAGTATGTTTTCTAATGACATTTCTTTATAATTGATTTACCCCTAAGCAAGTGAAATGTATCACGGACAGGAGGGATTTCCGATTGTTTTCTTTTGCATCTTTATTACTTGAGAAAGACATGTCTATACATAAACAGTTGTATCACTTATTTACTGTACACTTACATCACTTTTAAAGCTTTACTCTCAGTTAACGTCGGTCAAGAACTGAAAATTTTCTACTTCATGTTCCATTATTTTCAAACACATCTAAAAATCATTTCCCCAATATTTTGGAAGATTTTGTCCAGTTGTTTTTGGCAATTAGGGCTTCTTAACGGTCCCCATTTGTATTTGGAGGACCCGCCCGAATTCCTTCTCGCGCTGACTTCACTCATTATTTTTTAAAAAGGCACGCTCACCGGCGACTGTTTTCTCTCAGTGCATTAGACTGCAAATTCTTGTACAAACATATAACAGCAGCAGAATATCGACAAATTCAGTCCTATAAGTCATAATATGAGTAAATTTGGTAAGATTTGTTTTGTCATAATAGCATATAGCTATAGAATGCAGATTGAAGATTAGAAAAATACAGGTATTACACAGTTACATAAACTTATACCATGTCATTTTTATATACATTGACTGCTCTAACATATGTGAGATATATACCTGTAGATCTGGTCTTAAACCAAACGTATTCAGACTGATTAATGTTAAAAGTACTCTATGTACGGAATATGAATATTGATTTGTTCTCTACTCGTATTTAATATGATTACTTTATCATTTATTTGGAATGCTGAGAATATTGTTTGTAAGATGAAATGCAACCAATAGCATAATAAGCATATAGGTTAAACAAGTATTCAGTGTTCTCTAAAGGCATTAAATTATAAAAGTGGTCTCTACATTAAAGTTGCATTTATGACGAAGACAATCTTACCAAATTTGCTCATACGATGAGTTATAGGACCGAATTCATCAATATTCTGCTGCTGTTATATGTTTACACAAGACTTTGATGTAGAATGGGTCGAGCTAAAACAGCCGCCGGTGAGCGATGATAATAAGTGAAGTCATCGTAGGAAAGGATTCGGGCGGGTCCTCCAAATACAAATTTGAATGTTTTAGAAGCCCTGTTGCAAAAACAACTGAAAAAAATCCTCTCAAATTCTCATCAAATGACTGTTAAATGGGTTGGACAAGAATTCAAGAAAAGTAGAAAAAGTTCAGTTCTTGACGGATGTTAGCCGAGAGTGGAGCTTTAATATAAGTGTGTGCACAGTCAGGCAAAGGTGTTTAAGGACGACCTGGAGCTCAGACGGCGTGAAGGAGAGATGCATTCATGCATCTTCATTAATATATTTGGTGTCTGTCTGAGTGACTTTTCTAAGTCAACAATCTCATTATCTCCCTACACAATGTATTAATTGCTCTTGATTTGAAGTTTAAAGTTTCCTCAGGCCAGGTTTTTACTGTATGTATTTTTTTTAAAAAAAGAGAAGAACTGTATGCCTATGTATCTCAGGTTAGTCAGTTAAATTTGTAAATAGGGAGAGCTTGATATGTTTTTTTTTGTAAATAACCATGAAATCCCATTCAAATTTGAGATGTTCCTATTATCAGAAGCTACATATTTTGTCACTTCTGTTGTAGGTAAAGTTCTATTTATTCCTATACAAAATCGTATACTCGGATATTATAGAATTCTTTGTTTTAGAGACTCGAGGTGTTTACATCTTACAATTGGCGTTAATACATACAGTGAAGTACAATTAAGACCACTCTAACTTAATAACCCAGGCGGCAAAGTTTCTTGCATATTACCACAGAGTACTCTCCAAGGTATTTCCGAGCACTGAGAAATCACTTAGCAGTTATTACTTCAATCAGCAGTTTAGAGGTATGAATATTATCCGCACATGAACTTACACATTTGGTAGTTTGGTCACTTGATAATTACAGATGTTGCTAATTAATGCACCTTATACTGTACATACATTATCAAGTCTGTGAAGGTGGGCCCAGGTGTGTGTAACCTTTGAATGAACCCAGGACAGATCATTCATTCAGGTCGCCTTGCCTACCCTCAAAGAATATGCAAAGCACCTTTCAGGGAAATAGTCTAGGAAGATAATGTATGCGCTTCCATTGAAAAGAAAAGTCCCACTGAAAAGGAGAGGGTCGACCTTTAATATTTCTGCCGCCCTTGCGTTGTCTTTGTTTCACGCTTGATTGAATTGCCATGCATAAATAAGTCAGGAAACGGTTCACTTCTTCCTCCTGTGTGGCGATGACAACATGCGAATGTGTCCCGTCAGTATATTTGCTTTGATTGTTCATGATTTCCTTCCCCGGAGGATACCAAGACTTTACTTATTTTAGCCCGTATAGAAAATCGATGGTATACCTTTCCTGACTGTCCCATGCGTCTAGATACGTACCCATTTTATACATAATAACTCGTTTATTTGATTTAATTGACATTGCACGACAGTCTTGTATGATCGCGTTTATTTAGAGATAAATGTCCAACCTTTTAGCTTATATAAATGTAAAGTAAAAGATGCTATGTAACGCTGGATTTGCGTATTTTTCCCCGCCCATTTTAAAAAATATAACTTCTCTGATTATACGTACAGGAGCTACTTTATTTTTATGCATTTGACATTTTTGTGGCGATTATTGGAACACCTCCGCTGCCTTTTTTTTATGCCAATACGTACCATGCATGAGATTTGAGATTGACATTTTTTATCTAAGGAATAATGATATTATTTTCCGTCAACCCTGATCGATCAAAACATTTCGAATTTAATTACAATCACAGCAAGTGTATAAACGATACTACCATTATTATGTTATGTAAGATTAAGCAGTCAATGTATATAAATTTATATAATAATACAAATAAAAAGGACCTCGCGTCACATCATACAGATTTTTCTTTTCTACCCCTTCCTATATAGTGCTTACTGCATAGTGAGTAGAACATTTCTATACATAGAGATAAATATCCAGATTCCTATTATAGTAAAAAAAAATACAAAATGGACAGTTCAGCGAAACTAATCAAATTTTAGATTTCCCTAAGCTTTGGTCGCACGCGCTCTTGTCAACAGAAACACATTACTTTTTCAGAAGTGATTACTACAATGAACTCACAGGCAAACAAGTACAAAAGGGTTATTGGCGAGTCTCCGCCGGTCTGCGGATTTGGTCTTGCCTCTCGTATTATTACCCAGACTTGTTCCCCTCAATGTCAATGAGCTCTCATCTTTTAGTTTCATTATTTGAGCCCAGGTGGAGACTCTTTACGTCAAACCTATTTGTAGTCGCGCCGGAGTTATCCTATTGTAATAAGACTAAGAGTGGGGCGTTTGAAGAAGTTCACCTATGTAAAACAAATCACACGACATATATACATAGATAATGAGGCATTATATATGAAGTATGTATCTCCCGGCTATACATAAGAACTGAGTTTTTCATTGGCAGTTTAGTCTTTGTCCAGGTACGCTTCTGGGTTTAAATATCATCGTATTTGTCATTCATTATCTGTTAATAGAAAAATACTACAGCTAGCGCTAGAACAATGTCATGTGTTGAGATGATTAATGCATGATGTAGAATGGCCTAGGTTAAGTATAAAAATTCTTCTTTGCGTTGGCGTTTGGCATTTAATTACAGGAGGTATATATATACATGTATATATATACAACGGTTGTTGTTTGTAGAGCTTGTCCCAGACACTTGTTCCTATTCCTGAGATATTTGTTCTAAGAAGTTTCATTGTTTAAGTAATAAAAGAAAACTTTACAGACATTCTCGCTATTCTTTCATGCATATGGCCGCAGGAAAAGCAGGCCAGTCTCCTTTGAGATGCATTTTTGTTCCATCAGACTTAATGTATGATCATGTAGGTAGGCCCCACGACACAACGTGTTGCCCTCGGAAAAAACACAGCTACACCGCCTTACCGGTGAGCCTGGTATAATTCATAGATTTCCATGCACTCTCATCTAACATCGGTTCAGAACTGAACATTTTCTACTTTTTGTTCCATTCTTTTCCAAACTATCTGGAGGATTGTGTCCAGTTGTTTTTGCGACAGGGCTTCAAAAACGGTCCCATTTGTATTTGGAGGACCCGCCCAAATCCTTTCATGCGAAGCCTTCACTCATTATCACTCACCAGCGGCCGTTTTTGCCAAGCCAGAATATTGACAAATTCAGTCCTATAAGTTTATGATATGTGTAAATTTGGTCAGATTGCTTTGTCGTAATAGCTGAGAATGCAAATTTAAATGTTGGTCTTCCCCTCCACAAACATTTATAGCCTCTTTTTTTTTTAGCCCTGTTTGCTAACGGGACATATTTTCCATTCTCCTGGCATAATGAATGATTACATCGCTGGATGTATATTTATAAAAATCATCCCCAAATTTTATACGTGACAAAAAAATCATTCTTTGGTGAGTATTAGCCATTAGCAATAGTTTCATTTGCGGAAAGGTTGATAGGTGCAGGGAATTGAGTATTATCGGATATTTCAAACATTATTATCGGATATTATCAAACATTATTATCGGATATTTCACACATCATTATCGGATATTATCAAACATAATTTCCATTATTTACAGTGCCCTTCTGATCTCTTTAATACGCTTTACACTACCAACTTTACATTGACTTGCATCCGACAAGTCCTGACAATCCGTCGTTATATTTCATGACACATTGTTATCTGAAATACATTTTCTCCATTATCTTAAATACCGGTAAGCTTGGAGTAAAGCCTCCCAGTGAATCTTATCCCTTCCTTCATCTCTACGTGTTACGTCCAGTGTACACTAGGGATAAACTGTGTACACTTTTGATGGCAGCTTTAGGAATGGTATACATGTGTATCAATGTACCATTATAATCTTCCATTAACTGAGTGCTTCTAGTTTCATCTGGATTTCTCCAGGAGACTCACATCCCCGGCCACTTACACATTACATAGAATAATTAGCGTCTTGTAGAATTTGATGACTTATAGAATTCTTCAAAAAGCATGTATCTCTCGAGATTATTTTTCTTTTAGGATTTATTATTCTTTATATTAATTGCCAAGGAATTCAGCCCATGTACGCACCTTGTACCTTGTTATTTTCGCTTACTTGTCTGTGTTTTATACTTTCCATAATCAATTTAAATTATTTATCTATTTAAGTCGTCCTTAATTTGGATTCAGTGTTAATTGACATGTTTGACATGAATTCAGTAGAGATATAAAAAGTCTTTATCGGTATCGCTTAAGGTGACTCAGTACTGATCTTGTGTATTCAATGCATATAGCTCAGTACTGATATATGTGTATTCAACACATATAGCAGGGAATATCAGCATTATGCAGACGAAGTATGTATGTTAAGTCTTGATATAAACATTTCAGATAGAAAATGTATGCTGATTTTTGGTGTGGGAGTTAGTATCTACGATCCCTATACATCCATATTAAATTTCATTAAAATTTATGGAGCCATATGTGTATAAATCAAATAATTAAGAATTTTCTCATTTTTAGCCAATTTTCTCATAATTAAGTTGTAACACAAAAAAATCGGCCTGGAAATTCATGCTGATTTTTGGTGTGCGAGTTAGTTACTATGATAGCTGTATCCATATAGAATTTCATCAAGATTTATGAAGCCATTTTTGTTCAAATCAAATATTAATCAGGAATTTAATTTTTTTCCCAATTTTTCTCATAAATAAGTCGTAATATAGAAAAATTTAGCCTGGAAAGCCATCCTGATTTTTTGTGTATGAGTTGGTAAATACGGTATCTACATTCATATTAAATTTAAAAAATATTCATCAAACAGTTTTTTTTTAAAACGCTGATTGTCATCAGCCAAAGTCAATTTTGCTAGTGCCCCATACTGCCCCTAGGGGGCTTCCAGGGGGCTAACTCAGGATCTGAGGAAAAAAACATTATCTAATGATAAGTATATATATGTTGAATGTCTGGGTGAAATTTGATGTCTGAATTCATGTCAGAACCATTTCAAACGAATTATGTTAATAAATCACTCAAATGTAGTAAAATTACTCAAATATGATTCATTATTTCTATCTCCATACTGCCATAGCATGAAAACTAGCCTGGTGACCTATGTTTTTTTTCCTCTCAATAATGATTATTTCATGTCAACTATCATTGGTAAAAATTTTAGAAAAATTCATCAATAATCAAAATCACTACTGAGTCACCTTAATTCTCCAATTCCGTTAATTACCTAGAAGACAGATCTTAATTATCGGTAAGACGTCTATGTTCATAACAGCCACATCGCCACTTCTTCCCAAAACAAACAATTATTGTTTAGTATTATAAAAATGTTTAAATTCACGTTGTATTAAAACTTAAGAAATGAGGAGATTCGTACCAATGAGCCATTACAATTTGGTCATTTTGCAATAGTTTCTTTAATCAACAATTAAATTGTCAGTGACCCTGTGTCTCCTATTTGAAACAGATCCCTAATTTAATAAAACCTTTCTGGGATGAAATTCCATTCGAGAAGTGAGGGACTTGACGTAGTTGATTTCTGGCAATAGTTGGTTTTGAGTGAACAGAATGTATTTTCTCCTGATGAGATACTTCACCCTTGTTTGGAAGTTTACCATACTTGTGCGTTGCGTCATTAGCGCGATATATATACAATATTGAGATCAACCATATGGTTCAGTATGTCGACAATTTCAGGAATTTCCAGCTGGCTTTTTAATCATAGTGTTTCTATCTGACCTTGAGTCGAGATGAATGAGTCCAAATTTCACCTTTACTGGTATATTAAAATGGCTAATTTCACTTTTTTGGCTGTATTATTTGGAAATGTTACTGTTCTTTTGTATGACGTGCATAAACAGGGATATTTGTATCGAATACCCGAGCTATATATTCTTTAGATTAATTGATAATTGTTAGGTTTTTAAACTGTTAAATACTCCAAATACACTTTATTTTTTACTCTAGGGTGCGGATCACTGACATTGTTCCTATTTTGAAATAATAAACCTAATTATAATAGTAGTGTAGCAGTAGTGTGTTTAGCGTAAACATCCATTTTCACAACGTTATACATCAACGTTTCTGAAAACACGGTTTATTACAGGGTAGGGCATCCTCCCTTCATCAGTAGTAGCCAAGCCCCCTTACCCCTTTACCTCCATGATAATAACTACACGCGTAAAGGACACCTTGAATGTCCTTGACCTCTTATATATTCATTCTTATTCGTTTGATTTAAATTTGATTTGCAAGACATGATCTTAATTTGTGAACGTATATAATGCATAATATCCAAATACAGTATATTTAATGTGGTTTCACGGATTTCTCCATTTATAAGTATGGGTTATATTATGTGATTCAAAGTTGATTGGTACAATACTAGCATTATTTATGCCTGAGCATCGATTATGGCTGCAGGCCTAACGTATTGAATTTTAAAAATATATTTATGACCTTGGTGATAACGAATGATGAAAGAGAAAATGTTATGGTTGCCTACATGAAGCTAAGTCATCCGTCATAAAAAGATACTACAACCTTATCTCTCCGCTGGTTTAAAAAGATACATTCTGTGATCATATCATTATTGATCGGAAATACAGGTACTTACAGTATTATACATATTTGTTTATATATAACAGACATGCAGGTTCCCTTTCGTGGTAATTATTGATAAAAAGTAGGTTCAAGATTTTGTGATGCGCACTCCTGGCTATACCCTTGGCATGTCTTTATGTGCATTTTATTGCCACTTTCAGCATTTTTAATATCATCATTACGTGGTACATTAATCATGTTTACCTTACTTGGAAGGATGACCGTCAACTCATGATACTCCTACTCTACATCTACATTTCAACCCTTACCTCTACTATGTATATCAATCAGTCTATTTTACTTGTACTATTAGTAGCATACAAATACATCTCAAGATGATGGGAATCTTTCTTATTAGGGTTATTTTGGGCCATGGACCTACTTTGCTAGCCTTGGTTGGGTGGATAACTAGAGCGTGACGGAATACATACAGGCCTAGAAAGGAAACAATTTCTCTATAATGGGTTACCAATACATGGTTGCCCCCCCCCCCCCCACCCTTACTCACACCCCTATTTCTTACTCCCATACACGCCACCCCCTTCTCTTATACAACAAATCCCATCCCCAAATTCTTGTCTGAAACTTGTGTCCTGGGTCAGCCCTCCATAGACCTCCAGTCTACCCACATCCTACGTATCCGAGTCACCAGATACATCGCTCTATATATAGTTCCTGTTGCTGGATTCAAGAATAAATAACCACCTCTCAGAGATTCATCAAGGCTCCTCGTCAACATTACCCATCAGTTCAGGAAGTATATGATATAATTGCTGTCACTGGATAAGTGGCTAAATACAGTGGCTATAAGGGCCATCTCAATCATCGTTATGGAGGAATGAAATCATCACCTTGTTAATGATAGATTGACGTCAGGGCATTTATCACGTACCTCCACTTGTTGTACACAGAAGGACATCTTACGCGATAATCTGACCACAGAAGGACATCTTACGCCATAATCTAACCTGTGAAGATTGGGATCTAGTAACAGTTTCCACCACCTTATATCTGCTCTCCTCGCATGTACTTATTACTTCTAAGTGATCATCAACTGTCACACATCATATACTACACACTTCAATCTAATTTATTTCTTAGATTCATCTAGGAACACAAAGGACATTACTGCCGACCCTCTATTCCTCCTAGAAGATATGAACGTGCTCTTTTCAAAATTGATTGGGTTAACTTAGCTGGGACCGTAGATCTACTGTCCTTCAAAGGTGTTCTTAACGGGTTGAGGATGTCTACGATTTCGATGTCACCTGGCGCATGAATGTAGAAAAGCCTAAAGAGCGGGGCAATGTATGAGTACACATACCATTAACCTAGAACTCCTATACCATCGTACCTACCTATACATATTGTTGTTTGGACGCAATCACGAGCCGTGAAAGTCAAATGAATGTCGCCTAGGTTTCATTAATCGTCACAAGTGCAAGCTTAAGGACACATTGATTCTCTGGGTTATTTTTCCTTGTGATCCTGTCTGCCAGTTCAATTTCCCCTTGACTGTTATTACCTGTTTGGAACAATATATTTTCTGGTTATATACCTTAGAACGTGTGATAGTTGCGTGTTAATTACCATTCTGATGTTTTTATGGCCTACTGTCATGAGACATGTATAAATGTGTATATCATCAATGAACTTCTCAATTTATTAGCCAATCTTGTCACAGAACCTTTCCCTCCAAAGCTCTGAGTAGTATACCCTAACTTATCATATACAAGGAATGTAAGCATCATATCTGCAAAGATACTTTACATAAAACTTTTTTAATACCAGACGAATGACTGTGTCCTTGAGAGGAAACTACCTTCATTACCAGAAAAAAGTGTTTCGTTGGTAATTGAAGCCAATGATGTGCTAGGAGTATAAAACACAGACAAGTAAGAGAAAATAACAAGGTACAAGGTGCGTACATGGGCTGAATTCCTTGGCAATTAATATAAAGAATAATAAATCCTAAAAGAAAAATAATCTCGAGAGATACCATGCTTTTTGAAGAATTCTATAAGTCATCGAATTCTACGAGACGCTAAGTGAGTATGTGCATTGCTGATTGCTGATTACTGAAAGGCTATTTAGTCGGACAAGCTATATAGTTTCTGACACATAACTGTAGACACTCGCATAAATTGCCGCGTGTGCTGTCAGATGAATATCGGATGCCCAGGGAATAATTTTCCAAACTGCTTGCATTATCTCATTAACAAGACCATTTACTTCCACGGCAATCACCTGATTAGTATGTAAGGAATCGGGCTGATCGATTCGGATTTTTGATTGAGGGATCCGTCAAGAAAATAAATCATAAAAGGACCTGTGATTTAAAGTGGATAATTTGGCTGTCATAATTGGAGGGGCTATTCGTAGGTTTATGGATGGAGCCCACCCTATATATACCTCGTACAACCCTAACGCCCTGTAATCACGGACTAATATATTACCTCTGGTAATTACCACTCTTTAAGGTGTAAACTAGTTTGAGGGATAAATCAACCCTCCTGGGCTATGATCTCACGACATGGGTGCATGAGTGTGACGTCACGAGTGTCTTTTGTATGATGAAAGATTCTGCGCATCACTATCGCACAAGCAGGTGTTGTCTACTTCTCTCCACGTCAACGTTCCTATCCCTGGATAATCTTTTCTCAAGAAAGCGTCTCACCCTCTCTCAAGAGCTCATTTCTGTTTCACTGGTGGGCCCACGGTTTATATCTTTGGTGTCTGAGTTCTAACCCAGGATATTTTCCAGCTACTCAGCTTATTTTCGTGAATGATTTTCAATCGAGATACTTTCAATTCATATATTTCAACTTAGAGCTGCCTTCACTTCTCTACCCCAATACAACAAAATCCTTGTTTCAAGGCAATTTCGTGTGTTTCAACGTAACCATTTTAAGGGGTGAGGTTGGAGGATTAATCATAGAGTTTTAGTAAACGCCCCTAACCTGTCCCATGATTGGAGATCGATGTGCAGCGGTGCATCCTCTCAGATTTCATACGTTCTAACTACATCCTGACCAACTGCACCAGGATCCACATTGAAGTAGAAGTCAAAGTGCATTAGAACCAAGAACTGTTTCAATACAAAGAACAATTTTGAAATTATATATTGTGATACCCAAAGTTGAGAATGGAACAAAACCTAGAAAAGGCAATCTCTGACCACATGGCAATGGATAACCCAGCATTTATAGACGATGCGGGGACCACCCATTCCTCTCACTACACCAAGGTACATGCCATGCCTTTTGATAACCTTAACAGAAAACTGAGAATTCGCCACGACTCCGCGACATCAGGCCATTCAATTGAATTGGATGATATCGACTCAGTAGGATCACACCAAGGATCGCATCATAGTCATGGATCGCGTCATCGCCATCGCCGTGGAAGTGGAAGTAGTGGCACAGGGGGAGAAAGACACAGTCGCACCAGAGGTAGAAAGCCTGTTCCTAGCAAACTAGTTACTGATACCAGCCATCAATATAATGAGACTGATACTACTGATAAGAATGAAGCCTCCTCGCCTGCCAATAATACAGAATATGTGCCCTCAGGAAGAAGCTCTTCCAAGGAGAAACTCCTCAAGAAGGAGCACGAGAAGGAAACAAAAGGTAAAGAGGGGAATGTTAAGATAGAACGAAGTACTCCACAAGAGAAGCTTTCTAAGAAAATTGAGATGAAGGACAGGAGAGAGAACGAAGGAAAGGATGAGAATGGCAATGAGCCCCCTCCTATTGAAGTCAAAGATAAGGTGTCTGAAAATGATAAAGGAAAAAATCTGCTCGCTTTAGGCAAACGAGAAGGGAAACAAAGTAGGAAGAAGTCTGCTGACGGTAGGAAAGAGAAGCCAGTAAACCTGGACCTTGTGAAGCCTCGATACCAGGAGGAGTTTGACCAGATGAATATTAAAATAGACCAGGTTGTGGAGAGGGGACGTGGTGCTAGTCCCATAGCACCTACCACAGTGACAGAGTCTGAGGTATGAATGGTCTCTTTGCATTTCTGACTTGTTCTCTTGATTAAATATTGCCCTATAGATATATGCAGCAATGGGGGAAAGCATTCTGAGTTATAAATAATCAATTTTACGTCAACCAACTCGAGTGGAAGTTTTCTTTAATAAGCGTGAAAAGACAGACAAAATGTGGTACCGCATTTTTCTTACATCGTATAAATGTAATTTTGCGCCATTATACATGAAAGCTACTTTAAATCTAGGTTGACTATAGGGCAGTTATATGCCATCATATGAAGTAACCTAATATTACATAGGGATGATTTAACTTCTATACACTTGTGCTCAATCGCTTGTGTCACCCGAATACTCGGTAGCACTAGCAGTCAGAACCGTTCCTAGTAGTAGGAAAAAGGCCTTTTCCCCAGGATATTTCATATTCGGCAGTGAAACAATTGTCAATTTGCTAGTTTCTTCTGATATCAGCGAGTAGAAAGACACAAATTGGAGTGTTTACAGTCTTCTACTGAAGTGTGTAACAGGTGCTTGAGTATCCCCGGGGAATAATTCAGCCCTGCTCGCCTTGGCTTGTGCCAGAGACCCTGTAACAGGTGGTTATGTCTTGTAAGGATAATCTTTATCTTCCCATTACATAGCCTTTAGCTGGAAGGTTGGATAGGTTTGTGTTACTTCAGGGGTACTACGCTTGGGTATCTCTTTACCCCTGATCATCCCTGTATTAGACAGTCTGTGCACTAATCAGTCCTCTCCTGCATGCCCTCCTGCTAAACTAGCCTGCCCTCTTCTGCTGCCCCCGAGCGGCCGCCTCCGGTATCATGTATTCGTGATCCTCTATTGAGGTCAGTTTCTACAGCTGTACTCGTAAATCTACAGTTGAGACCTGTTGGTCGCTCTTGCCCCTTATATCGTATTTGCTTCGACTTAGCATTTGCTTCTAATGCAGTACTTGTGTATGTTTTAATTCCATCTCGAATCCACATTCTCCTAGTCTAACATTTCCACTAATTGCCTACGCGGAAATTCAATTTCCTTATCATTTGTTAGACCTAGGAGAATGCTATGGTATACGTTCGCTCGCTGCTGTACATCTGCTTTCCTCTCCTAACTCTATATTTCGCCTACGCCAGTAATAAACCTTCAGAAATGATATATATAATATATATATAGCTGGTATACATGGATTCGTGACGGTCGTAGTTACGTGATAACCAGTCGAGGGTGAGACATTTTGGGGGAAACGTGAAAAGATTGGTGTGGGAAAGGCTTCTGCGTATCGATATAATACTGACGACAACGTATGAAAGTTACACTCTATACGCGTCCGGTAGGCGGTAAATATCAAAGCCCGCTATGGTTAACCCTATGGAAAGCCGCTGCCTACAAGACGCGTATAGAGTGTAGAATAAATGTACCGCGTATAAATTGCCCTTTCATTATAGGATGGTTAAGGCTCCTCGCCTTTCTGTAGCGAAATCTGTTGGTCTTTGTATTCCCGCAGTAATGTTCGAGTGTAACCTAAGTTTTGTATTTAAGTAACTGAAGTCAATCCTACAATGAATCCTATCTTATTTGAATGCGTGGTTTCTCCAAACTGATTGAGTCGTGGAGTTGTCTATTGCTTCGTTCTCGAGCTGCTTGGTTGATGATATATAAACCGGTTTCGTCGGATAACACTTGAGATAATACTTGGTCTGCATACGAAAGTTACCATTTCCATATATTAAAAACAACAACCGAAAAAAAACACTATTTCCACATATCGGAGTCAAATTTGAGATAGTAGACCAGTAAATAATATCCTTCAATAATATGATATTATTTTTGTTCAGGAAATTTTGATATTTTAGTTATGATTAATGTCGTTCTTTCTGTCCTTTGTCAAATACCTCTGCTCTGGTGACTACCCTGCACTCAAACTTCCCTACAACGTATTACTCATTAATTAAATGATATTGTATTTTATGCAAATGATATTTTACCAAGGAACCTCTTAAATCTCAACCTTGAGAGCCTCTAGATGAGCTAATATCTTCTCTAGACGATGGGAGAGTGGATTTTGCTCTTGCTTCCATTTTCAGATTTCAGTGATTTATGCTGCTGCTTTTAAAGTAGCGCAGGTGTGGGGATCTATAGTGGTCTGCAAAATGACCACTTAACAGGAATCCTGCCCCTCTCATCCGCCTCATCCTCTCTAATACTCCAAAATGGGTAACTTGATAAAGGTCTTGTCCTGAATTACACTGTGCCATCCATATATATATATATATATATATATATATATCCATACTCAAGCTGGCCCTGTTAGTGTTGATTTACCTAAGTCAGAAGTGACACAAGGTAGACAATTATATAGCATAGCATAGATAGAAGGGTAGAAACAGAGTTAATAATGTGAAATACCCTGACCATACCTTCATGTACTCGGTTATGATATAGATAGAACCTGATGAGAATGTGGTACAAGGGACACTGTTGCACTGTCCGAGATGGGTTTTTTTTCGTGGCCCGGGTTACGAAAAAAAACCAGACATTGAGGACAGTGTAATAGTGTCCCGAGTACCACATTCGAATTTAGGTTCTATATTTACTCCCACGTTACTATGCTTACCTTATATGGCTATGTTTACTGGGGAGAGGAAGTCATACCACACGCGTGAAACTGGTTCACTACTCCCGCCCATACAAATAGCATGTGGTACAGACACCAACGTGGAGTAAACGCAAATTACCACTCATACACGACGATGTATACAGTTAAAGTCATAAGGTTTGTTTGGTAGTTTGTATACAACAAATTAGATATTCTCATATATTTTTTTTTATCTTGATAGTATGCTCTTTAAAACAGCAAATAAGGTTTCTTTGGTAGTTCGTATATAACATATTACTCTCATAATTTTGTATCTTTATAGTATGCTCTTTAAAACAAAAACAAAAAACCCGTGCCAAAGATGTTACTGTCATTTATGAACATGCTTTGAATTACTGAAACGGAGAGTGTTTCATCTAATGCGAACTATAATATGCAAAGTCAGACTGTCAGGTTCGGTCACGGTGTATGGTGTCACCATATGAAATATTCTCAGAATTGACTTCTTCAAAAGCTATGCTCCCATTGAGTCTAGATCATTTAGGTGGTCCTAACCGGAGCTCCTGATCTGAAAACGCTATTCCATACGGTAACAACGTCATCAATTATGTATCATATCAATCACAGCAGGATTGTCTATGATCATAGTCATTCTATCTCATCTCATGATCATTCACCGCCGTCAATATTGCCTTTACTGGTTGTGTGCACAGCTTAAAACCCTATCACTCACTCACTCACTCACTCACTCGCTCGCTCACAAAAGCTATGTTTTCTCTCCGAATAAATTTATCGTCTCGACAGAAAAAATGAGATCCCTGATATCGATGCTTTGTGATGGTATTGATTATGGAAGTTAACTTGCCTTTGATATCCAGCACTTTGGGTCGAACCTGATGTCTTTTACATCATGTATAGAACCCCCTATAGCCTTTACATCAAGCTCACCCTATAGGCAGTGTCTGTCACGTATCTCGTGATTTTTTTTTCATGTTACCTCGTGATTCGTATTGCTGTGCATGCCACCCAGAATCCCCAGCTAACTACTTTCAGCCTCACATGTCCAATCGAGGCAGACCAACTATATAATTTGGAACTGCGACATTTAACATTTCACCGGAATATGAGAAGTGTTTAGATTCCCTGCATGCAATCATTGTAAGAATTTGAGGAATTTAATGATGTTTACTGAATCTATAGCACCTTGCTTGTGTATTCCTCATATAGTCATATGTGGAAAATTATAGTCAGACCTCCGCATTTTTCTTTGTAACTTCCCGAAGAAATTATGTCAAATAATCATCTGAGAAATAATCTCTTCTCAGATCAATGAGCTTTGTGTACCGGTATTAATTGCATTCTACCTCTGAGGTCATAGCTTACACTAGTCGTCTGAAGCTATCTGAGGTTCTAAACGAAATTCTGTTTTAACTGTCTAGTCATATTACACATGACAGTAGAACATCAAACAATATAATTGCTCTCTGTTAATATCTTCCTGTGCTGCCTATCCGCATGTCTCATTTGATGCTGTCTCTATCAATTAATCTCATCTAATGAAACCTTTCCCGACTTACTGTCCTTGAGAAGTTTTTAACCTTGAGTTTTTCTGTTATTTAGTTATAATACTGATTCAAAACATTCTGATTTTATTCATATTAGCAGCTTGAAGAAATTGGACAATCTAGAAAATGCCAATTTGCTGGCAACTGCTGATATTAATTTTAGCCACCCCACCCTTTCCGCTCCAGATTTATTAACAAATAGAATAAAGGCCCAGGATACATGTATGGGTGCGGTGGTAATCCGCTTATTATAGATCATTTGACAAATGATTCACCATCTTGTGTTAAAGCCTGATTATACGAAGGGTAGTATACTTCCATGATCGATTTGCACCAACTTTAAGCCACTAATTTGACACTTTCTCCAACCTACGAGTTTCTACTAGCTCTAGTCAAATGTTTCTCTCCGAAATCTGACACCTTCTGTGTTTGTTTTGTTTGTTTAAATATTTTATTCTATCACAGCATTAATTTTCGGTGTTTTCCCCCGAACTTGTTTTCAATAACAATGCTGTAACTCATTTTGACATGCATAATTACGAAGTACCGTTGTTGGTCTGTGATGAAAAGGAATGGGCCCGGTTTTCAATGGCGCTAAGATATTTTTGTATTTTTTCCCCTTTATTGATTGCCTTATAACCTCATCAAAACAAAGCAGGATAATCGTGTGCTTCCTTGTCGCGACCCCGTTTTAAAACTTTGTGAATTGTTCTCATTGATTGTAGATTATTTAGTCCCCAGTTGCACAATTATTATTCTCAACATCAGTGGTTATTAATCGAACTAATATAGTAATTAATTCAGCTTCGTCTTTGAATTAGCTGCCCGGTTTATCTTCTATATAAGCCACGATTTCCTACCTCAGAAATAACCAAAGCTGACATGATGTTGACAAAATCATAATTCCTCATATTCGTGGTCTCTTATTGCCTATATCAAGGCGGCCGATGTCTGACCGAGAGTCTTATTGTTGTTCGTGTCCTGTCGCCTTGGTGACCTGCCGACATTTAAACGAGCAGTTTGGCGCCCTTTTTTACCTATGCTTCTTCAGGGTTTGCCGTTGGCGTCATTGAAGGTAGCGTTGCCTAGAAGCAGTAAGCTTGACCTGCAATATTCAGTGTCTAGAGTGCAGGAAAGTAACGGTGGTTTTATGAGTTAGTTGCCCCCTCAAGACTTTCTAAAAAAGCAGGGAGGTGCTCAGATTTATAAAGGGGGTCTTCACCACGTTTGATATATATATATATCCGTTCATTGTCAGCTATTGATCGATTTGCTTCTACTAATCCTACTGCCATATATCGCACTAAAAGTAATAGTTTCACAGAAGAACTCTTAATAAATGACACAAGAGGAATATTTTTGGACATAGTGGGACCCTCGATTATTAATTTTGATTGCACCTCGAGAAAAAAATATTTTGGGATAGAAGAGGGATGTTCTTCCCTGGACCCATTTTTCACAAGTTAAAAAAAGTGAATGTCCTGTTCAGTGTCCATGCTAACTGTCGGACAGAACTTCCCAATGCTGATTATCAATGGCAACTGGCATGTCAGCTCACTGTAAAGATTACCAACACTTGTTCCTATGCTTAGATCGAGACACTAATGTAAATTCTCAACAATCGCTTCTGTATGGTTTCCTCTCTTATATGCTCATGTTAATTTGCGAGCAACTCGCTTCATCAACTCCTAATTATAAACATTGGCCTTTCCTGGTTGGCCATCGAAGAGAAGGAAGAGGAGAAAGAGCAGGGGAGTAGCTGGATGAGAGAGAAAGAGCAGCAGCACCAGGTGAAAAGAATTCTGTTGTAGTTGTAGTCGGCGCACGTGTACAAGCTGCACTCGCGCTCTCCTGTCGTCGCTCTCTCCGTCCCTCTCTCCGTACAGCTTTCTCCATCCAACTCCGCTCCTCACAGTCGTCCTCCACCTCCTCATCCCATCTCCCACACTTACTGCCAAGTCCTAATCAAACCATGTTCATTCCATCTCTTCAAAACGAAACAGCAATTACTAATCTTGCTCGCCTGCCCGGACTAGGGATTACTAATAATACGAGAGGAGAAAACACTAGCAACGAGGGGAGTAAGAGGGCAGAGAAAAGTCATGGATGAGGTCTTCGTGGATGACGAGATCCTCATGGACGTGGTGTTCGTGGATGAGCGAGGGCATCACGAGGTAGGGGGAACCTTTCACAGGGATTATTTGAGTTAGGAATGGGTGACATCTCAGGTGGATTGGTTTATCGCCACTAGAGCTCCCTGTGAGCATATCTACCTACCCCTACCTTTCTATCCAACCCCTCCAATATTACGACAGGTTTTGTCTTCTTGTTAGTGCTCTGCTTCCTATTGGAAAATCAGATACTGATATAACATGCAATGGACTAGGCAAACAGTTCTGTGCATGGGCAAGGGGCAGAAAGTAGTTTCTCCATTTGCAAGCTGTGCCATTCGTAAACCGAGTAATTGGCAGGAGATGATGGTTTCGTTTTTCATACACACCTGAGACAAACATACCTCTTTATTGTATGTCCCGTGCATTACCTAGACGTACCTGTGTAGGGTTTCATCTGGTTTCATGGTTTCACCACCACACATTAAATTCATCTTTCTTGTTAATTAATACTTCAATCGATAATACATGTAACAGACCATTTCCCGTCAAGTGAAAAGTATTCTACCCGAAGCTTCCAAAATCCAGATTGAAATTTTAGCTTTGGTATACATATCGCGTGTTCTCCCGAACGCAGATCAGTTGCGGACTCTATTGTTACTGGCGTTTCACCTTGCCACAGGAACCATTGTCTGACCGATCGTAATGACTATAACATCATTAGGCTTCATTTAATTCGTTCGTTATCTAATCTCACCATCACTATCATCACTCAGAGAAGATTTGCCTTTTAATAACCTCGGGAATCGGGAATTAGTAGTATAACCTTTTTATCCTGTTCAATATTTAATTGCATCTCATGGGACAACTTATATAAAGTACACATTTTGTATATTTATGTTGATTGTAACCCGTGAATGTCAAGGCCTCACGAGGGTGGGCCTCTGTGAACAATCATTACCATTACTATTGCTTCTCCACGGTCATTGCCACCTATTGCAGTGAGGAACACGTATAAGTCTATATTAAAATTGAAACCAAGTCTCGCCTTTTCTATTTATGTGTATACATATAGAGTGGCGGCTTGATGTATGAGTTGCCCTGGATATTCTCGGATTTCTATAGGAAGGGGAAATCAGGCAGGTTTCACCAACATTTGCGCCTATTTGTGATTGTCAACTACACATTGCCAAAATACGCCATGCATTAGCATAGACAATCATCTACCTTCATCAAGGGGGCTTTCCTGTATAAACGATTTCTTGGTATACTTTTCATATAGGAGTTATTCCTATTACAATGTAACACTATATTTTTCCACTGACAGTTAAGACATATACCCGGTACATTGATACCCCTGATAATACTCAATTGTATGCACTGAAGTGCTGTTCTAGTTTTGCTCATGTGATGGTTGTTTCATCAGCGAAAGGAATATTACCATTGTGAGAATGGGAAATATGTTGTGTATATAGGCCTATATCTAAACGGCAGTCATCATGCAAGGAATCTATATCGGTTTTGTAAAAACTCGGTTTTGTAATATGTTCAGCCTCTGATGAGTATCTCTAGATCCCTGTGCTTCAATATAAATAAACATATATCTAGTTTGTCCTTTACAAGTTAAATGAACTGTCATCCTTTCAGAAATAATGTTTTGTATGCAGATATATTAAACCTTCAAGGACGTATCTCATTGTGTAACTCCCCTGTTGTAATATATAATTATTCTATATTCAATCCATTTGTGGGATTGAAGCGATTCTCCGAACTTCCCCCTGAAAATCGTGTTTGAAGGCCTCAAGTCCCACGAGATTTAAATGTCAATTCCGAGATCAGGTGATATCCAGGCATACTTAGGTAGGCAATCTCCAGGTATGCACTCCCGATATGCAAGAAGCTAATGGGTAGGTCAGAGAAATCCCCATTTCCCACTTATTCCGGTTCATACAGTTTATTTTATTCATGTTGGACAGACGGACCCTTTTACCTGGATATTATTGTCTGTATGCCTCCTGCATCGGATGGGAAACACTTTTGAATTATGTTATAGATGCAATATTCTTTTGTCTACATGAAACTATTACGTGTGCGTGTTACATATCAAAGTAGACGTATGTACGTCTATTGTGTACGTACATGTATATATAGGCGAGCTGGCAATAAAAACCGGGAGAAAGCTCCCTTCCTTTCTAAAAGTATTCTTGTGATTGACTATCTCACGAAGCTTACGATATGCATTAGTTTTCGATTTTCTTTCAGTCTGGTAAAAGAGTACCTTTTGCGATATAACACTGAAAATCGCTTCTGTTGTCGTCTAATTGGAAGTTCAGAATTAAAGATCAAATTTAGTTGATCTATACTGGCTACTGGGCAATGTACTATACAGTCACTTATTTGAATTTTGAACTAACCTGGGGCTATTTCCAGGTATAATAGCCTTGAGTTTCTCGTGGTTAAGTCATAACACGCTATACTTTTTTTTAATCTATTTTCCGTGAGCTATTTTTTTCGTCTTGTCCCCCCTTAAAGCTGGGTTCCACTGGCCAGCTACTACTCCCGCTACTCCTCCCGCTACTCCTCCCGCTACTTTGACTGTCTATTCTAAAGAAGCGGGAGCAAGCAACTGAAAGTAATCGGAATAGGTGCTATTGCCACGTTTCTTCCACCACTACTTCTACCGCTAGTCAGAAATTTGAGCAGACAACATTTTATTTTCACATGGAAATGAATGCATCGAGTAACATGAACAGTAATGTAGAATGGTGCCAGTGCCCCGCTTCAGCTCCCGTTACTTCGGCTACAACGTAACGGCCTTTACATTTCAAACATGTTGGATAGTAGCGGGAGCACAGGAGTAACATGGCTATGTAGCGGGAGCCAATAGCACCTACCCCCGTTACTGCTCCTGCTTCTTTAATCAAGAAGCAGGAGAAGTAGTGGAGCCCAGGCTTTATCGTTGCCATGCATTCCATGATGAACGTATATAGCTTCTCAGAAATATATTGGTATTCTGCAAGAGGGCTCTTGGTCTGATCTATCCCTAGTAGTAGAGGCAATCTAAGCTAAAAAATAGCCCTACCCCAAAAAAATTGCAACAAAACGTTTTATGGTTGTTTCCTGTACTTTCATATGTCCTGAACAACATATCAAAAGTTGGACAAAATCGGACCACGGGAAAGTACAAAAAAACGCAAAAACAAAATGGCCACCACTATGAATTTTAGTTACCATAATTCAGGGTAAAATCAACAAGAAGGTCATATCTCAGCTCCTGATCATTGTATATTCCTGTATGATAGCACTTTTTCTATGTTTTAATGTGTGTAGAATCTATTCCTGCAATAATTTTATTGTTACAAGGTCATTTTCAAGGTCAAAATCCAAGATGGCGGCCATATGGAAACAACAAATTTTGTCCAAGAAGCTAAAAGCAAATATTAAATTAGGGAATCCATTTCTAAAAAATTGCAACAAGATGTTTTATGGTTGTTTACTGTACTTTGATATGTTCTGAACAACATATCCAAAGTTGGACAAAATTGGATTATGGAAAAGTACAAAAAAACGCAAAAGCAAAATGGCTACCACTACAAATTTTAGTTACCGTGATTCAGGGTAAAATCAACATAGGTCATATCTCAGTTCCTAATCTTTGTATATTCCTGTATGATAGCACTTTTCCTATGTTTTAAGGTGTGTAGAATCTATTTCTGCAATAATTTTATTGTTACAAGGTCATTTTCAAGGTCAAAATCCAAGATGGCGGCCATATGGAAACAACAAATTTTGTCCAAGAAGCTAAAAGCAAATATTAAATTAGGGAATCCATTTCTAAAAAATTGCAACAAGATGTTTTATGGTTGTTTACTGTACTTTGATATGTTCTGAACAACATATCCAAAGTTGGACAAAATTGGATTATGGGAAAGTACAAAAAAACGCAAAAGCAAAATGGCTACCACTACAAATTTTAGTTACTGTGATTCAGGGTAAAATCAACATAGGTCATATCTCAGTTCCTAATCTTTGTATATTCCTGTATGATAGCACTTTTCCTATGTTTTAAGGTGTGTAGAATCTATTTCTGCAATAATTTTATTGTTACAAGGTCATTTTCAAGGTCAAAATCCAAGATGGCGGCCATATGGAAACAACAAATTTTGTCCCAGTAGCTAAAAGCAAATATTAAATTAGGGAATCCATTTTTTAAAAATTGCAACAAGATGTTTTATGGTTGTTTACTGTACTTTGATATGTTCTGAACAACATATCCAAAGTTGGACAAAATTGGATTATGGGAAAGTACAGAAAAACGCAAAAGCAAAATCGCTACCACTACAATTTTTAGTTACCATGATTCAGGGTAAAATCAACATAGGTCATATCTCAGTTCCTAATCTTTGTATATTCATGTATGATAGCACTTTTCCTATGTTTTAAGGTGTGTAGAATCTATTTTTGCAATAGTTATTTTGTTACAAGGTCATTTTGAAGGTCAAAATCCAATATGGCAGCTGTATGGAAACAAAAGATTTTATCTCAAAAGCTATTTGTGAATATTAAATTAGGGAAACTATTTCTAAAAAAACTAGATGTGTCCTGGTTGTTTCCTGTACTTTGATATGTCCTGAACAACATATCAAAAGTTGGACAAAATTGGATCACAGGAAAGTAAAAGAAAATGCAAAAACAAAATGGCTGCCACTACCAATTTTAGATACAAGAATTCAGAATTCAGAGTAAAAACAAAACAAAATGTCATATCTCAACTCCTAATCATACTATACCAATGTATGATACCATTTTTGCTATGTTTTAATATGCCTGGAATCTCTTTCTGCAATAATAAATCTGTTAGAAGGTCATTTTCGAGATAAAAATATATATATGGCAGCCACATAGAAACATGAATATTGCATCCCAACAGCAATTGGCAGATATTGTATCACAGCCACTATAGCACCATGTATAATATCATTATTTCTAGTTTATAATGTATGATGATACGATTTCAGAGATCATTTTTGTTTCCAATCCAATATGGCTGCCTGGAAATGAAACTCTCATATCTCAGTTCCTATTAGCACTAGATTTGAAGTGTAATACTATTTTTTTTTATGTTTTAAGGTAGAAGGAATCCATTTCAGAAGTTATCCTGAAGCCATTTTGAAGATCCATACATATTTTATGAATTTAACCCCGTAATTCAAATAAAGGTAACACTACTCACATCTTAAATGTGTAAGGTCATATAACCTGATATTGTAAACCAAATTTATATTTTCTTTTTCTTTTCAATATAACAACATATATACCAAATTAAAGCCAGAAAGTTTTCACAGATATGTTGCCTGATAATATATATTGTATTTATCAGCATCTGTGCATTATGAAGGGCAAATCCTCGGCTTTTAAAACCACACATCAAATTTGTAGATGTTTGTAGATATTTGACCAAATGACATTTGATTAGTGGTAATGAGAAAATATCAATTTCATAGGGAGTTTAGGCACTTAGCATGTATATGTTGCCTTCTCTGAAGTCTATGTCATAGCTGGTGACTTGGTGTATTATATCTCAGATTGTTTCTAAAATCATAGAAAATTACCCTGGATTTCTAGACCAAGTCCTGGTACTTGAGAGACTAAGGTGCAGAAGACCTAGGAAGGCAAAATTCTGCACAAGGATCCAAGTCGTCAGTTAACTGACTGGGACAAGCTGGGATCCCAGCCCAAACACCCTACTATCAACAGCTTTAGCTGTATGCTACTCAACAGCTGAATATACTTGCCCAGTATGGGAAAGATATGTCCATGCTAAGACGCAGTGTCCACTTAGGAGTCGGAGGACTCAGCACAATTAAAAGACTATTTGATTTGTCCAATATGTCAGCTGCTGACTGTCTAAGACCAACACCCATAGACAGCTTATACATACTATCAGGTATAGCACCACCAGGAATCCAATGTGGAAGCTCTAATGAATGCCAGTGCCAGACTAAAAATGAACAGCAACCCTTGTTTGATTGCACGAAATCAAAGACAAGACTCAAATCAAGAAAGAGATTCCTCAACAAAGTCTAGCCCAATGAAGTCACCAGGGTAGAATTATGGGAAGAAGGGTTGCTAACTTCTGAATATCAACATCCAAGACCATGAGTGCTACAGAAGACCTGCTACAATGTGCCAACCAAAAGTGAGCTGAATAGAAATGCCTTGACAGACTAAGAACAGGAGTTGGCCTTTCCAAAGTAATCCTGAAGAAATGGAGATACCAGGAAGACAAGAAGGATGTGACCTGTGTATGTGGCATGGAACCCCAGACGATGAAGCACCTCCTGTAATGTCCCCTGCTTAAGCAGGAGTGCTAAGTTGAGGACCTGGCCTCGTTCAACCAGAAGGCGAGGGACTGTGTATGGCTATGGTCCAAACATGACATATGGATGTATGCAAAAACAAGAAGAAGAAATATTAGTGTATATAAAAGATATACGTAAGTCATAGATAAGTGTAACATTATTGCTCAGAGTAAAGGACATGTCCACACATATCTGTAGTTAGTGTATTATATGAGTCAGGCTACTGCTAATCCCCATTGGTTGAGAGAGCTGGGGGCTAAAAGGCTGCCACCAACCACCTCAGCCTGTATATTGCACTCCCTGCAGATATACTACCAGGTTATGATGGAGCCATCTGAGTGGGGATGGAGGGTAGAGAAGGGAAAACTCATTCAGATAGTTAAATATTGCCCTTGTATTCATCATATTGAAGGGACTATAGATTTATTTTGATCAACTCTAATGAAGCTAGTTCTTTTTCTCACTGGCTCAGGGCCAAGTGCCGACCCACCTCATACATCCTTTAAACTTATGTTACTGCTCATAACCTGAATAAAAATGATTTAAGAAAATGTCAGTAATGGCAGACAAACACCTGCTCCTGAAGCACTAATTCACATTGTTCACAGGAACTATTCAAGAGGGTTTCATATGCTAAGGTGTACTGGCTGCAATGCACCAGTGCAAGTGGGTATTGTCAAGTGGACAGCTGTGATAATATCACCAATCAGTCTGTGAATGAAGACTATGATGAACAAGAATGTCAATGATAAAATTCCCTAACTTTTACTTTTCTACCAATGATAACAATTCCATGCATGTTTTAGGTATAAGTAGTCTCCATCTCTATTGAAATCAGAACCTTCAAAAATGATCTTCCGACAGAAACTTGACTTTGGAAATGGAATCCTTAGGCCTATACCCTATGACCTAGTATAAGTGGTATCACACATGGATCTATTCCAGATAGAAGCTGAGATATAACATTCTCATATCTTGGTGGTGGCCATATTGGATATTGACTTTGAAAATGACCTTGAAACAAAGAAATGACTACTGAATTGGAATGATTATACCATAAAACCTAGTAATAGTGGTATCATACATGGATCTAGTACAAATAGGAGCTGATCGAGATATGTTTTCATGTTTCCTAGTGGCAGCCATATTGGATTTTGACCTTGAAAATGACCTAGAAACCAAGAAATGACTACTGAATTGGAATGATTATACCATAAAACCTAGTAATAGTTGTATCATACATGGATCTAGTACAAATAGGAGCTGAGATATGTTTTAATGTTTTCTAGTGGCAGCCATATTGGATTTTGACCTTGAAAATGACCTTGAAACAGAAATATCACATCAAAAATGGAATCCTCACACATTAAAACCTAGTAAAAATGGTATTATACATAGATCTAGTGTTACTAGGATTTGAGATATGTTTTCATGTATCCTAGTGGCGGCCATCTTGGATTTTGACCTTGAATATGACCTTGAAATAGAAAAATTATTTCAGAAATGGATTCCTTGTGCCTTAAAACTTAGGAAAACTCCCATCATATATGAATATAACCCTAATAGGAGCTGAGATATGACATTCTAAATAGATTTAACCCTGAATTATGGTATAAAAAATTGTTAGTGGCCGCCATTTTTATATTTGCATTTTTTTAAACTTTCCCATGATCCGATTTTGTCCAACTTTTGATATGTTGTTCAGCACACCTTAAATTACTAGAATCAACCATAAAACGTTTTGTTGCAATTTTTTTGGGGTTAAACCCTATATTGCCTCTACTATAGTCTCGACCAGATTAAATAGAATAAGAAACCGTTGGTATATGGGAGGATTCCCTATTCCAATCAGAGAATCCTCACCTTCCCTTTCAACATTTTACTAGATGTAAGATTTCGATATCAAATGCGTAGAAGCGCACTAGGACATCTTCCTCTAATTTTGGAGACTGTTATCCGGAGGAAATCATATACCTCTCCAATTGAATATTAGGTTTTAAATGTCAGGTTTGCTGATCAGGCTTTGAGGTAGTCGTCTTTCGTATAAACCGAACAAAATGCCAGAAACTTTAGCTTGCTTTCTCCCCCGGCCTGGGAACGTCCTAAGTTTGGTCAAAAGCAGAACGAAAGCATCTCGCCAGTTTTGGGAAAGAAACCTGTGGTGCAAAACAAATTGCAATGGCTATATGTATATAATGTTACCTCCATTGTCCCCTTCTGGTCTTGGTCTTACCATAAGTCCACTATAGAAATCTTGCAAGGGCGTTATGAACTGGTTGCACAATCTGCTTTTAACCCTGCCTACATTTATGCAGTGCGGCAATCGCCACTCTCAAACGTGGGTAAAGTCTTGTCGCCTGTGCATTCATGACCTTTAGCACCTCAATCGGTACGAGTTCGCTGAACATATATATATCCCCTTCCAGTTTAAATAGAAAGCAGAATCTGCCTCCCCTATTACCCTCATGTAAAAAGAAAGAATAGCTCCTTAAATGTTTTACTTAGCTTAAAATGTTTGCATCTTGTTTCACTTGCTTTCACCAGAAATCGGATGATGAATTTATCTCCGGCAACATTTACTGTCATTATCCTCAGTTTCCCCTTCCACGTGTAATGAAGAATATATCTGGGAGTAGTGAATAATTGAAAGTGCAGCATCTGTATGATAATATATACCTACTGATAATTTGATCATTTACAAGGCTTCCTAGTGGCATGTCAGCTAACAAACCGATATGTTCAGTCTCGTCGTAGTCCTAAATGTTAAACATATTAAAGCTGCTTTCTCAGCTAATTTCCGTAAAAAAATTGAATGGTCTATGTAGTTTTCATTCCAGACCCATCCATAAGGTCGCCCAGATAGAGAGTATTACAAGATTCTGAAATTCCATTTTCTCCCAAGTTTAGAAGACCCGCCGAAATCTCACTTTTTTCAGTCTGACTATTATCTTCTTAAACTTTGGGAATTTTTTAGTAATCGAAAATGTGAGGATAACACTGGCGTTATATGAAGAAGCCAACTAATTGCACTATTTATTAATCCCATTTGATCTAGATTGCCACTATAGATCCGCAAAAAACAAAATCATAAAAAAATGAAAAAGCCCTGAATTCCTGAAAAACTCGATTATGCTTGGTCGATGGTCATAGAAACGAATTTAAGGACGCAACCAAACTTTCATATAGGAAACCCAGAAAATGCATCCTTAAAATCGTTTCTAAGACACTCAGTAAAATAAAGCTATAATGCAATCTATTATACATGATTACAAAACCAATTTTATTCCAAGAATGTATTCTACCTCGTTATCTTTTCGCTATACAATGTGTCTCTTTTATAGAATTATATAAAATACTTATAATACTTAAAATACATTCATCTCCTCTAAGGTTTTGACCAAAGGTGCTATTCCGATTTCTCATGGAATTGAAGCAGATAAAAGTTTACCTCGCCATCTGACACTTAGTTGCATTGTCCGGAATTACTGAAATATCTTCTGTGACCTTAGTAAGGTAGGCACGCTATGGTTTAGGTTTTTTGCCTGTTATCTTTCATGCTTGTAGAGTTTCTTGGAAGGAATTTCCCGATTTTATGAATTCTATTCAATCCAGGAAATCACGCCTGTCATTGTTGTTATAACATTTCTGGTGGATTTGAACCGACTACGTTTGATACAACAAGCATGATGATCTATTTCCAATCTATGTTGCTGGCTTTAAAATTCAACATTTATCATCCTATAGAGATAGCCTGGAATGGAATCGCACCTGAGAATAATTCCAGGCCTATTGAATTAATTGCCACTCTAAATACACCGACGTGTACTCAAATGAAGATCTAGCAGATTCATTCAGTCACCAAGTCAAATGAAACTATTTACCTTGCCTTAGCTTTGTATTCAATACGCTGGGGATTTGGATATGAAATGGCGCCCAGCAAATTGCCCTGGGCTTAATTTAGAGAAAAGAAATGAAATCACTCTCCCAATCATATTATTATCTCTTGGGCCGTTGAATATGATTACCCCCAAGTATTACACCTATGCAAAGAAGGGAGCTGGTTTTATTCTCGGAAATTACAATATATATCTAAACAATTAAACGAATGCAAATGGCGACACCTCGCTTGCGTTCTACAAGGCATGGGTCTAATTAAAAGCTAATTGATCTATTGCAATTGGAAGAAGCTGCTCTGTATGTATATAACATCAACATATTCCTTAAGGAAGTACAGACACCTCTCCATGGTGAGGATGTGCATCTATCAATTTACCTGACGTATAAACTCCCTCTAACATACTCTCGCTTCTTACTCCTGTCACCCTAATGGGACCCATAAGGTTCGTGTGCCAGTCTTAGAGCACGAGACACCTGCCAAGGAAGCATGTGTACCCGGTCGATTGGGACAGGAGCTAACCAGTTCATCCTATATCCTCAATTAGTATAAGCATTTTTTTTGCATCTGCGTATAGGACATCCGAACTAGTTCATGAAGTTCTATCCGAATATATTGAGACATGTATAATTTATAAAGACTCTGTATGTATTGTTTTGTCATATAAGGATGTAGTCAAAGAATATTTCATTGGGACCTAAAAATAAATTCCCATCCTTAGGGTTCTCGGTCGAGTATTTACTATATGTAATATTTCAGTTCATTAGTAACAAAATATAGTTAACTTATGGTATGAACCTATCTTGGGTAAAAGTTGTTGGGGCAGAGTCACCTCAGACGGTAAAAGATACACTGAAAGATTTCGATTCTATTCTGTCTGTAGCAGTATGAAGAATTAGCCTTGATATTGAAAAGTTCTGGAAATGCCGGTCTGTTTAATTTTGAATGGTTGATCTTTAATCGTCTGAAATTCCAATTTGCAGTTCCAATTAATGCACCGTGAGATAGGAAACCCTGGACTATCTATCTGTGATCAATTGCTAAGCGTCAAAACCCCCACGCATTTATTTCGCAACCTGTGCCCTAATTGGAGGCCTCGAAAAGAGAAATGAAAAGATTGACTCCAATGAGAAAGAAACCTTTTCATCAAGTGACGACAGGTCATCTCACCTGGCAGTTTCCTTCTGCCAATTTTCTTTAAAATGAGTTTTCCCATGGAGGCCTCAGAGGGACATTCACTTCGTGTTTTCTCTATTACATTGGGATTCTTTTCCCATTCAAGTGTAAGGTTTGACTTTGAGTCTGACGACAAAAATCTATCCCCAAAGGTCTATGTCATTTCCTTTGTACAGTTGGCTGGAATGTCTGTCTGCTTTAACTGCTTTCTAGGTTTAAAATAACTTTAGCAAATTCCTCGAAATAGATTTCATGTATAGGAACCCGGTTACCGGTATACAAGATTGACGAAAGTGGAGATATCCAATATGAATGTATTTTCTGCAACGCCATCTCAGCTGTCCCTAAACTGAAGTAAACTTTCTATTCTAAAATCATTGGCAATCAGTAGATCAGTGCATCAAGAATACATAATCCAATTGACATAGGAAACTGATGGGAGAATGAGAGTAACTGATTGCATATCATATGGGGCCTAATTATTTTGTCCATTGTTGTGCTTGTTCGCAGCAAATTAGAGTTTTACCTCCCACCGCCCGCCCATCGTTATAATGTAATAACAGAGACATGTAGAAATTGAAACTTGTGGGTTGGACATTTACCTGGGGAAACATTGAGTCTACTACCTTTGGTACATTCTTTTCTGGGACTGCATGCGTGCTCTTTCCCTGGCTTCTCAATTTCCTAGTAGGCATAGGTTTGTCCCTGAAGGACTTCATTTTCTTATAACTTCAGCAAATGTGCTCGGTATGCATTGCTGTTGTTTCCGGAGTGATGTACGGTTTACATTGCACCGGGCCTTGTAATATAATAGACTATTGTATTATATGTCAATCAATTAAAATATTGACACCACATTCATATGAATTCATTCGTTAAATATTGTAGCTCTCTTCCTTCTGCACATGTCCCTTATTTGAGCATAGGTTTCACATCAGCGTATTATTTCGCTACTAGTTGCGCAATGTGAACCTAATGCTCTCAGAACCCTCATTATATATGTATACGCATTGGATCTCATGTGGGATTATACCATTTAATTGTATATTGCTTTAATGAGGAGCAACCGATGCGTTATGTACCAGTTTTTTTATTTTGTTTTATTTTTATTCATGACAAATAGAATACAGATACATGTACACATCGCTCATTGGAGCGTTTTTTCAAGGTTGTCTGTTAATACCTATTCATAATACAGTGGCTTTATTGGCATAGAGACCATTTTGTGCCATAACGTTAAAGTACACTTTCAACAAGGATGATACAGTCGATATTTCACATTGTTGATAGGAGGTGGATGCGTATAGTAATATTGATAGATGGTAATTTATACAGTCTGTAAATTATTTCAGGTTTTACATAGACTGTATATTGTAAGACCACCGGGTAAATACATATTAATAGAAATAACCAATCAATATCTGTGCAAAGGTGGCAGATGACGCACTGTGAGATATGGACACAAACTTTATAAAGATGGATACCCTTCACCCCCGCTGCACCCTAAACATGGTGATTATCACCCGACATAAATTGTGGATAGTAGAATGTGTGATGATTTATGAAGGTACTAATTATAGCTAGAGGTTGTGAGATATCTGTGAGGAGGGATGTATGTTTGGCAACATTTACAATCCTTCATTTCATTCAGTGCTGAACAAAATTAATAAATGAAATTTTTGGGATAAAAATTAATTGGACGAACAGAGATTGTTTTTGCAAATTTTACGATAAATAACGCATGAATAGAAGTTAAATTTGTCCAATTTATCCACAATCTTCATGATATGGGCAAAGAATTTTCTGCATCTATCAGAGGCAGGAACTATCTTCTGATTATTGCTCCTTACATCATTTAGGACAATACGACATTGGAGGAAGTGGGTAAAATAACATGTTTTTTTTATTAATAACATCTCCCAGAGGCAATATTTTGATAAAATGCCCAAAATTAGACTGCCAAACTTTAGCAGCCATCGCTTCGAATGGGTTAACGATAATAAATAATGATAATAATTATGATATAATAAAAGCAGAAGCAACGGCAGCGACAACACAATATAGCTAAAATCAAGTCCAGGACTGAAACAATAGCAGATCCCAGTATGTAGGTGAGTGAGTTGCAGTAGATTGCCATTAGTAATACAAGGTTAGTGTTACAGGTGGCCAGCAGAAGCGACTTTGGCTGCTCTCCTAGTTCACTAACCGCCCTATAGGTGATGTGGGACATAATGCGATCTGGTGGGGGGAAATAGGATAATGTATACCTTGGCCAACAATGCAGGCCCTAGTGCAGACACATACTATATGTGCATAACATGATAATGCAATGGTGACTGGGATAGTTTTGCTTTACAGAACATTTTAAAGTCGTATGGTCGAGTACCAGCGATAAACTATATCTGAACCATAAGTGAACCTACTTGCTCAGTCTCTCTCATCTGTGCTGCCAAACTAATCGGAAGACATGAAATGAAATGTTCATTTTACTCTAAGCCTCCGGTAACATAAAATTGAACGTAACATAAAATTGGAATGATATTCTTGAAGCTAATAAGGAAGAAAACTAAGGCCCGAGTATACGTGCACTGCACATGTCACTGCAATATTTGACGCAGAATTCAGTAACTTGTCTTCTTGCTGTTAAAGTATGTATTTTTGTATTTGATTAAACTTCATTCATGATTTGGGAAGACGATGTCCTTGCGACAGCCTTCGTGTAATTGACTCGATCAGGGTCTACTATATTTTATCAACTTTCTGAGAATTGGTTTGTAAGCCGGGAATGTTTGTATTCTCGCTACATTTGCCGTGACTCTGAAATCAAAGAGTTGGTTGATGATTTTAATCATTCATCACATAATATTACTTTTGTTCATAAAGTAGTGATAAGCAGCAGTATATTTAATTCGTCTTTGGTAATACAATACTTGATGAAACTTTTGGAGAATAGAAATGTACGGCCTCCGAACCATATATTGTAATACAGTAACACAAATATGCCTTACAAATAAGTGAATGAAAACCCTCACTTTAATTTAGGCTACAATATATTCTCCAAGGAAAGATATGAGAGTGAACCTGGATTTACCTAATCAGAATTTCTAGGGTATGTGTAGTAGGTATAGTAATTAGCTGGGAAGGAAGGGCCTAATACTAGTTTCAGACTAATTCATTTCATATGATTACCCAGAATGGGAGGACTATCAGCCCGAAATATCAGCATGCACTCCTGGGTAAGACCATAAAGTGCCTTTCTGTCATTTTTTCTGTCTCTCTCTCCCTTCCTCTCTATCTCTTATTTCCTGGGTAAGATAAAAAACTGCCTCCCTCTCAGCTCTTCCGCCCTTGATATATCCTTCACAGAGGTGGATCCAGGAGGTGGACCCTAGGGGGGGCACAGCCAGTCCTCATTCAGGTCATTTATGTGTGGTGGGAGGGGGCGAATTAGCTTAATTTTTACAAACAAAATTGTTAGCATGCCAAAAAATGTTTTTAAAATACATACATTTTAAAGGAATAATTATGGCAAATTTTTGCTTGTTATCATTTTTCTCGTTAAAATTAAAGATTTTAGTCACCTGCGATGAGATGAATGTTATTGGTTACACAAAAAACCTAGAAAGGCTGGTTTAGAATAGTGACCCTACAGTGTCATAGCCACCATATATGGGTCAGGAGGCATGGTTCCCCAGGAATTTCTTTTAGAAAATGAGTGAAAGTTCAGCACATTCTATAGGGCTGTGAGCCACAGATCTAAAATTACTGATGTACTTTGAAAATTATTGATGTTTAAGGCCCTTAAAAACCCGCAATCAAAATAACTGATTATGGAAACCCTGCCTTGAACTGCCCTCAATTGAGTAGGAGAAATATGGATCACCAGTCAGGGTTTTCCACAGAAATATATGAGAGTGTAGTGGGTCCAAGCTACCATCTAGGAGCCTGGAGGGGACAAGATCCCCCAAGATTTTGTTTTTGTATATTGAGTACTGTTTTAATGCATTCTGCTGGTTTTCAGGCCCATCAGAACAATTCTTTAAGGTTCAGAAGATAATAATATCAAAATATTTTCACAGTTATGATAAAAGATATTACCAGGGTTCAATGCATGATTTATAAATACCATAATAGAGGGTTTCCGAAAAATAAAAAGAAGGAAATATCCCTGGATGAAAAAAAAAATTGCAATAGCATAATTTACATCAGGTGAAGTTGGATGAATATTATATTGTGTACTAAATCAGTAGAGGGAAAAATAAATTGCTATAGAGATAAATCATAACTTTATACTGCAATTAGGGGAATTATAATCTTTTGCTCTAATCTTAAATGTTTCCCCAAAAGGATATAACTGGAGATAACATACAATTCACTTCAACACCATATTCTGAGAATTTGCACAGAAAATGTGTGTTTGAATTTCTAAATTTCTTAATTGTAATTTGTATGAATTTATCTAATACAACAAGTGTCCAATTATAACCTAGGAGCTCATTTAATTTTGTACTTGAATCAATGGATTAGATCTATTGTGTAATAGTTTCTAAGTTTAAGTTGGGCACGTTTGATAAGCTTGGCCTGTCTGGGAAACAATATCTCCCAGTTGAAAATAAAATCTTTAAAAAAAACTATTTGTTTCCCTATTTGGCATCCCATTTAAATGCAGGCGACAGTTTGGGTAGTGTAGCATGGTTCCTGCAGTCCTTAAAAAGTCCTTAATTTTCAGTTTGGACTTTTAAGGGCCCTAAAAGTCATTAATTTTCGCTGTGAAACTTTAAAAACTTTTAAAAACGTCTTTTTGCATGTATAAAGCAGGAAATGTATGACATTTTAACAATAACATTTATATGGAAATTATGCTGAACATGCACCAGAAGCCACCATTTTTTATGTAAAAGCTAAAAAAAAAATTGGGGAAAACCCCCTCCTTCACCTTCCCCCATACTGCAGTGTCTAAAAGTCCCCCCTACATTCAAACTAAACCAAAACCTTTGTACAGAGAAAGTTTTTCATAATTATGTTGAAAACTTGTTCTAAGAATTTTGTGAATGAAAATGCCTTTTGAAACAGTGGTATGAGATTGAATATTGTACGTTTCTTATACCTTTTGAAGGGTCTGGTTTGCTGGCTTCTGTAATTTTTTCTTGAGAATCTGAGTGGTAGCACTGTCCTGTGTAAATAAGTTCAACTACCATATAGTTTGTGTCATTTCATGGTCCTAAATTATACTGACACAAATACAATTAACAGAAATATTTAATTCTGCTGACAGCCTTACCCAATTAAGTTACAGTGGAAACTGTCACATTTCTTTAATCGAAACACATTTGTAAATAACCAGGGGAGAACATGCTATGACGTCTATTCAAGCATCAAGCCTTCATTGACCAGCTAACATGACTTCATTTAGTCAGTAAAAAGTCATTAAAAACTGCAGTAATTGGTCATTAAAACTCATTAAATTAAATTAATATGCTCTGAGCCGCAGGAACCATGTGTAGGAATAATTGCTCCAATGCATTGATGAATTCAAGATTAGGAAAGACTATTGGAATAAAATCTATTGCAGTTATTCTTTTTACCTTGCTCTGATATATCCAGTGATATGAGAATTACAATAGATAATTGATATTAGAGTATGCCTAGTACTGGACACATTGCTTTTTAGTCCATATTTATTTGGACAACACGATTTGGTCAGGTGAGGTTTAACATATAATTTTAAATCATGGGGATGCAGTTGCAAAGTATTGGGTCTGTGTATATAATTATATATATATATATATATAAGGGATCTTTTTATTTGTTTTGCATTGGAACTACCAGAGTTTTGCCTCAAATAATTTTCATGAGGTGGGGTCTAGGGGGGGGGGGGCATGTGCCCCCCAGGTACCACCCCTGCTTCAATGTGTGGATAAGGGCGTAAAGCAACCAATCTCACTCACTCACTCACTCACTCCATTGACGGTATTCAAACTTGTATTTTTAATTCATATTTTCTATTTTATCGTCTGTAATTTGAAGATATTATAAGATACCAGGATTTAAACTGGAAGTATTGTTACTATGGCTGAAGTTAAACCTGGTGCTTTGCCTACTATATTACTAACTAATCTTCATAATTAATATAAACTTTTGGTTCTAAAACTTAGACCGAAATAGAAATCTTTTAAAAGCACCACATATCTAGATAGTTCTAGGTTGTATAGATAATCGGATGCTCTTTCTATAAAGTCCAACCTGACATGGCCACTTTCGGGTTCGTCTCTCACTGTGATCTCCCTATTATGCTACTGGTTCAGAAGATGGGCTTCACCTTCGATCTCTACAAAGTCTTTTTTAATCATTGTCTGCATGTCCTCCCCCTATTTATCATCATTTGAAAAACAAGGAGGTCTTCACAGGCCGCCTTTGTATGAGAACTGGCCACTCCTTAGCTTCCGACTCGTGCTCAATGAAGATGTTAACTCTAGGATAAATTTGCTGAGTCATGGAACATATTTTTCCAATCCTTATTTCCTCCTGCAGTTTTTTAATGCTTAAAAGTTTTGATAATACAAAATGGCATCGTTTAGTATCAAGTGATCATATGCCCTGGTCAGCACTTCCATTATCATAAAGCTTGGTCTTTTAGGAAGGCTCTGTATGTTAATTAAGAGACCTCTAAAATATAACGTTTTGGCTGTGGATTATATTGATAGATAGTGCAATCTTTTGTTTATCAAAAAAGAGTACAGTGACAAATAGGTTGGCGGACTTCTGGGAACCTATTTTGGAACTTTCCAGATCTTCCAGCCGCTCCCGTGATAGGAGCAAATTATCTAGAGAGAAGGACTAATACATAATAATACATAATAAGGTAAAAAGGCAAAACATATCTGAGAATATCAGAAATAATCATAGTAATTATTCCGCGATAAATTGCGTTTTTCAATTATTTCTAGTACAGGAACCCAGCGTGGTGGTTTCGATAATATTAACATTAACAGTGATAGCAATAAATTCTTGTTAAATACAATGTACGACGAACAGTCTGTCTATACTCTGAGTGAGTGCCAGTACCGGAACTCAGTACAATAATAATAATATAATAATATAATAATCAAATAATGGCAGCTCTAGAACGCATCTTTCTGAATTCCGGTACCTGTCGATTTTAGTTGACAAAACGTAGGAGCAACTGAACGTAACAATTATAAAAGAGAGATCAGAATACTGACCGTCACAACGTTATTGATATCCTCGTTTGATTTTAACGCATTATGTGTCAGTAGTCTTAGAAATCTTGCAATCAAGACAAGCATTATGCAACAATTCTCTTATCTAAAATAGAAAAGTGACAAATTAAGGCGCCAATCTGTAACTCATGTACCATTGAGATACTGCCACCGGGGTGACCCTTCAGTCCCATATCTTTTGTTGTTGTTTGAAGTTCTTTATTCAGGGAAAATTACACCCTGAATGAAATGCGTGCGATGTAATGCAGTGGGGTGTACATTTTCAGCCATTCAGTTAAATATGAATGTGAATGAGTTATGATAAACATATGATGATAAGTTTCCTAATATTGGTGACTTTTTAATGTACGAATGTACAAATATACAATAACGTTTTACCAACCGTTGCTCAATTCAGTCTCTAAAACTAGTCACCCACGTATTTGCCTTAGGGTTCGATCATGTCATTTGGAAGAGAAGTGTCACTTTCTCTCTTAAAGCAAAGTCCCGGGCTCCATTAACTAAAGGATATCTGAAGGCCCTTGTCCACTAAGCCAATTTCCTTAAGCTTTGCCTTAAGATATATATACTTGAAGGTCGCAAGTGTGAAAAGGTCAATATAACGGCTAATATCGCAATACACGATCAAAATATAGGAAAGTTAATGCATGGATTTGCCTCTGTATCTTTAGTGCACTGTATTCCTGACCAACGGTCATTCCATGATCGTCCATACAAAGATGATAGTCTTCATATGTTATATAACCACTAGCAAAGTACCCGTCCTTTGGACGGTTAAGAACAGTTTGGTTCTCTCTGGAAGTTAGAAAAGGGTAGGAGCTATCAAATAGAAATCTCTCACCTCCTCTCTCTCCCTCTCACCCTCTCTGATTCCCCCACCTTCTCCCCTCCCTCCATCTCCCTCCCCTCCTCTTCTCTGATTCTCCCACCATCTCCCCTCCCTCTTCTTCTCTCCCTCTCCCTCCCTTTATCTACCCCCTCCCTCTCTTCCCCCTTCCTATCTTCCCCCTCGCCCCTTCCTCTCCCTCCCGAACGTTACTTCTCTCTACCTCCCCTCTTCTTCTCCCTCTCAGCTCTCTCTCTCTCTCTCTCTCTCTCTCTCTCTCTCTCTCTCTCTCTCTCTCTCTATCGCCTTTTGTAGGAATTTAATAATTCCAAGGCATTGGTGGCTCCACCTTTCCATCCTGCCAGGTAGCTGCACTACCCACAAACCCCTTCTCTTCCTTCTTCTCCATTAACCCTTTTCGCATAACCCTCAATCTCTCTCTCTCTCTCTCTCTCTCTCTCTCTCTCTCTCTCTCTCTATCGCCTTCCCCACCTTTCCTCTTCTCTCCCTTCTTCTCTCTCTCCCCTCCCTCACTTAATTTCTCTTCATCTTCTCTTCCTGACTCCCGTCACACCTCCTCACCGTTGTCAGGGACGCAGGGCACGTTGCCAAGGATGCAGAATGTGTTGCCAGGGACACTTGCAATGTGACCGGGTCCCCCTGTAAAAGACGTAGTTCATCAAAGGCTCTCCCGAGAGGCTTCCCCAAATTTCCCCTGCAAAAGATAGTTGTAAAGAAAACAACTAAAAAGGGCTTCAAAATCACATTTTCACCCCAGATACCTTTACAAACCACATACTTTCCTCTCCCCCATCCTCTCCCTCCCGTCTTTCTCTCCCCCTTCCCCTCTTTTCTCTATCATATTTTTCCTCTCCCTATCTGATATCTCCCACCCTCTCCCTCTGCTTCTTCGTTCTCCCCTCTGATCTCTTTTTCCTCGCTCTCCCCCATCCCCCTCTGATTTCTCTCCCGTTGCTAGGGACTCTCGCCGGACGCGTTGTTAGGGAATCCCACGTTGCCATAGACGGTTGGACAGGCATGACATCTATCTCTTTTAGTTCCTAACAGGGGCTTTCCCGGACTAAAAATAGTTGTATAGAACACAACTAAAAAAAACTAATCACATTTTCACCCCAGATACCTTCACAAACCACATATACGACGTCCTCCAGAGAGGGTGGACGGACCTCTATAGATAAGAAAAATGGTTGGTAAAACAACAAATTCTAAGAACATGTGAAACAAATAAACCCCTCTTCCCGTATATTATACGGATATCAGAATTGAAGAGAAATCCACTAAATGAAATCATCTATCCTCATGGTTCTCCAAACATTTGTGTAGCCACCCATTTAAGTTGATCTGTTATAGTAATTATAGTAATTTTCATTGAAACAATAGGTGATGTATTGGAGATGTGATGTAACTTTCAAGAAGTTTTTTTTCGTATAAAATGTGTCGTCTATTAAGAAGTGAAGAAACAAGTACTTAGTTGAAAGTTGTATGTAGGATATTCGGGGCACACCGATAAGGACCGTGGTGATTGTGTTTACCACCTACCCATCCGACTCAATACCTATAAGAAACCCAATAATATGATACTGTTGGTCACCAGGTTTGTGGTAAATCCAATCCTGGTAGTGGGAGGGGAGCCGGATCACATTTACTGTCGTTCTTACGTTACACTTAATGAGTCTAGAGGGAAACATTCGTGTCAGTATGAAAGAAATACTTGGTATGGATCCAGGACTCACGTAATCGGTCCTATCCATAGATTTCTTTAGATCTCAACCTTAATCTTTGCTCTATGCAGATATAATCTCATCGAGGTGAATTTTGGTCAGCTTTCAGTCAGGATGTACCTCCCGTTAATGATGGAACGTTGCCCTTCAAGGGAACTGACGTGGCTTTAGAGACCCCTTAACGAACTTTGGGAAATATTCTTTGTGTTGGGCCCAGGGGAATTATTGAGGTACCTAGACTGCCTGGTAAATGTGCTCACTACCCTTAGCCCCTCTCCATATCACTCCTTTGGGTTGTGTATATATATATCTGGGGACTCCTATATCGAGGTGACAGTTTCGAGTTAGTTATTTTATTCATGGCAATCACCTCAACCCTAGAAATCACTGACTGAATAATACAATGCAGTCAGTCTAAGGTGAGACATTTTGTCTTTTACAACTCCAATGGATCCTATTTCTGTAGCCAACAGGGTGAAATAATGATGCCTTTCATTTGTCTTTCTGAATTTTCTCTTTCCTATATCATCAGAGAATAACAACTTCGAGTGTAAAGTCCCTAGGAATTGTGCGCTGTCAATTTACCCCAACATTGTTCATCGATGCCCCCAGGCATTCATATTTCCTTCTACACTATAGACAAAATCAAATTTGAAGAATATGATTAATCTGTAATGATACCTCAGTTGCAGTTTGAAGATAATGAACTTGATTCGCATCGACGGACCAAGAACTTTTAGTCTAATTTCAGAAGCGTCCTTTCGTTATGAACATGATAATTTTGTAAGCAAATTACCCCTTGAGATTTGCAAGACATGTAGTATGCAACATTGTATTATGAATTAAAAGCCTGTAGTAGAGCTGTTCAGGTGTTTTGACATCACCAACCTTTCTATTGTCTTGTTAGAAGGCAAAGCCGTTAGATGTTATTTTCCCTGTGCAATTCTCAATAATTTCCAAACTATTTTTGTTAGTAATGTCCGTTTGTTTCTATAACCAATATTTGTCATTTCCTCTCTCAATGTATCACTCAATTAAATCACTCATAATAAGCGAAATGAGATACTACTGCCATCCTTCCATTTTCTCTGCCTGAGTATGAGCTTTTATTATTGGGCTCCATTGCTATTTATTTATAATTAGTTGGTCACAACAAATGAGATATTATATTCCTCGTTTTCTGTTTTTCAGGAAATAAAATACAAGAATTTGAAACCTCAGCGTACCAGGATACACAGCCGTTCTGTGTCGGCATGTTCCTCGGACAGCTACAGTAGCTCAAGTGAGTATTGAAAACTATATAGTCTATAACACAATACATAATCTTGATAAAGTTTTAAACATTATGGTATATTATACCAACTTGATCTTTTTCTTTACAAAAAATCCCCGTGAAATAAAGGAATTAGCATTTGCAATTCAAGAGGAAAAAGTGGCCTCATGTATACATTGGTTCCTTGACGTCTGGTAGATGAGAGGAACGGTGGATACCCAAGCAAGAATGCTTGTCTTAAGCTGTTGTGTGATACCTTCGGACCTCAGAGTTCTACCTAGTTTATTATTATGTTTTTAAAAAATGGATATCCTCGAAAGAAACTGTGCTTCAATCCTTTTAGACAATGAGTTCCATTTGGAAGGTCTGTGGGATAGTGCTATTCATCATCTCTTAATACGCTCTATGAAAAGAATCGCTGCGATATTGATGGCTTTTGAAACATCGCTTCTATCCCATGATTATACTCTCACTCGCACTCTGAATATTAAACTAAAAGCTAACTACTACATACCATGATCCCAAACGATTTAACTATTGCTACAGATGCTCAGACTGCATCCTCACTACACTCTTCTAATTTCCCCGCATTCCCCGAACGAACTTTTATCTAATAAGATCGTTTGGTTAGACCACCCGGTAAATCACTCAGTAGATGGATTCTTTTGCTTTGTCAAAGTTATTTACTTATATTAATACTGGAGGAGGAGGATGTCTCTTTACTGAGATCCTGTTTTAGAGAATTACCACGTCTACATGATATAGCATGTCACCATTCATGTGTATCCTATAACAGGGACAAGTGCATGTGAATGGGTCTATTATCATCCCTTGACAGCATCTTAGATGAAATGCAGTGTTGAAATAACTTATCTGCCCACATCAATAGAGTAGTGATAACTTACCTGAAGTGAATAAAATATGCAAATGATCTGTTGCTCACTATAAGTGTATAGATCTATAGAGCTTTCGCAATTACCCCTGAACCTGGGTTAATTCGTTGATATGGCTAGGCTGCACTCTCCATCGATGAAAAACTAAAGCTTTCCTACTTTTTGTTCCGTTCTTTTTACAACCCATCTAAAAGTCATTTGACCAAAATTATGGACGATTTTGTCCTAATTGTTTTTGCTGCAGGGCTCTATAAATGCCTATGTCAACATTTTTATTTCCCCGCTGAAATCCTTTAATTCCAGCGGTGGCGTCACTTATCAATACTAATAAATTCAGTCCTGTAAGTTATAATATGAGTCAATTTTGTAAAAAAATCTTTTGTCGTAATAGCTGAGGATGCATATTGTCAATGAAAGTTCAAATACCAGCCTTGAATTAAGAACCTACGAATTATTTCAGCTTGAGTATGAAGGCATGTTTTTAGAAGTAGATTCTGGTGGCTGTAAGGCGGCAGGGGTATTGATGCGGAAATGTTATTTAATGAGATAAAACCATTGGCTAAATGGAATAGGAGACCCTTAAATCAGGCCACATTGTGTTCAGGATAAAGCGTTTGCGCCTTTTGCATCGTCAAGTACTTCCATTAAGAAGGATTAAGTTGTGTGTGTTCGTGATCTTGTTCTTTTTCTTAGTTTCTTTATTTTCCCCCTTTCCTCTTTCTACGGTCCATTCATTATTTTCTCTGTCTCACCTTCAATATTATATTATGATATACCTATATAATATATGAGATTAAGGAAGTAAATAATAAGACTTAGTATATATATATAACTTCCAAATGAGAGATTTTTGTTATCAAAGAGGCAATTGATTTATTAGAAACATTGTTTTTCTGGTGTCTTCTTTCAATGTACGGTACATGTAATCTATCTACTTTGTTTCTACGATTACGAATGAAAGATGTGCCTTGATGCTTCATTCCTCAAGGATTAATCCTTTGTTGATCATTAAAATTAATGATATTTTGCTTCTACTTGTAAAAGGCCGTGTAATTTGGGCCGCCCACATGACTGTCTGGTCTTAAAAAGCAAAGTAGCTGAGGGCGTTAAATGTCACTCTAGAAAGAGTAGAGCATCTCTTCACTGGACTCCACGAGTAGTACCTCTGGAAGCCTGCGCTCTTTCACACGGATTTCCTTCCCCGGTTCCTTCCACTATCGATGAATATCATGATCCAGGCCTCCACGGGGAACGCTTTTTTTTGTACCAAAAACTTTTTCTTTTTTAAATTTTAGGACAAAAAGCTTTTTTTTTTGTTCAAATGCTAGCTCTCCCTATATCACAACACAAATAACCCTTAATTTTAACTTTTTTTAAGTTCCAATAACCTTTTTTTTTTTTCAAAACAAATTTTAACATAATTATGAGTAAGTAGACTTGTGTTTTATATTGAGGCTAAGTAGGCTAACTATTTTACAGCTGAGTGTTTCAGACTGGGATACTTTCTGCCAGACCATAGAGGTGATCGCAGGATTACACTTTTTACTTAAAAATACCATTACATTTGAACTATATTGCATGACTAATATATAGCTTTACATCGTTAGGTTTTACATTAGAAAAACCTTTTTCCTTTCAAAACCCATGGAAAAACAAAACTTTTTGAAAACCTTTTTTTTTAAAGGAAATGTCACTGGGAGGCCTGAATCATTTGGTCTTGATGCAGGATAGGCAAAATCAAGTTCGACAGTATAAAGGACTACAAATTTTGTTTGCCTTGGATAATGATTGCCGAATCTAACTGTCATAGATACGGCTACTCTTAAAGCCATCTGGCATACTATCAGGGGCATTGGCCAACTCGGAAATAAGTTATCAACACCACCCCCTAACAGGATCCATGTGATCGAACGTTATTAGAAACCTCTCACGTGAAAAGGCAGCGGATTCTCACAGCGCGAAGAGGTTAATGTATCAAAATAGAATCCCCAGCTAAAATCACTCCAATAGCGACATTAAAAGTTAATTAATGCCAAATCACGTGATATTTTATAAGTCCACCTCCACTTTCTGCATCCACCCACTATAACATCGTTAATTATAATAGCTCCTGTGTTATAATGCCATGTGAGACGGAAATGAGAAACAAGACATTTTCCTCCATGAATTGGAATTTTCAATTCTACTGTTACAGGTTTAACTTTTAATGTTCCTTTCTGATTAGATTTAGCATTTCAATGAATTCCCACAGGCTCCATTAAATTTGTCCATTTCTACTATGTTTTACTTCGTTAAATGCACATCTGCCTTTGTTCCTAGTATTATAGATCATCCATGTCAAATTTTGGCATTGTATCATGATTTGAATTTAACCATGTATGTCAAATTACCCATTGTATTAGCTTTGATATATTGTACCACAACTTGCTGATAACGTTGCGTTTTATTTAAATGTGTCATTTTCTATATACCACTTATACTTGTTTATAATTAAATTCATATTGACCTGATTTTCACCAACTTGAATTTTGTTTGACATTGAATTTTCTTCTTTTCTGACCATTGATTTACAGCATGTTGCAGTAAGTACAAGCTAACATTTCTTTCAGTTTTGATGGCCGTAGCTAGTGCTCCCATCTGACGGTTGGCATGTAAAGCACGCTTCTATCTATATCTCTGGAGCCTCTATTTCCCTCGCATTTCCACTTGCTCGGTACAACTAAAATGTGTTAATTTTCACACATACTCCAATTTGGCTTGATGTGATCAGTGGTGTAGGACTCCTTCTTCATTATCAAGACTCAATAGTACCTTGCATTGGGGAATATTGCGTCTGATTTTTATTGGTTTTTGCGTTGTTCGTTTGTAAATTCGACAGTTGTATCTATAATTTTGGTATTTTATGTAAAAGAATATTATTGATTCTTCGAATAATGGGGTTTCCTGGTGTTAATGTTTTGGTAGGCGTGTCCACCAATATAACTGTATTTATTTTATGCATTTCATCAAACCTGGTTTTGTTTTTGTCCAAATCTTATTACCCCCTGTGGGGTGCTAGGGTCATATATATGGCGAATGCAAATACATTTTTTATGCTATCTCCCAAATTGGTTCATCAAATTTATATTCAAGTAAATATATGTGGATATGTGCACGGTAAATCCATCTTCTCGTAATCGTGAATACACACGACTAGCGAAAATGGGATGCATGAAACCACTGCATGAAAGGTGTACTGTAAATAGGCAAATACCCATCTGCTGACATAATTGATATTGGTAATTATCTCTACTGTTTCATCGTTGTAGCCAATCATACACTACATGTCCGTCATTTTGAAAGTAGAATTCAAGTCAAGGGCCTTTTAGCGTATATATTTATATAAGGTTATGACTGCCTGTCACTTTTAGTGGCTTAGTAGATCTTTGTGGCTTTTTATTCCATTTCTATGTAGTGTGTGGCTGACTACGTGGCTTACAGTGTGTGTGGTAGGCATCTTGACTTGTTCATACTCGATTAAACCAACGAGACTAGAGTCTCGTTGATTAAACCAAAGAGTAATTACATACAGGTTAAACCATACCACCGATGGGAGGAAACTGAACTCTCTGTCACCTCTTAAGCCTCATACATAGTGAAAACTCTTATATGCCACATCCTCCCAAAGTAGGGCGAGATCCTACTGAGGAAACGCAAAGAGTAAAGCTCTGCTGTGGGAGGATGATATGCCAGGTCCCTTGCTTAATATATAATAGATCCAAGTTAAGGATTTACACAAAACAATTAGGTGTGTGCATGCTATGTCATTAACGGCTATTAATTCTAATTCAAAACTTGAATTTGCCAATTGCTACATTTAATACTAAACTATTCAGTACCTGTAAAGTTCACAAACAATTCTATCGAATCGAATTACTTGCGGCGTTCATTTAATTAACGCCAAATCCCTCCGGTTGATTGATTGCGAATTTCTCCCCTTGTCCCAGAGATATTACATAATGTAAACTTCTCCGTAATTAATCAATTCCCAAGAGCCTAAAACGTACAGATTGAGCCAATTTTGTATTTCCTATAATTGTTTCTATGATTTACAGTTTTATTTCAGGGGATCAGGTAGTGAGTGGTGGTGTTTAAATTTTATTTCGTTTTCTTCGCCATTCCTCTTCTTAAAATTGGATAAATCTAAAAATGGCAGGACTGGAATACATTGTAACCATTGCTTGGTTGCCTGATGGCAGACACATACTCGTGATAGAGTGTTCCCAGTGAGGCTCTCACACGGGGAAGACGGTATGATCTACGGTAAAGCAATTGTCCACTCATTGCCCAGCCTATATATCTGGTACTACTGAAGACTCTTATCATATCCACCATATCACCATTTTGCTGGGCGCAAATTGGACTGTCCTCAAGAGTACATTTGTCTATACATTTTTCAGTTGTTCATAGTACAGTCGCTTTCCCATCTCTGATGCGATATTATCATACTGAACCTATGTCAATGATGATACCACACACTGACTGAATCTTAAGTGACAGCATCTGGATTCCTGGCTATATTATTACTATTAACCGTTATACAGCACAAACATATACTTACAATAACACTCTAGGAAGATCAGGGAACCGTTTTAACCCGATACAAAGGCTGTGATCAAACTGTCTGATTAGAATGGCCTATCCTACGTATGGCGAAAAGGATATTTTATTAGAGATATGACCAAATAAAAAAGTTCGTTTATATATCCACCAATGATCCAATCAGTAAGTTAGGACCTCATAAGTTCCAAGTCGCTCAGTCGCTCAGTCCCTCTCTAGGTTATACATAGTCCCCCTCTTCCTCCACTCTAATTTGTCTCCAAGGCATAGGTAATACTTATGCTGATCTCAAGTGCCTCGCACGTGGCAACCTATGTGCCAATTGAGGCACTTAACTTCTGCTTTTACCCTAAGTAGTTTTACTTAAATTCAAACTCCATCCATCTTAATTTTTCTGAAGAGAATTTGTGATTCGCAACCCCTCCATTCCTGAGTGTTTCAAACGTGTGGAGAGTGTACATGTATACAGTACCGTCTTACAGTTAAGGACATTCAAGTCTCTCGTGAACAAAACTAAATAGGGCTGGGAATTCACTGTCCCTTATATGTGGTATAGGACACGTAGTTAATCTAAGTGATTACTTTCGTAGAGGTTACTCGCCAAATAGATAGGCTTTCCAAACATTTGCTGGATTGGCGCTCTTTGCCTGAGAGAAAATGTGTCTGGGGAGGACTCGAATGATATTTGTTGTGCTATAATATGTCTTATATCTAATTATGCTTTGTGTATATAGATGTCTCATTGTTTAGCATCACTAGACCTCTTCTCTGGCCTTCCATTCGTTTCTTTCATTTTTTCTTTCTGGTTTTCTTTACTCTTTGGAACACGTTACTCCATTCTTTCTACTTTAAGATTAAAGAATCCAGACCCCCCTCTATGTCAATGGGACATTTCATTAAAAAAAACTTTCCATCCTTCATCTCAAGGCATCCTCTCTCATTCTCCTTCCAATCCCTTGCCGTTGGCACTAAATGAATAACCCCCTATGGAAATGGCAGACAAATATATTACCTCTTCAGCTTTTGATTGATTATTTCTTCCATTGACTTCCTGACTTCCATAGTTTTAACCCGCGCCCTTAGCCAAGGTCATCAGCACTGCAACACTTGCAGTTTGAAAAAGTTGGTTTTGCCACCCGTTGGGAATTCACCCTTATGTCTAACAGAGTATTGCTTCACCCAATGGCCACTAATATTTAATTTCATATTTGAATAGAAATGACATTTCATCACATCCAGTGTACAGTGCGCAAGGAATAAGGTCTCAGTATTTGAAAACATTTGGAATGGAATCAATCTTGAAAAGTGTGCAGCAGCCCTGCCTATTATATAACGCAATTCCCATGTGAATGTCAATACACAAAACATTCATGAAATTTTCTTCATAACATTCTAAAATCTAAAATCCACCGACCTTTCGAATTTCTGTTCTGAAATGACTCATACATCTGCATTTGTTGTGGACTTCCATCATCCACAATGCGGTCTTGCGCTTTGTCTGACAAGTGACAGAATCAATTGCAGGTTTTAGCTTAAATGCAATGAATAGATCTGTTACCAGTGTAGTATCCAACTCTCAGCGGACTCAAATACATCTTCATATCTATAACAATCTGATGTCTAATTAATGGATCTAACATGCGCCCAGCTGGTAATATTCCACAATCTTTCAATTCACTTTATGACTGTCGTGAAGGAACGATACCTTCGGGCTTTCTACAATAGTTCCATTTTATGTTCTACTTAGAAGTCTTTGACCAAAACGTTATCATTACCTCATCCACTTCGGAAATAATTATTTAATTTCGTTATCGTAAAATTTGATGACGAAAAAAGGCCTTGATGACCTATAATATTTGATCCAAGTCATCCATAAGATCCTTGCGGAAATAGAAGAAGCCTCCTTATCTCTTCCTTAGATGTTCATGCTCCGTCTCAGCTTCCCGAGATAACAGTTCAAATTTAAAGTTTCACCGATAAAGTGCCTGGGAGACAACGGAACCTTTTCCAGTCATTCGCCTGGGATAATCTCCCTATTACATTTGAAAGGGAAAGGTTTAAAGTCAAGCACATCCCAAGAGCGCACGATTTATTAAGCATTTCTTATTGGGATGGAAATTTGGCCTTCGTCATTATGTTTGACTGATTGTCTCTACGCCCTCTACTGAACAGATGCCACACGACACACATGTGGACGTCTGCACGGATTATCGCCTGTTTAAATCTAAAGAGTGGCTTTTAGACACTTGGCAGGTAGTGAATAGGTGAAGAAAAAAGTTAAGTTTGGCTTGTAATGAAGGCAATCTGTACACCTTTCACTCTGATCAGGCTTGGCAATTAGCACTGGACAGGATTTCGGGCAGAAAATGCTGATTCATTTGAATGTAATTCCAACTAGTATAAGGCCTTAAGGGGCATGTTCTATCTTGCAGTCTAAATTGTTATTCACACGATTAATTTAATCTCATTAAAGTTATTCAATATTTTACTCCCCTCAGTAGGCACCTTTTACTGTGGTCGCATTTTATCTCAACTACGTGTCTACAGACATTTCCACATATATAGCATATATAACACCTTAATCAGACTGGGGAACCAGGATGTGGTTCAGGAAATACCTGACATGAAACATTGATATAAAAATGCAGAAAGTTTAAATCATACCCGCCGCTATGCCATGTAAATCACCCATTCCCCCGGTACGATCTAAGAAATGTAGATTTTTACTATTAATGGGTGGATACATGTACATCTACTCCCCCTTAGGAATAGAAGTACGAACATAGTCCAGGACCTTGGGGGCCTTTCTGCTGATCCCTCAGCGTCCAGATTGCCTGATAGAGAGAGTAAATATCCTTGAGCCAAGGTGTGCCCACCCTACTGTGTTAGCTGTCACGAGATGCAATCTATGTTGGCAAATGTACCAACGCATGTCATGGAGCCGTAGAGGTAAATGTAAGTTATATATAAATGTATCTCTGGCCCCGTGTTAACACCAAAGCGCTTAAGTTAAGTGTACTTTGTAAACTTTTAAATGAATATTTTTCTGGGGGAGGTGTGTGTGTAGGAGGGGGGGGGGGGCTGGAGGAGGTTGGAGAACAATATGAAGGAATGGCCAAAATCTTTTCGATATTTTAGCCTTATGCTTCCATTTGCTGATAAAAATACTCACTTCTTAGGTAAACATTTAGACTGGAAAATTGTTTTTGTGGCAGGATATTTTTCATAGCGTCAGTGGAGATACAAGTGAAATACAAATGATTGATTTCTTCACTGAAGGGCCGGATGGTAGGCTTGTATCTCCCGGATGTTTTCAATATCATCAAATTGAATCAGTCCTAGGCTATTGACTTATCATTAGGGGTATACACTTAATTAGGAGTAAGACCTTGATCTTCGAGCATTTATTCACATGGAGTCTAGGAATTCTTCCTTTGTATTAATTTGGAGGAATGCTTATCATGATCTCAGCAAATACGGCCCTTCTTCCATGGGGCCTGGTTATTGAACTCCAATGGTTCCATCTCCTATTTAATTTATTCATTTTCTGGTCACATTTGCAGGCAGTTGGCCATTGATGCTTTTAGCGATCCTATGTCTAATTAATCATCTAGCATGCCCTGCAATTTATTGCTGCGTACATCTATTAGCTCCTGCACATGAACATGCTACACGGACCACCTGTTAGCTTTTAGATGTCTGCCCTTTGTGTGGGACAAATATTATTTATGGACATGGGGGCCATAATTCATTAAGTATGCATATTCGCAGCTTTCGAAGTAAATGCGCAGTGTTCTCCTATGGGATTAGGGAACTAGGGGAGCGTGGAGGAATGGATATTGGTGAGGAGTACATTTGATGCGATGGCTAAACACTACTTACCCTTTCATGTCTCATTGGCCTTATTCTGACTATGGGAGAATGTATACTACATGTATAGATCTAAGGTCTTATTCAAACGTTCTCAACGATCTGACCACAACTACACTACTCATGAATACTGAGAAGGTCGAACATAATTGCAGAGATGATCCTGCATTAAATTAATATGATTTGAAGAAGACCACCTCCAGGTCGAAACGTCTAAATTGCAATATATCAATACAAGCCAAATTAAAACAGCAAACATCAAAGTTTAAGTTTGTGATGTTTACCTTTATACAATGAAAACAATATGATAGTAATAACTCATATACGAAAAATTGTCTGATATTTTCTAGTATATTAATATCGATTGTTGTTGGATCCCTTGAAATATTCAACATTTGTTATAATAAACTCGACATTCCACCTACCATATACCGGTTATTATCAGCTACCAATGATTAAAGTAAGAACAGGACAGAAACGTTTTAATTGTATGCTTTATATTCGAGGTGAGCGATTGCCACGTTTGGCAATTGTAGTCCATAGATATGGGCGTAATGAGACTGGCTCTCTCTAAGCTTCTGTGATTTAAAAATAGTTTATTGAGAAAAACCTTAATTTAATGGTGCCTTCTCATTCCGGATATGCAAGCGTGGATCTGCAGAAGCAAGGCCTGAATATCGAATCAATATTCTACGCAACTTCTCCCCTAGATGTCCCTTTCTATTAAACCGCACGGTTTAAAAAGTCTTGTCCTTATTTCATATTTATAGGGTAGTTAGAAAGCGTGATACCTCTCGATTGTAAATATCTCCATTGGGCCATTGGGGGCTGCCGGCAAACTATGGTTGTTGATAATTTGGAATTGGAATAAAGGATATTAACGATTCTTTTAACTCATCATATAAGATGTTGTATAATTTGGCGCTCCTTTCCTTTATAGGGAAGAGGAAGTGGGCGGGGGGGGGGGGGGGGTAGGCCAGATGCTGTGGTCATTTCAGTGTCATTAAACTTCGCCTACTTGATATGTGCTATTATCACCTGGCTTAGAGGGGAGAGGATTAAATCTAAGACTGGAGGAACTTCCCCACAAATTGGATCGAGGGAGGCGAGCCGAGGCCATAGCCCAGCTGTTTTTTTTATGAGGATGTGAACTGATTAACAGGGACTAATGGAATTCCTTCTTCCACACATCGACATCAGAGAGAAATCACCGCATTATAATTTTCCTGCCATAAACTATACCATGGTGTGCTTTGGTATACCATCATGTAAAGTCTCATCGGCTTACTCGCCGAATCGTACGTCAAACATTAATGGGTAACCATACCATGTCCCCTCCTGGTAAAGACTTAAAAGAAATACAATTTTCTGACTGATGGTGCCTATAACCAATAATAATTATTTCAATGCGTAGCAGCCATAGTCATTGAGAAAGAAACCGACGTTACCCTATATTCTACCCTAGGTTTGTTATCCTTCTCCTGCCTTATCGATCTTTCACATATTATTATACTGTTTATCTGTACTTTCGTATTCTACTACTACACTATATTTCAGTACCTAAAATCCTAATCCAATCGCATGCACTTTTCAGTGCCCAACATAAAGAATGGATCGAAAGACACCTGGGGTGTCCCATTACATATCGAGTGAGGATCCACCCTGCGTCCACTCATCCATCGTATACCTCCAATAAGTTATTGATGCGAGAGGTTTTATATTGGGTGGAGACTTTCACTTACTCCACAGCCCCGCATTCCAACAAGCTTGTCCAAAATCCTTTACATGCCACTCAGTGTCAGTCCAGTGTTGTATTAGGCGCAGTAACCCGCTCTCAATAATTGGATGACTAGTGCAGGAAATGCAATCTTTACCAGTCGGTGTCAATCCGGAGTGATCGGGTTTTTGCACATGAATCTGTCTAGATTTGCATTAGATTGATAAAAGATCAATTCATGCAGCGAATTGTGGGGGAAATCCTATTAAATCAACTCCAATCTGTAGAGTACATACTCTAATATTTATAAGTAAATTAATATGAATGTATCCATCAGATAAAAACTATAGAATATGTCCCTTTACCTCTTATAATATTTTTTAAAGGAGTTGCTTTGAATAGTCTTAGATTATTCATAACTCTTATGTTGACCTGTCATCAAGATTCTACTCAATTTGAAACAACAGCTTGTCATTATCTTAGCCCAAAATGATATGGATCATTCGTGCAATGCCATATACCTAGGAACTCTGTGCCAAGTGCAATCCCCCTATTTTTCCGAGAATGTTCAGCCTCCCAGCCATATCCCAGTCGCACGGTTACATCAATTCCTTTTACTTGTTGCTGAGTTACATGGGAGATATTTCTCATTATATTAATGTCAAGTCTGCTCATGGACCTCCTTATATAATTGATAACCTTGCAGCTAGCCACCTTTAAGTATTGAGAGAATATGACTGTAGATATGAGATATATGTAGATTGGTTCTTGGTATTGATGATGTCCAGAGAGTATTACCAAATATGGCAAGCTGATTGATCCTGTGTGATATTTGCCCACGACTTGGTTGATGTCCGAGTGGCCACGTTACACCAGCTGGAAACTGTGAAGATCTCCCAGATCAATGGCTATATCCACACCAGATGGAGTTCCTAGCCTCTCTATGGAATGGATGGAGACTTGATGTTATACCACGAAATAGGCTTGGCCAATATCCTAGATCTTATACCATCCTAATTAAATAAATCCCTTGCCAAAAGGGTATGTAAGAGTATCTATCTGTTCATAGGCTTTGGGGCTTTGAGAGATCTTGTAATTTATGGTCTACTGCCAGGGGAATGATTAAAGCTCCAGTCTCAGTTAACATCGATCAAAAACTAAAGACTTTCTACTTTTTGTTCTGTTCCTTTCCTACCCATCTGGAAGCCATTTGACTAGCATTTTACTGGAGAATTTAACCCTTTGTTTTTCTGCAGCGCTTCTAAAAGTTCTTATTTATATTTCGGTGATCACCGAAATCCTTCGTTCGTTTCTCCCCGACTGAGTAAACGTGGTATGATTATTTCGGTCCTAATAGCTAACAATGCTGAACAAAAACTAAATAATATTTACACAATAGTACTATTATCAACAGTCCTCCACAAAAAGTAGGTTTTGTTTGAATGGAATACTACAAAATTAGGAAACCGGGCTACCTTTATGACGAATCGTTTTTCTTGGATCGAGTTTAGTCCTCAGCAGCCGTTGCTAGTGGAATTACCGTTGGGGATAAAGGAAAATATATCACATTGAAATGTGGAAACAATTCGAGTTGGATATTGATGCCACTACGTTAAAATAATGACTAGTAGTAGGTACCTATCTATCTTATCTTTAAGCATTGTCTCACTCTGAACCGGCGTGCGGCCATGGGATTTTTTCATCATTGGAAGAATTTGAAATGCATCCTCCGATATTCCCGTGTGGTGAGAAGGTCTGGTAAAATGCTTGTCAACTTCTGGCTATGGGTCGATTGAATTAGTCTCATTTTGGATCACATTTTTAACGAAACCGTATAACTGTCGGCGGCGTATCTCTGACTAGACTGAATGGTTTACTTCGAACTGAGAGCCGACCGTGACTCCTAGGTGGCGACTCTCTTTCCTTCACTCTACCGGATCATATATATTATATATATATATATATATATCCATATATATTGGTAAGCTATATATATGATAACATATTTAGTAGTATCAACGAGAATATATTCTCGATGGTAGTATATTATGTATGAAACAGGCTTTCGTCGCTTATTACCAAAGGTACAATATGAGTAGTATCTTTGATATTACAGACGTGTAGATTTAACCCAATACATAGAGCTTACATGCGGAAATAAGATTTCTATCATGAATTCTAATTTCCCATCCAAATCAGGAAGTCTTCATGCTCTAAGGATGTCGTTAATAAGGGCCACCTAAATTATTAATGACTAATATATTATGTCTAAGCGTTGAACCTGAGGGGTGGTTTCTGGAACTATGGTTGGGTTACCTCTGTTAATTAGTGCATCTTACATTAGTAACGTTAATGTTTAAAAATGAAGTCTGAGGAAATGGCGAAGGTGGAAGGAAGAGGAAACATTGCATCTTAGTAGCAAACAGTAGCAAAGCGAAATCAGCTTTGGTTTTGTAAGAAAGTAAACTCGACCATGCCTTCTTGTTTGGGCAATCAATATACCTCTTTCTCCAGAGACCAAATATGAGAAATGTACATGTATGCCGTTACCGTCCGGTTCTTGGACGATGGTCTATGTAATATGCAATGATTGCTTGTCCATTCATCTTTATGTCGATTGTCAGTTTCATCTCATATATGAAACAAGACACATTTCATTTATTCATTTGGAATTAATCAAAACTTGTGCTATTATTCGGATTCAAGTACTAGCTATCTCTATTAGGATGGTTGTTGCTACAAGATGAGTTAAACCTCGAGGCAAATGCTACTTTCAACAAGGGGAGATTTGTCTAAATTCCAGATCAGCAATTTGTTTCGTGAAGAAAACTCGTTCTCAACATTTGATGAAACAATGCCTTGTGATTAGATGGACGATTCCCATCAAACTTTAATTAATGATGATTAATTGTTATCTAGGGAGGAATTGCAGACAAAGCAATTAGTCTTTCATGTTCAATATTTAAACTCATCACCCAAATATATAAATTTATACTCTTTTCATCCATATCAACTAGGATTTGTAGTTACTAAGAGTGTAAAACCCTATACTGATTCATATTTAAATGTGTTTATAGAATGGTATGCTAAATATAAACGTATTGAGGTTATGATTACATTTATTTTCACAACTAAATTTTTAACCTGACATAGACAGTGCAAGTGCAAGTAATTTAATGGTGAATCTTTTTTTATTTTCTTTGTCATTTCGTGGAAATGGTGCTGTTTCGGGAAATAATTGTTAAATGTTTGGACGTATGAACTGATTACTACATTATTCATGCAAACATGAAAAGTTTACACCTGTCGTAGACAGTGTGGGTGCAACTTGTTTTCATTGCGGGCGGGCAAACAGCATCACCCAGGTCCTCAATGAATTATGCTCCACGTTTATCTCCCTGTTTGCTGCGATACTGCGATTACCTATAGCACAACCTGAGGGTGTTGAAAGGCATATATTACCAAAGTCAATGCCCGAAGTGATGGTTTTGCGGAGGAATTTGTGAAGACCACAGGAGTAGAATTAATGGCAATGATGGCTTATTACATGGTTCTTCCTCGAGGATCCTTTACCAAGGGACAAGGGGATGCTGACTGGGCTCGACTTACCTATGTATTCACCATAAGATATTGCTGCTCCAGTATTTGCATTACAATATGCCAGACGAAACAAATTAGCGCAGCTATTAAGCTATATTACAATGGCATGGTTGATCCTTCTCTGGCGTCCTCTGATGTCGCCTAATCGCTTCTGAATGTGCCCGACTGTAGAGGCATTTGAATAGAATGCCTTACATAGTCTAGGGACAAAAGGTGGGACTAGTCCTCTTCCTTCGTGTGGTAATCTGTTGACTGACTCGAAGGATGCATCAAAGACTACATCAAAGTCAAATTGAGGGAATGATGAAGCTTTATGAAATCTACAATTTTATGAAATCTAGAAAAGGAGAAAGGATAGAAGGGTATATCTTTGTATTAAAAGGGTGACGTATGGGCGTATGAAAGAAATGAAATCCATACATGTACTAGTATTATATTTGGGAAGTAGCTCCTACAACCGTTATCCAAATGACATTAAATCTGTTTGAGGTATTTCCAATATCTTACTTGACAAGGCATTATACAGAATTGTGAGCCAATTAGTTCTGACCATTATTACCATCTTTATTATGGTTGTGCAATTTCTCAATTATCACAATGGTATTGATGTGGCGCAACATACATGGCAGCAATTAATATTAATTCAGTGCAAAGAGTCAGCACTCCAGGGCAGAGGCAGAACTAAACTTTGTAGTACGACCTCCCTACACCCTCCCTTAAGCATTTTGCCTGTGGATATTGCCAGTCCTATTTCAGGGCTCACTTGTCTAGACCATTCTACAGACCTGCATTTAACAGACAATAACAACAACATGATGAGGTTCAGCTCTGATATCGACCGTCCGTTAAAACCACACTTTTTTAATAGCAGGAAGAAAAGGATGTATGCTACGTTCCTACTAACAGCCTGTATTCAGGCCGGGACAGAATATTTCCAAGTTTTAAACTAATTTTGTCCTTGAGGTCAAATTGACATGCTCCGGAGGCTCTTGAAAATGATGGTAATAGCCAATTCATAGTAAAACTGATGTATCCTAGTTTGGAGACTTTCAGAGTCTATCTCTCTTTAGGCTAGTGATGTATGGCTAGGAGTTGTAGCAGTGTGAAAGTACTTTTAACCCAGAGGGGATCTTTGCCTATGTGGAGAAGGTGCCATCTCATTCCTGCTTTTACTACTTTCCATCTCCTTGGGTACGGGCGTCTGTATGGCAGCTTTCATTCCCATTACCTTAAATTTGATTTTTCACGTGTTTTCTCTCTCGCCATATTCCCTACTTCTGAATACCCATTCCTTATTCCTTGCAAAATTGGATACTTGTATTTCAAATGCCTGTGTTACTTCTAATCCCCCAAGGTGGTCTTCTATAGATACGTATGTCTGTGCTACTGTGGGCGTTCTGTGTCGTCACCTGGAATAATCCTTGAATGTTTTCTAAGGTTCCCCTTTAATTTGACTTGGTAATTTAGTTTCTCAAATGTTTCGTGGATGAATCAATTTCTACCTCTGAAAGGACATCATCTATCAGGAGCTAAGAACGTGGAATGCATTGCCTATTGAACTACGAGTCATTGAAGACAAAACTGTTTTTGATAAAAGAATTAAAGAATCATATACAACTAAATTCATAGAACTATGACAATGTTAGGATAGAGTTGTAAGGAAGATTTTGATCTGATTTTACTGTCCTGAAATTGTACTTTTATTGTGACTAGATTGGGTTATTATAGGGAGTAGTATTTTTCTAAAGACATTTAGTACAACTGAAGGCAACGCGATAATACGTTAACTTTGTTTGGCCTGGAATGTAATTTAAAAAATTGTTCATTATTATAAAAGAAATAAATATCCTTGATTGAATCCATATCTATTAATGAAAATTAAAGAGCAGCGGTAAACAACCTACTCGAGACAATTAAGGCAAGTTTGTGGGGTTGGGGCTTTACCCTCTACCGTGAAGTAGGAGACAAGTCATGCTATTGTTGTTGCTGATTGGATTCTGTGATGCTATTCTGGCATCTTCCAGGGCCGAGAGATTATTATACCCCAGTTAAGCACCATCAGTGCTGCTTTGGCATACAGGAATGATCTAACCTTCCCGTGCTAGAGAATCATTGAGCATTTCTATCAATATCTCTCTCTCTCTCTATATATATATATGTATATATATATACTCAGACCTCTGTGTTATAACCCGCCTAAGGAACAGCCCGCCCTTGAAGATTGAAGTTGCTTTATTTACCTGGGTATGTGATTAATTAATGTCTGAGGGAAATGTTGTGGGAATAGTGGAAAAATCATTCTGCCGTGAATGTCATATACTATTCAGGTTAATATAATAATTAATATATGTTTATCATATTTGGACACCATATTAACCCAGGTCTAATAATAATACAAGGTTATAACCCCCGAGAAGTCTGCTTGGCATAGTGCAAACCTGCATAAAATTGTTAACTATTGATTAGAGTAAAGACTAAGTACTCTAAACCTATTGCCAATAGTGGCTTGATTATAGTGGCACTAGTATTAGTATAACAGTTCCTCTCCCACCTCGCGTATGATGGCGAAGGTTTAATACTCATCCTCCTACGCTGATGAATGTGATTATGAACCACCAATACATGCAGTGTGAAGACCTGACTAGATCATTAAAACCTGAAAAAATGAAGATAACATTAGGTCGGAAACATTCCGAGAGGGCCGTCAGGTTTGATTATGCCACCTAAATTAGACTCTATCAAGTTGTTTCCAACTTGAAGCTTTAGAATTTCTGGAGCGTTGCTGGGTGGGATATTGTAATTAAATACTGTACTAAGTCCTACGGGACTTAATGCTCCAAGTTTACACCATTTTAATGGTTCGCTCTAAAGCAATCTATCATTGAAATAACCATAGTTACCTAGGATGTAACTACCCCCTGTAAATGATGCTGTCGCTCCATCAGCTGATATAAATTAGAGATACTTGCCATATTATTCGAAGAATATCGGATATAATCATAAAAAGACTTTTTGTCCAGGGGACATTATAACTTTTGAATATTTGTTATTCCATCCTTACCTGACAATTGATATCCCCATGGATAGAGAATTGTTTTTCTATTTTGAATTCTTTCTGTTTGTTATCAATTAAATCATAAATATTATAATTATAACATTATGTTCTAGTTGTTTTGGGAGAGCTACTCTGTTTATCCCAACTAGATTCACTCTCTTACCTATAGTTGTCTCGGCTCACAGCCTCTCAGATCATTCATAAGAAAGGTATATCAGTGATTGGACACATACTGCGCTAATGACTTTCCTGGCTTTGGATAGGCGTCTTAATGGAATTGTAATGTCGGTTTGGAGCGAGAGGCTTTCCCTCAGTTTAGAGAGACTCTCTCAACTCTGAGCCTAGCATGTTACTGCCCTGACACTGATGCATATATATTCAGATGCAATGTACGATCTGATGGGACATTTTCCTGTTAATGACATTGGTGTAAATATCTGGGACTCTCAGGTTTGCATACAAGGTCGCGCCAAGCCCTCCATAACTATCCCCAGGGCCTTATCCTTATCATTATTTCCATTCATCAAGCTCTGGGACTGAAGAGCTGAATCCATGCTTGGAATTAAGAGCTATCCAGATGTGTGGACACGCTTTTTCTTTCATGCAGTTAGGATTTCAGCCATGTTGCCCAACAACATATTGTTATTTCTGTCTCTTTATTTATGTCTGATACGTCTCTTTCAATCGATGGATGGTTGCATACTACCCCAGGAACTAGTAGAAGACCAACTGTAAGATCTGAAGTATGGCTAACGACATCCATAACGTGTGGACATACTTAGTGTACGCATTACATTTAACATGTACCTTAACCATGTTGCTGCAGCATTCCATAAAAATAATATTAGTGAGTAAAAGGCATTTGACGGATCTCTATATAAGTATTAGGTAAATATATGCCTACACGCACGTAAAAGAACCATTGCTAATCGGAAAGAGTAGGGCATCGCATCCCGTTAGCATGTTTCCTTTCCCGCCCTGATATGACCAAATATATACGAAAGTATAGTGTTAAAGAGGGCATAACCCACTCTCATATATATATGCTGTTATTGTATATATTGGGTAATGTATGGTTAAGATCATACTATCTACGGGTGGCCATATACCGTTTCTACTGCCCATTTTCTGTACCCGAGGAACCCATGAATAATAGAGAGCATGAGGTGGATGTGTATCGTATGGATATTTCTGTGCATTATCTTGGGCCCCTAAGCAGACATTTATCAAGTTATATGGGTTCTTCTCATGTTATCATTTGGTTGGGAAATGAAACTGTTTGTGTTTGACTCTTGTGGTCCCAATGTCCCTTAATACCTATATATGTTACCTATATGTGTGTTAACCTCTATTCTGTAAATTATGAATACAAATTTTCAGCGAAAAAAATATATACAGATACATGTACATGCATGTATCATGCATGCATGCATGCATGCATGTATGTATGTATGTATGTATGTATACGTATGTATACGTATGTATACGTATGTATACGTATGTATACGTATGTATAGTCATAAATCATAAAAGAAATTGTACCACTCTACAGAGTACCTCCTCCATTGTGTGAAATGTAACTGAAGTTTCCCCTGCTTTGCTGCAAAGGTGTTTCTGGCATTGCATAAAGATAAGACATCATCAATCACACCTTTCTTTGACTTGTACAGAACACCGGTCATAGTAAAAGGAAACTGTCTGGGCTGGAGTGGGGCTGGAGTGCATATATATACAATAAATCCCAGAAGCCAACAAGTCACAAGTCACGTTCCATCAGCTTCTGTCTGTTGTAGGACATCTGACTAGACAAAGGTTTGTCCTTCTGCTTCACAAAAACATAGAACTGTGTAAGGGTAAAAGCTGATTCGGTGTAAGTGAACTGCTGCTTGGATGATTTTTCCTCGGAGAACATTTCACGTGTTGGCGAGATCTCGACGAGAGCTGAATTTCGCTCCCCACCAACAATGACATTCCCCTAAATAATTTATATCACTTTTATATCCTCTCTTCCTGCTGGCGTGTATCTTGTATATCTCAGGTGACCGTTATAGAATCGGAAGAGGATCCACTTTGGTAATAAATAAACTGTTAGCTTCATAGATCATCTACTTTAAGTTTTAAAGGTCATGCCTCTCTTAGACCATGTACCTCTGTCCAATGAAAAGGATAGCATTATGTAAGTGTCGAGAGGTTATGAAAAACCTGTCGGAGTAGGTTTAGTGCAACATCCTTGCAGCTTTCAATGAAAACTTTCCAATGAAAACCTTCTGGATCTTCCTACCTAATCATGACATTGTTTACACAAAATGTCCGATAAACTGTCCACGATAGTTATTGCCTTGTCAGTATACGTCCCCGTTATGGGACATAAACAGACCTTGGCATATTGGGCACAATTTATAGTGTGATATTTTAATCTTCGATTTCATCAAATACGACGAACATAGTCTGTTGTTTGTAATTTCAGTTATAATTATTAAATTCTTTAATAGAATTAATGAAAAATGCAATACCCCACAGCTAATTTTATATGGTTGTTTATATCAAATAGGGCATGTGATTTCCATATTGGGGTAATTTCAGATGCCCCCTCAACCCTCCGGCCCCTTTTACAATTCTTGGCTTCAGCCATAAGCTGTCCAGGCAGCAACAGTCACCGAGCCAGTCTATTGTCAGGTTGCTCTCTGTGAAACTTACATTCTAATACATTGGCCAGACTGTAATTGCTTTTCTCCAGAGAAGAAGCAGTTGTATATATGAGAGTAGATCGCGAATAGTGCCATCGTACCACTGTCTAGTAACAGGTACGTGTATGCAAGCTCCATGTTCCTGGGAATAATCTATGTTGCATTGACTTAATAACGTTACTCCTGGCTGTAGGAAAGACATTTTTCCATTGTTATTTCTAGGATAAAATATATTACTCCCGTGCAATACACAAGAGCAAGCAGGAATGACAACCCTGCTTATTTTCGAATTTTAGTGTAATTATAGCGTGACCTCTGGACAAAATAATAATTGTAACCGCTCCGAGAAACCAAAATTTATAGCCATGGGTTGATTTATATCTTGTGATTTCATGTTGGCTGAGATAATTATTTTCAATTGTCTTTCAACAAGAACAGCTTCAGAGGCTTTTTGTCTCCTGAATTAAGGTTTTGGACATCCTTCCTTCCAAATATGAGAGACGAGATAGTTAAGCTCTTGAAGTAAGATGCGGTACCCCGTCCCAGCTGCCAGGCTGCTAATTTAATCACGGGAATGGATACGCATACGTGAAAAATAGCATGCCACTTTTGTTCTGAATGAACCAACAATACCAGCGAAAAGCAACCAAGAAGCTATTGAATTGTAATATTTAATTGATTGATTGCTTTATGGTTGAAAAATACATTAACGCCATTTCTCACACGAATCGTTGAATCAATTATAGACGTAATAGGGGTTGAATCGTTGAATCAATACTTATGTTATATTAGCCATATCCCAAGCAATATCTTAGATATTCATATTATCTCATCTGATTGTGAGTAATGTTCGTTTTTTCCAAATGAAATAGTACTATTGTGAATAATATCTATACTATCTATTTGAACCAGAGTAATGTATCTCAAGTAATGGTTTATAGATATTAGTGTAAAGATCTTTATTGTTATGGTTATATGCTTAGAGAAATGCATGTATTCAAAGATAATAGTATTATCTTTGATGTATTTAGGAATTCAAAGGTACTCCTGGAAGAGCTGCCATTTGACAGATGGTGTTCACCTATTTCCACTGCATATCACATAATATGGAAATACAAATAACTATATGTTGATGTATACATTTATAGGATTGTCTGCCAATTACTTAAACAGGCTGGATATGCTTTTTAAACCAACATTCAACCCTTCAAACCTCTATCTATGATACTAGTCACGCTGGACCGAGCCATGAATTACTGTTGCACTGATGCATCTGTTCGGTATAGCCTATCCCCTATAGAGAGGCATGGCTAAGCTATCAATAAATAGGAGACTCTTTTCTATCGGGTATGCTGCACCTATCGCTGACATGATACCACTCTGAGGTGAGAAATAACGATGCCGGGCGGATCATCATCAATATGGCCGCAATCTAGGCACGTGATGAAATAGCATTATGAGTTGCTATCCTAGGGTGGGTAGCTATCGTCTGCAGTGCCCTTAATGGTCTTAACAAGAATTAGTCTGCCTTATTAGGCTATCCCAGGCATTATAAATGCAGAAGGACCCTGAGCCGTGCTTGTCTTCCAAAGTTTTACAAAGTTTACCAATAGTTATCAATCATTACTCGCTACTTATCAATCCATATTCGCTTTGAAGACTTGATCGTTGTTGATCCTAAAAACTAGTCGACTGTTAATATAAAAAAAAACAAGACAACTAGGAGCCTTGGCTTGTGAAAGATTAAATGATTTGTGCGGGCTTTATGGCCTGAAATATTTTGTATAAGAGCGTAATGTTTCAGGGCCCTAGATTTTTTTGGAAGAGATCTACATGTTCACGTATCTGACTTATTTCTTCATTGCCAAAGCAGTCATTCCCGCCAACCTCCTGTCTAGAAAACTTCCAGGTAACCTTCTAGTATCTACGGCATTCGCTACTCAAACAGTAATTCTTTTACTTCTTTTCATCCAATGTTTTCTATGGCAGGAAATCTGTTAAAGGTACGGTAGTTAGAAGTTGTATCAGTCAGCACTTATTGTGCACGTTTAGTTAGAAGTGAACATGAATATTTTACAATGCCAAAGGGCGTAGTGTCTACTAACTAAGTACAAAAGTTGCTGATACAAGCACGATGGTATGTAAACTTGCCAGCACTGTTCTTGGCTTACCCCAAAAAAATCATTGATAAACTAAGGCTTCCATTTAGGCGGGGGGGGGGGGGGGGGAGGGCAGTTGGGAGAGACAGGCGCAGACATGTGTCGAGTCAGAGTCAGAGACAGACACGGCGATGGACAGATGTACTAAGATCGATGAGTATACAAAACAACTTATGGAGAAATAAAATGTGGCCCTGCCAAAGGAAACGAACACAAGAAATGGTAATGTGGGTTTTCAAAGTGGAATTGATTGAGGAAGAATCAGACAAGCACTTGCATGATAAGGAAGATGTTGGTACGGATTGAGAGATAATTATTTACAAAAGTTGCTGAGTTCATGCTTATCAATATCCGAACCTTTCCATATAATGATCAGTTCATGCATAGTGAAGATTCCCTCAGCCATGCATGCAAAGTTTTAGAATGTCCAGACTGTAAGATTCATATTCCATGACAGATAACCGTCGTTGAGCCAGCATTGAGCTAAAAAGCGCGATGCCCTTATGGAAACAAGAGCCTCATTCTGCATGCAAGGCGCACATTCATCTTTGGGTTTTAAATAAATTCTCCTCGGCTCTATTACATTCCTTGAATTTGCCTGTTTGGCCAAACGTAATGTCTGACTGGACTGGGGTGGATACAGGTTCTCCCTTGGAAACGGTTGTGTTGTTATTACCGGCCCGATCATTTCATGATCTGTCCGACGCTTATAGTGTTCCTCAGAGTATCCAACGAGTATCTAAACATTTTTTATATTAAACGGATTCTATACTCGTGAATTCTATGCTCGTTGGAGTATCTGACGTGGGCATAATTTAACCACGCCTTTGCCTCAAAACCTTTTTCATTGATGACCCCAGATCTATATCTGATTTATTTCTTTAAAATCTTACACTTCACGGATATATGTATGGTGGATGAATGAATTTTAATTTGATTTGAAAAGTATCTCGATATGAATTTACACACAGTGCTGTTCTCACCACAACCTGAGGCATTTTATAAGATATTGGATTATAATTATAAAGAGCGATTAGAATGACATAGTAGTTGCAAAAGCTTGAAGAGATAATACTAATTACAAAAAACAAATTATCATCATTTTGGGGTTTTGGACTTCTTAATAAAATACAAAAACAATATATGAATGATATGGGGAGTATGATATTTATGGGGGGGGGGGGGGGGGGGGAACACGTTATAACCACCGCTTCCCTCATATTTTTGCCTCCAGTAGTTTAATGTTTGTATTCAGGTATCTGTAGATGTGGGCATCTAATGTTAAGGTGATATATATTGCGTACCCAAAGTATCCCTGGCAGGGCACATAACTCATACTTCTCACTTTCCACCATGTAACTCCATTGGGGGTCCTTTTTTCTGGGGGGTATAATGGTGCTGAGATAGATACAACTTTTAAAAAAGAGAACCTTCCTTCCCTTTGCCTCCGGCACCTCGGAGTCCTATGTCTTATAACGCGTTTCATTCTATACTCGTTGCTAGACGGAACCCAGAGGGAATTTGCTCCATTGAAGCTTTGCTATGCGCGATGGCCTTCCCGATAGAAAATCTCCTTACTGTGTCCTTTAACTATCCGAATTTTTCAGTTATAATCAAGGTGTTTAAAAAGCGTTTTAAGGGATGAGTTTTAAATACTAGTATACAATACTATAAACCAGGTTTCCTCGGCCATGAGTCCCCTATAGTGGAAAATGTGTCAGGACCTGCTCTTTCCAGAACCCATGTGGGTATAGTTCCGGGCTGTGCCAGTGTTAAGCTCTAAATCCATTATTCTTGCTCATATCAGCGATGATGTCATCCATAACATTTTTAACCCTTATAATATTTATCTTTGTCAATAAAGGATTTTTTAAGCTTCTAAACCTCACCTGCCAGCTGTAGATGTCCTGATAAAAAGGCCGGTTTCCATGAATTCATGAAATTTAATAATAGGATCGAGAAATTCCTTTGTGTTTTAAGGATAGTTTCTCTTAATATTAGAATAGACTTTTCTTTTTTAGTACTGAGACTGCACGTGTATGTATAGCCGTGTGGTTGCAGGCCTGTTCTATAGTAAACGCCCGAACTCCCCTTGGTAAAATATATCAGGTTAATTGATGGCTGCTGTTATTAGTTTGTCTTAACTTGTCAGAGGTATAAGTCCAAGTATTTAAAATAATCTATAGTTGGTCCCTTATCATAAAAGAAGCGCACTTATTGTCTGATAAATGTAATTAATAGGACCCAAGTGGGTCGCTAATTCAACGTTGCTTATCGACCAAGGACTTGTTGTTGCAATGTTGGGAAGATTAATATCTCGTGGAAATAATTTTGACGGTTCCCAAGATGGTTAGCATAATCATTTACTATCATAAATAAACTCTCATATGGAAAGAACCTAGTTACACGCTTGGGCTGTATCATTGAAATCACAGGTGCCATTGCATCACTTATTTTGTCTTGCCATGGCCTAGCATTCCATATATAAATATGTATTAGCGTCGCCCCCTGTGGTCTTCCTTGCTGCTGGGCATTCATTGTCACCTAGCCATGGACGGGCACTTCTGAAAAAGTGTGTATTGCCTCACTGAAGCCTATATTGGACAGGAAACCTGCAAAAGTTATCAGTATAAATGGTGACCAAAATAACTATATATATATGACAAGTGGAAGGCATATACCCGGTCGGTTCATTATTTTTTCGCCCATATATATAGTTTTCATAGAGGGGTTTCCCCAGCACCTGATACGGTTATGATAATAACAATGCTGTGGAATCAATATAAATCGTACCTTGAGTTGGTGCAACGAGTTTATAGGAAGTGTTAATATAGTCTCGTTGGTTGGTGGGATGGATTAAGTATCTATTTTTTGCATTATTAGAATTCATCTTGTCACTTCGCACTTAATGGAAACTAAAATTGAATTGGAAAATAAAAAGAATGTTGTTGATAATGGGCTTTTGGATTGCATCGAAAACTTGGCTTGACCCCCCCCCCCCCTCCCACACACACACACCTACAAAGCATACATGTTATGTGTATATTTGGCTCTCTTTGTAGTATTTATTCTTACTTGACTCTCTACGACTGAAGTTGCAACCTACCATAGAGGTTATGGATGACTCTTTCAGGTCAGACCTGTTTCAGGTCATTGAGGGCTGACTGCTTGCCACTCGATCACCTTCTATTGTGAATCCCAGCACAGTTATTCTGGCTAAAACTTATATTTAGTTTACGAACTGACCTTTCTTCTGAACGCATGTAATCTTGCTCCTACATTATTCATGTGTTTTAAAGTATCGAAGGTCTCAGTGTCAAAAGCCCCCTCCCATCAGAAGTTGTGCTGATGTCCCCACATTCACATTAGAGAAGCTCCTGAAGACTGATAATATATTTCTCGAAGTGTTTTTACATCGTAGAGAATGGCACATTCCTTCTGTCCTGACAGTTCTTTCAGAAATATGGTTGATTCTTTTTCAATATACAAGTATAAGGGATCTTTTAGAATATTCTTTGGTGTTTATTGACATTGACATGTTTATTGACATTGAAGTTTCGCTACTGCGATACGTTTCATTCCAAAGCTCCTATCCATAATCGAAATATATGAATGTCCATCTACCTAATGAACAGATTAATGAATTAAAAGCAGTGCTGACTTAAATTCTAGCAAACGTTATTGATGTATTCAAGGTAAGTCTGGGATGAATGTAAGAGATTTCCTCTCGTTCCATACATGGTAGATTTATGTATCTGCTGAGCTACTTAAATGGAAGGTCTGGTCACGTATTATTGCTGATATTTCTATAGTATGGAATCCTTTCGGCTTTGCCCATGAGTGATAGATATGAAGGAGTTGCCCCCGGTATTTATCTTCTAAGTATGAAATAAGTAAGGGATGTACGCCTACCCTTTCGTGGTGCCCTTTTTGCATATATTCTTTCAGTAATTAAGCGTTTTTTTCTAAAATATAATTTATCCAAACCGAACACGGTTTTGCTTCATGTGATTCTATATTGTATATATTTTTTCAATAGAAAACATCTGCATAAATTGATAAATGATCATAGCAATTTATTTCATGGGGATCGAATGAAATTGATCCCAATTACTCATTTTCATTTCCCCACTCCTCCCTCTGATAAAGGGTTGAAGCCCTTCCCCCATATATCCGTGTAATTACAATAGTAATGTAGCATTGTGGTGAGGTAGAAATGTGGTATAGACAAAAGGGTAGCCTCCAAGGTACAGTTCATCCTCTCCTGTGTAATGCCATCAAGCAATGCTTTTCATTATCTTAGAGTTTCTTTCTCCCTAGCTAATGGCGAGGGACCACAGCTTAGGCTGCCTCTACTTTAGTGAGGTGCATGTTCCTCCTGTGGTTCTGTGTGTATCTGGGATTCATTCTCTATGTTTCAACGCTGAGTGTCTGTACAAGGGTTAAACGTGGGTCAAACATATGCTTGCACTGTCACCTGCCAGGAATGTTTTCATTAATGAGGTGGAGGGATGATTATTTCACATAATATACCAGTATTTGGCTCAAGACGATGCGGTTAATGCCAATTCGCTTGGCATACATTCTCTTGACCCGCATGGAAAGTAATTCGGACATTGGGATTCGGTTATTGCTGGGATTCAGGTAAATTCATGTCCAGAGAACTGACCACTCGTTCCAATATACGTGATATAACAAGATCACCGACATTTTCCTATATTAAATCCATTTCTTTTCAGGTGTCTTATTCGATGTCAGTTAAGGCTTAAACAAACTCCTCCTACTCATCCCCCCTCGCCCTGTAGTGATCATAGCAATATCTATCACGGAGAATTATAATTTAGAAGCCCAGTAGTATCCAGATACGGTATAGGCGGCGGAGAACACAGCTTTTGCTGATTCGGTATAGGGGGAACTAACGCATATCGGACAAACAAGCATTGCCATACATATTGCACTGTGTCTATGTACGTTTTTGTCAATTGCATGCTTACTGCCAGTGAATCATGTCTCTCTGTGTTGACGCCTTGTACATGCACGTTAGGGAGAATCAATGCGCCATATCTGTGGCCAATATTAGAACACGTAGCTTCTTTTTTTCTGGGTGTATTCCGCATCATAAGACATGACAAGAGATTATGGATTACCCAGATGGTCCGGGAACATAGCGAGACTTCACAGTAAAGCTAGGCCAGGAAATAACATTTGCCCTGCTAGTGTTTGTACTTGCCATCGCAAACTAATGTAATTGGATTTGCCTTTGCCTCAGGGAGAATAACCTCTAGTGAAGTATAGTGTAACGAAAAATAATCATAGATGTTTATTCCTGCCTTGTAAGTGTTTTAACCAAGTTGGTAAGATCGCTTGGGATATGAGATTGCTTTTTAAATGTTAGATCGAGAATAGATTCATCAAAAGAGACAATGTAATTCATTGTAAGGATATTTTATTACATACGATATTTCTATGTTATTTTGGCTTAGTTCCTAGGTTATCCATGATGAGGTGGCCTAAGAAAATAGTATTATGTTTATTTCTCTTGGAATGACATTCATCAATTAGTAAGGAAGGAGAAAGAACGCGAGTAGTTGTTTAGGTATATTGATGAGCGTGTTTTCCGGACCCCTGGCATGTCCTCTAAGCATAAAAGTATCTATAGATTTCTTCTAATGTTTGGGCATTTCCCCTCCCTTGTGCATGTCATCTTTTATTGTTAAAAAGGTTATAATTCCTAAATTTATCTGCAGCAACAAATTTGACAATTTTCTCCCTTCTTTGCCCATACATTTAGACATGTCCCCTCATATACAATGCCTCTAAATTCTACTGGCAACCTAGATATAAAAGACGCGATATTCCAGAAACTGTTATGAGAGTCTATATTGTGGTTTCATGTTATACAGGGGAAAAATACTGTTACATGTGTCATATATAGTTTATTGTTCCATGTGGGTAACCGCAGGAACACACCCGGCCAGTGTTAAAATGGCCTTGTTATAAATATATTCTTCTCCTCTGTAGAATTCTATTCTATTTTCTATTTCGTTTTGGCAGTATGTTCTGATATGCAGCGTATGCGTACTCGTGTTATTTTGATACTAGAAATACCATTATAACTGCCATAACTGCATTTGTATTGAAACTAGACATATCATTATAACTGTCATAGAAAATTATAGAGTCCGAGTAAATCGTAAATCTTGAGTTGCATACTGCAGTAATTTATTATAGCACAATCCTAAAATTATACAGTTCAGTAATTCATTATAGAACTGTAGTTTATTTGCCACTTCCCGTGAATCGTATAGGAATAGTTAATGTATTAATTAATCAAATAAATGTTATATAATAATTATTTTGCGTCAGGACTATACTGTAAATAGACTATATAATAGTACATTTGTCCATTTATCTATACAATATAATCAAATTCATGGATACAAAATACACCCAGCAAACTGAAGTATTACGAATCGATATACCATGATACCTAGAAATGAATAAAGCCATATCCTTAAGCCTATCAATCTTGAGATAGAAAATGGGATCTTGGTGTCCATCCTGGTCAAGAATGGCCCTGATCTCAGAGAGCGGAAACTTCTACAATTATTTTCCCAGGCGACACTCTTGTCTGCCTCTGTCCTGTTCAATTAGGATGACTTGAGACAGCAATGACCGGAGCTGCCTAAGCCTATCATCTGGCTTCTTCCTCCCTCTCCTGCTCCTCATCCTCCTTCATTTTTTGTCTATTTTATCCAATATGGGATGAACACCGAAACTGACTCTGTTCAATGCTGATAAAATTCAGTCACCTTGTTTATACCTGCCTTTCAGAATGTCCTCCCCATAACAATATATTACACTTCATGTCCCTAGTAATTGACATTAATCAATTTGTTCCTACCAGTTGACATAAAAAGCACTGGCATGGTTTTATATATTGTCGTTCCCTTTAGGGATTTCCTGGGATTCAGAAGTCAGAATCCAGACTGTTCGGCCGTGTCTGGTCTGCCCGAGGCAATTTACGACGCCCCATCTATAAGGGGATTCCAGTGGGGTTTTTAATACAGAAATACAATCAATTTTCTCAAGCTAGAGAGTTGTATACTCCCGATTCTTCGTGACCTGTCTGGCAATATGTTGCTGACAAAATATATAAATCTGCGGGATTAATAAATGGCGACGTGATCTCCCCAGGTTGGACATGGGATCAGATGTCCGATGATTAGTCATTGCATGTCTAGTGTCAATCCTACCCCTCCTCACATCAGACAGGCAAATAACCGGTACACCCTCCTCCTCCTCTGTACTCCTTGAAGGACTTTTTAGAACTCTTAGCTTCATTTTGTATTTTGCTGCACATTAATGGTGTGCTCGGCCGCATTGACTCTTTTGCCATTGTTGTGGACCAGTTATCCCAGACTTATCAGTCAATGAAGAAGTATAGATACCAGTTATTTTTATATCAGCATTTACCATTGATTGTCATTCAATACCAAAGAGCTGCTCTTATTTCTAGAACAATAATACCGAACTTGAAGAGGCCTTGAGCGGCTCTTTTCCATGCCAAGAGGACACTTTAAACCATAGACACATTTTAATCACTTTCTTGAAATGACAAAGACTATAAATAGACATTGTATTTTAGCTGGAAATGATATCAAATCGAAGGTTATGCAATGAGAAGGCAACCTAAAACGTAAAACAACCTGCAGGGCACACTGGTCATTGACCTTAGCAAATGAAGATGGACTTATCTCATTTGGTGCCTAATAGAGAGGCCTATTTGGGGGTGATCCTGCATACAAATCAACCCCTAGCTACTATCTTGAGTTTAATTATAAATGTACCAGTAAGCCCAGGAATGCAGATCAAAGAATATAGTGAATAAAATAAAAGTCGCCATGCTCTTGGGACGAATCTTCAAAGAGTTTATTATATTTAGACTCTTTGCTTGAATCAATTGCGACGGCCTAGCGACTGTAGCTAGAGAAAAGGATGTATACATCTAGCCTGAGACTGATGATGATAGGTACACTGAAGCAAGTGTCTGCGACTTCACCATTGATATGATCACTATGCTTACAACAAAAAAGTTCTCAATGTAATTTCGCCTCTAAGATTGGGGAATACAACACCCTATTAGACCCAGGGAGTAACGCATCAGCAGGACCCGTGCTGGCCTAAAACATCAAGGGTCAATGTCCCAGGGGAGGTGATGAGAAGCTAGACAATAAAACCAGTCCCAGTCTGTCTGCCTCCCTGTCATTGCAAAAAAAGGAATACTAGCCTGTGCTGAGTTAGTTTGTACCTAATTTCCCCCAGTCAACAAGGCATTGGCGGTCTGTCTGTGAGGAAAATCATTATCCAGTCAACTCTTACAGCTGGATAGCCATCTCAAAGCGCTCTACACTCTCTTTCTTCCTCAATCTACTTTCTCTTCACAGTGGCTTCTCAAGCTTTCCAAACTTGCCTGTGAGTGGAGTCGGCGAAGCAAAGATTGTAATTCATTTTCACTCCGGATAGGCTTTACTGTAGTTTATCTGTACCGAGCTGAATACATTTAATTTTCATAGTGTTTTTTTAAAAAAAATAAATCTGGTCCTATAGCATACCAGTTGTAGTCCAGTGGCCAGAGGGGTGAACCTTGCTTTGGCGTCCATACGACGTTTTATGAGTGATTCTATATTTCCTGAATCTCCTGATTTCAAATCTGCCGGATGCAACAATGTAACCTTTGGGCAAAAAAAGTTATGACCATTTGAAAAAAAAAAGTTAAAAAATATTTTTTAATTCCTAAATAAATAAGATCTACTCTTTTAATACCTAAATGAACCATCTTTATTAAACCCCATGCTATTTTGTGTATATTTCATAATGGTTTGATATTATGATTATAATATTTTTACAGTTTGACCTATTTAATGACCTATTTACTTAGGAAAATTAGGTCAAATAGAGAAGTTTGTAAAAAAAATAAGTGTTACAGATTTTTTTTTATGCTTACATATCCCAAGAAGAAGAAAATGACATGAGACCCTCACAGGATGCTTTGCTATTTTGTAGTTAGGTAATAATGTGAAAATTACATGTAGTGGATACCAAACTCTTACTACAATACACTGTTCATATCTACACACATCATTCATATCTACATAAGGATAGAGGTCATTTCCAAAAGTAATGGTATCAGCCTGATTTTTTCACACTTTGTACACCATATCTAGTACAATTTAAATATAAATATTTTTAGGGGGTTTCCACACTATATATTTGTTATTTCAGCTTTAAAATAAAAAAAAACTTTAATATGAAAAGCTATTTGATATGGGAGTCTATGAGAAAAAGGGCTGTTTTAAAATGTTCTATCCATTTTAAGTCATAATTGTCATGACATTTGGTCTTTCTCATTATGTTACACTTTAATGGATATATTATTAGAAAATAACAAGAAAATGTGTGGTTTGGAGGAAACTTTAGGACTGTAGGCCCCTAAATTTGATAGAGACTACTCTGTCACTCACTGCACTGTGACCGAGAACTAAGCAGGAATAAACTACACTACGGTACCCTACGTTATTTCTCCTACATTAATCCGTGTTACAGTACATGTATAACATATTGGTAGAGAACCATCGATTCTAGTGCCTTATAAATGTTCAATTTGAGGCAATCTAAACAGGAACGCCTCGAAGCTGAACAAAGCCGCCAAGAACAAAGGAGAAAAGTAGAGGAGAAGAAAGAAAGAAAATGCCTGAAGAATACCCAGAAGAGCAAAATGACCACCACAGCTGATACAACTTCTACTACAGAATGGCCGCCTACACCGACAATGGCGGCAATTGGTGCAAATATTTGGACAGGACTTGGAGGCCAGCCGCTAAATCTGGCGCAAAACCTACAGCCGGACATGGCCAATATAATTGTGACTATAACCGCTACCATGAATGACAAAATGATGACTCTTCACTTTGCTCACCCATCAGAGAGATGACAATCAGTCAAGAGAAGACCTCCGACAAGACGAGGCTAGCGAAGCAAGCAGGCATCAAATGGACACTATTACCGCACTGACCAACACCGTCAAGGCCACCAACATCCAGCATGCCCAAGATCAAGGACGCTGCTAAGGAGAAGGCCACCAGCCCGACCAAGCCAACTGGGACTACCACTGCTCCTCCTGTCACCACCACCGGGCCGCCGCCTGCCTCTGTTGCAACGGTCACTACTACCACCTCCACCGTCACCCAGCCTCTTGCCAGCTTCAACTACCCAGGGAATGGAGTCTACCAACCTAGGCCGACACTGGTATCTAGTGCTCCTAAAACCACCGTCTCTAGCTCAAATACGCCCATTTCCTCCACGCCCCAGATCTTTAATACGCCCAACCCTAATATCCCCGCTCACCATATAATTACAGTGACCAGTAACGCCAATACCACTCAGACTACGCCCCAACCCAAAGTTTGAGCAAGTAACTGTATATCAGTCAGCTGGCGATTTTCTGGATGAGTTTAGAATTTACATCGCCAATTCATGCTCAAACAACCCCACCGCCCTTTTCCAAGCTATTTTCGGCTTCCATGGAGGTAGAGCTAGAGTCTGGTACAAAAAGCACATCTTCAAGCCAGACCAACCAGTGGACTTTGAAGATTTTGCTGCTAAATTCCTTGCAAAGTTCGACCAAGAGGATCCAGATCTGAACAAAAAATCCTACAGGAAGAGGTTCCAGGGTAGGAACAATCTGTGAAGCACTACTCCATGGAAATGGAGAAGCTACTGGCGAAAGCTCCCATACCTGAGTCAGTCACCATACATTATTATATTGATGGGCTCAGGACGGACATTGCCAGAGCCGTCAGGCATGACCGCTCCACCACCCTGCAACAGGCTGAGCAACAGAAGGAGAACAAGAAATACTCTTCTCCATCTTCCTCCTCCAGCTCTGGAGAGAAGAAGCATGACGGTGAGAATCGCTCACATAAGGACAAATACGAGGCCAAAAACTTGTCCAAGTCCAGAGATTCTTCTCAGAACAACAAACATCCCCGTTTGCCTCAGGCAACCAAAGCCGCAGCCGAAGCCGCCATTACTCTTCTGGTGGCCACAGATCTTCAAGCCACCCAAGAAGCAGAAGTAATCACCACAGATCAGGCAGCCAAGGCCATTCAGACTTCAAAAAGATGGAGGATCATGTTCCAACTCCCCATGTCAAGTCAACACGTTTCAAGATGCCGGAGGACAAGCAGCGATCATCCTCCAAATCTTCTACAACAGCAGAATGAGGGTCTGACTGTCAGGCACGCTATGTGTCTGGCGCAGAGGCATAGGGTCTACGGCTCAAACTGTCAGCTACCACATTCAATATGCCTCTCAAAAATTTCACCTCAAAATTATGGCGTTGAAAAGTGTCAAGCCATCTTGCTAGGCATCCATTTGAGTTATGTTCCTTCTGTTCCTTCTTATTAAATAAGGAAACAAGGGCAGCATGGTCAGTAAGCAATGTAAAATGCCTGTCCTCTATATAATGCCTGAATTTCTTAATAGCAAAGATTAAACCAAGGAGTTCTTTATCTGTGGTGTGGTAATTTAGCTCGGCGGACATCAGACATTGGCTATAATCCCCTCTGTCTGCAATTCTTGAGGATAATAAAAAGTAATGGATGAAAGGTAGATCCCCCCTGAAGTGTATGGTTAAGAATGCCTGCAGGTATTTCTAAATTGCCAAAAACAGGGGTAGATTTCATGACATTGATGATGTTCATAATTATTTATTTTTCTGGATCATCTTTATCGGGTAGCAATGTTCAATAGTTGTCTAAGCCCTTTCTGAAGATTAGTAGCAGTTTACTAATTCCTCTTTGCCATTGTTTTACAACACCATTATCATCAGCTTGATTACATGTGATACAAGCCTATCCCACTGAGTATTTTAGTTACAAATGGGCTTTTTTTAAAAGAAAACATGTTTAAGCATTAGGTAAAGATTTCTGACATACAGGGGCAAAAGTATAATCCATAATGCTAAGCTGTTATGCCTGTTTTGGAACATCTAGATTGTTTTGCTAGAGCTGGTTTGTCGCTTGAATAGTTCTCGTCCTGGCATTTCAAGTAAAGGCAAGATGTATAAGATGAGATGCAGCTTTTATCACATCTAACTGTCAGGTTAGGAATTGTTTTTAATGCAGACTTATGATCTATGGGTGACTAGTCTTTACATTCCTAGCTTTCAGAAATTATTCTTTCTGCCCAAGGAGATATAAGGGATTTATTAGCTGACTTGCAATGAAAGAAGCATTCATCCATCAGGGTCTATGCTGACTTGACCTAATTCTAACCTTATTTTCCAGATTAGATAGGTGATTAAATAGGTGACATTGTACAAATCTTAAATAAAATATACAACTAGAATGAAATATATTCAAAGTGTGAAAAAATCAGGCTGATACCATTACTTTTGGAAATGACCTCTATCCTTATGTAGATATGAATGATGTGTGTAGATATGAACAGTGTATTGTAGTAAGAGTTTGGTATCCACTACATGTAATTTTCTCATTATTACCTAACTACAAAATAGCAAAGCATCCTGTGAGGGTCTCATGTCATTTTCTTCTTCTTGGGATATGTAAGCATAAAAAAAATAATCTGTAAAACTTATTTTTTTACAAACTTCTCTATTTGACCTAATTTTCCTAAGTAAATAGGTCATTAAATAGGTCAAACTGTAAAAATATCATAACCATAATATCAAACCATTATGAAATATACATAAAATAGCATGGGGTTTAATAAAGATGGTTCATTTAGGTATTAAAAGAGTAGATCTTATTTATTTAGGAATTAAAAAATATTTTTTAACTTTTTTTTTTCAAATGGTCATAACTTTTTTTGCCCAAAGGTTACATTGTTGCATCCGGCAGATCTGAAATCAGGAGATTCAGGAGATATAGAATCACTCATAAAACGTCGTATGGACGCCAAAGCAAGGTTCACCCCCAAAATGGGCTTTGGCCACTGGACTATTGTGATTTAATTATAAATGTACCAGTAAGCCCAGGAATGCAGATCAAAGAATATAGTGAATAAAATAAAAGTCGCCAGTTGTGATGTTCTAATTCATTTAGCTCGAAAATCTTTGAACAATTGTTTATTCAAAAGTTAGATATTATCGGAATAATCGTTCGCACCTCCTCTTGTGTTGCTATTATATTGTTTTATATATAGGGTCTGCTAAAATTGCAATCTGGAGCATGAATGGAATGAATTTATACAATTATCGAAGAAACCGACCCGTGCAACTTTCACCATTGCACAATCTGATGCACTGTATTTATTTGCCAGTATTTCATTGAAACTTTTATCAAGTTAAAAAAAGAAAATTATATTTGCTAGTTCAAATCCGTACACAGTCAGACTCCTCGAATGACCGTTTTCCCCTGGGATGATTAGGATATTGATTAGGTTATTGATGGTATGGATATAATAAATAGTATATTCGGTCTGGATAGCTGGTAATAGTCCGTTTGACAGGCTAGAAGTCAAGCATCAAGCAGGGTGGTTATATTTCACCAAGTCTCTCCTACAGTATAGATCTTCTAGTGTGTCAAGTAACTTGTAATTTGGGTCGTGTCGACTTCCTAAAGTCATGATTAAATCCTATATTCATATTGTAAAGAATTGTTTTCATGAGGGATTTTCTAGTTATCAGTTTTATATTCTATTATATCGAACTGAATAAAGATTGTTTTTTAGATTGGAATTTCCCCAAAATATTTAATAATTTTTGGATATCATTTGAGGGAGAGATCTATCGGGAAGGAGATAATTTCATAGCATGTCTGATAGCCATATTTACATCTGCTGTCCAGATCCGACTGGAGAAATAGCCTAAATTGATTCGTGTCCACCCAATTTAACACAGAAGCATGCTAACATTGTGCAGGGCTATTCTTGAGGCTTGGTACAGGGCAAGAAAAGGGGGTTCCTTATGCTTCAGTGGGCGGTGTGGTCTATAACCCATGGTAAGCTTTTCTTGGTACTGGGTTATTCCTAGCGTCTGTCATGTAGTGTAAACGATCATCATTATGATACTTTGCTACTTTAAATTGAAGTTATTCGTTTGGAGCAAAATGATTTGAAGGAAAACAGCTTCATAGTATATGGATTTGTTTATTTGAATCATTATAAACTGACAGTATTTAACGAAATATACAATTCAACGTATCTAGGCAACAAACATTGATTAACTCCAGTTATCTTAAATGATTATTAAGTACGTGTATATATACGGCCTGGACAAAAGAATCAATCCGATGAACTTCCACCCCGATGAGACAAACATAGCGGCTGATGCTAGCCCCCTATTAATTGCAAATCCCTTATTGGCATCGACTGATAAAGTCTTGTGAGCTGCTCGCGGAGTTGGTTGTGGAGTGGCATGTCAATATGGGGCCATGGCATCATGCTGGGGGAACAGGCCTCCATCTTATGTTAGTTCCATGTTCATGTCATCCTCTGCTGATCACTGGTCAATGGCGGATAACGAATCTTGTTAAGGTCATATCCAATACTAGCTACTAACTACTATGGATCCGCCCCTAACATTGTGACAACCATATCAAGTTATAAATCATTTTATTGCTTGCTAAGCCGGCGGAGAAAGCTTCCGAGACAAGGTTCAAATGGATTGATATTTGTAGATACCAATATTCGTTTGGTTCATACAATGATTCGGACCAAGATGTTTGATGATGGCGCCTCATTCCAAGTGTAAATTGTTTCATTTCTTGTGTGGTTTGAACAGATCAGGTTTGTTTACCTGTGAAGGTTACTATGTAATAAAAATTTATGGTTTTACTATATTAAATATATAATTCTTTATGCTATCCCCGTATTCCAGGCTCTCGGTTATGGTTCCATTATAATTTATTCCTGGTCATGAATGCTACAAAATGGAGTCAATGCAGTTAGTTAGGAAGGAAAGGTTGAACGGGGAGTTAGTACCAATAAATCTTACTAGTGACATCCGAGTTCCATGTCCCCAAAATAATGTGAATATTTTGACCATCAGATATATATACTTGGGCGATGCCGCAATATCAGGTTCATATCATTATGGTTTATATGGTATACCTCTTAGATGATAGATAAGTGTATTCCAGGTTTAAATATAATTCTCTTGCCAGGTCATAATGTGATGTCAGGTCACATGTGATTTGCCTCTAATGAATAACCTCTTATATGTCAAGATTCGAATTACACTGTCACATATATATCATTTCATGATATCTTATACCACAATTTCAATGCAGTTTTCAAGGCTGATTGGTAGTTGTTGACCTGTTTCCCTGTTGCTTCTAACCAGTGCTTGCTTGCAAAGGCACCTGTTGTCTTGGTAACGGTGGCTAAACAAGCAATTTCCCCAGTTATGACAAATACAGGAGGACTTATATCTCCTCCTGTGTATGGGGGAGAAATGGAATTAGGTTCGTATAGGGCTTGCACAGGGCCAATCATTTCTGTATGATTGCCTGACTTAAATCAAGCTTACCTTTCACCAGGTGTGAGGGATAGCCACTTAATCTTATCGATGTAGTTGAGACAGGTGAATATCGCATTAGGATCATGCTGTGTATCTGTATGTTCGCATTATCCTCAGAGGATATTAATATAACATTGAGGACAATATGGCTGTAATATCCCAAATATATATTAACAAAGATGTGCGTTATCTAGATGGGAAGATTTGGCTTATGTCGTAGGGGCCATTAAGTCATAGATCCTATCTTATTGCCCCTTAAAATCGTAAGAAAATTATCATGTCGGCAGTTAAAATGTAGCTAATGGTTTTGTAGCCAATCTTAAAGGGCATTATTACGGTTTATGTCATTCAATAGCTATATATTTTACATAAATGGTTGGATCTGCTCCGTGTATATTTGGGATAGGCTGGTGGAACTAATATATATATATAGGTTTTAGATCAGAGACCTAAACTATATGAAAGTCGGCATATGTAGATCACGATTGTAACATCATGAAAAAGTAGGGGGAAGCTTCCCTCATGGGAGGCCCTTATACCCATCTCTTGGTGCGTCCATTATTGGAGTGTGCTTGTAATAATGAAGCATCGACCTTTAATAGAAGGAGGGGAGGTGTGTTATGTAAGGCTATAGCGGAAGAACTCAATCAACCGATTATTTCAGATCGCTGTGTACATTATATAAACTGACCATTCGGGGGAAATTCAATTTGGATGTTTGAAAGCCTTTTCTATTTTAATAAATAAACCCTTCCCCCTCCAAACCCCCAGATTTGTTATCCGTTATTGTTCAGCCTATTAGGGTTTTCCCTGTTTAACTCTAATATACATATTCTGCAGATTTATATTTGTTGCATTTAATTATGGACAATTACACAGAAGTGAATATCTCAGATGTACGAACGGGTTGTTGTACAGTTATCTGGTATACAGGCGATTTGGTAACACTCAACGATTGGTATTCATGGAATTAAGGAATAAAAACAAGACGTGAATAATACTCACCAAGGGGGATAGAGATTGCATCCCAAATCCCTAACTATGACGCAGCATGAGTCATATTTCATCTTGAGGTTTCACCGTGGAGTCCACTGGTGTCTGTGAGCGTCTGTCGGCATAGAGTACATTTCATACTGTAGGATTTTCAGATCAGTGAGTGGGCGTGATGAAGACAGTAGTAGTATACTGCGTGTGGGATGCATTGCAATGTCCCTCCTTTGATGTCCCCCATAGGTGGCTTTGCATAGTCTGGGCAACACGCAGTATACAAGAGTATAGCGAGGCCACACGCCACCGGTACTGTCCCTATTTATTTGATCACCAGCTATCACTTCTTACACCACCTTTTACACCTCCTATCATATCATAAGTCATATATTAAACGATTAAACAAACCACTGCCTTCAGCCAACCTAACTTTCCCCTATCATTTCTCCCCCACCTCCCCTATAGATCTCTCATATACGATGGTTCTCTATAGATATTATTCTCCCTCCCTCAGTACACAACTACCCAGAGTGTATGTACTATTTTTACTATAGCACCACCACGCCTTCTCCTTTCACCAACGCCCTAACCATACCAATCCCTCACTGCCTCCAATACACAGGTCTACCTCCACCACCACTTCCTCCTCCCGTTCACTACTTCCCTCACATTACTAGCCAATGGGGATCTGCGTACCATCCCAGCTGCAGCCAGTGGAACCGTCCTCCTCCTAGTCCTCCTCTTTCTCTCATACTCTTGAAACTCTCATTGCTCATTCCTCCTGGGTCTGGAGCTAGACCCACCACATACACACCAACGAGTTACTCCTCTCCTCCTGTACAACACACATCACTCTCCCTCCCACCCTCTCTCATACACTTATATACAAAGAGATACTACATGTTGGTATTGGAGCCTATTAGAGTATTACTATGTTACAGTATGTTTTCATTGTCTACCTCTGGTGGCTCTCCCATTGAGCAGGTTGGAAGGGATAGCTGAGCTGATGCATTGACTGTTATACACACGTATCCACCACTCAGGTGAATACACAGGTATTATGGAACAATTGTTAGCTGGACATACACAAGCTAATGGTGATTAGAATAATAGGTGATGAACAGTTACAATAAGGCACATCATATGATACCTTTACATGCCTTATGTGCTGATCGGTAACAATATATCAGCCAAATGCTTAGTGGACTCTGCACAAGTCACCGGACAAGTCACCAGCTGCATTGTCTATCGATAGCAGTGGTATCAGTCTTGCCCATTGGCACCAGTGACGGAGGCTTCCTGGATCATATTGCAATACATTGTGGCTCGAAACCCAACTCCAATATCAACACCACCAACACAAACTCCACGTGGGCTATGTGTACAACAAGGCTTGTCCCGCAGCGCGTAATGACATAGACCGCTGCATACAGCCATCTGAATATTAGTAGTACTACTAATTGTATCATCACTTCCCGACCAAGCCATGTGTGTTTGGAATATTGAACCTACCGTTACCACTCAGCTTTGTAGGCAGCCCGGGATGATTGGTCACAGCTCCGACCACTCATAATCGCTGCTTCTGTCGGAATTACTACCACACCACTATTACAACTACAACTGCTGTATATATATCCAAACCACTGTTTATTAATTTAAGAGTGTACAAAGCAATGCCTATGCTCTGTTATCCACCTGCAATTGATCAACGACGTTGTGGATGCCATTCATATATTGTGTACACATAAGATGCAGTGATCCAGTTCTGTAGCAGTGTACATGTGTATAAGTAAACAAGGATTCTGGTCAGGAGGAGGAGGAGGAGGTGTTGGCGCGGAAGGTGCTAGATTTAGAGCTACAGGAGGAGGGGGAAAGAGGAGACCAGTGTGCATGGAGGAGGAAGGATCATCTCTGCTCACCTGATGAAGGGAGGCGAAGAAGAAGCAGCAGCTAGGCACCCACAAACCCTGGAGTAGCCGCCCTGGAGGAAGGAAGGGTCTAGGTGGTGGTGGAGGAAAACTAGAGGAGGAGAGTGTGGCATGATGATGGTCCGGATGAAGGGTTAAGTTAAGGAACATCCCAGTGGATCTATGTACCTTGTGTCTATTTTAAATATTTAACACTGCACCGGCCGGAAATCTACCCTCTTCTTCCCCTGTGTCTATCTATACTTCCTGGGAGTTCTTCTATGATATACTATATATTGAAGCCCAGGATAGAATACCAAGGATTGATATATTTTGTGAATAATTCCAATATTATTAATCAGGGAAAATTTACATATATTAATGTAGCTAAAGCCTTGATGCCCTATACAGGATTATGCTTCGAGTTTAGGAAGTAAACACACCTGTTAAGCACTGTGATCGACTTACACATTGGATGATGAAGTATACATTTCATATCGTACACTTACACACAACACCCCTTGAAACGCTGTTCTACCTTTTCCATGTGTAGTCACTTATGTGTATACATTACATACATACATGTATGCAGTGACCAGTAATACTTATACCTATAAGTTGCAGTGACCTCTATGCAAGTATACCCCTGACTGTGATCGCTTTGGTCACTTTTCACTTGTACCGGATAACAAGCTCGAGGTCTGACTGGGCAGATCTCGAAGCAATAGCTCTCACATACTCTTAAGAGAGGGCCTACCTATAAGCCAACGAGGGAGAGAAACTTCACTTGGGTCGCATTGGAGAAATTATACATGTACTTGGAAGCTATCCAGTATTATTCGGGCTAAAGATTCCCCCCTCACCTGTATCTGACAACTCGCTGTGTGATGTGTTCGCGTTTAATGGTTCGTTGGTGTATACTCATGGAATGCCTGTTGTGACATCTGTTATCACCCTGGAAAGAAATCCTGCTAAATTGTGTTTAATTTTACTCCTGCAGGCACTGCACTCTGTTGACTGACAACACTTTGGTTGTGTTTTCTTCTACTCAGTCTCTCTCTCCATGCCTAATAGCTCTGCGTGGACTTGTCTCTTGAATCTCTTTATTAAATGGGAAAATAAGCGCTAGAGAAAAACTGTTGGAGCTGAAGAGTAAGAGAAGTCGCAGTGAGAGCCAGCAACAAATTGGATGTCATTTGATTGACGCCCGGTGTATTATCGCTACTTAAGATTCCCTATAAATTGTATCCTAACTTGGGAATTCTTCAGAATTATTTGGATTACCATTCATAGCTTCTTTAATCTGCTGGATCGTACCGAATGGCCTATGCTAGACCGCCCCTAGAAGGAATACCCAGAATGCCCGCTACTAGCGAAGCAGCTGATGCGGCCCCGGCCACTAGTAATAGTAATGGGAGAGGCCAGACTGCCCAAAAATGGGCTAACTTGCCCATCCAAGGAGCCCAGAACAATGGGGGCACTAGTGGCCGCAATGTTATGTCTGCTGCGGCAATGCTTTCTCCGTCTGATTCACATTCACCGTCCGGTGGCTCCGGTAAGTTAACAGCCTGATATGGTCATAAACTGGAACCATCCACCAGAATTTAAAATTTGGTTCTACCCCCCCCCCCCCGCCCCCCTCTAATAAATTGAATTGTTTAAACTGTGACTCATCTATTGACTAACGTTTCAAAGAATCGATGACCCATTTGCCTTATAAATGCCATTTTCTTCCGACCACTGAAGACATTTTCTAATGTAATGAATTTGTTTAGTGATAAACTATATAGCTATATATCTCCACTCATGGCTAGAATGAGATTAAAGGCCTTAACTCACGGGGAAAATTCCCTTTGTATTTGTTCAGCCTTAGAGTAATTTCCTCTTACTCTAAGGTTCAGCTTTGTTTACCATTTACACTAATTGCACAACATTGAGAAGTTCTTATGCAATTCTTTTCTTGTGCCACTCCCTTGATGTGAGAGGCAGTATACTACGCGTGTAAATGGTATTCTGTGCCTGTTTGGTTTTGGGTTTTTTTCCATTCAGGCCGATGATATATTTAATCATTACCACTTTAATAGTCCCTGATGCAGGGCTAAAGAAGCTAGACACGTTGGACAGATCTACTACGGAATAAAAACTAAAATTCCAAAATCAAAAATTGTCCTTCAATGAAAGTTCACAATCCACACAACCACGCGTTTGACCAGTTAGTAGTGTGACCACCCCGCTCATATATTTAATAGGTTACAATAAAATACGCTTTATCCTTCAAGGATGTTCTCAGGCGTTGCCTCGTCGTAGAGTCAACGCCTGAGAATCTACCTTTGTCGCAACGAATTAAAACGTATATTTACTTCAACAAACAATTCATTATATAATGTGAAGTATGAACTGATGTATGATTGGAGGTTTAATATTTGTTTTGCTTGCAACTCGATCCATGTTTATCTGGAGGACAGTTCTAAGCGCACCTGAGTGCATTTATTCTCTTGTAAGTGTCCTTCGACGAACCTTGCCTTACACAATGTAAGCATAAGTGGCATGTTTTAGTTTGATACCTTTCTTGTATCATGGTATTTTCCCGCCAACTGTCTGTACGGCTACAAACTAATCTTGATATGTAGTGAAATATTCGAATCTAACATCGAAAGTTTGTTCCTAAATCCATCGCTCACCTATATTGGGTTAAAAAATAAAGAGCAATGTCTGGTATTACCGATCGTTACCGATCCATCCCTCACAATACACCGCAACAATCGTTATTGACCAAAAAGAAAATATTTCTATACACTGTACAATTTATTATTGTTCTACACATAATTTAAGCGCTTAAAAAAGCTCCCTGTGGAAGTGTTGAAACCCCTCTCCACTGAGGCGTATTACTTGTGCTAGTTAAAAATGCAAACCATTTTGAAAATAAGCGAAAAGCAGGACATGTTTTCGTGTTGCAATCTATAGATTGGCCGATGTGTCTAGGCATCGATTAGGAGAGATTTTACTGCGTTCACATGTTAGGACCGTGACTTGGTGTGAGTCTGGTCTAAACAAAATCCACCAAGAAGCATGCAGCTTTGTGCAGTTTGTGGAGGAGGTTGTAGAGGACGAGGAAAGAGGCTGTTGCTTACAAGCACTGCTTTCAGCCAACCAACAGATTGTCATGTCGGCTGTAGGCCACTTGCTTTGCAATCTGTTAGAATTAAATCAGGATTTTGGTGATTTTTGCGAATAAGCTTGGCGTAAATCTAATCGAATACATGCTATGTGACTCACAAACATCCCTTTTAATGTGCCGTAGTGAACTAACTGTTCAAGTATGTTCCATGTTATCAACAACCCATCTATGTGTAAGACGAGGGATGAACACCGGTTGGAATATAAACTTGTATATTAATCAATATAGAGAAAGGTCTATGTATATCCATCTACTAAATATGGAATATCTACGTCCATTTGGATGATTTTTCTTTTCAGGCATTTGCCATGGTTTTGCTACTCCCCTATTGTGAAACAGCTGTTGTATGGGGAAGGACACAGCTGTGGATAATGTGCCCTTGCTTCTTTCTGATATAAGAGTCCTTCATGTCATACTCCATTTCCCCAATCGATGTTATACGTGCTTTCGACCATTTCAAATGCCAATAAGACATATTTATTTGAACCTGTTAAACTTGGTAAAACATTATCCTGCCGAATGTATTTTGTTAATTATATAGAAGTAGCAGTTTTTATGACATGCAATTTCGGTGATTTCTATTATCATTTTCTTGTTAATATTTCGACAACTAATGTCACACACACATTGCCATATATAACTATGCTGTGACCAAATTCAACCCTTTCGTGAAGTAATTCGATATCCGTGCTATGGATTAATAATCCTATGTGGGTTTCGTCATGTATCCTTCACTATACCTATATAGTACCGTGTACCGGATACTTGATCCTCAAAATTGATGAAAAGTCTAATAACTTTGTCGCTGGTCTGAGTGACTTAACAAAAGTTATCAAAATTCATGGAAATGAGATACCCAGACGAAACAACCCATCATCTACTTTCACTTGTAATGTAAGACACGTCTCGACATTGGCAGTAATGTTTGTAGAGCATATTGAGAATCCCACTACTGATATCCATATGAGATATTATCAGCTGGTGTTATTGTGTCATTACAATGCTTGCTTCATTAGTGTATGTCCTGGCATACCTTGTTATGGTGTGTCTAGGTCGCCCATGTAGCCCTAGACTTGCGTAAGTCTTTGATTTTTTTTGTTAAAAAACGAAATTTAAAAAATAAATCTCATAATATTATTAGTCAGCCTCGACTGATGAATCAAAGACTTTCAGGCATTAGTAGGCATGGTACCTGAGTTATCAAAGGTCGGCGTATGGTTGTATTTGCGTTAACGAACCATTGCTACTGATCGAAAAGAGAAGGGTATGGCACCTGTTATCGTGTTTCCTCTCGCCCTAGATATGATCAAAGATGTTGTTAACTAGAATCCCTTTGTATTATTTCTAGCATCATAAATGTATAGATCTACGCCCTAGTAAATATTCGATACAGAATAGCAATTTAAAGTAGTTTTTGAATTACCGTTGTTACTTACATACGTCATTCGCCCTACAGTATCCGTGTTCATCACACATTATATACAGATTAACACCTCCCCCAGTATTATTCATTTCATTAGGCAGACACCCCCACCTGCTACAATACCCAGACACTCGTCGATCCGTCTGTTGACATAATGTAAAAGCTTTTTCTACGTCAATATCACATTAGCTTCTGAGTACAGAATAAAAGCCAGCATAAGCTCACAAAGACTTCCCTTCCTTTATGTGTTATATGCATATGTATACGTAGGTGTCAGCTATTTTGATTTCTCCGTAGGGATATGCCCATTTTCAGCCCTGTCACTGTTCTCCATTGCTTAAAGAATTGGGACATTTTAGGAAGAATTGGTATGGAATGTCTCCAATGACTATTTCCTAGAATTGGTACGATGCAATGGGAGGGAGTCAGGATTGCTTTGCTTTTTTAAAACGTCCATCTTCGATCTAATGGTCTGACTTTGACTATCCAAAGTTGTGGTACCGTACTCTAGTGAGCCTTGTTAAGACAATTCATTCATTATTCTACCCTAGTTTCATTAAAGATATTCATGAGTAGCTACGGGTTTCTTCGTCCTATGTTTTAGACATGGGTGGGATACAAAACAGCTTTCTTTTTAGTTGTTGCTTCATAGTTGATCATTAATTGACTATACCTTCATGTATTTGTACACCATATAGGCTATGGGAGCAATCGGTCTTTTGGTAATAGATTGATATTTGGCGCCACATTTCCATATACATCCCTCCATCCCTTCCCAAACTTGAGAGTGGCCTCCCTCCTCCTCTTAACTTCCCTCCTCCACTCACACTTCTTTTCTATAGAAATACATAGCAAGGGCCATGCTATTAGTCATTGCACGCGCCTATTCGTCATATTGTTTTTGCCTTGTGTGTGTGTGTGTTGCACATATCATAATTATATTGTTTCTAAAAACAAATGCCAGGCAGTATTCAAGCTCCAGTGGTTTTCAGTTTGTGATACAGAAATCTATTACGGGGATTATTCTACAGTTTTCTCTATACGGATGGCTTCTTGCTCTTTATCGACGTTCCTGGGTATATTCTCTCTCGTATCGGCCGCGTAAGGGTAAGGAAGGAATAGTCCATGTCATTCTAGACGCAGTGATTTCAGCAGTCATTGCTGTGTGGGGTTGCATTTCTCTGGATTTATGCCCGTCCTGAACAATGACCTCAGTACTTGATCCGGTATACTGATGGCCCGCTTAATACTATACTTTATACAATGGTGTGCACATGTGTATTGAATCCAGTATTCGAGAAGTTTCAGCTTTTCAACCTGGAACACTACAGTAAATATTCCATCTGATCATCTTTTTGATTTTGTAAGTAAGTTCCAATATCCACCCGGCTGCATTCATGCCAGACACAAAACCTGTGTAATATAAGTTATTCTGTAATATCCATTAATTTAAGAAGATATTTGATTCAGAAAGACATTTAGCGTATGTGTTACACATGCACTATTCTCAGTTCAACAACTAAATTAATTAAGTTAAATAAATTAATTGGCTATGTTAATACCCCAGAAACATTTAACTCGTGAAGAGCACAAGAGCACAAGAGCTCTTCCATCCCACAAGCTGATAACATGCCAATGATTCTGAAAGGATTTAACTGCCCTTCGTTAGCACATGAACTCTAATCTTTCTTACTTTAATCTAGCTACATTAATCAAAATATGGCCAAGTAATACCAGCTTATTCTTGGACACTGTAACTGCAATTGCAACCTAGAAATACAATTCATATTCGTATCTTTACTAGCCACGCAGCGCACGGTCCACCATGGATTACATACTATTTTAGTAAATCAAGAAGCGGTAATAGTAACTCTCCGAGACTGGCATTCTGTCTTCGCGATATTATATTTAATAATTCCCTACCGAAGCACTGGAAGAATAAAACGCATACCAAAACTAAATTGATTGAATCAGAGAAGCCAGCTATGCTTTTAGTAGCTGCTGGCTGTGTGTGATGTGTTAGAGGAAAATAAGTCACAAGTCGCAAAATAGATATTTTTCAAAGTGTTTTATATCAAATATATCCATGCATTTCTCAGGTTACCATATGGAGTATATTTAGCGATTTAACAAGTAATTGTCCACCCATAGATAATACAAACTTTATTCAAAATAAAAATATCAAAAATAGAATATAGAAGTACTATCTATGTCAAATATGATGATATCTCAAAATCCACTTTTTGCGACTTGTGACTTATTTTCATGTTACAAACATATCATATATGTTTATGTTTTATTCAGTCGCATTCCATCAATTACAGACAGTGTTTTCAGCAGAGCTAGGGCTCCTATAATGTTGAGGACTTGGTGTAGGACGTCATGCATTAAGATACCTTGCACAGCCACCAGTCTTCCGTCACCGTCAAGCACTGCGTGTTCTGACCAACCTCTTCTCTCCATGATATATATTTATGATTTATTGCTCTATCGCTACTTAAAAAAGAGGGCCATGAATCATGTGATCTTATATTGCTATGGAAATAACTATTTTATTTAATAATATATGATTCCTGAATAATTTAGGGATCTTAGTTTTGCTATGTTTTCATTTTCATGCAAATTTCTTTTATTTTCATAACAAATTAATTATATTGAGTAATATTGTAAGTAATCGTTTTAGTCTCTGCCTAAGGTGATTATAGCCCTGATTAATTTAATCAGGATGGATCCTCTTTCAATATTGTCCAGCCTTCATTTATGAGGACAATATGACTCATCTGTGATACTGTACAGTGTTTTGAGGGTACCCAACTCTTCTCGGTCTAGCTACAATTTCTTTGACCACTCCTACCTCTGCTACGCAAATGACCACCATCAAAACAACTAGTTTTTATATACAAAAGTGTTGCTCAACCTGGATGGAGCTAATCCTAGTATGATGCTGGTTGCGAGCTGACGCCGGCTTGTAGCATTGAATAGGCCAAATCCCGCGAGACCATTGGTATTCATTCACTAAACGTGGACTTGCGAGTCTATGGCTTGATGCCTTTGGAGTTATTGTCCAATGCTTCATAGATTATGACTGGAATATCTCATCACTTGGCATGCTGTGGGAAGTGTCTATAACAGAAAAAACCCACCTGCCAATGAGTTGCTGCTAGTTAAGCTGTGCCATCCCTTGGGGTATATGTAAAAACATGAGAGCCGTCCCACACCATAATCTAATGTTATATTCATTCAGTCTTTTTCTGAATGCGATATATTCATCATTCAATAATGAAAAGGCATTCCCTCTTGTTTTGTATTTCCTTAAGTAAATGCCGTCATTGAATTACATTGGTAGGGTATCATGGGCCGAAATGCTTTGATATACGGTACTGTTATGAATGGAATCATGACGTTATTTTAATCTAAATTGTATTTGCTTTAAAAGAAAATACTTAGAACTTCCTCGGTTCACGGTTGCATTTTAGAAGGCGAGGAAATGAATAGGCTATTTGGTGGAAAGCATTAGAAACATAAACTATAGTAGATAAAACGAATCTCTGCTGTCTTGACTTTAATCTTTTTCCTGGTCGACCCTTGCCACCGTGACACCTTAACTCTTGTGGGAATAGCCTAAATCTTTAATAAGGAAAATATCCTGGAAGTACTAAGCTAGTGTGGAAAGATCTAGAGCACCACTTTTCTTCTTGCCAAACAGCCTTTCACTTGCTAGTTCAGGAATGACCCCAGGCAAACCTAATAGGATTCTAAACTATATGATACTGTGGGCAATGTCAGTTCAGCATTGCTTCTATGTATACCGAAACTTGCCTTTCTCCCCCAGTTTTCAATATTGTGGATTCTGTTTTCTATAGTACTGAGTGGGCCTACTTGATATATTCTGACCAAGGTATGTTGTACTGATTACGTACATTGTTTTTAACCTGAGAAATATTACCATATACTCATATCATACCTCTAAAAAGATCGTTTCTACCTGACATTTGATTGCCGAAAGAACTATTTGGTCATGAGCAATCACCTTGTGTATATATGACTGATGAATTGTAACGATGACGAATTGTTAGAATACATACGTCAATGTTTCTTCTGTATTTCAATTATGGTTGATACTACAGCCACTTCAATCCTGACACTTTGTATTAAAAAAACATGTCCACATAGCCATTGATTTACCACTAATTTGTCTCTCTGCCTGTAGCCAAACTCTTTTCCTTACTGTATCCAAACTGAAAGGTTAAATGTTAACATACATACATGTATTCGTATGTGGTATACATGATGACTTTTGTTTATTGATCGTTTATGCCTATACAATTCTATAACCATCAATACGTCCATGGTGGACAGTGCGTCTTTTCATGTGACATGTTTGAATATTGTATAGGCCTCAAATAAATAAATATATATATATATTAAAAAACCCATTCGTACCTGGTAACAGCGACAGGAAATGTCCAAATAAATTCTCCTTATATATATAAATATGATAATTATTTCACATTCATTGAAATACTATTCAAATTCAGGTTCCACCAAAGCCTTACATATACCATTATGCTCATTCATACATTATTATAAAACGTGCAATAACTAATAATCTAGAGAAATAAATTAAGATGTTTTTGTGTGTTTTTAAAAAGTATTTTCTACTTTTTCTAGGTAAGAGAAAATCATTTTGGGGCACAGAATCCTAGTTGACATAGCCTTCCCATATATAGTAACCGAAGTGTTGGTTTCTCTGAGCTGATTTTCAGCAGGGAATTAAAGAAATGTGGTGAAAATAATGTCCAATAACCATCCTTTTCAATTTCCCCAAGTAGTTGCCCCTAAAATTATATTGAGTCCTCCCTAGTGGAATTGCTCACGTACGTGCTAATATAGAGACTGCTCCGCATACACATGTATGTGGGATACTTCTCGTGCTTCCTGAAACCCCTTCGCGGTGTTATAAATACAAGGTAGTTCCTTATGGCAGGCCCAAACAACCTGTTAACCCTCTTGAAAGTACTTGTGAACTGGTTATCAGTCGTGAGTAGTATAGGGAAATCAGGCTTTGGTGCTGGCAAACTCTTTTGCCAGCATCTTGCTTCGTCCTTGTTAGTGACCCCTCATCCCCACCCCACCACCACACACATACACCTTGGATGAGCCTCTGAACGAACAAAGTGATAGCATTTCCTGTATTGTATTGACTTGTGAAATGCTAGCTATGAGAAGCGATACTCAGGCCAAGCGTGTTATTCAGACTGAACTTATGTGGCATGCATTTGAAGTTAAACTGGAAACACTCTAATCGTGAATGCCGATATAACAAAGTCTACCGTTATATTAACAGCTCTCTGTCTGGCCATTAAGCAGAATAATAGATGGAACATTTTATTGCACACAATGGGGATGCGCCAGATATAATAGCTTTAATTTGCCGCAGATGAAAGGCAAGTGCTGTGGACTGGATGGTAAAAACATGGTTGTTTGTTTATGTTGGTAACCATAGTAATCGTCGGGGTATGTGTTAAGAATGCGCTTTGCACCTGGTAAATCGGACAGACTCATCTATGTTTATTAGAGCCATTTTCCTTGTCTAAATACATGACAATTTTTTATATTGAATAACCTTTATCTGAAATTTACTTGATTGGCTTGGAAATAAATATATGAGCTTGTTGCACCCAGTATATTTACCCTGAGAATATGCTTTGTGTCTATTAATATATCGAGCCAGAAGTGTGTTTTTCTTGGAGGTGTGATCATGTATGCTTAGTAATTATCTTGACGGTTGTTTCTGTATGTACTGTTGTTAGTGTACTTCTTACAAAAGTTGGGCAATATTTGGATGCTTTAGGCACCAGTTCTCTGTGATAATACAGCGAGGGATGACTCACTGTGATGAGTAGACCGTCCACAGGGAATGCTGTCCGCCTATCAATACATGACTATGGATACATGCAGTCCATCGAGATCCCATCTGAAGTATCTGTATCTGCCTGTGTTTTGGATAACCAGAGATATGCGGGTCACCATTGCGTATCATTCAGCTATGTAGCACTTAGTCTCGCTACATTCGCAATTCATTTGAGACCTCTCATTTTTTCTATTCGACATCCAAATTAACTTTGAATGGTATGTCTGGATGGTATATAGAGCTGGACATCTCTAATAAACAATTAGGCCCCTAGAATGTCATTTATACCTGAAAGAGGGACTTGTTCCTTACAATTTGCCTTCACCATGTAACGAGTATTATTTTACTTTCTACATTTCAAAACACATTTGAATGAACCTTATTTATATTCAACTATCTAGATTACATTTAAGTGATTGATGCTACAATTGCAGATGTCTTCCTGTAACTTTCAATAGGATTGAAAGATTTACAGCGTTGACCTTCCGCTCTTTCTAATTGTAATTACAGTTATTGTCCATCATGTGCTGTCTTTCTCTGGACTCTCAAGGCAAGTTGTATTGAAGCTATTTTGGACTCTGAACATTTGACATTTGAGACAGGTTTTATACTGGGCTTGGGCTTCATTCCTAAACTTTTCCCATTAAGGTAATTAGGGGACATTTAGCCCAACAATTTGCTTAATTGTTCCTGTTTGAATTCTTTGTATTGGTAACATGAACATTTGGCATCAGGAAGTTGTTGCTAGGTTTGGTCAAGACTTTCTACATTTCAATTAATTATGTGTGCTTGTCATTATCACGACTCCAGGTGTTTTCCGCCCAAATACATGTCTTGGAAGAATGAATACAACCCTGAACACCCCCAGCTAGTTGTTAGCTCACCTCCATGCACTATATATTTGATACACATATTTATATGGATCTATGCTGGCCTTGGATATGGGGGTCCCCGCAAGCTCTATTCAAGGGTGTAAAGTTATTAGACCAACAGAATTATGTAACCGAATCAATGGCCCATCCGTGCCAGCCTAGGTTTGGGTGGCCTGATCGATACATTAGACCATAGTTTCCCTTTCTTCACCAGTTACTGATCTCCTGAATGCTAAGATGATTACCAGTGTAGAAACGTGATTGGAACACGGTTTGTTTGGCTGTAAAAGTGGATTCACAACGCCCGGGGGCTTCCCCTCTCCTCTGCCGTTGTTTTCTACTGGATTTACGGGGTCGTGAATGTGTGGCATAAGCTCCTGAGGCTCGAGGTTTCTATTGAGTTTAGATGGCTTTGATTATCATAAAAATCCCTTTCTGTGCTGTATTGGGGATAGTTACGAAGACCAGGGTTGACTTGGGGCAAGCCTTATTATGAATCAACGAGACCATAGATAAGGGGTGTGGATGTCATGAAGATAATACCCGATACGTAAACTGGATTTGTGCTGATTTAATGTGGCCTCAATGTGACCCATAAATTGGCATTGAAGTACTTATGGTGCAACATAAATTTTAAACAAAATCCTACTCACGAGATGTGATTTACTTTTTGGTATTTGATATTGGGAATAGCAATTATCCTCATTTGAAGTTGTTCTGCTTCATTTTCCTGACTTATTTCTACATTTTGATCTTGCATACCCATATGAAGAATCATAACGTTATTAAACTTAGAATACTCCATGAGAATGATGCCAGAAGCTGTGAATATTGTTCATGGACTCTATCGGTCGTCTTCATTACGCGAATTCATCCCCATCGGGTACTATATCCAATTACATTCTATGAGGATTATCTATTCGACTAATTGACATAACGGAGAGGCAAAACTTGTCACATGCCCAAGCCTCAAATTCACACAGTGTTAGGTTACGTGTCCAAATGTCAGGTGAGCCTATTATAACTATAAGCTCTCTCACCTGAATGGCAACTCTCAATTTGTACACCAACCCCTGTAAATCACCTTTTAATATAGGTAGAATAGAATATCCCTTCTGGGCTGTTGGGAAACAAGAGGTGGTTATACTGTCTACTTTTAATATAAATGTACGAAGAAGTTAGTTGGAAGTGTCCCTGAATATCCCCTTTTAGGCAGAGATCCTGCCTATGTAAACCAGAAGATCGCCGCATACATACACTTATGGGAAGAAACCCTTCCTCACATGAATACGTATTCCATCATGATAGTATTTATAATGGAATTGTCAGACCTAGGAATTGTGTATGATATATTGGCGATGGTAATTGTTCGTCGATGTAGCTGGTGTTAGTTAAAGTATAGAACTGTCCACGTTGTAAATGTTCAGGTACATCTTAGCATCCTTAGTACCCTCCTTTCTCCAATGCAAAATATTAAAATAGGCCATGTTATTATCTGGCCTGTTATTCCTTCTTGTTTTTATCTCCTTCACAACAGGAACAACAGCTTATGTTGTCGCCCTTTTTACATGATTAAGTTGGTCCCAAAACGTGCCATGCCTTGTCAGCATTGGCCATGTTTTGTGCCAATTATTTCAACTCTCCTGCGGAGGAAAAATTGAACGATAATGAACCAAATGTTTGTCAGTAGAAATGATGGGATCGCTTTGTTTTGCCAGCAGAATTGGCCTGTCGTTGTTAGGATATTGTCATTGATGCATGGGAAGGCTTGCTCAATATGTCTGCCTGCGATTAGTTTCTGAGATTTCAGCTTTGCCCTTGATTGCTTGACATGACATCTTGTGTGTCTACTGTAGCGGATATAATTCAATTTCCCCTATGATAATTATTTACCGATATCCACGAAAGAAATTAGAATTAGAATCTGATTAGCGAAAGACACATTGATCTTACTAGGGCAACAAAGATAGGCGTATTCCATTGACTCTAGTACTTCCTTTGATATATAAAGACAATATTGATTAGACAAGGTTAGTCTCTGATGCACACGTCACAACTATACAACCTTGTTCTTCATATTATACTCTTCCTATCCTATAGTTTAGTATACCTAGCACTTTGTTACACATAATAATTAGTGTGCGCCGTTATAGGGGGTCCTATAGTTATATGTACACACTCAACTGAGATGGAGCGGGATAAGATTATTTCATAATCTGGGTATTCCATTCTAGTACCCCCTCTGGGTCTCCTAGCGTGAGATTACCAGTACACTGTGAACTCAAGGGATCATAGTGTACTGTGCTGTATCGTTTCTTTCTTTCCTACTATAATCTACTGAACCTAGTCCTCGACTTTACTGCCGATACCTCTGTTTATGTGCCCATAGACAACACAGAAATACTGAGGAAATATAAGTCTGTATGGAATGAAATGTAAACCCAAACTAGGTCCAATATTTGTTTATACTGTGCTTCGGGTTAAGTATTTGGTTCTCGCTAAGCGTTATATTTGCATTATAGCCCTTTGCGACATTGTTATGATTATCAAATATCTAGCTTCCCCGAAGATCCTATCCCAAATGTCACAGTATCTGTTGATGGATCGAAATATTGTGTGAGGATTTATTCTGATGAATAATTATCATGGATAAATGACTGCAGAAGTCTTTAATTTGACAGAATTAGCCTCAATACTGCGTCCAATCGTCCAATTTTGAAAATTGATTGTGACCGTTGGCATAAATATTTCATGGGGAATTACTGTCGCCTACTGTAGAGTTAGTTCAAATACATGTTTTTGAATTGGATGCAGGGTGCTTTACTGATGTTGAAGGGCGAGTACAATTAGATACATTACCACTCTTATTGTTTGGGCCCTTCCCTTTGTATATAAAGGACGAATTTATAAGGCAGGATTTGTGCCTAAGCTGCTGAATTCATGTACAAGCCACAGGAAAAATTATAAAGTTATAAAAATCTGTATGTAAAACATTATGTACATATATGTTATATCAGTTTGTGTGAAATGATGAATCATTTAGAATTTGAAAGCACGTATAATATATCAACTATAATGGCGATGAAAAAGAAATTATAATGGCGATGTAGAAAGGATATAATATTCAAATGTTATCTGAAGTAATTCGTGCTGATCAACTTCTAATCTCGCCTCTCCTGCCACCACCCCACGACTAGAATTTAAGGCGGTCTATTGTCCGTATATATACTTAAAATATCAGGATATTAGATATATGTGCGAGTTCCTGAAACTAGAAAATAATTTAAATATGCCTGGGTAGTGGATTGTGTTGCGTCTGAAGCTATGGAATGAACGCTTCTGTGTTTGGTTGGCGTTCTATCTAATTTGCTATTGCGTTCAGACCCATTCAGTTTCTATTTTAGCTGTGCTACTGTACATTTGTTGGGGAAAACTGCCTTCCTCTTTCCAATAAGTGATGCATACCTGTGGAATCTGCCTGCCCTTTCACAAGATGAAAAGGCCCAGGCACTGAACTTTCTTTGTTTCAGCTTTTGCAGTATTCCTATCAAATTTTCAATCAATAAAAACACCATGCTTTCTATGTACGATTCGAAATCCGAGTAATGTATCGGATTGGAGCAGCTTCAACATATTTCATTTCTCTAGTTTTTAAAATAAATACAAGAACCATATTGATTTTTTATTCTACCATCTTATAAACAGTTACATGATGGAATGGGGCGATAAATTCTACATAGTAGTTCTTCCATTGCGCCCGAAATCTCCTCCTGCAAGGAGCATTTGTATTCTCCTTTTAATCATCATGTTGACTGAAATACAATTGATCCCTGGTTTATTGGATATTTTAATGTTTCAAAGGCTGGTACATTGGTTTAGATCAACTTGAAGCTGAGTTCACTTAATCATTTGCTTTCCCAGTACTATTTCTCACCCGTTTTCGTCATGTACAAATTATATACTTGATGCTTGATCCTATATTCTTGTCACTTAACTCTTTTTTCTTTTTTCTTTCAGGTAAGTGTTCCCCCTTTTCGCTACTTGTCTCGCCAAGGACGAGATGATGAGATTGTACGTGAGTACCCCTGACAACTGACAACTAAAATATTCATGTGTCACTCAGCTGAATCTGTCAGGGAGCTAGTGTCGTGCCTTAGTGCAAACTTATTTTTTCACGCTTACAGGCATGGCCTCGGATGTAGTCCATTGTATCATAGGGAATTCATACGCTTGTGAGCAATTAATGTTACTGTTGGAGACACCGCTAGGAGGAACTACCTGTCACGTTCTACATGTTTAGGGTGTCCTCTGGAGGTCAGAGGTCAAACAAATCCCTTTGATGCAGTCAGAAAAATATCTACTTTGGTGTCCATTGAAGCTGGGTGGCCTTTCATAGTGTTTTCTCAGCATTGCTTTCAACAAAAGGTTCATCTGTGTGGAGGCTGCATTGGAATCCTAGCTATGGTCCAACCTATTTCTTATGTGGTGATATAGATGTATGTATACAGTCATAAATTTATGAATGGCCACATACCGTAATCCATTATGTAGAAGGTTATAGGGTTCTTAATTCCTATGAGAATCCATTGCATGATAGGAGCTGTAGAGTGTTGGTTAGTCTGGTATAGGGCCTGTTGCAACCATGCAAAAAGGCAGTACTTAGCCACAGTATGCCATGATTTAATTGCTCCTATACATCATGTAGCAGTATTGGTTTCTAGCATGCTGGTACAGTCTATATTGGCGAGACATTGCATTTTCTTGTCTAAATTTTACTTGATCAGCTCATAATACTGAACCCTATGTGAGATAACATCTGTTGTTGCTTGATTCTGATGAACTATATAGAAAATAACTTCTGATAAACTAAATAATTATTACATATCGTTCCTTTATCCTACGGCTTCTATTATCTTGGAACAATGACTATTAAATTGGGAAATAGGTGAAGTTGTAGTTGTACAGTCTATGCACTAACCTGTTCACTCCCACCCATAACTACCTGCCATGCCACCTAGTGACAAAGAGGAAGACCGCTCTAAGGTTGGTCTGATTATCTCGGGCTGCTAGTTTTACCTGAGACTGTTAGATGGCAGCTGCTCCCCCAATAAACACAATCTGGGTGCTATTACGAGAGCCTGAAAGTGAACCTCAGAATCCGACTTGAAGATGTTTGCTGCAATGAGCTCCAATTTATCCCCAGATCTGATCTGTACCCATATCGCAATTCACACACCAGCCTTTTTATGCAATGTTCATTCTGTTCAATCTTAAACTTAAGCTATAAGTTTATTTCTATATTCCTTACCTTTAGTTCTTTTTTTAAAACTTTAAACCATTATTTGATTTACACACAAAGTATCGCTATTACCGGTACCATTACCTTTTAAGGATAATAATTCACTTGGTATAGTGTTTTTTCGTTATATACTGTGACAGCACAAATATGTTAAACTCATTGCTGATATTATACTTATGAAAGATGATGTTCCAGACTAGATAAGTAGATCTATACTTAATTACTAGTATACCAACAAATGATGAGAATAGAGAATAATGAAGGTTCCTTTCCATATTTATATCTGTCTAATGATGGGAGATATTGAGCAAGACAAGAAATTATCTATGCTATAGAATTCATCTATTCGTTACTTGACTGTTTAAATTGCTGGTAAAAGAATAACATTTTAATATTGGATATATATTATAAAATGTAATTATTTATTCGATCCTGGCCTGGTCAAATTTCAATGCTAGTCGAAATGTTTTTTAATCAGCAAAATTGTTGACATGTGACAGGAATGCGACTGGCAGCTAGATTTTATGTCATGGAGGGAACCACATCCTCTCATATTGCTTCATTTTAGACAACTTCAAGGTTATTCAATAACGTCATCACTGTTTGTCTCTGTCAGCCGGTTTTTTAAACCTTGCTGGAAACAAAGCAATTAGGGAGAGCACCACGGTGGATGTCTGTTCAACAGGAAAATGAGTAAAGATGGTACTAAAAAATGAATAAAATCGATTTTATTTTTCAATTCATTTATTGATGGTGGCAACAAAGAATAGTGCCGGTATACTAAATTGTAGAATAAAAGAGGAGGGCAAAGTATGTGTATAGCTATAGCAAACCCTTCTTCGTGTCATTCAGAATCATTCATAATATTTTGTGTTATCCACATCACCACAAACTATGTTGGATAATTACTTTAAGGCTTGGATAGCCAACATGATTACCATCACCATCAGCCCGTTTGAAGATGAATGTTATGGTTACATCGGGGACTAAAAAATAGTTTGATGTGGCAGAAATGATAAGAAATGCCTCATTTTGGAGTTGTTTCGCCCATTTCCCTGTCTGAGAGGGACTTGACAAGATGAGGGTCTGGGTTTTTACATTTGCTGACTGCTTGTCAAATGTAATCACAGCCATCATACACGCTCCTGCCCCATGCGATGATTTACGCCCACCCTGCATCACATGACTTCCTCCTGCTCATCAATCTGAACTGCCTTCTCATGTACACATAGAGTGTTTACTCTTGTCCCTAATGTCTTCCTTAAACGTAAATTCCTAAGATATTTAATTTCATTATCATAATACACAATCAGAAATCCCTTTAAAAGTAAAAATTAAAGCGTTAGGGTTTTATTTCTGGCATGTTGATCGATGGATCCAGGGAAATCATATGAGCCCTTGAACACAAGTTAATATCACATATAATTAATATAAAAAGCGTTAAAATATATTGTTTGTGGTACTATTGTTCAAACATTAACTAAGAATTCCTTTCCCCTGGGCATATATCTGTAGTTATCGGCTTGTATATATATACATGTATATATTGGTCATTATTTCTCTAAAATATTCTTGAATGGTACTGATGTGCAAATAGTAATTAGGAAAAAAAGGTCCTTCAATATAGTCTTAAATGATGAAAATGGGAAATATTATTGATCCAATCCCAAGACATCAGTTAGACATTCATTCCATGCTATAGGCTTGGAGTCTGCTTAGCCTCCTCTTAGGCTATAATCAATACTAATCAGGGTCTTGGTCCTACGTTCCCCTGACTTTACTCTAATCGATATCATATGAGGCATGATATAGACGTCCTTGTGGCATGCGTAAAGCTAAAGTATCAATCAGCTTATTATATGTCTCAGCCTGTGTCATCATGCCTCTAGTCTTACAAAAATATCCAAATGTTTCATGCCTGATGCTATGTTTTCAGTGTAGTTCATTATTACACTGCTATCGCTTTGCTATAGAATCCTCGGTTGATTTGGATATTTTTGTAAGAGGCATTCATTCCATGGGTATTTGAACGGGTCCAAACAATGAAAATAAAGAAATGCATCGTCCTCTATTGACTTCAATGATGTAGAACCCTCGTTTCCTGCTGAAATAATAGAGAACTTATATAGCACTCATCCTCTCTTGATGCTATGGGCAAAATACTGTTGTAAGATATTCATGATTCTTAATTTGACATTCGAAGCTGCTGGTAAGCTCCAGTTACTTTATATACTCCTCAAATGGCCGTTATGTTTTTTTATCCTCCTTTCCATATTTATATCTGTCTAATGATGGGAGATATTACTAAGCTATAAGCTATATTATAAAGCTATGGAACAATCTTGACCCTGAAACCAGAAACATTGAAACATATGAACGTTTTAAGGCCCTAACCAAGGCCGAAAGCTTGCTACCCTTATATATTTAATTTGACTTAATGTGCTCCTATTCCTCATCACTTCATCCATCACCTTAGCGTTCTCTAGTCCTTAGATAGGTCCTTTCCTTTCTCTATACAGCTACATGATAAAAGTCAAGGTCTATTAGGTAATGGCCAACTTACCAGACTTAGCCAGACTAAGACTGAGGCTATTTCCTACTGGTTCAGTATACTATCAGCTTTATCTATTGATTGTCTTTATGTTTATATCACATTGTTATTTATGTATATTGACTGATAAACACTCCTAATAAAATAAAATAAAATTGAGCAAGACAAGACTATCAAGGCTGTGGAAACTAAGGAAGAGATTATCTATGCTATGGAGTAATTCATCTATTCGTTACTTGACTGTTTAAATTGCCGGTAAAAGAATAACATTATAATATTGGATATATATTATAAAATGTAATTATTCATTCAATCCTGGCCTGGTCAATGCTAGTCGAAATGTTTTTTAATCAGCAAAATTGTTGACATGTGACAGGAAAGCGACTGGCAGCTAGATTTTATGTCATGGAGGGAACCACATCCTCTCATATTGCTTCACTTTAGACAACTTATGTTTTTAATCTTCTAATAACCTACATCTGAACTTCCATAAAATAAAATATATGAACCAGGTTGCACTGGTATGGCCTTTCTCATTGGTGATTCTAGCCCCTTGATGACGTATTCCTCTAACTGGTATGAAGGATCAAATCCAATCAGGATAATACTACTGTCATATTGCTTCCCTAAATGATCCAACTTACTCAGTAGAGCCCCTTCCTATGAAATGCCATAATCAATCATCTAGATTCAGTTCAAGCTAGAAACCACATTGACAACAGCTTTTAGCAGTATACTCTCTAGAAACGAACGAAAATCATGCTCGAGCATTTCAACCAGCAGGAGACAGGTTTAGCCATTGTTTTTTCTAAAAAGACAATATGAGAGCTGTTGACGAAGGCTGGTTTTTGTGAGTCATGTCGGACAGATACTTGTCATACTGATCGATCATACCAGCCATGGGGTGCTTACCCTCCCCTACTGCTACCAGCCTTCTCCATATTGCTGGCTTAATCCATGTTATACAGGGAACCGTGTAGAGTTAGATAATGTTAATTATGTATGGTATGGTTGGCACTGGATGTCATTTATTTGGTATTTGAAGTCAGTATATATGGTGATGAAACTGTTTGCAAATACTGAACATGCTTCCTAAAACAATGAACATATATTACCCACTACTGGCAAATGATTATATACACACCACATACATGCATGAAGCCAACAGTTTATCCATCGTATGAACGAGTGGGGTTCACATCCTATGAACTTGGATCATAATTAATTATTGCTCGTCACCAGTCTTCGGCCATAACATTAGTTTTACCACTCTAAAAGTACTTTCACAGAAAGAAATGATAATTGAATCTATGCGGACATTTTCACCTCATTCTGGGTCGCCCAGTATGGTTTACAGAACTCAACTACTGTGTGGGTTTTTAATGTGATTTATTGTTTGGTAAAACTGTTCTATTTTCTTACATTCTACTCCAGAAGTTGTGTAAATATCGCTGAATACAATATAGAGTTGGAAATGCCCTAAGAGAGGGGATAGTTTATAAATAAGCACCTCTGTGTGTGTTGGACGTTGAATGATGTTCTTATAGGTATGCATAATCTGGCGGAATTGGTAAGGGCACCAACTGTATATCTTTAGTTAGTTTCCCACCTCGCCTCCATGCAGTGGAGCTGGTAGACATGTATTTCAGATGTTCTCATTACTGTTGTCTGAAGACAGCAGGCAAGCTTTTGAAGATCGCAAGTTTGATCGAGCTTTTAAAAACTGGCAGCTTATTAGTATCAGAAGACCGACCCTTTGATCAGTAGTTTGTGTTTGAGCGCTATACCATACCCGCAGTCTCTGGGTGGATCCATCGATCTGTGGAAGGCCTAGAGTTCGGTATCTATACATCTCTTCCCTGAAACAAGACCAGAAAACTCATCTTGGATACGATTACAATTCATATCTCGGTAATTGCTTCCTTTAATAAAATACTATGCCCCAACTAAAATATCTAGCCTCAATTGATTAATTAATCTCTAGAAGTCTGTGCAATGTGTAATATTTTAGTGACGTTTTCTGCCATTTTAAGTACTTGAAAATAACGATTCTATCTATAGGGGATAACGTTCATCCTTGGGAGCCAGCAGGCACCGGTTTCAGGTTTAGCTCTCACCCAGAATTGGGTCTCGATCACAAAATTGATTTCCAACAAGGCCCTAAGGTCGTGAGGATGAGGAGGCTGCAGAAGGAATTTTACTTTTGCTTGACTCATTGTTAAACATGTTATCCCTGATGAAATGGGTATAGAGATGATTAAAACCTCACTTATTAAATATAGTCCGGCAATGTAGAATTTGATGGCAAATCATCTGAGCAATATGATTCATGAGATACACACATATTCCCTGTTATGATATTTGCGAGGCACAAAGCTTGCTCTGACTTGAAAAGGAGTTAGATATTTTATATTATTCTCTCCCATCCCACTTGGCTATTTGTTTAGGCAGGAGTGTTCCCTTTTACTCCGTCCTCCTCATCACATTTGCCTCAGGCCTCCTTCTCACTGGCTCACACTGCTGAATACTTAATATAGCCAGCATCTGTATATGGAGACGCCTCTGCTGCCCTGTCACTTACATCAGGTTGCGATGGCTATAACTCTATGTGATCCATCCCTCTACACTTATCATTGCCACCACTCTCCATTCATCTTCTCCAAGCTATCATTTTCATGTTAGGATAGCTCCTTATCTTCCGTTAATACTGCCGTAGTCATATACATGAAGGGGAGTCAGTGGGTAATTTCCAGCTGAGCTAGCATCCAATTGGAAGCTATAGCTAGCTATTGGAAATGATTTGATTTTATGCTTCTATAATGCCCTGAACTTCTATTCGTGGACCATATAGATTCATTCCATTGGCTAGGGATTTAGATAGATCCCAGACCGAGGAAACGTTTTGCTATTTATATACATGGTTTTTTTATTGTACATTGCCCGTTCAAATTCTTGGTGGCCCCATATGAGCCGAGCAGAAACAAATGTTCATTGGTGCACAATCTACAATCTTAACATTGATTACTGCTCTACTCTGAGGTTTTAGGTGGAAACACAGGGGAAGAACTAGAGGGTTTCTTTGCTGTTTGGACTGCAACAGTAAATGTCTCATTACTTCTATCTGTACTCCTCTGTAGTTATATATTACAGAAGGACGTTATTTGGTTTTAAATTCTTCTAGTTCTTGGGGAATATTTATAACTGGCCATGCAATAATTTCTAGGTCTTTTTCATATCAATGTGCAGTGGTTAAAGAGACCCATGAATATGGTGCTACACAGTACTCCCTACGCTCTTTCTATTGAATCTGTCCAGGTATCTATGCAAAGGTGGCCACTGTAAATGAGACATTTCCTCTAATGGATCTTTGCTTATGCTTCTTTCAATATGCTGTGTGTTTGAAGCCTATAAGACCTTCTATTCGTATTGCCTCGAGGTCCTTTCTTTATTTAGGTCTATACTGTATCCAAGGGAGAAGGCTTCCTTTCAACTATTTTCCCGGCATTAACATAAATTCATAATTATATGCTCTGTTTATTATATCTCTAAATTATATATTGATAATAATGCAGTAGAACATGGATATAAAAGATAACCTGAAAACATGATATTAGAGGAAATTGCTCATTATCTTGTTGTTGACAACCCTAAGGACCAGCATACGCCAGCTATTAGAGATGAAATGGTCTAATAGATCTAAATGTTGGGTCGTATTTTCATCTAGAGTAATAAGTGCGAAGTATTCCTTAGTAAATTAGAAAATATTTCAATTGTCTTGCAAAATAGGCACAATTATTCAACCGTTTAGGGTTGTCATTTTTATCCTTGATAAACAAACTTTCGATGCAAATGCTAATGCAGAGGGTTGGAAACCAGGTGGAAACAACTGCTATAATTATATACATTGAAACATGTAGTAGGCTCTCAATAAAGCACTAGTGGTTGGCCAGTGTCCTGGTCTTACTTGTTATTGCTAAGGAGCTCTCCTGCTGGTTCCTGAATGACAATGACCAGCTACAGGAACTTTTATTGTATCTGGGGACTGCTCTGTGTTCCCTCCATTGCCATTCGTGTGGTGATGTATCTAATAAGTCTGTCTGGAAAGCCAGGATAATATATTCCCAGGCGTTTTACACGCCGAATCTTGTTCCCACCCAGTCAGTTCTAGGGGTTTATCTATCTCGTGTTGCATCCTACGTTGATAATAAAGAGATGATTTAATTATCCCCAGGCAATGTGTGATTTGTTTACAATGCGCTGGGATATAATATTCAATTCGATGGGGACTACTTTAAGATATCCTGTTAGGAATATATGTCATCTTGACAGGTACTACTACAGTCTCTTATTGCTTATGTATGGCAAGCACGTGTCTGGTGAAGAATTGACAATTACTCTCAGTAATAGACAATAACAAACTAAATCAGCAAGTCATGTCCATTTACTCCCTTGTGTGTAGAGGGATATAGAATTGTATTACTTTCCCTGTGTTTACCCTGGATAACCAAGATTTCTTGTAATGTTTGTTTGAACATCCTTAAAAATCCCTGTTGTGTCCCCCCCTCTCAAGGACGTTATTATAGCCATCTAATATTTATCATATTTTGTGCCTAGAATCCACAAACTATGTCATCCTGACTACTTAAAGTACACCTGGTTTAATTTCCAATGGATTATATTTAAAGGATAGTTTTTTTAGTACCCCATACTTATTTGCTTTTCTCTCAAATTCGGCTTTTGTGTTAATGCCAGTTGACATCTTGCAGAATGTGGCCAGTCTAGGCTCAGAGTTGAGAGAGTCCCTCCACACTGAGGAAAAGCCTCTAGCTCAAACCACAAAATGCTACTAGAATCCCATTAAGACGCCTACTCCCGGGCCATGAAACCATTAGCACAGTAGGCTTCCAATCACTGACATACCATTCTTATCTGATCTGAGAGGCTGTGAGCCTAGACTGTCTGGTTCCATGCCCAGGTCACGTTCCTTCGCCTAAGTCTCTCCTTGCCACACAAATTTGATATATTTCTCCGGATTTTATCGTTTGGTGTCTGCATTTTGATGGCATTGGTCTTTTGGTGGTCCTGCTTATATATGGTGGCTCTGGATGTGGGGCTCATTAACTCTGGCCCTCCCTGCCACCACTTTGGCTAAGCTTATCTATCACCGATGTCGTCCGACTTCCTATTATGTAAAATATTGAAGAGAGAGAATAAATCGTACGCTTAAAAAATGACAAAGGACTAGACATCTTAGAAGAAGCGATTATCATTCACCTTTGCCCTTTTGGGATCGTGTGGTTGGGATGGCGATAATTTCAAATTTCAAATTTCAGTTCTCCTTAATTGCATAGAGGCCGGAAAATCTTCTGAAGGTCATTGAGAATGTATGAATCATTGAATTTTGATAAATTGAATCAGGTCCAATTCATCATCATCATGTTGCCCTTTTAATAGTGTAGGTGCCATAAGAAAATCGTCGATGAGTGTAGATGCCATGACCATAACCGAAAATAAGTTGATATTACATATTACATTTTACATGATTTTATATTACAGAAACTATGGAATAATAGAAGGTCTTATTTCTCCTGGTTATTGAAGGTCTAGTGTTCATGTTAGGGCCATGATTAATTATTTGGCCTGGCCATTAGTCAGTCCTGTCACCTGCCAAAGTTACTGGATGGGAAGAACTAGGTGTGAGGTATGAGCTCCCGAAGGTCCATTTACACCATACAAGCTGACCGTTTTTACTATATGATGTGTCAGCTGCTTGGACTCGTTCCTCACCTTTTTGCCTCATGCCACTTTGTGCCTTGCTTCTATACTGTGCACGTTCAAGCATATGGATCACTCACTTAGCCTCTTTATATTGCATGGTATATCTTCGAGGATTCAAGTTGATTATACAAATTGTATGGATATGCATGGACTATGCTACATTATGTTAAATTTCTTCAGGCATGCTTGGAAGAACTGCTCTAAGCAGAAAGCAAAACTCATTTCCCGTCAGACATTACTATGGAAATAAAAATAAAATATATATATGATATATTGATCCCTATAGCAATTGACAAGCACCTTGCATGGTGAGGGTAGGTTAATAATTTAACTTAATAAGTTATATCTGTTTAGGAAAAAGGCATGGGAATATTACATTCACCCAGTTTGAATAGAATGTTTTAAACATTGTCTCTCAGGCTGCTCTTCCTGGGCATATTCTCATTGATTCACCTATAGCGTGGGAGGGGACTGTATTCAAGGATCCTTTAAGGCCTCGTTTCTACATAACATGAGGAGAGAGAGGCCAGCCATAGCTGTAGATTGTTGCCTCCCAGATTGAGTCGATGCGGTAGTTGTTACATATAAGTGGCTCGCTGTATGTAATTGAAGTAATAAGCTCGCCTGAGCTTATCGTGAGTCACTCGATCGGCTAGCGTGCACAGGAGGGCTGCTGGCGTGAGAGATTCTTGACTCCTTTTGACTTGATGATGTCTAACCACCTCAAGGCTTTGTCTAGTCCACTACGTAGTATGTCCTTTCCACGCTTTAAAATTAGAAGGTATGGCAACTTGGGAACTGTGTGTATGTAATAATGTTACTTTCATGACACGATCTAGGACACCACAATGAATAGATATATAATTTCTATTATTAAAAATACATTGTTTTGCTTTTGTTATGGTGTGGTTGAGTGGGTGCCTGTGCATCGATGTATATAATAAACATCTGTAAAATTGATTATAAACTAATGCAGTTTCAATTTTTACAAGGAAAATGTTTTAACAAGAGTTTTAGATCTAAGATGCATACGGTAAATACCAGGAAGTTCACTTTGGGAAGAAAATTGTTGTAACAAGTAACACCAAAATCAGAACGAATTGGGAAGTCAATTCATTATCGCATACCCTACTCCTGGAATAGGCTTCAGACGGTGGCCCACAAAATACAAGATCCAGAAATATTTAACTTAAGACCAATGCAAAATGTACTTATATTTGGAATGACGAGAATTCTATCCACTAGAAATTACCAGACTACCCAAATCTCTCCAATCAATTCTCAAACACCATTAAATAAACGCGTAACCAGAACACTATATATTGTACTGTACGCCGTACCCATAGTAATTATTGATGTAAAATGAATATTTATTAAACTGAATATTAGCAATAAGCCACTTTCTGTCATTGACGGAAGTGGTATTGTTTACTGCTTTGACACTGTAACTAATCAGAGAAGACTTAAAAACCTCCCATGAAGCAACTGGAGAAATGCCTTCTCATAAGAAATCAAATTTGATTAATAAAACGTTTAAATACAAATACAAACATGTATCGTTTAGTGGGGATATTGTTGCCATTATGGTAGTAGATCAGCCGGTTGAATACCATCCCATTTTCTCCTGCTCCTACTCAAACAATCCGACCCTTCTTGGTCAACATGCCCTACGATTCTATTGTTCCCAACCCAATTCAGCGTGACTGATAAAACATTGCAATTGTTGTCCAAACGGAAGCTCATTGAATATGATAAAGCTGGATCAGTTGATTCCAGGAAATTCCAGGAACTTCTAAAGTCTGCTGTCTATGCTCTCAGGTGCTTACAAGTGGAGATGTATGTTGCTAATTTACATAGAATTCATCTGGTGTAGCCTGCCCACTGTGGTAAATCATCCGTCTAGAACACTCACACATTCTACAGATGCCCTGACTCTTGGCCTTTCTCTGTTGAACGGTTCCTTGTTGCTAGGCTATTACACCAATACTATTCTTTACATTACTGCTGTGGTGGTTCTAAGGAATGTTTGAGAGGAAAGGCTTGACCTCCATGGAGTGTTCTACCTCAAATCCTCTGCGAATACTGAATGGGTCTTTTTTTGCTTTGGGGTAATTTAGAATCTGTTTGTTCTATAGCTTCCCAAGCCAACCAAATCATTTGGTTGAATGGCTTTCTTCCCTGTAGATATATATTTATGACAGGAGTGACGACAATATTACTGTCGTATTAACTTTTGTCAAATTCAAGTTCAGAAATGTATTATGCTGTGTGCTATACACGGCAGTACTGGCTTATGTTGATAGGTAGCATCAACTTTAGATTTTGATATTCATACAAGTAGAAATTCTATTTTTAGCATGCCCGTTTTGAATGCTTGATATATCATAATAATTATGTCGACATCGTGTTATAATAGTTCATATTTCTTTCCTTAAGAACATACTCCACTGCATGTTCATGTATTCATGTTTACGTATTACTGTAGCTTGGGGTGAAACCAGTTGTATTGGGAAGCCACAGCCCTACCCACCATTCTGTCCACAACACTAGTCAATTACTGGTGGCCATACGTCTCCGCTAAACTCGGCTAAGACAACGTAAAAAAAGGTAAGAAAGCAGTGAGAAAGAGGGCTGTGGGAACCACCTGCTGCTAATAGTTCGTGGCTGGGAACCCCTCCTGGCTTCTCGCCTTGAAACTTCGGCAGTTCAGAGGAATACACTGGCACAACCACAAATACTAATTGTATTTTACCCAATTATGTTTTCGTCTTTATTAGTTTAAGCTTCCTGATTATGACTTTTTCTTAGCAGTAGAAAATACCAATGAGTAGGTATAAAATGCGATACGCTAAACGTATACTCTACCGATTTCAGACATAATGGTTGCACAATTAATGAAATGATATTACTTCCTATTATTCGTATCATCATTATTAGTAATCAATTACAATTATACTTTTATATTCAAAACAGAAGGATTAGTTTAGCATTTGTCTCATTTGTTCTCATTTGGTCATATCAAATAACAGAAATCTGCATATTGATGGCAGACTTGTAGATGGGCGATGAAAGGCCGGTTGAATTCGAATCAGTCGGACTTTAATTGCCTTTCTATTTGTGTTGTTTATGGGCATATTAAACTAGATCCCAATGAAAGAAGAATGGATAATTCGGACCAGCCAAAAATTTTAACTTATTGCCTGGCATTATTTGCCTCTTCTGTGGGACCAACATTAGAATTTTGAAATAATCAATTTGCTGCACACTTTTCGTATGTTTTCTAAAGACGGATCTGTTAAACGAGATTTCCCTATGCATAGAGTAAATTCAAATCTGTTTTGAGTTTTCTTTTATATTACGAGAAATTGGTTGGCACATGCTGTATAATCCAAAAAGACAGTTTTCCATTTATATCAATATGGTTTTCAATATAAATATGGTAATGGATGAGATACCGTATTCCCAAAGGGTGCACTTAACAAAACTTTGACGTATCCATCTCTCGCCCTTCCCCATCCTTTTCCTCTGCTCTTTTACTCTGGCGGTGGTGGTCATGGGCGGAAGGTATACATTTGGGGCTGATATATTATTTAAGTCACCCTCAACCTTGTCCACCGACTCTATGTCCTTTAATAAGAAGCAGTGCCAAATGGCTGTTTGTGTAAGCATTGTTAACCTATCGTTGTCTGCCTCCCAGCGACCCATGACTCCATGAACCATTTCTCTGACAAGGCTGGGAATGAATTGTTGATGTAAAGACGCCACTGACAACCATTGTCTGCTAATCGAATCAAGCTCTGTCTTGAAAATAGCTGAAGAGATATTTGTTTTGCACATTTATTTGGTCGTCGTTTAGGATTACCTTAAACGAGTGGTATCGTTTTTGTATGATCGAGGATATAATATATATGTATGTTAAACTGTGACTGTCATTCTTTTAATGCTGCTCAGTAATATGCACACATTCATACAGTCGATCGTATAATTTCTTAGGAGTGTCAAAGATTTTCCCAGAACTTGGCTGACTGTGAGGAGAGTATTCTATATACTATCACAAATCACTACCTCTATAGAACCCGCTCTCCTTCGCAGTAATGAATTGATATTGCTTCCTAATCGAGAATTGTACCATTTCAAGATGCATCTTTGTCAGTACAGCTGGCGAGTAATTATTTTCTCTCCAGCCCTCATTACTAGTTAGAGAGCGGAGACAGTGGCTGGTATTCCTGCACAGTCTAGGAGTTGTTTGAGGAGAGCTTTTTGTCAGTTGAATCACCACACGTCACACAGTGATGCTGATCAGCCTGGCTTGTGTAAAGGATGAGTTATTGCCTGCATAGTTGATTAGCTCTATATTAGCCTACTGTTCCCAGGATTTGTGCTTTTTCCTAAAAATGGGCAGTATTTCTTTGTTCGTGGAAGATTCCAATTGCTTAGCAATAACCCGTTATAAATAAGAAAAGCACCCCATTTAGTGAAGCAATGGTTACTTTTTGATTGTTGTTTGGAAGGTAATTTCATTTTGGTATTGCTCCGTTTTTTACTATTTTATCGTTGGTAATTTAAGTGGATCGTTGGAGTAAATGTATGTTAAATGTGAATTAACATTGTTGTGAGAGCAAGATACACTATATAAGATGAGATATGTCTCCTTGTCAGCCCATATGCTGCATGAAATCGCATAATCTTCAATATCGATTATTCTGTTGAACTTGTCATTTCTTGCGAAATATGATATATCACAGCCTATCGATTTCGCTTCCCACGTCAGTTCCTCCTATCGCAAATTGCTCGGAAAGAATTGGGCTAATTGGTTGCTTCTGGATGATCTCAAATCCAGATTTGTGTATGTAAATTTGAATATACATTTTAGGATCCAGACAGAAAGAAAGAATGTCTATTTGAGCCCTGTCCACCCCCTACTTTATGGATGGATAATGTTGGAATAGTTGCGCTTTTGATAGAGTCTCTGGATGTTTCCGCATTGCTGCTCGTCTTGTGACTGCTCAATAAAGCCCCTGTATCTGTATAGCAGTGTAGGTAAACCGACTAGGGCCCCTAGACCAATTCACTGAATGAGTATATCTCTCCCTTTGGAAATTAAACCATGCCTTCGATGCGTCAACTATTTTAATTCCCTTCGCATCTTTGAATATATATATTATATATATATATATATATCCCTTTGAACCTTTGAATAACAATCTCCCTCCATCTGTGCAATGTGCGTGGTGTGTATAGTAAGTTAAAATTTTAAAATCATTTAATATCGTGTTGTGAGATTCATCTTTAAACCAAGCTATTAATTCAGTATACTGTGTCCATCTGCTTTTTAGTTTATGTCGAAATAATCAGTTGTATGACGAATGATCGCAATTCATCAACCGGGCAGGTGGTGTCTCTGAAGCTACAATATGTTGCAGTATTTGCCTTTTTCCTTGCTCTTGCCTGTTATATCCCTGGTTCGCTTTCACTATGTACCCAGTCTCTGCCACAATGCCCAAAATAGTAACCATCCCCTTGCCAATAACTCGGCCACAATGACAGTTCTATCGATCCCCTTGCTCTAGGAATTAGGTGCGAAGGGTATTTCCTTCGAAAAAACATCAATATCCAACCTATTCCTTTTAGTAGCTTTTTGACAAGCAATTTTCTCTCTTTTTTTTCTCATGAGCTTTCAAAATCATCATAACATCATGATGAGTTGAAACTACCATGCGATTGGCATGTTTTGGATTTTAAAATTTGTTTATAGAATGGAGAGACAATAATGAATGAATTGCAGTTAGTCACCTCCCTTTAAATTTGCAATTAATTACTCAATGATGTGGATATATATGTATACTGAACTATCCCACACCTTAGAGGAATGCAATTTTTGCACCATTCCATAAATACCCTTAGCATCGCCTAAAGAAAATTCTTAATAGCTGGTATATCATTTATTGACTATAGAAGGTTATGGTGCCCCGACACAATTTTTGGAAGCGATCCTTGGCCACCAATCAGTATATCGACTGTATATTCAGTGATGTAACTTAGAGGATATACTGGCAAATGGCAGGCATTTACGAGGGTCCTGTGCCCACCACTCCTGAAGATGCTGAATAATGTTGCTTGTTTAGGCACTATAAGCTCAGGCTTAGCACGGGGTAACATTAGCGTACATGTAAAGCACTGCTCGTGTTTCAACACACAATGACAATCGTGCCATAACTTATGTAGAAGGGTAACTGCCTGCATAAATTTGCCTCTCCTATAGCTCTAACTTTCATAATACCAATATCTATAGCCCTTCTTATCAATTTATTCATATCTTATTAGATCAAAATCTACTTTATTTTCTCTGTTAAAAATCCTCCCTTTTTCGTGTATACCCGGCTTAGAGAAAAAAAGGAATTCAAATAGTTTGGGGGCGAAACTAGAATTACCAATGGACACGTCTTAAGTAGGGAAGGAAAAGGAAAATTCAAAGGTTTGTTACCACATTGTGAACCTTAAAGTAGCGATCCATAGCCTCTAAAGTATAGGTAGACACTGTCACTTAACAGGCACGAGCCGCTTCCAGCGACTTCTATTGGGCGGGAACAGCATTAATCAGGCCCTGCTAAACACACACAATCTAACTGATATAGATGCGCGATCTGCAAGGACTCACCTCATTCTGTATTGATCTCGGGTAACAGCTCCTACCCAGGCAGGCGGAATCATCCAGATGTTTCTTTATGTTTTTCAGGTTTTTTATTCCCGCTTGTTACGTCCACTAGTGCGTATGTGTCTGGAATGCAGTCTGTTACGTGATTTTAATATGAGTAGGGTTTAAAATATATTATCCTATATTGAATTGTTTGTAGGCATAGGTTCCCATGGATAATTTTGAATATGGAGTCTATAGCTTAATTGCGTTTGATACCGACTGGATATGTATTGAATAATAACTCAAATAAAATATTCCTCATAGATATATATACAGGAATTGAGTAAAGCCTTTTATTATTGTAGGGGTGGGAGTGGTTTGTTTTGTTTCAATACTTCCTAGCACACTTATTTTACGAAATAGATCAACCCTGACAACGAAACTGAACTCCGTCACCATTTTCTAATATTTTCCCCGGGTAAACAGGAAGAGAGGAAGTCTAGTGAATACAATAACTGTCAAGCAGATATTACCCAATTATCTCTGGTGCAATAATACCATGAAATAGCTGTCATAAATCTTCAGTAATAATAACTTACAATTCACAAATCAGACGTACAATTGTGGCGGATCAAATTAGCCCACACAGAGGAATATAATTTATGTTATTTACTAGAAAACAAGCCTGTTGACATGCGTTTGACTCTTGAATTGGTGTAAAACACTTGCATCACTATAGCGAATTATTGCTCTAATTTGACAGCAGAGTTCGTAGTATAGATTATGAAGGACTTGGTATAACTTTTTTTGTATAATTTATATCTATTTAGGATTATCATTAAAAATATAGCACTCTCATCTAAAAGATGGTTTTCGTCGTACCCTGAAATGGATCTACATGTACTTTTAAATTTAAGGTGGTTGACATAGAAATAAAACATAATACAGTTCGTTTAACAAATATTTAATATTACATTAAACATGTGAGTTATCTTGGATGGTGATGTTTGTACCCATAGTTTTCTGACTGAATGTATGTGCATTTATATTGTATTCTTTTGCTTCCGATCATATACATGTTCACCGTTGGCACACCCCTCATAATTATCAGAACAAAGCTTTGATGCTCAAAGCGATTGAACACATGAGCAGAATGGGGACTGGGTAACTGCATTCGGAGTGACTTGATAGTCTATGTATCACGCTATCAAGAATATCTTGTGGGCTAACAAACATCCTGTGTTGTCTGGGGAGAAAGGGTGTTATGTTGGGGGCTGGGGGAAGGGGTGGGGGTGCAGAGCGATGAGAGCACAGTGATTGTCCGGATCATTCATGTGTATTAGAATAAGGCGGTGGGCGTTGTCTCTCGCCTATAGTACATTGGTTGTTGTTCTGTTTACATTCTATAACATTTTCTGTTTTGCAGCAAGATAGTTATTTTAGATAGAGACTTCCCTTATGACTTATCCATAATTGCTGGCGGCAACAGATCTTCTTAGAGCCTTTTTTATGACCATGATCATGTATTTTTTCAGGTTTACAGTGAAAATCACGAATAATGGCCGCAGTTTCTTCTTGGTAAAAATTGCTTGTTTGAGTGTCAGAACTCTTGTCCTCCAACTACATTGTCCTCCTAGTTGGCTTTTTGCCCTATTAGACCATCAAGTAAACATGCACAAATGTTGCACTGGTTGACAGTTTTGTTCCATTGGCATGTCAGTTCTGAAGAAAGTAATGGTGTCCTAATTGATTTGATAGGGATATTTCTTTTCATAAAGAGCATTACATCATGTGATGTTACTTTCAGCAGATCCTGATACAAGCATAATCTAGTGTCTAATCTAAAGAGTTCGGCTTATAATAGGCTAACAACTTTATGAAATAAAATTGTTTTATATATTTGTCTCCATAACCCATGTACATTGAGGCGGGAAAATTGGAGTGAGTGAGTGAGTGAGTGGGATTGGTTGCTTTACGCCCTTATCAACACATTTAATATGGTTATATCAAGGGCGGGAGAGCTGAGAGGGAGGCAGTTTATGATCATACCCAGGGAATAGAGATAGAGAAGAAGGGAGAGAGAGAGAGACAGAGAAAAAGAGACAGGTGATAATGGAGATAATGTAGCTCGATGTTCTATTAAGTATAAATACAGGAAACTGCATAATTTCATTTCATGAAATTATGCCGTTTGCTGCGAAATTTCAGGGCTCTTTAATTTCATAACCGCATAATTATGCAGCCCATAAAATTATGCTGCACTTCAGTACAAATGGGCATGGCTTAATTTTATAGCAGCACGAAATTATGCAGTCTATGCGATTCCATTTTTTGGATTGCAAAAAGATTCAATGTTTTAAGTCATGAAATTATGCAGCCGATGAAATGAAGCTTCACTGCACTAGAAATGGATAAATAATGTAAATAAGCTGCATATTTTCAAAGCAGTATGTTGCAAAAAACAAAATCATTTCAATTTAATTGCAATGTAGGATTAAGACAGTAACTGACAAATAGTAATGGAAGCAGAATGATGCAAAAATCAAGTGAAGTCTTCTTCCTTGGGCCCTTTGTATTAATTGGCGGCTGCATGATTGCATGCCTTCATACGATACGGCGGCACAGAGTGGCGCGCTGATAGTGAAGGTGCGGTTCATCATGGACAAGCTGGGAAAATATCCTCAAGCTTATCATTATGTAAGATAATAATAGTTGTTACTTAGACCTGTGCCTAATATATAGTTTCTTACCGTCCATATACTCACCCAAAGTTATACTACAATATATATTTATCATCGAAGTATATATTATTTGGTTAAATCTTTCAATGATTAATGATTCTACATAATTCTATATGTAGTGTGATATCTTGATAGAAAATATGTATAATGATTTGAAAATATGTCCACACTGGGGACAGGTGAAAACCCCGATCAGGGGAGCTGAATCACCCAGTTTAGATAAAATCTTTAAACAAAAAATACTACAGTATTTTAGTATCCAAGCTATGCTAGAAGATCAAGAAGTTCAAGATATTACGTACAATTTAGATCATTAATTTTTTCCTCGGTATAAGTCTGCCAGAGCCAAGACATTAATTATTCCATGCTATAGGTGCGATTTCTGTGCGAGTTGATATCATGAAATTGGCCGGGTGTGTAATTGGTGTGTAATCACTAAGGATCGAGTCGTACCTCCTTCAACCCATTACTCTGATATTCCTCCTCCACGTACTGGTGCATTATATAAAGGGGTGCGCATCTTGTGCGTTTCTTACTTTACTTCTGCTATACGAGTTAGCTGTGGATGAATCTAATCTGAAATACATAAGTTTGTATAAAGATGAAGTTCGGAAAGACATGGTTGTCCAGAATTGGACACGACAGGAGATCAGTAGGAGAGAAGAAGGAAGAGGTCCAAATCGACGCGCAAGGTGAGAATTTTACTTTTGCGGAGGCCCGCTCAGGGATCCCTTCATAATAGTTGTACAAGGTCGTAATCGTCGCGACCCTCGTCGTGTACACATGGTCACGACGATTGAAACATCTGCAAACCGATTGTGACGTGATAGCTTACTACCTTATAGATTTAGTTTAGGTCTAAATATTAGAAAAGTATCACCTATGATTCTGATGAGTCTTGACTATCATGTAAACAGTTTGAAGATCAGATATAAAGTTTTATCAAAAGTGTCAAATCATTCGGCCAATATATATATTGCGAAGTTGAAATATTATCTAATCAAAGGCAACCCGATGGTTGTTTTTGTCCTGTTTAGTCTTAAATCTGTGTATCTAAAATTATGTAGGATAAATCATTACTGCTTCCCGATCGCTGCATATCATTAAATTTACGCGCGCTTCATATACAGGTTAAATATCAATACAATAGTGTTTGAAAGTTTGAATGAATATTACGACAAAATCAGACAGCTTGAATCTGACCTTGTACATGTATATGAATGCTCCGTTTGCGCTCTGGTAAATCATGTTCATCTTGGAATTGTAATTGGGCATATCATCATCAAGGCCATTTCCTTTGAAATAAAAATCATTCTTGATGTTAATGTGTAAAAGATCGTGTTGTAATATGTGGTAAAACCTGTAAGTAGAAGACATCAATTATAAAAATAAAATGAAATAAAAGTATTACGATGCAACAAAGATGTTTTTGAACCCGCCAGTCTCCGAATTTTCAGAGTCTGCGATGGTTATGCCCACCAGAAGATTACATCATGTCCGGCTCGTCAGCATGTGCGAAGTATTGCCCAGAAAAAGACAAGGAAAGAGATATTCCATTGTTTAATCAAATAACAGTCTTGGGCTTAATTTGTTCTCAACATATTCAGTCTCTTAAAATATTAGCTTCTACTTATATTCAAATGCCATTATTATTATTAAACATTTTAAAACCTGTTATGTTTCCATTCTCACTGGATGTGGTGTGGCGATCGATTACTTTCTTTTTTTCGGTTGTATCTCATTCATGCCTATATGGAAGTATGGTGGCAAAACTGGGCGTAAAGCAGCCCGCTTATGTGCTATGCTTGTCTCCCCACCCTATATACTATTATATATACCTGCTCCCCATCTCTTTCGAAAGTATAATTAAAATGTTTCGAAAGTATAATTAAAATGTTAAGCAACCAATCACCCCCTCTTTCTCTTGCTTCTCTCGTTCTTTCCCTCCCCCCAATCTCTCCTTACTTAACCATCTCCCACCATTTTGCCTCTCTGTTCTCTATTTCCCTCCTCTCATTTCTCTTGTTTCCCAGTCTCTCACCTATGATTTGATCCTCCCACTATGGCACCTTTAACCTTTAGTTTATAGAACATTCTGATCACATCATTAAGTCCATCCTGACCCTGGTCTTACGTATCAGGTGTCCCGAAAGTAATCCAGGTACAACATAATCCATTGGATTTGAACAAAATAGAATAGCTACAATGTTGATATACTCACAAAAATTGCTAGTCATATTCATTCCCTGACGAAGGACAATTCAGTCCGAATCGTTGGAATCACCATGGATATCTTCATCTGTAAATATTTCATCAAAATATTTTCATGAACTATTTGTTGGGTCAACTCACTTATTTCCCACATAAAGTATAAAATATAGACAAATACGCTCTTTTTTTTTATAGTGATGCCAAATTATTTAGGACAAGAACAGCTGTACTGGTAGCCTTGTAACCTTTTTTTATTAAGGTTCTCTGTCACTAAAGCTGACGCATTGCGTTCAATTAACGATGTAAATACTATTATGTTCACTTGATTCGAATGCACTCAAATTATCCATCAGATTAAGTGACATGCCACTAAGTGGTTTAATTTCATAGAACTTAAACTTTTGAAGATTATAATCATAGGTAATATGATATGCATTAGAACTCGCTTATATTTTGCCCCGGATCCACTCTGCGTAACGTCCGTCTATTTTGATAATTCAATTTGAAGCAAGTTATTTTAAGCCTCTAATTAAAGTCATTAGGGAATTACATTTGTAAGAGTCAATTTCACTGAAGATTAATTGGTCTTTATTTTACGCCATGAGATGAATGTTCATAAACTTGATGGAAACTCTTAAACTTAAGCGTTAAGGAAGTGAAATCTTTAAAGGTAAAACTTCATAGTGTTATAGCGTTCCCGATATGAATAATGTTAAGAAGAAATGCGACAGTCACAATTATTCATCAAGTTTACGATACATATTGGATGAAAATATATACACAGGGGAGAATTTGACACAATAGGAGATATCTTCTGAAAGTATGCCTTTACGACATTTTAGCTACCACGAATGGATTCTGTTGTGAAAATAAAGTGATGGGAACGCTCATTGTATTGTATTTCTGGAAAAATATTAATGAAGCGAAAGTCAATACTTTCTTCCATCTCTGATTTAATGCTTTTTATCATATTTAGGAGCTAAATTATTCGTTATCTGTGAATATTAATAAATCCGCAAAATGAGAAAAGTCAAGAGATATGTGTTACGCCTGTCTGACCCTATCACCGACTGCGAAAGTCGCCGTTCGTGGTCTATTTAAAATTTTAATTTCCTGCAACATGATAATGGAAATCGCACATGAACTTTCGTTTCTCATTATAATTATAGAGTAACATATATATGTATCATATCTATATGCGGTCTTAAATTCTTATGATTAATATCTCAATACTATTTATTTCTCCCCTATGGGATTTCCAGTGTTACTTTTTACAAGTCGGCAATCATTTCAAAAATTGAATTTATATTGTTCAAAATTTTCGGGATATACCCATGCAGCACAACCGTAGGTATATACAATGTAAATAAAATAGAATTAAAATAAAATAACATTATTTTTTGTTTGACTTGTGATAAATTCCCTAACGGCAGAATTGACAAGAATATATATATATATATATATATATGTAGTGAATCTGTGTCGCAGGTTCGTTTCCCTTGGCGTATCCGAAGCTTATTAATCGAGAGTCTATATAGAACAAAAGGAACAAAGGCAGGCGCTACCTGTTCACTTGGGTTTTATTGTGAGGTGTTCGGAACTGGCATCAGTTCGCTTCCAGACCTGACTAGACTGCGGATTTCGGATCACCTGGCCAGCCAGGTAACCCTCATCCAAAGGTGTCTATCAGACCTATACAACAACAATCAACATTCCACAATCAGAGGTATAAGTAACACTGTCCACACTGAGAAGTTTATCATGGCCTCTACAGCTTACATTAAATGGTAGAAACCCAGGTCGTGGTTACTATCGACCAACAGCTGGCTGCTGTTAAATATATAAAAGGCGACAGGCAAAACATATCATTTAGACTAAAAAGTCCCGCGGACCAGTAGTGACCACTGGGGAGGTTCGGACGAACTAACCCTCAGCGGCCACCTAAACCCAATAACACCACAATACCCCCTTTTTTCTTTTAAGAGTTTGAAAAGAAAAATCTTGAAAACTCGATAGGGTATAAGAAAAGTAACAGTCTACAAGTAGGAGCATATAGTGTGTCCTCTCTACAATGAACAAATAAATCAATCTTATGAAAACTTCAGGAATCGACAAATAGGAGCATTCTGTGTCCTAACTAATGTGAACAATTATCCGAAGTAAGAAAGAAAATTTATGAAAAACCTTTTCACGTTTGACAGGCAGGAGCATATAGTGTCCTCACTAACAAGCAAACAATCTGTTCAACAGAACTTATTTATGAAAAAGGCTATCACTTTCATTATTGTAGACTTCACGTAAATTTCGGCGCCACACACCAGGGTCATGATCCGAGGATCCAGGGCATCCGAACAGCATCCGAGGTGGTTAAATCAGGTCAAAGTGGTGTTATTGGGTTTAGGTGGCCGCTGAGGGTTAGTTCGTCCGAACCTCCCCAGTGGTCACTACTGGTCCGCAGGACTTTTTAGTCTAAATGATATGTTTTGCCTGTCGCCTTTTATATATTTAACAGCAGCCAGCTGTTGGTCGATAGTAACCACGACCTGGGTTTCTACCATTTAATGTAAGCTGTAGAGACCATGATAAACCTCTCAGTGTGGACAGTGTTACTTATACCTCTGATTGTGGAATGTTGATTGTTGTTGTATAGGTCTGATAGACACCTTTGGATGAGGGTTACCTGGCTGGCCAGGTGATCCGAAATCCGCAGTCTAGTCAGGTCTGGAAGCGAACTGATGCCAGTTCCGAACACCTCACAATAAAACCCAAGTGAACAGGTAGCGCCTGCCTTTGTTCCTTTTGTTCTATATAGACTCTCGATTAATAAGCTTCGGATACGCCAAGGGAAACGAACCTGCGACACAGATTCACTACAACTGGTGCCGTGACCAGGATTCCCGCCATGCCAAAACTACTTGCATCTGTATCAAGGATAAACTTACCCGAGGGTTGAGGATATCCGAGAGTAGGTGAAGAGATTAGCAAATTTTGGCATGGCGGGAATCCTGGTCACTATATATGCGCAACAAGCCTAGTGTTAGTACGACATCGCTCTTGCCTTCCTTGAGTTACATATACTGTCCCCATGCCCCCACATCTTATTTATTTACCTTATTTATTAACCTTATTTTCCTCTCATTTGAACCCAGATTTGTTTTCTGGTCTCTCTCATTAGAGGACCGACTGCCAGGTGGATCATTGTCTCATAGATTAATCTCTAATTAAGTCGATAATGTAAGAAACGGGTTCATTCTCATGTTTGTCCTATGAGCCATTGAAGCATGGCTTGACGTCATCACTCAGTTGTTTTGGTAGCTCGCAGTTCTTCTTGGTGGGGCGGGTGTGGAAGGGAAGATGAGGAATGCTCTGGTCACAACCCGAGACCATCCAAACCCAAATACCACCCATTACCAACCCCTGAATTCCATACCTCCTGTACATTATTTACTTAGTCAACATATGCTACCTATATAAAACTGACCCTTACTAGGTACATCTGGGATAGTTCTGAAAGTTGAAAATGCAGTAAAACAAAGCTTTACAAAATACCCTTTGCTAGTAACTCATTCTTGTTAGCAATTTTGCCTGTTAGACTGTAATAAATCATTACACACAAGAGAAGAGTAATCTTCTAGTTCCCTTGCCATCGATGAAAAGCCCAGTCTGCGGTCCATAAATTATGTTCTTTGCCCATTTCCCCCACCCATATTGTGTCTATACTTATGCTGAGCATATTATGTACGTCTAGAGACTGATAAAGAATACTGGAAATTCAGGAAACAAGGTGATCCATCATGCAATCCTGTGTACTTATAAAGCATGTTGCCACAAACCCATGTATATATAATATTGTCTGGTTGTTTATCTCAAAATTGGCCTTCCCATTTCTTATGGGCTAGTATACTACTGATATACTAGTATGTCTATGCTTCTATACTATCTCGAAGACTTGAACGGGATGATCACTACCTTCAGTTGCGATGGTTCGTGGTTGTAGATATTGTCCAATTATAGTTCACTTATATTAATAATGCATAGATTAATGAAGATAGAAAATTGAAGGGTGATGGGGGGGGGGGGGGCATGGAGGTGAGAGGTAATTATGTTTCAAAACGTGGTACAACGTATTGTTCTCATGTTTAATTCGTTTTAGGAATCTGTAAACTTTTATTTTCACTCAGGGGCCCATGGACAATGATATTAAACACGAAGAACCACATTGAATGGTTATACTTGTATGTCTTACTTATAAATCATAACGGGAAGCATAAGTATGGTAACGATAACTTAGATCACCTGTCAACGACACTCCCCTCTGGTCTCGTTGGTCTCATGCAGGGTAATCCTTTCACGGGTGGTTGGTGTGAAAGGCTGAATATTGAAGGTTATAGTGTGAAGAGCTTTTTATGATTCCCTCAGAAGAAGTAACCAGAGGAGGGCCCGTGTGTGAGCCAGGTGTGCATCCCCGCATGTACTTTTAAATAACCAGTTGAGTTCCCAAAATAGAGTCCAGGGGGCACTATTGTAGTATTTCTCCGCATCGGGAATTAATAGTGGTTTAGCATGGGTTCTCCGAGCCGTTACAAGCTATAAGATCGTTGGTGTTACTTCAAGGATAGTGTCACTTTTGGGAGCCTGTATAAATAAATTGTCAGGATTTTGATTAATTTCAGAGTATGTTGGCTTAGAAACCATGAATAAATATATAATGATATGTGCGTGAGGACTCATCGGAATGTCAATACCAATGTGACATGATATGACAAGGTCTATCAATGATCTATAATGTCAAACGATTCATCATCGGTGATGGTTTTAATTTGTTATTTTACTTATTTGATATCGTGTATTTCTTTGTATAGATTACTACTGCTTTTCATGGTTTTTTTTATGTAGTATTTGAATTTGTAAAGAATCAGCAATCACTGAGAATAGTGTACCAGTTACATAATGTTTTTGACTGAATGAAAAATATTAAATACAAATATTCTTCAAACTAAAAAGAACACGACACAAATTGTTGAGTTGAATTTCTATGTTATGTTAATTGAATGGTTTAGACTAATCTTATGTCCAGTATTGTAGCTACCAGTAATAGATGTGGGTGTATTACCATTGTGACTCGATGTGAATCTGTCCTTAAACTTTCCGGCTGTAGCCACGTCTTTCATTTCCCTCCGGTATCTCCCATGCATCATCCACCCACACACCTCTATAGCCATACCCCTCACAATGCGTTAGGATTTACCCCAAATTTAACAATCTGGCAAATATACATTATTTTCCTAACGTTTCTATATAAGTTGAACATGTTTTACCGAATTAAAGGATAATTGATATTGTCTGATGTATTGTTTAATTAAATTATGAACTAATGTTTCTTTTAACGTTCCAAAATACAATAATGCACTGATACAAATAAGAAACCCCTAACTGGTATACCTACCATGGAATATAGTTTGTGATATAACTATATGTTAACAGCGCACATGTATCTTAATAAACTATTGAAGAAAAGACATAAGAACTGGCGTTGCAATGTGCAGCCCTATAGCCTTCATTCCTCCAGACTGGCCTGGGTTGGTAGGTATAGGTGTTAGGGTGCTGATTTAGGGTCTTCTAGCACTCTGGCCTATTTATAGCATAGTTCTCTATACACGTACGTTTGCACTATATCTAGTGCGGATCAATAGGCAATAAATACGTAATATCAGTGTTACAATACCCATTGTTTTGAGTGCCATATGTTTAAATACAAGTATCGGAACAACCCCTTCCCCCTCCCTCCTTTTTTTACCACCAGTCATGACGACTGTTATAATACCATGAGGCCGTTAGGGTATTGAATTTAATGTCTACACTGGGAACGCATAAGGGGGATATATCATACATACTTACATGTATGAATGGAGAATTGCCTGAAGTTTGAAGCGGAATCTTCCTGAATCTCTACTGTATTCTATTTATAACCACGCGTCTATGTTGAATCTATTATCATTCATGTGATTTAAAGACACTAGGGTGTATGTACTTTATTGTTAATGTTTTTCTGTTTTTTGTGTGTGAATATATTTAAATCCACCCCAGCCCCACCTCCTCATAAATCGTGCCTTTCCTTTTCCTTCCTTTCTCTTCTTACTTCCTTGCCTGTCGCCAACCTCTCAATAAATTAAAGTCATCCTCCCCTCTTCTAAGTATAATATCCCACCTCACTCGTGTTCTTTCTCTGTACATCCACCTCACTCATTCTCTATCTTTTTAATAAACTTTCTGCTTCGCCACATGCTTGGACAGTTAGGGTCTCCAGAATGTGCTGAGATGGACACAGACATCCTCTCCACTTCTGTCTGCATGCATAGATGTGTGTTTGTGAGTGGGAGTACTATAGGGTGCGCACTCTCTTGACGAGTAATGGGTCAGGTGTTCATGCTATGTACCTGACTCCCATTTGTTTAAGAGCACAGATCCGCTGAACACCAACTGGGTCATAGATGTAAATCCTAGCTGGGCTATTGTAAGGGGAGATCGAGCTTTTTAAATAAACGTGGGTATGTCCGGGTATTAGCAACTAACTTTATGATATCTAATATTTATAAAGCAAATAAAATTCTGAATCGTGATCTGGGGCTAGTTTAAACATCACGGGATGAAATGCATTGTACTTAGCTGGTTGGTATAATATAATATTATAATTGTGGTGATGTTGAGTGGTACATATCGTGTGTGTGGTTTATGTAAATGGGAATTACACCACACATGTTTAGTTGTGATTGTTTGGGAAGAAAAGCGCTTATGTAATATGTCTACCGAATCGTGTACATCGAAGTAGACCTAGATCATGCATTTGTACCTGTGTATACATACACGAAAGTTACACGGATCACTGCCCGACCTCTTGACGCGCCACCACCCCCATCCAAAACATATACAGCTGATACATTAGCTTCCATTGCTGATACTATCAACCACTATAATATCATTATACGTCCATACAAAGAGAAGAAAATGGAATTTATCCACGATACAAATGTTATACAAGCCAGATTTTGGATGTTTTATTTCAAATTTACAACGCCGACCACGTATTATACGTATACGTATATTATATCTTGAATTCATTATCATTTAAACGCTTATCACTTACTTTTACTATCACTGATGTACGATATCGGTTAGGGATCGGTCAAGTGGATCTCACACCTGTATGCTTATACCATTGTTGAATGAAGGTCAGGAAAGATCGGATTGTGTATTGTTAAAACTATAGTGGTGTGTATGTGCGGCTGTACATTGGGTAGCAAGAGTAGTATTACAATAAAACTACATGCCTTAGGTTCGCCACTGGTATTTAGATATTATACCACTAGGTCCACATGACATTTTCCGCTATAGTACACGTCCTACTATCTATTTTACATGCCTCTATATTGGCCTGGTTTCGTGGGACGCATGCACATGAATAACATCAAATGATATAAACCTCTGGGTTGTCTGTCTGCCCTTTAAAAACTTGCCCTTACATCTACTCTCCACTGCTCTAAATGGTTATTGCCTTTAAATGTGCTGTGCTCAGTCTCTGTTATTCAGTCAGTTTGCACTGCGTGGCACACACGAACTGTGCACATGCATTGCAAGGGAGGAGGAACAGGAGGAAAGCCAGGGCAGGAGCATACGGGAGTGAGAGAACGCAGGAGGAGAGGTATAAGCAACAACACTCTGACTGTTGCAGCAACTTGCAACCTGCAACTAGAAGGCTCTGCTTGTGCCTCTGGAAAGAGAGGAGTAGGAGGTGGAGTAGGAGGAGGAGACGCAGGAGGAGGTGTTGTGGTTTTAAGCAGGAGGAAAGTACTGTTACGTACAGGAGGGACGCCTTGGAGTTGTGAGTGAGTAAGAGAGTGGGGAGAGAGCATCGAGTCAGCCAGCCTTCTGTGAGCCAACCAACCAGTAAGCACTACTAGTTCTCCCGTCAATATCCCAGCTTTGGTCTAGAGCAGGGGAACTACTATAGGCCCAGCAGAAGTCTCTCTCTCCCGGTCACCGCTCCTAGTAGTATAGTAGTGAATGCTGTCAAACAGAGCTCCTGTGTGTGGTGTTGTGTCAGAGGCAGAGGTCGAGGAACTGGAGATAGTAGTAGTAGTAGAAGTAGTCACCATCCCACCAACCAACCAACAACAAGCCTGTCCTCTGCGAAGGTCACCTGCCTACACTCGCACACACGTGTACCGCCCTGACAACTATAGAGTCAGTAGTCACTCCCACCTTGGCTGCTACCCATCCATACATCCATCCGTACAGCGCCTCATTGTACGTGCATAACAGCTCTCAGGAGTAGTATAGCGCGTGTGTATTACTTGTAGTAATCACCACCAGACCCAGGAGAAGGAGATTGTTGCTATATACCTGACCATGGCAGCGGTAACCAAAGCCCCGGAGGCATTGAAGGACATTGCCTACATGGATGGGGAGGCAGAGCGACAGAACAAGGCCATGAAATCAGTGAAGCATGTCACCATGGATGAATCCGTGGAGAAGACAGCGGTGGAGTCAAGGGAGAGGGCATTTAACAAAGAGGATAAGCCCAGGGAGAGGAGGATCCAGCAACTCCGGAGGAAGCGGTCCGGATCCGGATATTCCGCTGCATCCAGTTCGGAGGATGGGCGGAGAGGGCGATCTGGGAGCTCGTACTCGGAGGAGGGATCATCTGTTTACTCTGAGACAGGTGAGTCACTTACTGGGGTAGGGATGGTCGCCAAGGTGAGAGCTGTGGATTACCCCATTTCTCGTGTACCTCTCGATATCTATTAATATTCTCGGGATTCTTCTTGTTAAAGATATTGGATTAGGAATAAACAGCCTCTACTATACTACTAGTACTGGTATAAATAGGAGTCCCTGATTTGAGTCCAATGTAACTTGCCAAATTGTCATTTCCATCAGCGCTGGGATTAAGTTAAGAAGAATAGGAGACCCTATATTATATACAGTTGCATTTCTCAAGTATCACGTATTTAAGGACGTAATGGCACAGGTCCATTCAATAGCGTTGTATTTTATTGAAAATATTTTATTCAGGCTATCAAAGAGTTATACAGGTTATTTAAATAAGATAGAGAGAACAATAGGCTATTTCCCCTTAATCAACCATTATTTTCATGCGTTTCCAGCTACAATTATGTAAATCTTAGTCAATTGGAATAATCATACACACAAACACGTAACATCATGCTTAACTAATACTAATGCATAAACATATCAAAGAAAAATAAACGTGTGATACCATAACCTAGCATCTAAAAAAAAGCATAGTATGAAACAATGTCGCATATTATCGATACAAATGAGTTAAATAATTAGATAATAGGGTTTAATTGTAATGGGTATCTTGATATAACTTAAGTAAGTATTAATGAAAATAATTTAGAGATATTTTGAAATAAGAACCATCAAGGGTAAATAGAACTACACTGTTCTATACGATTGTGTCCATTAACTGTTCCTGTACTGAGGGTGAGTATTATCCCGCGAGTTACAGTGCAACAACTATGTACTTACATCAGAGACAAGCAATTTCCAATATTTCACCCGTTGACTAAGCAATGACTAAGCCTAATGACTAAGAAATTAAAACAAGTCCTACTCTAGGAATTGATACAGGACTCGATAGTCATGGGACGGGCAATTGTGACACATCATTCTTTTAAAGCCATCTCAATTGTAATGCAAGCTTATGTTCATCTAAGTATATAATATATTGAATATGGCAACCGGGTTAAAGGACACAGGAATGTATGGAAAGCAGAAGGACCTCCCCGATCGTCATTCGACCTTTTGTACTCCCGCAAAAATGTTAATTATATCTTTTCCCCGTTTCCAGTGTATTCTGCTCTAGTTTGACACCACGGTCTTGCCCGGTTCACCCTATTTAATGAAAGGAATTGAGGTTAGAAATTCATGGTCCATTCAAAGTGTCAGGTTTACAAATTGCACCGTGTTCATTGCCACATTGTCACCTTTGGACAAAAGGCCAATCACGCTGTGTATCGACGCATTATGCGTAAATCGGTCACCGATGAAAAAATCTTCTCATAATGATTATGGGTTGCCCCTATAAAGGCATTCACAAGTGTGCATATAAGTAATAACCATAATAAATTGCAACCATGGCCTGTCAGTTAGACCTTCTAAGAGTAAAGGGACCTCATTTGCTCTAAGGTTAGACAATGACAAACGATGGAAGGGAATTCTCACCACTAGAAGCCTAACGTATTATATGTTATGTTTACTAGAGGAATGCCACAGGGAAGACCTTGGTCTCCCATCCCATGTCCAAAGCGGAGGCATCATTGCAAAGGTTGACCTTTCCTCCGATAGAATACCCCATTGCTAGTGCCAGCGGCTTCTGTCAGTCTGTCTGAAAGCAGGGTGTGTGTATGGGGGGTGGGGATGGGGGGCGATGCCCAGGACCATATCCAGAATATACAGAATCATCAGTGTGGTAGTGGTACTAATCATTTATATGATGAATTGTATATCAGGACGAAAGCAAACGTTTGTTTACTTTTGTCTGACACTCCCTTTGGTGCCAGTGCACTATTCTCAACCCACTATATATATAATATAGGGAATATTCATGTATCCTTCCGTGGGAGGGTGTTTGGATGCTCTCATATCCTGGCTAGGAGCCAAGTTATCCGGGGCGCTGTCAGCTCCCAACTCCTGCCTTGATGCCAGTGGTAGGCATCGGATGTAAATTGGATGTTGATTCCCTAGCCGAGTGTCTTGAGAGTGTTTATTACTAAAGGTGGAAGCATGATGAGAGTAAACACAATGATCAATGGGATCCCACCGCTTATGAATCTGCCTTAGCTTTAGGTCAGGGTGCTTGTAATAGACATGTCTTTTATATATTAAATACTCTGAATACTTCCTCCATAACCTTACCAGGAATGATATGTTGATTGATTAAGACACTTATTGCCCTAATTTGCTTACAAATGTATGTCTCTGTTCTACGTTCTCCACTATTTGAATACGTATATTGATATATATTTATAAGAATCAGGTACTGAAGGGAAATGCATATTATTCGACGAAAGGCCTCTACGATTAATCTTCACATACATGCATATTCAAACAGTTCAAATTGTTTGATTATTCAGAGTTTATTTCTGGTTCTTTAATAACTCTGGTGATTAGCTTAAAAGGTAATAGCAAATAGTTGTTGTGACATTTATTTTAATCCCACACACCTGTGTGTTAGTTTAATGTCAAATGGGGAATGCATTTCCTATAATTGATAGTTCATCATACCTGATCGAAGTTCAGGAATACACTGAACTGTGTACACCTAGTCCCTCGTGCCTTTCAAATTCAAGTTTTCAGTGATCCTATCTTTCAGCTGTGTGAGGACTGTCTTTTACTTCTTCTTATATGGGTTTCGTCCTCTTAATTGTTATTTCATGTTATTCAATTGTTATTTCTGTGTTGTGAAATCGGAAATCGGCAACTAGCTCTCATTGTAATATTATTCTTTTATTAATTATACCGAAAGATAGTTTTGTTTTACTTATCCATTTCTCATGTAAATATATTTTCCCATGACCCTTGGAATGGAAAAAACTAATTATTTCATACGCAGAGATAACCTTCTTATTGTGATTTTATCCTCATTAACCAGCATTATATAACTCTACCACCCGACCGTTCATTTGGAATTCATTTCAGACTGGATATCTCAGTCACTACTTTGGTAGATCGATATTAGTATGCTCACACTATCCCTGTTTATTAGAAAGCATCATGAAAGCTTTCTCTGATATTATCATACCGAAACCATTCCGGAGCTACAAAAACTGAACCAAAAACTGTTATTGGCTCATGTCATATTTCGTGATGTTTCTCCAGCCACTGGCTATGTTTAACAGCTTTCTGTCTGGTAACTTGTACTCAGCATAATTAGGTAAACATGGCCTATACCTCCAGTCCGCTGTATTGGGTGCTCTGTAGTATAGTAGTAATACCATACAAGCCATTGTAGACATTGGTGCCAAGGCTTTTTCTACTTCTCCATCTACCCCAGCTACTTGTATGTATTATACAGCAGTTCCGTTACATAATACTCATAAGTACGTTTAGCTTGGATAGGCTAGGTAGGTACTGTGGGATTGGGTTCTATAGATCACTATGTATGGCTGGCTGTATGAAGCAATTATTTCCCGTTTTAGCATCGAGGAATAAAGGTGCTTTAAGAGTGGCACAGCTTCTTTCATATGAACACCTGTATTCATTCCTCTTACTCTCAGGATATTATCAGTAATAGTTTACACATTTAGCATAGTTATATAATCATGTCGTCAGTATTTATGCTGATAATGACTATAATCCAACCCAATACATCAACATGTATATGACCTTTACCATTGACGTAAGAATCATATTTGATTGTCTGTAATCTATCCCCAAATCATGGGATAATAACTTTATAAGATCATCTTTGATCATTGAAAATTGCTGCAATCGCTTTCCAAAGTCGTTTACCCTGCACGGTGGCATGATAACATGCAGTAGCAGTTCAGCCGTTCATGCCAGTCATGCTTACTTCTCTTTCAACCTTCACAAGATATATTCATGGAATCGGTCAGGATGCCAGGTCCTCTGACGCAGGCCACTTTATGAATCCTATACAATATGGTAGAGTCGTCCCCAAGTCTTTGCATAAAGCCTGGCTTTGGCTCGAGTTGCGGTGATTCTCACCTCGTCTTTCGTTCACAATGGGAGGAACCTCTTCTGGAACTGCATTTCACTGTTATGTTGGCGTTGGCGTGGTTGTCTTTTAGAACGGAAGCCATTGTATGTGTTTCCTTCGCTTATTAGGCTGTGGGGACATGCTTTCTTCGCTATTCTTTTTTTCGTCCCATAAACTTATATTTGAATAGTCAAAGTACATACTATATAGGACATAGGCGAGTATGAATTTAAAAAAAATCATATTAACTGGAAAAGATTATACAGCTGACATATTTAGACCATTCATCCTTTGGGGATCATATGTGACATTCTGTAAACGTGTAACTAATGTGCCATGGCTTTCATCCTGCACTGCACACATCAAAAGTAAATTCATTTTTTTAAAGAAAGAAACTTCTAGAAGAAGCATATATCTTGGACCCATTAACCATCATATATGTCCTCGATCGTTTGATGTTGAGCCCCTTTATATTTTATTAGCTGGAGCAAGGGGGATACTTTTAAATGTGCCCGCCACAATCATGCGCACTTAAAACCATTAGGGATGAGGGAGACAATTAGTTGTGTTACTCCATTAGGGAACCAATTTCTATTTCGTGTAATGCTCCTTGCCTCTGTAGCGTTCCCCATTGATCTTTCCTTGTCTGTTTGCCCACAGAATACGTGACTTTCACAAGGAATAGGTCACTTTCATTGACAATATCCTTTATTCTTTTTGGGACACAGTAGTTTGTGAAATGAAATGCTGGAATTCGTTTAATATTGACTTTGATTGACATTGTAGAAAAACACATTATGTTAGAACGGGCCAACTTCTATCCTATCCCTCAAAACACAATGCATGGTAAAAGACAGTCGACTACTGCAACTCCGCTATAGAGGATTTGCATGTCTCATTGCGCATGTCTATTACAGTACATGCTGGAATGGGTTCAATTCAAATCTGGCATAGCAACATCTTCATCGAAAATTGCAAGAATGTATTCACCAACATCATAGCTTGTGTAAATGATCTATAAGAGCCAAATGCATGACGGTAACGATGAAGTCTTGTTTTATGGAAACATATCAAAGACATCGCTATTTACATGATATCACTGTTAATTAAATATTACATGCTCAAACACGTTTTCTATAGATTTAACACTGTCATACAACTCCCATAATTCCATGCGAATCGAGATTCAAGATGGCGAACATGCAATTCCCCTATTGCCGGGTCAGGAATGAGGCTGAAGCAGAGGAACTCCGGAGCAGCTCGTTTACCTGGTGTCAGATGTGTTTAGCCTCCGGCAGGGGACGGTTAAAGCGGGTCAATGAGTTTTGAGCTTGTTATTTCTCCCGCTCCCTGTTTATCCAGGTAGAATGTCGTCTGCTTTTCTCTAGAATGGCTATACAGCTTCGCTTTATTGTCTACCGTTATCCGTTCAATGAGCCGCCAGAATGGGTGTGTCCAGGATAGTTTCAGACATTGGAGGAAGGAGAGTTATTGGTTTCGCAATACTGCATTTAGATAAAAGTGGCACATGATCATCACAGTGACATGTCTGACACATGCATTTCTTTGTTATCGGTTATTGATTTCAAACATCAACTCTACATGAAATGGGTAATATTAAAACAACAGCAGTACATCAAGATATGGTTTATCACCATAAAGAACATGTCAATGACTGTCATACAGTTTCCTTCAAGTTTTGAAGTTTGGTTTACACACACATAATTATAACGTTCTTTGCTGCAATACGTCTGTAGATCAATTAAATTGATTCTACCTGTATTGTCTTTTCACGTTGACATCATTAGAAATGGAGAATTACCAACTTGCACCCGTCACAGACATTCACGAACTTATAAATTGCATTTAAAGCAAATCAGTTGATGAACAGCTAAATGAATGGAATGGGATGCTCTTTCCTAACATTCCATTTGCGTTTGATGTCAAATGTTATTTGAGCCTTGCTGTAATAACTTTAAATGTGTGCATTTCTGCTTGATTTATGGTTCGATGTTTTGAAAGCATCCGCATTATTAATGTAATATTGCGTTACCTAGTCGGCTGGCTTCTTATGTCTTTGCAGTAATTTCATCAAATATTCACACGGCCTGGATCTTTGATGATCTTGTTTTCTATACACCCCCACTTAATATTGCCATTTACACGATATGCGATCAATGTGACCTCATATGGTAGCATTGATGAATAATAAATGCTGGTGTGTGAACCTATCTTTGTACAATCATTTCATCGTACTTTAACTGAAGACTTTTTTCACTGGCAATGACGCAAGCACTATTGAACTAGGTCGTTCGGAAGTATTAAAATTCTTCGCAGCCATTAAGTTCAATGATGTGTTTCAAACTACCCACTATAGTCATCTTTCTTTTCTGATTTGCTATATCCTAGGCGTTCATTTAAGGCTGCTTTTTTTATATTCTTGGCAGGAATCTGTCGTAGAATAAAACATTTCCTGGGCGGAGATATTGACTTCCTCGGTTGTTCCAATTACTTTGGACATCGTCGATATTTGCGACCGAAGCTCACGGCGAGGGCTTTTATATCTAATTCGCCTGTAGCCATTGGTGATTTTCTTTTTTAAAAAATCAAGAATGCCACGCATTGATTCGTTTTATATCCAATTATCCAGAGACTCGTGGACCTCAGGCTCTCTCTGAACATGAATACAGTCATGTTCAGCTCTCTCTGAACATGTATTCATGTTCAGAATTTGGAACAACATGACAAGGATGGCTATCTTTCTACCGGTACATGATAACCTGTCAATAGCTTTACTTTGATTATATTTAAATATGATATGTTGTCATTTTCAAAATATATTCAATGAATTAGCAGCATAATAGAATAAAATTGGTAGGACTCTGGGGCAAGAATGTATGGTGTAATCTGATCAATGTGATAATCATGTCGTCTGAAAGGTCTGCGATGAAATGAGTGCCCATCGAATATTGGCAGCCCCTCCATATTGATACCACGGCAGTTCTGTTCAGATTTTACCCTGAGACATTCAATGGTTAACTCTTCCCAGTGAAAACCAATTAATTGTTGAGTAGTGGCAGTCGACCCCCGATCGTGTCAGGTTTCTAGTCACCCGGAAAGCATCTTCCTCTACTCAACCCATCATTCTCCGAGAAGGCAAGATTGTCTGTTAAGTGAAAAGAAAAGTTTTCCCATTTCTGTTTCATTACGTTCTGTCCCGCAAACCAATCTTATCTGTTGGTTTTCCCTGAACGATGGACATAATTCATTTATAATTTGGGATCTTCGGACGTCTGAGTTGAACTTCATTGATTTTTCATGTCATATATTGCGCGACTAATCTATTTTTGTGATTTGTGGATTCGGTTTGGTGGTCAGTATGTTTTAATCCTTTTTCCCTTCTCACGATTTGATGAAGACTGAAAATGAATTTAGGCTCTGATCGCAATACATAACGTCATGAAATATACTCTAATTGATTAAAAAAAGAAATGATACACATTATTTGTGTTTTCTTGGCGTGGGAATGTTACTTTCAAGAAACACGACAATCTCTGGCCCAGGGCCCATATTTCCAACGTTTACGACCATGTTCCACCTCCTGATGAATCTGGAGGGCACATATTTGCATACCTAACGTGTAAATAGATGTCATTCTCTGGGCCTTTCAGTCATAATGTACGCCTCCGGCACTGGAAATGACTCCAGATTAGAGACTAATGACAGTTTAAAGATTCTCACTCATGGCATTGGTAGTCGAAAGGTGAAGGTGGATGAGGAGGAGAGAGAGCACCCTTTGGATAGAGCCAATTTTGAGCGATCAAAGGATAACTCTACATGCGACTTAGGCAAGGCAAAGGCTTCCTCCACCTCTCCACCCTCACCATCTCCTCCACGAAGGGGAACACTGGAGTACTATAAGCACCTGGAGAAGCGACTGGATGTTATAGAGTCAGAGATGATGGATGTGGGCCTGGTGGAGAAGAAGGGCCTTATTGGCATCGTGGAGGAGCTCCACCAATGGATAGGCTGTGATTTAGCTTACCTGGGTACTCCAGGGGATGCTGTTTACTTGTCTCCGGCCAATATGGTACTCCTATCAGGGGCTATTATGCCCTCTGTCTCACCTGTCTTACCAGGCAGGTACAGTTATGTGTGTTGTAAGTTCTATACTCTATATACCTTACATCTCCCCCTGCCATATTCTACAGTCACAATGTCAAAAGAATGTTGGATACCTCCCCGGACTCATTGCATAATTAAGACTACGAAGAGGGTTATGCAACGGGCCTATTAATATCATATAAACTTTAAGGATAATATGATTCCATTGTTTGGTTATGTATGCCCGTTCAATGTGGTAAGTCCCATGGACCTGATGATCTAATGGTTTGTATATTATGCGCGTGCTTCTATTATTCTGTGTAGTCGCAAGTTCTATAATTTTCAATATTCCCCATATGGGTAGGCATGCCACCCCGATGATCAATCATTTGATTCGTTATTTTCTCATGAATTAAATATTTGCATGTCAATTTCCCTCATTGAAATTGCCATCTAAATCTTACATGAGGTTAATAATAAAAGCTGAAAAACTTGCAATTAGGTTATTTTTTTATCAAACGAAGGTCAGGTATTCCGGATTCGCCCGGATCCTTCCTACATTGCATATCTTCTAATTGAATACAATTGGTGAACAGGTCACTTTTGGGATTGGAATGCCGTGTCAACAAGTGTCCTTATTTCATTTTAGTCTTTTCTAATTACCTCGGTTGACATGTTTGACAAATTTGAGATTCGGTTTCACCCAGTCCAGAATTGAAATGTGTTTTCGGTCTAAGTAGATCTTGGTTGCTGGAAAACCCCTGCTATAACTCGATATAATTATCCTCCATGGTTTTGAGAATAAGCATAACTAGGGTGCTAAGTGAATTAACCAAGATGTAGGTCTAATGAAGCCAAAGGGTTATAGGAACGTTCTTGGCATGATGCATACTTAGAAATCGTCACTGCGCCACGAGGTGGCCATTCATACATTCCTTGTATAGTGCCATTGACATTTTCTCACCCCATCTAATATATAACATGTATAGGTAGCTAAAAAAAAATACGTCCATTCTATAATAAAGGCACATTCGCGTTTCTATAAGCCAGTCTACCTACATGTTGAGATACTGAACAGCAAAAGGTTGGAGGAATGTACATCATATCGTGCCCTTGAATACAATAATTGTTCACGATTCAGATATAACTGATGTTGAATGTGGTAACACCCCTTTTCATTTCGGTTCCTTAACATATTGCATCACATAAACATTGAGTTTCAGGAAGAGTTAGTTGGAAGAACACTCATACCGGGTGGTGTTATTCAGGTTCTCTAGTCTCCCAAGGGCCAGCCAGGAGCTCTTCAATCCATCGTTGGATCGTATTATACCGACTCCCTCCAGATAGTTAATATAATCATGCATGATTTACTCACCTTCTTTGGAGATTTACACTCCATTCTCGATATTCCTTATAACAAATTCAGATGAACTAGGTGTAGAGATTTTACCTTATTCTCTCTTATATTTTTCAAGCAAACATGTACATATATAGTAAAGGCCTGCTGCATTTGCTCTCCGGTTTCCATAGGAATTTCGAGTTTGGGTGGAATATTGCTATTGAAATTATGAATCCTTTCTTCTGACATAAGTAGAATTAGTTTGATTCTCATTCAAAGGGTTAACTATTTTTCAGCTAAAAAGTACTTATTACTAACGGCTGGATTGGAAGGGCTAGGCGACAGCGTATGATAACCAGGCAGGATTGGTCTTTGGACCTCAAATCCTCTGAGGCCTATTCCAAGTCAGTTTTCCTTGTTATAAATGTCCTTCTTCCAAAATGAATGAAGGCCGAGGCTAGATTAGATATGAACAGACCATTGGGGTTGACAGGTTTTCCACTGGCCTGTCTCTCATGATAGATAGGCGTGAATAATTGCCATATATCACCTGATGACAGATATTGAATAGTTTCCCTTAGCAATGCTTCTTGATGAACTGCTATTATACTCTCTCCGACCACAAGTATTAATCAACTATCTTGGATATTTCCCTACTATACGTCCGAGCTTTTATCCTCACATTTGCCTATTAATCTTCTGCCCTCTACAAGGATTAAGACGCTTCAAGTTCTACTTACCAGAAATCATCACATAATTTACCTTGGACTAATATAGCATCTATAAATACGCTTGTTTTTCTTCTTTGGCCACTAATTAATTAAATCCAGGAGTTGGTTCTTAAGTGATGGTGGTGGTGATTAAATGCGGTATTTGCTGCAGAGCGCGCTACGATTACACTTGGGTTTCAGTTAGGTTGACATGAGAGGGATCTTCAGGCCCTTTTCCACTAAGCCGATTCGCATGCGATACTGACATAATTTAGTGGGAAAGGGGCCTCCGCGGCGGAAAATCGCCTGGGAATCGGCTAAGTGGACTAGGGCCTTTGGCGTCCTGCACTGTCTGAACCTTTCCTATTCTATTCAAGATATACAAAAACGTGTTGTTGTTCAACATATTGTTAGTCTGTCATATAGTAGGAAAGGGCCTTTCTCGATTTTCATCCTTTGTCCCTTGACATGCAGATGGATTCCCGGAGGAAATAAGTTTTACCATGCTAAAGTACTGGACATCTATAGCATGTCGGTATTCTTATCCTTGCATTTTCTTTTTAGGTAAATGTTGCAAAGATTGTATGAATAATTTAGGCCAAAAACACTAGCTCTGAAAGTCTCTCATAATACTAGGAAATGGTCGTTTATGTCAGGAGTGTACTTCGCTTTGACATAAATGATCAATGATTCTAGCCACATTACCAGACAAACACATTAATGTACTGTGAGATGTGCAGGTATAATGTAGTTGACCTACACCTATGTGGTTCTCTCATAGAAAACTGTGTAGTATCATGAATCCCCTGCCTATGTACCTGGAGGTCACACAAAGGTCTAATCATAGGCGACCTGACTCTCTGTCTGATATATGGCTGAGTGGCTGTATTAGTGTTTGATCCTCACCCTGGTTGGTTGCCGATCATGGGCATAGGGAAAGACTATGGCTGTGTGGTGCAAGGTCGAATTATGGACCATAACTTTCGTCATGCCATACGAGATCGTCAAAAGTTAAAAAGCAATTTTAATTACCCCAAGTATAACAAACGAGACGAGAGGCTCTACTCTCAGCCTCAGTGTAATTATCACAATTCCTTTTTTAAATCCCAGGTATATGTTCTTGTTGTTATCCCAGTTAAATATTGCAATCAATTGCCATACAGTATAGTCAAAAAGATTATGTTTCCCATATCATTAGATGCACGACATCTCAGGATCTAATTCCTTTTCGCAAACATGAATTTAAATCCATTCTCCTGGCTTATATATAATAATGAATATAGTTATATATAATATTATAATGATAGGGCGTGGTGTACATGCATCCAGGTATGACGTTAACCTGCACGGATACTGATGAGGTTAATGTATGTTTCGGGGTGGGCCACTTGAACCTAAACATGCAATAGCTATTGTATCTGTATAATAACAGATTCGGACCATGTCTTCGGGTAGTGCGGTGGGTGGGTCGGGGGGGGGGGGGGAGGCTCTTTTTATTTTTACCTTAAAACATTTAAAACAAATAAATGTAGTTTGCGAATCCTATTGGAGTGTTTTATCTTCTTGATATATCTATGCTACTTATAAGTATGTATACGTGTATTAAGAGCATTAACTAAGCATTATTATCAATTGCATGTTTCCTATCTGACCTCAAATCTGCCTCAATTCTCCTTACATTGTGATTATATAAATGCTCCAATCGCAATCAGTATAAGTTCCTTATCGGGAAGTGCAATTTTCCATTCATCGCGTAATGGCAATTGTCTTGATATGAGGAAATTGGAGGCGGCCTGCTTGCCAGTCTCTTGCCTACCAGGTAATGTTGGAATGCAGTTAATTGCGGGAGACCTATAACTCATTTGGGGACCTTGTTTTATTCAGTTTCTCACTCCTGTATAGGGATGAGCCGCAATTTATTACATTAATGCGAGAAGGGTTGGAGATTGATCTGAGGATAAATTACCTCTTGGCTCGACAGAACGTAGGAAATGATGGCTGAAGCGAAGCAACGGCAATATTACCCGCACATTGATTTAAGAAATGTATAGGTTGTAGTATACTACCTCAAGAACTGTTGGGGTAGTGATAGATGTAGTTGTGATATAATTCCTGAATTTAGAATTAGAATTATGAATTCCTGAATTTAGAATCATACAACAATGTATCGTAGTGTATTAATCGGTGGGCTCCCCTTTCAAGTCTGACTAGGCTTGGTGGGGTAGAGTCTGGTGAAAGTCCTTGTAAAAATAATGTCTCTTCATACAATAGCAACTAAACGTTTCTTCCCCTTCAATACAAGACACCCATCCTCATACCCTCTGTATAACCCACTGACAATTCATTGTGCCGAGTTTACCTTATCTTTTACCAACACCCTGCAAGAACACTGTACCTGTCGCCGGATAACCAACAGTACATGGCCCTTTCTGTCTGATCGCGTATTTATACAAACCCTCCCACACCTAATATCTGCGGTCTTTGGTATTTCACACACACACCAGTCACCGCGTCTTAAGGGCGGATTTAACTATGGACCTTTTTGCTTGGAAGGGTAATCTTGTAGTCAGGAAACCAATGATTGCTAACACTTCAGCTGCTGATCGGAAAGCATTTGATTAAAAGCCCTACAGACGCCTAGTAGGAAAAATCAATACGAGATTTTAATATTAGCGCTAGTAAATTCTGAAAGTTCCGTATCGTTGGAACTGTTTGTTGAAATACTGGATGTATTTGCTTCTAAGATGACCAGCCTGGACATTTTGAATTCTGAAATTTGCTTGTTTTATACCAGTAAAATAATAACTGAAGCTCATTACGTATAAGGCAAACGTGGCAAATCACACCCAAACTGAAGCGCATTGTCAATATACAATTACAGTATATCGGCAATTGTGGCTCTGATGTTTGCTTGTGGCTTAAGAAATTCACTACCCCTAAACTGTAATTTGGTGACATTTACGGTTGCTGCAGCTACCGCTCTGACCTTCGTGGTCACGGTCAAACACATGAATAAATGCCTCTACCTGTAGGGTTAATAATAGACATACCCTTGTACCCGTCCTAGTAGTCCACGTCACCCCCCCCCCCCCCCCCAACCCAACCCCATCGATATGTATGTACGCTACCTCCAATAATTATAATCGTCATATTCCCCTCCGTTATGGAATACTTTATAGTCTGTATCCAATTTGTTGGAGTTTCTTTTATAAATTAATGTTATTTGACTGAAACGCTATAATACTCGAATGAAAGATTCGAATTCTGAAAATGGAGAAAAATTGGTAATTCCTGTTTGATATAATCTCAAAATTTATATTGATTTTGAATTCCACAATTCTCGTGTGGCAACTTGGAGCAAAACGGTTGATGAATAGTGCAATTTGTCAGATTCTTGATATACCTTTTTTCCCTTCTTCTTCTTAATATACTTAGCCTAACGTGTTACACTTCATCGAGGATTTCCTAAGTTTAGGAAGATGACATATCGAAACAAATAATGTATTTTATCTTGGTGACTTTTGGATGATTTGCTAATGAGTAGAACACAAAATAGAAAATTTCAATTTCTGACTGAAATTAGCTGATAATACATCTTTAATAAAACTTTCGGAAATGAGGATCGATCTGGCATTATCAAATACATGAGATAAACATGTTGACTATACTTGAAAATAAAGCAGCTACATCAGATCTTTATCGTAGTGTCTGAATCGTACAAGATAGTTATTGTACGTGATTGATGTGTTGTGGCATTATACCCACTTCATACCCCCATAATTCTGATGCAATTTCTACTAATGAGAGCCTATTTCTGGTTATTAACCTAACCCCCTTGGATGGGTATTCAGAATGTTTTTTTTGTCGAAGTATACAATCATGCTTTAAATAATATTCAATCATTTTGAATGCCGGAAATAAGATTTATAAATACACTTGCAACGTCACCCATCCCGGGCGAAGGCCCTCACAGGCCGAAATGCGTGGTGTGTATATATTCACCAAACCCGAATTTCACCAAACCTGAATAAGTTTTGGAAACTACATCGGATCTTACTGGAGTTTTCGCATTTCTCTAAAATTTATAAACATCAAATGTAACGTTAGCTTCAATGCTGTATGTAAATTAGTGTTTTGTTTGATTCCACTTATGGGACACTTTGAAGGGAAAACTAGGTGCTGGAAATTTGTTCACATTCCAGAATGATTTGTTATTGACAGATCATGAACCATCTCAGCACCATAGCATTTTGCCACACCCTGATAATTCTCGACCTTCCATTATTTTCTACAACCCTCTGATTTGGATGCATCATAGGATGAGTCGGAATGGCCCCTTGTATACGTCACAGCAGTTAGGTAACTTACAAACACCATTGGATTCCTACATGTATACAACCCATTCTTTTATCGAGTATAAATAAACTGGTTTCATTTGAATTGATGTAACAAAATTGATTGACGTCACAGTCTGGTCCGAAATTATTGACGTCAGTAGTGGTCCAAAACTAGAGCAGTGTCCAGTGCAGTTTCTAAGATATTTCAGTGTACACAAATAGATATCGTTTGTGTCTCCTCAAAATAGATGACATTGGGGGAAATTTAGGGTTGGGTGCCTTTCAGAGGTCAGCGTCGCAAAGGTCCCCCCTGCAAGAAACATACGAGATATACTGACGCCCACTTGTGATCCTGGGCTTGCTTGTGCAGGTTGTACATCTATAGTTCTAATTTGTAAGTGGCTATTATACCCAGAAACAAGGATACATATCGTTACCATGCCTTTCACTAACGGAAGCAAAGCCAGCAATGGCAGCAAAAGCGATCCTATCGCTGACATCATGTCCAGTGCCTTTTCAAAAGGGAAAACTGATGGAAATGCCAATACCAAAGGCAGTGACCATCTTGAGGTTGCCGTTGTTGCCGCAGAATCGGACAGGAGTGTATCTCCGTCTGCTATCACCCAGGAGTCGAAGAACAAGCGAGAGCATCGTTTCAAGAGGATGCCCAGTTCAGATTCCCTGTCCATATCAAAGATATCCGCACCGTCAAGCGACACAGGTAGAGTACTCTATCATCGTGGGCTGACTTTTTGGTCTTCTGACAATGCATTTTCAATAGATAGATCTCTGGTGGTCCGTGTTACCTGATCCCCCATATCTATATATATATGCATATTAGATATCGCGATTAACTAATACAATAGCTATTTAATAATGATACTTATTTGGAATATCGATAGTAGTTATATGGTTACAATAGGTTACGTAATATCTTTTTTGTTTTGTTTTATAACAGAATATTTATATATAATACAGTTACAACCAGGTTACGTAATAGTTGCGTAACATGATGTTACACTTGCTTTCTTTTCAATATCTCCAATTATATACAATGTCTTCAATAATGAGTTATGTAACAACCAGGATTTCTCATAGATTGCCTTGGACACGGCTCATGTTATATAGACGCTTTTGCACCTTGACAACAAGGTCATGATTGATTTATTGAAGGCTGTGATTACTATATGCATTTTTTGCCGCACCATCGTTCGTTGTAACTTTTTATACTATGTTTCATGGGCACCGGGACAATTTCCCCTTATATTGGCAATTTAAATGGGGATGCTTTAATGTTTCCTGTGGCAATCAGCTGAAAGCTTTAGTAAATTGGAATTGCCTTTCAAATCCCTACTCATGGGAAAGACTGGATTAAAGTGGATCCTTCTGTCTGCCATTCATGTCGCTCTACCTTTGACAATGGCTAAGTGAGTTGGATTTAACCAATTGCTGATGCTCAAAATAGTTTTTTTTACGTTTGTTTTTTAACTTCATAAATCGACTTCGACTATCGGGGTTTTATGCTGTGCTTCTGTAGTCTTAAAAGTCCCTGGAGTTTGCTTTTATGTTGGAAATTAACTTGGAATTGGTTTAGATGACTGGTAACTTCAACCGGTCCGAATTGGCCTGAACTTAAGATATCGACCGTTGTTGATGAAATATTATGCCTCTTGGAGATATAAAATTATGATGAATAATACCTTGCCGCGGAAAGCTCTTAAACATACCACTTTTAAAGCGTTCTCATTCATATCCTCGCCTATTGTTTGATTGGTTCTCTCCAAATCTTAGATGAAATGGTGAGGCTGTCAGGAAGAGGATGGTGTTTTCCTGGAATTATATTAATTCCCGAACAATGGACTGTTAGTATAAGCAGCACAAAAAATCATCTTCTCTTATCTAAAGCTCTCGCTTCGGGAACGCATTCCCTAAGTGATATATTACTTTTTAGTGATTGAGCTATTTTCATTCATCTTGTATTTCTTTTCTTGCTCTTTAAGCTTTTTTTCCGAATCCTTATAAGGAAGTATTCTTGGTCGATATCGGGTACTGTGGTATTAAATGACTGATGGCACCTTCCCCAGCAGGTTGGCGACAAGTTGGATGAGATTATAGTGTATTTTCGAGAAAGAAAGGCATAGCCGGTTACCAAGTTGCATCTAGTTATTGAGCATCAATCACGTAATTGCTAAACAATATTATGTTCAAGACTAGCAGTACACTGTCAACCGCAGAATTGAGTGTAGATATTAAAGATGACCCCAGTTTCACCAGCATATAATTAATATATCCATTGATTACTCAATATAGGGTTGTATAGACTTGATATTACATAAGCCCTTGGACAGGAACCTTCCAGGCTGTGGTCCCTGGGTGGATGGTACACTCGTGGCTATAGCATGACCATTGACCATCTTAGTATCAATGGATACATCTAAATTTGGAACGTCTGCGATTTACGTACCCTTGCCCCCAAGGCTATGAATGATACAAATAGATAATATATCTAATGGTGGAACCCCGGAAAATACCTAACTTTATAGCTTACTTAATTAAATGTATATATATACGCTTTAGTTTAGTTTTCTACTGTATGGGATTCTCTTTTTATAGAACATTTCAGTAAATTACTGCATAGACATTGATATCTTAACCTACGTACTTGTTTGTGATACCAAACCACCTTCAATAGTCTACCAGGAATAGTCTCACATAATTGCTTACTCGGTGCTGTGAGCACCAATCGAATTGTCACTATACTACTGTCCTTTATTCTATTTATAAACTGTCATTTGTTCCCCCCGACTGTCCCTTTAGCAATACTGGGTCTTATTTTGCATCATTTTCTAGAGATGTTATACCAAAAGTCGCTTTGCTCAACCTAGCTTTAGGAGGTCAATTCTAGTATTGGTGAGAATTAAAAAAATAGACTGGCAGGAAATGAAATGTTGCCGTTCGTGCTATTTAAAAAAAAATAATAAATTAATTTCCTGTAGCATAGTAATAGAAATCAGCAATCAAATTTCATTTCTCCAAATGATCATATGATAAGTTTCTTTTAGAAAAATACTTGTTTGCCTAAAATTATTTCCTATTGGCCAAAATGTTGCTTCATTCATTCATTCATTCATTCATTCATTCATTCATTCATTCATTCATTCATTCATTCATTCATTCATTCTTTTTTTTTAATATATAGTTTTTAGATTTAGTATTTTTATACAGCACATCTTCTGTAATAACGACAGTTGAGTTATCAACAGACAAGTACGTTGTACAATGAAGTTCTAAAAATCAATTGAGGACATTTAACACTGAGTTATTACTTCAGATGTTGATAGTAAGAGATATTGCTTATGCCGAGTTATTTAATCTGTAGAAGGTCTACTGCGTCCTTCCTCAGTCTCTATTCACCACCAACGATTGTTTAGCCTTGTGTTTTGTAGGCTGGCCCATATAGCAAGTGTTATAGCTTCTGGACTGGGTTGATAAGCGTCCTTCGATTGTTGTTCTCATCAAGCGGTGGAAGGCTATACTTACTAGTTGATAAGAACAAGACAACTGTTCATCCCAAATACCATTAATCCCAAACATTTTTTTATATTTTGTACGATGTTCATATAAAAATGAATTTTATTCATACTAATGATTATATAATACCATTTCTTGTGTGATCGTTAGAATTGTAGATGTTTCGTTTTGATATAGTTTTACAGTTAACTGATACTTACTTGTAAGTTGAGGTTTAAAGCTGGAATTATGTCGAGGACATTCACGGTGTGTTCAGACTATGTGCAATTGAGAACAATAATTTTAGATTATATTTAGTCATGAATACAAATTAAATCTAAATTTCATTTATGTAAGAGAAGGTAGGACATTATTCATACAATATTCATCTTTATTTCTCATTTCATTTTTTATCTAGCCCCCATCCTCACGATCCAAGCGTTTATTGATACGCCATAATTTCCTGTCTACATGCTTTTCATTGTTTAACGATATTTCTATTACAGCTTACATATAATAGGCTGCGGCTAGACTACATGTATTTGTATTCCACTCCTCATGGACCAATGTATTTCTATAGAGAGCGTGTGTCAGTAGCATGGCATTGCGTTTTAAATCATGTAATACTTGGAGGATGGAGGATAAATATATAAATAGACAAATCGCAGGTGTTCTCTAAAGCATCTTTTATTTCTGACATAAAGGCCTCGCGTGCATTGGAGATTATGAAAATGTGACTAGACAGATTACCGTCAATGACTTATTCAGGAGATTATGTGTCTGGCTAGTGTGCAACCATAGATTGAGTCAATGGCGTGGGCATGCTTATGTAAGAGCACGTCTTCTCCCACGTCTTAACTGTTGTTCCTCACCTTTTTTTTTTTTTTATTATTATTATTATTAGAAACGTTTATTAATCGATACACAAAATAATATGACAATATACAATCTATTCTTGCAGAGTACAGTGACATGTGTATAGGAAATGAGGAAATGAGCCTCAGTTTTAACCATTTGAACGGTTAAATCTGGTTGAGTGGCTATTACCTTTTGGTTCGTTTGTGACTTGTTTATGCATGTAACAACACAAATAGAAAGAGACTAGTTAAGAGAAGGAACTAGGAGAGAACACACCTTTATTCAGTAATCTGGGAAATATGTATCGTATATAATATATAATCTGGTATTCTATTGGTAAATGTTTTTAGGGACTGCTTTGATTCCATATTATAATAACTTGTCCAAAATTTCACTATATTGTTGACAATTTGGTTGTTTCGCCAAAATCCTCCAAGTACAAGGCATACACATACTGCCAAATTTCCAGCTACAAAGAGTAAAAATAGTGTGACTGACACCCGCCGCCGCCCCCCCCCCCCCCCGTTTTGAATTTGATTTCAAGACAATCTAGATCTCGCGAGAACCTTCAAGTGCGTTTTCATTTCCGTTTTTGAAATGTGTGAAGAATATGAAAAGCTATGAACGAGACCCTAAAATGAGATGAGATTTCACGAGATTTCACGCACAAGATGGCGGCCCCCATGGGTGCACTCTAGTCTTCCGTACTTGCCTCCCCCTGCCTTTCCTCTCATGCACAGTCCCACTCAGCCAAGCTTGGCTGCATCCACCAAACATGACCTTCCGCACTCAGTCAAGAAGATGCCAGGCTTTGGAAAACCTTCCAACCGAGGCGCAGCTCTCTGAAAAGTTTAAAATAGAAAAGCTTCAGCTTTCAACCACTGAGCCTCTCACCCTTCCCTGCTTCTCTTTTCTGAAGCCAAGGATCTGTTGCTGCAACCTGAAAAACTGACAAAGATCGAGGTCGAGGGGCCCTTGCCTGGAAATTGGTCCAAGCAATAAGAGCTCTTCACTACAGCTTTATTTTCTGGTGTAAATATCCACTTTTCAGCTTGTCCCTGAGTGTCACTTTACCAATTATTGCTTTACAGGCAGACAGAGAAGAGGTTTAAGTGTTTGATTTGTGCAAGCGGCTTAAAATGCTTTTTACTGAGGTGGCATACGCTGTCAGCCTTTTTACATAGCATGAGGTTAGTGAAACCTAGAGCTACATAAATTTATGCTGCCATAGGCAGAGACAAAAACCCTACTTTCCACTTAAATGATTATGGCTGGAAGGCAAATCCTGTTTGATGGATGAATCTATGGCTTCAAAGTGTCCATTAAGCAGGTAATTAGTTGAGGAATTAATCAATTGTTTTTTGGTGTATGTCTATATGATCTAATGAATAGACTAGGAATTGGTTTTAGCCATTAACTTTGTTATGTATAGCTCGAGTGATGCTACGGTGTTACCTAAACCTGCTATCTGAAGGCTCTGGTTATATTGTACAGTTAGTGTCTTAAAATGTGAAGAATTTGTTGTGCAATACATTTAGTATTACTTCAAAAGCAGTGGCACATATTGCTAGCACTGCACATTGCTTTTGAGATTGGCGAATGCAACAATGCAATTGTGTATGCAAATTTTATGCCGATCGAGCGATAGTGTACGGGGGTGGGGCGGGATAAGTCTGAAAGGTACATCAATTTGCTTCAAGAAGTAAATCACTTACATCGAAACATTAGCTATACATTATAAAGGTACAAATATGTTTTGTTATGCCGTACTTCAAATAGATTACTCTTCGATTGCCCACCATATTGAGCACATATCTGACCTGGACCTGGTAAAACTTGTCAAAGTTCCCCCAAATCTTTAGCTCTCTAATGTGTAGGATTTTGCTCACGGGTCTAGTCAGTTTATGAACTTATTAATAAGCCTTGGAATGGCTACGTGGGCGGCTACGTGAAGCTCTTGCTAACGTTCTCATATTCCCCTCCTCGGCAGCAAAGCTTTTACTTGAGAAACAAAGGCGGAACAGATTGTAATGTTTAATTTAAACATCTGACCGAACATTCCCGTCTTTCTGTCCCTCATCGAAGGCTCTACTGTGACTCTGCATTGGAACATGAGGAAAGGGGAAATGGAAAACCCATCCTTGAGAACCATGATTAAAAATCGATCACATTGTATTTGTATTTTGACGAATGCTGACAGTCATAGTATCAAAATTGCAATGTATTTTAGTCGGAGAAATTTAATATCATATCGAATGTCTGAGCTTTAACTTATCACTTGTGATAAGATTTACTACCAGTCTCTGGTGAAGTTAAGATAAAGTTGACAGTAAGCAAACAAATATGTTGTACTAAATGTGAGAAAGCGACACGTGGTTGCATGTAGAAGGTACGCCAATCTGATCGAAACCATTTTAAATTGCATTATATGATACATTATATAACTACATGGCTAAATAATTTGATATTTAATGACAACTAATTGATCAGAAACTTCACGTTATAGCTTGTTAATTTATGAATAATTTATTTTTCCCTTAGGGTCCTTAGACCTGTTTAGCGCACGTAGAAATGAATCAGAAATGTGATGTATCTAATTTGGATAATATTAAACACCTAAATAGAGACTTATCACTTTGTGTTAGTGTTAGGTATTACCACTGAAGCATTAATAATGATGAGAAGCGGTGGATTGGGAGGAGAAGTGGCCGGCTGAATCAGAGCTTAATGATGCAGTTGTGTTTGCTGTTTGGGATCTGCCTCAGTTGAAGGAGTTTAGTAGAGCCGGACCCCCAATGTAAGCCCTTAGCCTGAATATTCAACTTCCAGTGTATCGATTCTTATTCTCCTTGATGCATTTGCTTCTTCGTGACTTTTAGTATCATCTCTCCTAACTGGTTCTTCTCTTGTGTCATGGATATTACCCCAGTTATCCCTCGAGTGATTTCCCTTCCTATGTTCATGTAGGTTCATTTTGCGTGATACGAACGGACGGAAATCCTTTGCTATTTGATGGGTTGCAGATCCCTCCTTGCATGCAAGGGGTAAGGAAATATGCGTGGGGGAGGAACAAAACATAGTAGTTCCCCACGACCCCCCCCCAACACACACACACACACACACACACACTGCACCATGCACCAACTCATGGAATGTATATAAGTATAGGTTATTTAATTATAGATTCGTTACATTGTTATTGCATTGATGTGAAATCGTTTATTATCATTTATTAGAGTATATTCATTATGTCTCTCAAAATCAGTATTTGGCCCCACTTTGCTGTTAAAGGAACCATTATAGTGCTTCTTGTCAGAGAAGAGGTTGGCATGAGGAATGTGTTATTCAATTAGTTAAAAGCAGGGTCGTGTTCCTTCAGACCCTTCTGTTCAGCTGCCTGTACTGCATTAAATATTTGGGTCGTCATAATAGCGGAACTCCACTATAGGTAAAAAACGGCGCCAACAGGCAAAAACGGCTGCGACGAATTTTTTGCGACGAAATATCTAATCAAGTTAGATATTTTGCAATTGTTGGCAACAAATAAATGTGTTGCCAACAACCTATTTTACCCCCTCATCCACTAGAATTTTTAGTCATATCGAATTTTTAGAAATGTCGGCGACGAATTTTGCCTGTTGGCGCCGTTTTTTACCTATAGTGGAGTTCCGCTATAATACGGTACCAAGTTGTTTTTCTTGTCCATTAAACGAGTCAAACTATTTTTGCTCGAGAGTTCCAAGTAGGAAAGGAACTCGGGCAAGATTGATGTTCCGATTTTCTCATAGGCCTTGTTCAAATGCTTCAAATGTTTACTTCCAAGCGAGTTCGCCAATCTGTGTGGATCGATATGAATTTTTGGGTGTATTCTTTTTGTATAAGAAATAGGAAAGTTTCTTTTAGTGATCTACTGATCATTTGCCATTATCCCGATATAGTTGCGTTCTATGTTGAAACGGCTTGCCCTGTCAAGTTATGAATTCGGCCCAGCTCTTCTGACATGCTACATTCGAATTGAATTTGTCTTGGTCTCCCATGCCATTTTCCACTTTCATGCAGTTTGTGTATGTCCTTCTAGGATGATATGTCCTTGTCGTGCCATATGTATTGATTCTATATTCGGTCTCACGGCTCACTTTATGCCCAATCTTTTTCTTTTCTCTCATGTCTTATCTCTGATTCATGAATGGCTTAATATTCACCCTCCCTGTCTCTGTTTCATTCTGTCTCTCTATTTTTCCACCTCACTGTCAAAATTACATTTTATCATCTTTTTTTTTAAAATAAAATTTATTGACACAGTTTCACATAGTGATAGTTCTCATTCCTTGAAAATCTTCTGGTGGTACAATCTTTTGTTTAAACCAAAGCTAGATCTTTCTTTTACACTTTACTACAGTTAATATCGTTATATTTTTTAATCACAATTATACATCGATTTAATACACATAATTAATTGATCATCTACTCCAGCATCTTAACACTCCAAAGACCATAGTCTTTATCTTGCGATTGTCGAGCGTAAGAGCATACAAGAAGAATCGCCTAGAGCTGTTGATATATAATTTATGTAAGCAGATCACATGATATTTTTATCCTGCTTTAAAGCTGCATTCTCAGCTAACATCGATACAAAACTAAACATTTTCCACTTTTTCTATCAGTGATTTTCCTACTCAACGTCTTTTGACCAACATTTTGGAGGATTTTACAAGGGGTTCTAAAACGTCCTCATTTATATTTGGAGGGCCCGTCCGAATCCTTTCATGTGATGACTTCACTTATTATCGCTCACTGGTGGCAGTTTTCTCTCGATGATTAGACTTCAAATTCAGTAGAATATTGATAAATCCAGTCATATAAGTCATAATATGAGGGAATTTGGTAAGGTTTGGTTTGTCGCAATAGCTGAGAATGCACCTTTAACATACAATTGTTACAATTGTATATTAAAGGTACATTTTGGTGCTGTTACAATTTGTAACAGCAGCAAAATGTTAACAATAACTTCTGTCCATAGGTCAAACAATGAGTAGATTTAGCAAGACGGGATTAGCTTAAACTGCCGGTTTAACATACGCATTGGAAACTTTGTTATTCCCTATCGCTTGCCATTGATTGCCTTCCAGACGATCTTCCATGACATAGATGCATCAAATTTATGCTTTGCTGGCTCTGTATCAAATCGTATTGTTCCTACCTGCACTAAGACACCGACGGGTTGCCTCTGTGTCTATGTTTTCCTTTCATCCAGAGGCATAGGATAAATCTAGCATTAACCTTTTCTCAAAGAGAATCGTTGGATTTAGCTTAATGTGTTTTCGAACCTTCTGTCATTGAGGATTATTTCTTATCTTTTTCTAAATGCCCTTCATAGGTTATCTTCGTAAGTCAGATTAGATAATGCGTTGTTAATGATAGGATTGCTATGAATAGCCAAATCCGAAGATATTCTGACGTCGATTATGTGATAATACCTTCATACTTAAATTTATGCTCATCTTGACGCAGTAGATAACACAGATTGCGAGTATTAAGATATGCCCATCACAATTATTACGTTTTACGCTTCTATAGCAAGCGTTATCATTTTTAAAACAAATGTTATCAAGACTATACTAAAGTGTCTATTCGTGCATGGCGAGTGGTTTCATTGATCTGGACGGATGGTTCCCCTGTAAAATTCAACTTCTAATTATATAAGCGTGTCTATTCCAATTCCGACCTATATTGTACTTACTCGATTGATTGTCTCAACAAAAAAGCCCGATTTGTATAGTTGTCTCTTCCTAGATGAGCCCATGTCTTTGATTTCTTATTGTTAGGACTTCATGATCAAATCAAACATTCTATCAATCAATCAACCAATTCCTAATAATTTAATAAATTAAATTAAATATCCTAGGAAGAATTACCTGAATTCACCCTAAGCTTTTCAAATGTATTCGCGTATATACTATTCTATTTTCAAACTATAGCACACTTATGAGGTAATTTTAACGAACTCCTTATCTGATATCAGATATACCTAATTGAACTGTTTTGCTGGGAATCTGGCTAAGGCAGATCTCTTTGGCAAATGCGAGGATCAAGAGCGCTGGTGCATACCAAAGGTCCTGCGAAATCCATCACAAACATAATATAGTAACAGCAGAGTTTCATCTGTTAGTGGGTGATAGGAAAGTTTGATGGTTGCTTATAGTACTCTGTCCTTGTCCTTTAATTCCCTCCTTTCTCGCGACAGATGTATTCTCAAGCGGAGGATGGTGGAATCTGACCAGCCAGATAACATGCTCCCAAAATAGACCGGTCCACTTGGGGATAAAGGGAAATAGGTGTGTGTGTGGGGGGGGGGGGGGGGGGGGGGGAGAATGGCAAGCAGTCAGAAAACTGGCAATACCGATACTAAATTATGTCTTTTAGATCTTTTTTTTAAATCAAATGTGGTGCTTGGATCTAATATGTCTATATAATGTTGTTCCAATGCACTTACAACTCAATTTACTCCAACTGAGGCGGGGTCTTTATGTAAGTAGTATATGGAAAATGTAACTATTTTCAGGAATTGCCCTAGGCTATCATAGACATATTTTTTTTAGCTTCCGATTACATCTTAATATGCATCATATATGGTATATACTAGGAATGGAAACTCGAAGAGAAATGTGCAGTTTCTGAGTATTATTGATGCGTTCCTTCACATTTAGAAGGTTCTATTTTTGTGTCAGGCTTGAGGCAGATAGAATCCAGACTTGGCTGAAATAGACATTTCTCGCTGTGTTTATAATGATGTTAGGATGCCCTCTGTGTTTGGACACTGTGACAGACTCACAGGGGCGGTGTGTGGGCTCTAGAGCATGCGTCTACTGATAGGGAGGAGACTGAAACCAGTATTATGCGACCATGGAACACATCATATTGACTGGATTCTCTATCCATTCCATTTTAGTCTATGCTCCTGGTCATTTCTGGTTTATGTCCATCAGATTTCCTTGAGTTTTCTTTATGTTTGACGTTGATGAATAGGCAGGGTTTAGTCGTAATTTAGTAATCCCCCCCCCCCCCTATAAATGAGTTTTAAAAAGGTCATGGACTGGGAATATGTTACGCGCTTGCTGTGGTACAGGTCTTCAATTGCTGGAGAAATTGACTGAAATCAATATATGGATTGACATCTTGGGATTTTATCTGAGAAATTCCCTAATAAGGGTCGTACACTTGGCCTCCCTATTTCATGTGGCAAATTTACTTTTGCTTACCATTATTGAAACACTGTTTGATATGATGAAATTCTGTGTCAGTATTGATAAATAGATGCACCTTGTGCATGCATTCTAATCTGCAAACTAATATCAATTCATGGATATACCCGGAATATTGAAATTGGGATATTGATATAATTATATGTTATATGTCAATTTCTCACGTGGAAATGATTAATATTTGTCTCAACGTGTATAAAAAGCTAGGCCTGGGTTGTATAGCGTTTGCCTGCCGACATCAACCCTCCCTGTATATATTGAAGCAATAAATGTGGTATAAAGCTCGACTAAAAAGCCTCTATCTCGAGTACGCACACCATCGCTGGGCTTGATACCCTTTTTATTCCATGTCTTTATGTACTGAGGTCATTCGGGCGTCATTGACGTCATGACCCTACTCCTTGATCACTGGCACATAGGGATCAAAGTCTCGTCCATTCTCGTTCTAGTCTCGCTGGGTTCGAGAAAGGAGGCGCAGCTCGTAAAGTTTGACCTTTTTGATTAAGACTGATTGCGTCCATCGTTACAGCCCACGTACCATGTGGCATTCCTCGTGGACGAAAGTTCAGCCGATAGATTCTGCTATGTGGTTGTTTAATTAAGTGTTTAAGTTTAACAGTTAATTAATACGTACGTTTAATGTGTATCCCTGAAATTTATAATTCAATTCAACTCAATCTTGTCTACACTACGACATCATCGTAACTTATTTCACTTGAACCTCTGAAACAATTTCTGCATCTTTAAAGTTCGTTTCAATACTGATGCGCTTGTTTTTCAACTCCACTTCTCAAATTTTGAAATAAAAAAGGGTTTATACAGTAACTATCTAATCTACGTGGTATCACATATTACCAGTCAAGTCCCTTACATTACCAAATTCCTCTAAAGGCTCTCGCTATCAACCTACACAGTTGTTGTAGAGGCAAAGTTCTGTTCAGCGCCAACTCCATGTTTGGCAGCACTCACACGCTTGGCATGTCCTCTTGTGTTATGTTCCAGTACTACTGACGCCTATATATGAAGCTATAGATAAACCATAGAGGTGTACCTCCTTGGATAAACCAGCTGGAGTTGTGTGCCGTAGCTGTATCCTATTCTATACTTTGTTATGATATTATACGCCTCTGAATTTAAATGATATTCATCAAATTGAATAACTACATGTGGGATGATCTTGACCAATCGAAATCCTGACGTAACATTAACATTAACATTAACATCTCCATGTATTCATCCTTCTTAATATAACACCAATACTGTCTTAACACATCTGTGAATTGTGATATGTCTATGCTATTGATTTGATTTTATCCTGTACATATATTCACAGCTTCTTAACAATTAAATGCCGAAATATTGCCACAAAAGGTATCAGTTCTAATTGACTTATCTCACATGTTATATATTATGTCCTTTTACAAATTAATTAAATGATTTTGTCTTTACTGAACCAGAATAATTATTGTCACCAAGAAATAAACTCTCTATATTTCTAGCATTTGATAGTCAGGTATCACCAATGTGCGGGTCACTTCGGGGACACTTTTCGACACATGTCACACATATGAACAAGCTGAATTGTATATCAATTAATCATTACTCCTGCTGTAGTAGTATAGAGTGTCAAATAATACAACTACAATCAATCTTCGGTCTTAGTGTTTATGTGTATGTTTTATATAATAAATAAATACTTGTATTAATGATGGTAGCATGAATGTTATAATAAACGTTGTTTTCTTTCTCTTTTTAGGTAAGTGTCCTATATCTGTCAAATAGAAGTCTGAAGCTGAAGGTAGGCGATGTCATTCACCAGTGTTCAATCTTCACATGGGTTTTATATTCCATCATCATATATCTGTCATCAACGAGAGTGTACTGCCATCATGTAGATCGTTTTACTGCATTATTCGGTGTGCTATTTCATGCTGGGAAGTGGGAAGTATATTTTGTACACTTTCACTTCTTGAAAAGGGGTATATAGAGTAGTATTTTTAACTGAATTTGTAAATTAACTGATTTGAGTAAGCAGAGATGAGAGAAAAAGGGATCTTACACTATGATGAGCCGATGAAAACGAGCTGGATTTGAAGATTGAAATGAAGATAGCCAAAGTCTTCACTTCACGTCATATCGACAAAGACTACGTCTTTGGCATCTATGGAAACGTTAACTTAGCCACTTGGGCGTCGGCCGGCCATGTATGATGGCATCCTCTAGTGTCTAAAACCTGAACAACATTTTGTATTGCAGTTCGTCATTGACACCACTAGTTGGCACCACTATAGCAGCCTTCTGCCCCAACAACCGGTTTCCCCTGGCTTTTATTCAAATCACCGAGGCGTAGATACAGGCCATTACTCGGAGAATTTGGCACCTACAGGAAATTAAAGAAAAATGTAATGAAAATTTTTTAATGAATATGAGCTGAATGCAATGGGGATGGTTAGATGGATAGAATAACGCATGTATTTATAAATACGTCCAGTTCATCTACAATAGATAAGGAGCCCAGCATCTCCTTCCCAATCTGAAAGTTATACAGAAATGTGCCTCGATATTTGAAAAGAAAAATTCTAAATTCTCATCATCTCTACAACAAATGAAGACTAGGAAAACGTTCAATGCTTGATGGGAGTGCTTTCCTGAGCTCCAGCCAGGAGTACAAAGAGTGGGTGAAGTTCTTTCAGGCTCTGATATTCATTACAGCCCTAAGTCTATAGAGATATCACTGCGCTTGTATATGCAATGTACCCGTACCGATCCTCTAGTTTCGTTGGTATCAGCTTGTATTCGCTACCATAGGGAAATGAATAGGAAAATCCCGTTCATTATTAATATCTGACTGTGTTTATTAATATCTAATTAGAGGTTTTATAAATCTGAAAGTCGAATACACTTGATTTCGAATCTCGTTGATCGCGTTCAATGGCGCACAGCTTGCTGGCCTGGAATATTCCCCAGACAAAGTAAGCTGCTGGGTGATGAATGAGGAACATTTTATAGAAGCAACTGTCGTAATTTCTCACGAGAAAGCATGAATTGAATCAGTTTATTTATGAACTGGGATGTCCCCAGAAAACCATGGAAGGGAATTAAAGCTATAAATCCACATGGAATATAGCCTACAGCAGGTGCTGCAGTTTCCCTTTAGTGCAACTATATTGAGTCATATAAAATACTCCCATTTCCAATCATTGTGGCAAATAGTCTAACACTTGTTTCACCAAAAATGTCTACTTTTAAGTGCGTACGTAATCCCAGTTCAGGATACAATGTACTTTGCACCAGTCTCGCGTTTAGTGTTGTGCGTTGTTTGTTGAAACGTTAAACAATACTGTTTGTCAATGGATGGCACATTGCACTTCCCCTTCCCCACCCGTCCCAAAACGTGTATACATAGCTTCGCAGTACACACACTAGTCATCCTCACTACCACCCACCTGAGGGAGTAAATATTTCCACATTGTTTTTCCCTGGTTACTTTTTCTCTCTCTCCGCACTGGAGCAGTGAGAGTGCGGCAGATGGAATGTACCTGGCGCTTCTCTTGTCACCTCACTGGATGTATTACTAGCCAGTACAAATATGTTTTCTTTATATCATCATCCTCATCCCAATTCCACCAGGGGAGGGACATCTATACCCGGTACAGTTTTGTTTGTTTTAAGATTTTTATTCAGCTAGACATTATGCAACTGGTACACTATTCACAGAAAAGCTGTGTTAGTATTAGATGGGGATATAACTATTGATTATTGGAAAGGAATATTGATATCCCCGAGAATCATAGATGAGAAGTGTATTATTTTCTGCCTATTATCGCATATAACCTTGTGTTATATTTTTATTTGTGTATAACCTTGGGTAGGTGTCGCTTTCCGACGTTTTGGTATCTGTTGCTAGGGTACAGCTCCGTGACTGGGAATAGTCTAAAGTATATCCCACCGCGTAGGCATATCCTAGGAAGGTATTTCCTCAGAAGAATATATAACATTACAAAAACCTAGCTAAATCCCTGACCCGCTGCACCTTGTACCTCTCGTAGCTTCAACCTCCAGATATGTTCCAGTGGTGGTCTACCTGACTGACGCCTGGCCTCAGCTGTTCACTGTTGTTCATACATACATACACAACCTTCACAAGGTCGTAGATCTGGCGTCTAGCTGGTGGTGGTGGTGGTGCTTCATTCTTTTCTCTCTGTTATGTGAGCGTGAAGATTGCATCTAGAGAAAAAAACACAAGTGAAAGTAATAGTATAGACACAGCGAGTAATCTTTGTTTATGGAGGGCAGGTCGAGAGCATGGGTCGGGTATTTACAGGGGGAGAAGAGGGCGTTGCTCTCACGTTTATGCTGATTCTGTACTCGTACTGGCCATCGATGATATTCGTGTCCAGACTACAAACTAACTTTCTTGCTGATGGAGGATAACCATATATCTCCCTACTACATGGCTAACCCAACATGCGCAGATCTATTATAAAATAACAGATAGCTCATAGCTTAGTTCTGATATGTTTTGAAATTCTCTATAGTAGAGTTAAACCAACCTACTGGGTATTTGTTTATTCAACCAATTATTTTAGGGGTGGGTAAGCTAACCTTTCGATTTAATTTAGTTATTTAACTATGGAATACACAGAACCTCTATAATTTGATACCGATGGAATATTTAATCGGCAGGCTTACTACACGGTTTTAATTGGAGAATCCACGACGTTGTCGCCCTGTTTATGTTCGGCCCATGAATTGATAAGACAAGGAAAGTGGGCTAGTGGACTTTATTATCTTCATTAATCAGCTCTTTTGAAAGAAAGAAAATCAAAATCAAATGCTGTTTTGATGGCAAAAACTAGTTATGGGTCTGAAGGCTTCTACCATAGCAACAGCTGGCAGGAAGGGCCAGAGCTTATTGATCCGCTTGTCTTTGTTCAAGAGGACGCCATCAGATTGTTCATTCTCGTGCCATGTTTTTCCAATTTCCCAACTCGAGGGACGCTGTCCAGTAGGATATATATATATCTATCTATATACAGGATAACTAACGAGTTGGTTGAAGGATTGTGAATATTGCACGAGTTGCGCAGCAACGAGTGCAATATTCACAATCCTTCAACCAACGAGTTAGTTATCTGATTTATTATATATGCTCTATATAATGCAGAACAATGTATATTTTGAAGAAAAATTACCATTATAAGGTGCTTTGATCATGTTTTTTGTGTGAATAAACCTAGGCCTATAACAATGAACCGCGCTATTCTAGCCTACCATCGCTGCAAGGGCAGCCAAGTTGAGAAAAATAGCTCACAGTTCCGAATCAATTTTAGACACTTTCACCGTTTTAAATCTTTTTAAAATAAAGTAATGGTTTAAAAAAAGGTAGGCATCGATAATGATTAAAGGATTTTAGTTTATTAATTCATTTGATAGGTATATTACACCTCTACCTGTGTAGAAAGTTACAGCGATCTCTAGCCTACAGCTGTTGTCAGCTGGCCGGGACTGCGGGAAAATCGCTCACATTTTAAAAACTAATTTCCAAAACTTTGAAGCTTTGAATAGTTTTAAAACTACAGCAATGCTTTAACAAAGGATAAACTTAAATTAGATGAAAGTATTTTAGTTTATTTCCTTCTTTTTGATCTAATTTCACCGTTCATCCTCCCGTTCTGTCTGCGTTGACAACTGATCACGCCAATGGCGTGATTCCCCTCAGATGGGCCTACACGCTGTCATAGGCGCCTTCAGAGCGTGGAGTTGTATATGACACAACTCAGAGCGTGGAGTTGTATACGTGCACAACGTATACAACTCCACAATACGTTGTTTTAACGGCAACGCATATATAATAAAACAATATAGCAATTATAGAACTACTGTATATATGTCAAAGGAAATATTGGTATATTAGTTTCCATTCTTTCATGCCATTAATCACGGGGCACCTTTCTTGGCAAGTTTTAATATTTTCAGTGACCTGCATTTTGTTTAATATTTGTTACATAGCAGATGGAACCGAATATGCCCCATCACTTGAAATTCTCCTCTATATAACGATCTTATATTGACGAGCGTTTCCACGTAGCGCTCTTTTTATTGGGCTCAGAATCTATGTCTGTATTGTATCATGTATGCTAGATATAATACAGAGATGATGTTTTTCATTTCTATATATATGTACTTATTCAGCCGCCTCAGTCTCATTAGCTTCATATTGTGGAACGATTTACTGCTGATTACCATCGCCGTGGATTCTGTCCCGTGTCTCTGCCTACTTCCCATGCATGCAATGTCTAGGCATTGATAAGTGAAATGACATTTTGCAGCCCAGTCTGTTTGTAAAAATATAATTTGGTGGTTGTTTTGGCTTTGTTTGTCAAAAAGTGAAGCCCACCAAATTGCTCAATGCTTCCTTTGAGGTCCCATAGCTGTGATTCGTTCACTAAAATAAGGCGTGCCCCAAGGGTCCTTGTGATAAGTCCATGTCACTATGGGGCCGTTGTGCAGAACCAAACTCCTGCGTTATGTGATCAAATTCAGTTTGAAAATAATAATAGAAAAGTAATTCAATTAATTGGTTGGGGTCGTGTTATGTTTCAACGTGCAAATTAGATACAAATCAATGAACGCTCGTCTCAAAATGCGATCATTACTTTTATTAGCAGTTCAGGAAAGTCTATTGAAAGGTCTGTACACTATGGGCTATTTCCTGACCTCCTTGCAATGGCGGTTCTCAATCATGTGTGTTGGATAATGAAATTTACCACCTGGATGGATGGAAATTGTGTAACATGTAACTGCCCAACCTGTATACATACATGTACATATATACCGCCTGCATGGGGTAAAATATTAAAGAAAAAGAGAGCCCGTATGAATATTGACTGTGTAATCCAACATAGGCCTCTCCTTCCTCGACCGCCCAGTCAGGCCGAGTATTTTATGGGTGGTGTGATAATCCCTGAGTCCGGCGTCTCTCCTGGAGGAGAAGGGCTACAGCAGACCAGCAGCAGACCCTAAAGAGGCCTGGCGGCTAGACAGGCCACTGGAGAGACTTTCTCCAGGCTTGTCTATAGGTGCCTTGGGTCTCTAATCTGGGCTGGCAGGGATGTGTATCCCTGTACGTATTTGCTGGACTTAATGGAATCTGTTTTTTTGTCAAAGTGTTCGCTTTGGTCCCATTGGTAAAGGGCTATTCTATTGTTAAACAAAACTAAGGATGACTCGGGCGAGGCTATGTTCATTTGTATTGCTAAAAATCTGTGAACTTTATTTCATTATGTTATATAAAGTGTGTATAGGAATCTGTTTTGCGCAAGATACTTTTGGACTAGCTCCAGAAATCCATTATTCATCAAATATATATATATATCCCTGAGCCTAGCTCCCTGTACGGCTATAAAGCAATTCCTCTCAAATAAATCATTGGAGCGCTTGCAGAATCCCTGAATGTCAGTTATACAATGCTGATGCTCGGGATGTGACAGCCCATAAATATGCAGAACATCCATCAGTCTTGTCTGCAATGTAACAATCAATGTCGATATTCTATGCGTTATAACTTATCATCCCCCATTTACACCCATATGCTGGCCACCTGGAGGATAAAGTAGGCTATAACATTTTGGAGAGGATTGTCACTTTATCACTGCACCTTTGACCACTCCTACGACCCCACGATACAAAAGGCTACCCTACCTTGCTTGATGTCCCCATGGAACCAGGCTACTGTAGTGATTGCTAGAAAAGGCAGTATGCTTGCGCTTATTCTGGTGTGAAGGACGAGTAGGGCGTGGCGAGGATCCTAGAAAAACTCCACCAATCAATCCATACACTCATTCCTCTATTTCTAAACTAATGAAATTGTATAACACACTTTATATGACCTATAGATAGAAATTAATTATTATTATTGTATTTCAATATGGGAGTGACCGTGTTGATTAAATTGCCTATTATGTGAGGCCAGTTAAACATCTATGAATGCACATATAATTATTCGCGTTAGCGTTTTACTGTGGATTTAAGAGGAGAAGACATAGATATACTGACAAACGTGGCCCCCGACTGTTTGGGCCACTTTTTCTCCCCCTTTTTCCTTTTCCTGTCTTTCCTATTCTATTCCTTAACCTAGAGAAAAGTTTCGGACGTTTATCTATTGGCTTTACATTTTAGTTTGTAACTGAGGACTATTTTCATTTTGTGTTTTCGGCACAAGGACTCACACCAAAGGAAGTGATCACGATCGTGATCACCCTGACTAAGACTTTAGCCCTTATCAGATCAGAGGCAGGCCCTGACTAAGAGGCACTGACTAAGAGGCAGGCAAGGCTAAGGCCAGGCTAAAGGCCCAGTGTGAGTGCCACCCCAGTCAGTGTAATAAAAGTCTGACCACATGGTAATAAAAGTCAGGTGTCCACACAGAGCTGCCACAGAGTTGTTCTATCAACTTTTTTAATTTAAGGATGTACAAAAGTGATTCTGATGCAGAAGTATTCTAATGATCATAACAATATCTTTTCGTCTTTCTTTCATAACTGTGTGATCTTTAGAACTGAATCTAGTGTACATCCTCTTCTCTCTCTCACCACCACCACCATCATCATCAAAATGCCCCCACACACCCCCGCTAGGTCCTCCGCTAGGTCCTCCGCTAGGTGCAAATAGTGCTCCCATCACACACAGAGAGAGACTGACCGGATATCAGATGCTGATATCAGATTATCCCACCACCACCAGCTTTACCCCAGTGCTAGCACCCCAGTCAGTGTAATAAAAGTCTGACCACATGGTAATAAAAGTCAGGTGTCCACACAGAGCTGTCACAGAGTTGTTCTATCAACTTTTTAAATTTAAGGATGTACAAAAATAAGTCATGTGTAAATATATTCTCCTTAACATAAGAAAACTTTTGGTCTTTATTCCATAATTCTATCTTGTTTAGAAGCCAAGATAATATTTTATACATTAAACCAAACCCTCTGGTATGTGTGGAGTAGGTCCTCTCTCTCTCTGTGGATTGAATTATTGCAGGTGGCTCCTTTCCACCACAACGACCACAATAATTCAGCCTCTCATGTCAGTATCCCTTTCATGAGCCCCTCTCATCACATCTGCAAGCAAATTCTTTTCATTGCTTCTTCTAAGTTTATTTATTCCCCAGTTCAAAGAAATCAGCCTATTAGAGAAATGTAATTTATCAAATTTAATATTTGACTAAGAGAGGCTCTTACAGTCAAATAGTAAATGGCAGGATATGCTGAATAAAACCTTTTTTCTTAAAAAAAATCATAATTATGTGCACTTAAAATAGTCAATGAAATATGCTGGAACTAGCAAAAGGATGCATACAACATTAAAGTTTCCTTTTTAAAGCGGGCTCGTCCCGCTTTTAAGGAATGGCTTGGCCCCGAGGCCGGCCTCGAGGCCGATCGCCGCTTCAACGTTGCCTTTAGAACTGGACGGAAATCCGACTCCGCCGCAATTGCGGCTGACGGGACGCGTCGATATACAGGTCCGCCGGGAGCCATCACTTTACGCTGCAATCCTAAAATGACATATACTACTCACAGATTCTCTATGTTATAACTGGTATGTAAGCTTATCGTAGGCTTAGTTCTGGTTTCGGTAGGCATAGGTAGGGTTTGGTGCTGCGTTTTGCAGCTGAACTGGTAATTTTGCGTACGATTGCGTGATAGGACCCCTACTTCGTCGTCAAACACTCTCCTTCTTCTCCTCCTATAATCCTTCCCAGAGGCCTTCTATATACTCAGTACTAAAAGGGCTAGGGGTTGACAAGTAGTCTCCTCCTCCTACTCCTCCTCTCTCCTCCTCCTCTCTCTCTATCTCTTGCTCCTCTGCGTAATTGCGTGATTGCGTGATTGGACCCCTACTGCGTTCCTATGGGCAAATTGCCTTGGATTTTTTTTTTTTTAAAAATGGTTTCTCAGCCTTGGAAACTAAATATTTTTCCCGCTCTCTTTCTCTCTCTCTCTCTCTCTCTCTCTCTCTCTCTCTCTCTCTCTCTCTCTCTCTCTCTCTCTCTCTCTCTCTCTCTCTCTCTCTCTCTGCTCCCCGCTCCCAATGATTGGACGCCTACTGCGCTCACTCTCTCCCTTATATAAGCTTTGCCTAAAGAAATCACTCCTGTCCGCTCTCGCGGTTCGAACCCGGGACCCTGCGCTCAGCAGACCAGCGCTTCTACCCGCTCGGCTATCCCTCTCAGTTGAAAATCGCTCACCCAAACCTAGTGCAGTGTACACATGCACACACAGCACACACCATTTACCGAAAATAAACGTTTCCAATTCCTTTGAAATGTTGATTTATAAACAGAATCGTTCATTTGGGATCTTCAATAAGAGTCATATTAAGCTTCCTATCTCTTTAGTTACTTTATATAATTCATTAAATAACTTTTAAAGGTGTTTTCGTTGGCCCAGCTGAGTGGGCGATAATGGGGGATTCAGCCCATTCAGCTGTCTGCGGAGCGGAGCTGCGGAGCTAGTGACTAGGGAGCACTGAAGGGTGCATGTATGTATGTATGCATGTATACATGTAAAGCCTCTTATGAAGTCAGACTGTTCCAGTTATTGATAGGTTAGTATTTCCAGTGTATAAGGGAAAACAGTCTGTAGTGTTAGTTAATCCTGGTTAGTTAGCCTAAGGTGTTTTATAAGACTAAGGCCCAGCTGTCTTAGCGTGAGGGGAGGCTATGTGCGATTGTACTGTCAGCAACGATCCTATAGCTATAGGATAAACATCTTTAAAATCTTATTTAATGAATCATATAAAGTAACTAAAGGGATAAGAAGCTTAATATATCTCTTACTTAAAGTCCCAAATGAACGATTCTGTTTATAAAATAAAAATAAAACAAAAATAAATAAATTTAAAAAAAATTAATTCAGTCCATCCTTCAGTCCATCCTTCAGTCCATCCTTCAATCCATCCTTCAATCCATCCATCCATCACTCCATCCATCCTTCCCCCCCTCCCCCTTCTCTCCCTCCTCCCCCCCCCCCCCCCACCTCTCTCCTCTCTCTCCCCTTCTCTGTCTATACTGTGTGTGCACGCTGTACTTGTGTGTGCACACTGTACTGTACTTACTGTACTTGTGTGTGCACACTGTATTTGTGTGTGCATACAGTGTGCACACTGTACTTGTGTGTGCATACAGTGTGCACACTGTACTTGTGTGTGCACACTGTACTGTACTTACTGTACTTGTGTGTGCATACTGTACTGGACTTACTGTACTTGTGTGTGCACACTGTACTGGACTTACTGTACTTGTGTGTGCACACTGTACTGGACTTACTGTACTTGTGTGTGCACACTGTACTTGTGTGTGCACACTCTGCACACTGTACTTGTGCACACTGTACTTGTGTGTGCATACAGTGTGCACACTGTACTTGTGTGTGCACACTGTACTTGTGCACACTGTACTTGTGTGTGCATACAGTGTGCACATTGTACTTGTGTGTGCACACTGTACTTGTGTGTGCACACTGTACTGGACTTACTGTACTTGTGTGTGCACACTGTACTGGACTTACTGTACTTGTGTGTGCACACTGTACTTGTGTGTGCACACTCTGCACACTGTACTTGTGCACACTGTACTTGTGTGTGCATACAGTGTGCACACTGTACTTGTGTGTGCACACTGTACTTGTGCACACTGTACTTGTGTGTGCATACAGTGTGCACACTGTACTTGTGTGTGCACACTGTACTTGTGTGTGCACACTGTACTTGTGTGTGCACACTGTACTTTTGCACACACAATGTACTTTTGCACACACAATGTACTTTTGCACACACAATGTACTTGGCACACACAATGTACTTGTGCACACTGTCGAAATTTTCTGGAATAAGGTGAGATGCAGTGAAAGCTAGTGGAGGTGTGGAGGTTAGAGATAACTTACAGTTTTAAGTCCAATGCACTTCGTAAGAAGATGCATTTCCACTGGTTTCCATGCTTCAAGGAATTCCATTTGAGTACTAGAAGCCCTTTTTCGTACATCCATATGGCACACACACATAAAAATTCCATTTGAGTGCTAGAAGCCCTTATTTCGTACATCCATTTGGCACACACACACAAATTTGAGAATTTTTCAAAATCTCAAAATTAGGATCCATTCTCAGAGCAAATTCCTTTTGAGAATGATCCTGTAAAGCACAACTTGAATAATTCCAGTGAGATGAGGTGAAGACTCCATGAAAACCATTTTTGAAGACCAATTCCTATGATATTTTCAATTGTTGAAACCAATGGTAGAAGAGTCTTGAAAATCGTCCAGCAAATCTCTAGGTGTAGGGGTAGAAAAAGGTTAAAAGGTCCAATGATCACCAGATCAATGGAAAAACAGCTATAGTTCTGTTCAGTACAAAATCCTCTGGTTTACTGACTGACCAGTTAGATGCGGTTGCCTTTTTATACGCAGTAGGGTCACGTGACCTGTCATTAAGATACATTAACATAATCAAGAAGGATTAAGATAGTTCATTAAGATTCCTTCAATCTTCCTTCAATTCTATGCTTAATAAAGCTTTAAAAATCGTTTTTAAAGGCATAGTTAGGCCTCTTTTCTTAAAAAAAGATATTTAGCATGATTTGGAACAAAAAATATTGTGTATTTCAAGAAAAAACGACGAAAATGTACATCGGCGTTGCGGAATTCTTTGAGGCATTCTTTAAGCATTCAGTGACCCGTCTGAACGCAGTCGTTTTCTCGATGGTTACACAAATTTGTGAACAAATAAATATGTCTGACCCATCTTTGCTTCAAAATAAACATTATTGTCGATTCAGATATTCTAAAATTGAAAATTGAGCGGATATTTTTGGTTCTAATTTCGCTATTCTATATTAAGGAATACGTCGAGATTCCAAGATGGCTGACCACTGTCAAATTCTGCAAATCATTGCAACGATTTGCGCATCGAATAATGATGAAAATAAAAGAGAACTTGCTTGTTTCACGGTGGATATTTTGTCCACACGTTGAAATCTATCATATTAAATGTTTCTGGAAAAATTTTGGTCATTATTAAGAAAAATATCGGTGCCGACTATGACGTAGCTTACGCCCATAGGGTTAGTATAGAGTCATGTCAGTCGGCGATATCATTGAGCAGATAATTATTGGTTCCAAACGGTGGAAATATCGGGAATTATATCGCCAATGGTATTACATATGATGTATTTTGTCTTGATTTAAATGTTAGTTGTGTTGAATGTTCATGACATTGTTTATTTTCGACGATTTTCGATTTCTTAATGTCGGTCCATAAGCTTCAGTGCTGAGAAGAGTGCCTTGTCAAAATGGCGATTTTTATCATGGTAGACGACGGCCACACGATGGTTTCTCATGTATTACAACTTAAATACTTCATTTCATTGTTTTAAATCTAGTTGGTGCGAGATGGAACATGTCTGACCATCTGCTGTTAAATTCTCAGCAGTTGAATATCATTATGTTCGTCGGAATTTGACTTTTAAGATCGGTTCGAAATGGAATTTTATTATTGAAATCAGAGATTTAGGATTTATCTGGAATTTCGGCGAACGATTTTTAGGTCTGTACAAGCATAGGGGGGGGGGGTCGATGGTACTTTTCCTCTCCACATCCCTACCCCCTTACTCTGATATATTCATATTTTTAATTATAATTATGATTATGTAATCGACCTATATTTATACTTATAATAAAAAATATACTTAATTTTTACTTATAATTACATTATATTATATATAATTCGAATAATTAAAAGCCCGCTTTATACAAGCTTATGCTTGTAATTCTTGTTAAAAAATGTTTTCGAAACTCATTTCCCTGTGACACATCACATATGGTGTTTATTACACGTTTATTGCACCTGGGCCAATAGGGTTCTGTAAGCACCACCACCTCTACAGGAGTAACCACAAATGGGTCAGATTTTCAGAAAATGTACAATTGGCAGATTTAGTACATTCAAAATATAACTTAGTCTCTCCCTCTCCCTCTCCCCTCCCCTTCTTCCTACTTCCACAATGGCTTCCACCCAACACCCCGCCCCCCCACCCCCCACCCCCGCTAGGTACTCCTCTCTCCCTCTCCTTTCTCGTTCACTCCCCCTCAGTCCTCTCCTCCTCCTCCTCCTCCTCCTCCTCCTCCTCCTCCTCCTCCACCGCATTTTTTTTCATCTACGTTGTCTAGGGTCCTGCTCCTAACCGCAAAATGCCATTGACTTTTTGATTGACAATTCTGATTTTTCGATTGACTATTTTGACTTTCCAATTGATTGTTCTTTCTGACTTTTCTGACTTTTTGATTGACTATTTCGACTTTCTGATTGACTGTTCTGACTTTATGGTTGACTATTCTGACTTAACGATTGACTTAACGATTGACTTTTTAATTCACTATTCTGACTTTTCGTTTGACTATTTCGAATTAAAAATTCACTTTTTGATTGACTATTTTGATTTTCGATTGACTATTTTGACTTTTTGATTGACTATTTTGACTTTGATTGACTATTTTGACGTTTCGATTGACTTTTTGATTGACTTTTTGATTGACTATTTCGACTTTTTGATTGACTATTTCGACTTTCTGATTGACTTTCTGATTGACTTTTCTAAGTTTCTGATTGACTTTTCTAAGTTTCTGATTGACTTTTTGATTGACTATTTCGACTTTCTGATTGACTGTTCTGACTTAACGAATGGCATTTCTGACTTTTTGATTGACTTTCTGATCGACTATTCTCCCCCTCCCCCTCCCTCTCCCCTTCCTTATTTGCGCTCTGTTGTAGGGGGCCTCTGATATATATCTCTCTCCTCCTCCTCCAGCTGATGGGGCAAGATCAAAGGGTTTATGGCCCTGGTGGTGACCCTTTTATCCCTTAGTTTCATGACCAAGTAATAGAATAATACTTAGAATATATCATGAATGAAATCAAAATATAACTTAATGTAATTGTACTTTGTTTCATGACCAAGTAATAGAATAATACTGAAATCGAAATATAACTTAATGTAATTGTACTTAGTTTCATGTCCAAGTAATAGAATAATATTTAATTTTCACTGGTCAAATCAATAAGGCCACCAAAAATAGGTGTGTTTCCGATTACCCCCACCACCAACCCCCTACATAGAGAAACATTCCCCTCCCTGCCTTTTTTTGGCCTAAATTGAAAACATCCCTCTTTACCAATGTATAAACACCCCACCTATTAGCTAACGCTGTGTTGGTAAAAAATCCAACACTCCATCAGCCTCATTCCTCTCTTGTTATACTCGTTGGTCTAAATTAGCGCTATAGGATCCAGCATCTTGATCTCATATATTTCTTCGATTGAATGTTTTACTACAATTAAATTAGACTTTCATAGTTCGGTTATAATCACATTGGCTTTGTATTCCCCCACCCACATGGATAATCCTCCCTCACCCCCTGTACTTGTTATCATGCGATATCCTGCATCTGCCATTACTGTTTGCTCCCCTTGCTAACCCCTCGCACCACCGTCTATTGATCCTCATCCAGATGTCTCCTTTTATGAATGAGCCATGACAGATATGCCAAGGCGAATACTCCCTTCTCAATACTCTGAATACAAATATGTACGCACTAGCATATGGCTAAGAATAACTACAGAAGTCGGCATTCTACATATAATACTCGCTGAGTTCGCACTTTAATAGTGGTTTGTATGCATGTGTGATTTCTGTATTCGCTTTAGTGCAACAGTCCCACAGTTTGAAAACTCACTATAGAGACTTATTTCTATCTTCTGGACAGAAATCTTAGAAAATGGGACGAGGGAAACTTATTGAATTTAACCCAGCAGGTCATACGAAGATTCCTAAAAATAGCAGTAATTTCCTTAGTGATCAATAATGATTTTCCTCCTCTCCTGAGTGGAATGATAGTGATGGGCTTTGATTCCGCTGGCCATCTTTCATGGTTGAACCCAAGACGTGTGCGCTTCTTTCACTACTTTGTCTTTCACTTTTTCTAGTCGGATGGCTGCCGGCGGAACTCCAGGGGGTGTAGCTCGTGTACGTGCTGGAGGAATGACCTGAGGGTATGGGATAGAGGGTGTTGGCCCTGGTGCAGGTTCAACGATAATCCATAAATGGCTTCCTTGCTATAGATCTCTCCCCTGTCATCAGGCCTTTCCATTATTTCTCCCCAAAACCTAAATGTATATTCTCGAAAGGAATTTGTTTCATTAATCCCTGATCAAGTATGCATATTAACACATTGTAACTATAGCTCTGATTACAATGATATTCTAGTATATATATAGGTGGGAAAAGTTATTGCTTTACCAGGATGCCGGACGAGACGGGGAGGACACCAACGGTCCTTGCAAGCGGCTCAGTCCGTGCATATATGATAAACTTGAACAAATATCGCCAATCCTACATAGTAAAGGTATTTTTGCCTCTCCTAACTCAATATCCATTGGTTGGCTTGGCTAGAACTTGCGGGGTTCATCTATAGAAGCTGGTGTTTGAGCGATGGAGGAAACGTGGGTTCTGGATGGATGAATCCATGGCCTGGACGCTCGATAAACACCGGCACTTTCATGCAGGGAATCTATCGCACACATCGCCCCACATGCTCCAACACTGCGCTCGCTTTACCCTATGTTTATACATATATGGATATTCCTATAGAATAAGCCTTCTGGCTCCCCCAATTCGCAAAAAGCTTTAAGTCCGTAAAAAAGGTGTTTTATTGATAATCGAAGAAGAGAAACGACTTGCCCGGTTGTTGCATGGCTTATTGCCGATGCAGTTACATTCTGAATTCGGTTATTTTTGGCATCTGCTAAATAATATTTTAGAGATTTAGATGGAACTTGACGTTAATCCCCTAAATAATTAGGTAATGGTATGTCATAGCTATTGCAATTAATTGCAGCCAATCTTTCCATATATTGGTTATCAATGTTTACTTTGGGATATCATTTCTGACAGAATGTGTAACGCCAGGCTTAAATGCTGTCAGAAGTTAGACAAATCTAACGTAAAATAGAATAATTCGCTGAATAAATATTCGATAATTTTCCTCTAGAAAATCAACCCTATTTCAAGAAGACATTGCAATGTATTTCAGGCATATAGTCGGTGTATCCCACTTCCCTATAACACATTTCAGTTTAATTATTTGATCTTTCTACCCGTGAAGAAGGACGTAAGTCCGACCGAATCATGTTGGGAATAAAATACACGAGTAAAAGAACCCACTGGACTCGACTGTCTGTGTGTTTAAACTACCCTCCATTACATCTTAATCATTTAATATTACGGTATATACATCTTACATATTGACCCGGTTTGAGCTGACTTGTCTATAACCTCCGTATGACTTGCTTCTGTGGAGGGGAACAGGCAACGCTGCCATTCCACTAATCTCCGTCATATACAGCGGAGGAAATGTTGCGTGGTGACGGAAGGCCTCAAATACAACCTGAAGGCTGTCGATACAATTAGGGGCTATAGTGCTGCACCTTCCTTATTAATAGACATTGCACCCCACACATAGCTCCGTGTGCTTCTATTGTTTATTAATTTGATTTATCAGGCGTCCTTCTACCTCTGTTCCATCGCAACTAAATATCAAAGAATTAATGATCACAGGAATCTGTAAGAATCAGCAACTCCACGCTCAAAGTGTTTCTGTTACCCTATCTGAGGCTTTGGGTTTTAAGTAGTATATGGAGAGAGTGCGTACTCTCAGGGTTCACCCCCATAACAACCAAGTTCGATGGGTGAAATTACTCTTTGTATAATGATACATCGCATTTGCCCCCAACAGATTGTAACGCTTGAATTCCAACTATAGAAATATGGGGAAATGCATTTTTATATATATTAAAAAAAACCTTTCCTGGATGTGGTATATTGGGTACAGGAGTTCAGAATATAGGCTGAAACTACTCAACACACTTGGGGAGAGTAACGAGTTTGCATCAGTAACGCAGTTTAGATCGTATGGCATAGATTGCACCCTGTTATTACACAACACTGACTCTGTCCAGCTCTAAACGCGCTCCTTATCTCCAGAACTGCTCATTACTAGGAATAATAGGGGACTTTCATACACACAAGTTTAATGCCATTTGCTATGGACCCTTCGGAATCCGAATGCGTCTTTCTCACGATCATTAAGGATGTTGACCAAAACGGTTATTGATATGCGTTAGTGAAATATGGTGGGCCAAACTCATTTAACTCAATAGCAGCTAAACCCAAATCATCTATGTTGATATGACGCGTGGCTAATACAACTGCCCTATAGTCTAAGAGAGACTCTGTCCCCAGTTGGTGCCCCAAGAGAGCAGCCTATTGAGGTTGGTGTCTCGTTATCTTACTCGTTTCCAACTTTCTATTTGTATTTTATCATTTACCCATAGGACCGGCTCTAATGTGTGTCCCTCCTATTGAAGGAAGGTCAATGTAATGAGTATTGTATGGACAAAGCCATCCTCGCCGGCACGGAAGGAAGAGAATAACCTCCTATTTCTCTGCTTAATAATGAATGCTAGTCGGCACAGAGGCAAAGCTGGCCATCATAATGTAGTGTTACACTTATATAGCCCTTTACTGTCTTTGAATAAGGCCATGTACCCTAGGAAAACAATATACTTTTGGCCTTCATGGGAAAATACCCTTACGTAAATCTTAAGGATTTTAAGGCAAGCCAGCATCATTGATATACCTTATGAATACACTGTATAGAGTTATGTCCTCACTTTATTTTACACCAAGCACACATTAAAAGCCTCAATTTAGTAGTACAATAAATGCCATCTGCTTTTAAATCAGATAGTTTGAATCAAGGGCTTTACTAGGTATGGCAAAAGGATTGAATTTCTTGATATAAGAACAAACCAATGTAGTGCATTGGAATTCAGTTATGCTTGTTCTAAAGACCCTCTTGTATATCATCTTTCATCCTCCAACGTCATTCATACTATCTCACCAACTGTCATCCAATGTTGTTGCGGTTATATCAAATTATTGTATTGAGACTAGAAGTATTTAACTCTGACGACCTGAGAAGACGAAATCACTTTCTATAGTCACCAGGTAATCTTAAGAAATAAAAAAAATATTTACCACATAATATATACAGAAAGGAACTTAGACACTATAGACATGCCCTGTAGGGGAGGCCAATATGGTATACATTAGGAGGTGACTAGTATACCAGTAATAGCCCATCCTTTTTCCCTGGCTCAGCTCGGCAGTAACAAGCTGTAATAGGATTAGCCCTATCCCTTGGGCCTCATATATAATTTACCGTTATCATGGCTTGCTTGTCAGATTTAGCTAGAGCCTTGTTTTAAATATGCACATTACCTGGTATTACTAAATCGTCAAGTATTTATTGTTGCGAATCATTTACATAACGAATACATAGAGGTAATCGAGTCCAATAAATATTCAATTACTAGTACCGAGTTCCATTCACTATTTATTAAAAAAGTAAGTATTGAAATATAAACCTTTGTTTTTGCTTTTGAATCGTCATAACATATCTAAAAGCTAAAAGAAAACCCAATTCGAAAAATCTTTTTATTGCACTCCACTTATCGCACCTATCAAGTGGAATGTGCATAGAATTGCTGGTTTACCAGATTTCTGGTTACAATTGCGATAGGATGTTTTAGCATACATTTTATTAGGATAAGTAAGGCTGTAACGTGGAATTCTTACTTAAAGTGGTATTGCAGCTCTTATTTTGTAAGTTAAAATAGAATAAGTCTAGGAAGGTAGCAAGCAATAGAAAGAAATGACCCTCATACACTCGCTTGATTCAGTGCTGGTAATGTATGGCGCACTTAGATACGCTTCGGTGGACTCAATGACTCTTTATAAGATGCTGAGAATCAGCAAAAGTCGGGGCAAACGAAGGGGAAGCTGATAAAATGTTACAGCTAGTTATTTCAATTTATCAATATAAATCACTATATAGTGTGTGTGTGATGTATAATGTCAATGGCCTTAGGGCACGGCCCTTATAAAACAGCATCGGATGTGAGGTTGCGATGGATGCATTAAATATGAGTAATCCAGGAGTTGCAGAAAAAGGCAAGTCCAAAACAGCTATTCAGAAGAGCAAGTAAATGTCATTTTTAGGAAAATTCTTTGATAAAGTAGTTGGAATTTCTCCCCAAACATATCTTGGAACTGTAGTCTAATTTGACGCAATGCACCCTCCATTTGTGAAGTTACTTGCTATCGAGATTGACAAATGATATAGAGGGTGTTGAGTTGTAGGAGATAGATTGATGTATGGCGAATGTAGAGTGAGGAGAGCATCTGTTAGAGGTATTGCAATGAGGTATACAAGATGATGGCTTGTCAAGCTCAATGAGTGAGTGTCCTTCCTAGGCTTCCTTCTCTGATACTGACAAGCATGCAATAATGGATCCTATGTAGGAAGCCCTAAGGTGTTGGTAAAGTGGTAACTCTATACTCTTTTACGTTTTCCTGGAAGCAGTCTCGTTGCTGCTTGCTTTTTTCCCTTTAAAATATAGATCTACATTATCCACCCTCGACTAAATTAAAATTAACTTCACCTTTCCTACGGTAAGGTAAGTCTCCTTGAAATTATGGTTTACCTGCACATATATGTATAGATTGGTAGGTTGGCTAGAAACAGAAACTGGGTGGAAATCATTAACACAATCTTGTTACTTCTATTATTCATCGATCATTGTGGATGAAGAGTGGGAACTAAGAGGCAGTAGCGTCGCCCTGGATGTAGTTGTAGTACATAAGCAATCAAGTCAAAACATTAGAACTTGCCTGAGAGGGGCACCTGGAGCGGCTGAAGGCAAGGTAGCCACCAGCACCGTCCCCTGCTCATCCTGCCCCTTCTCCTCTTCCTCTTCCTGCTCCTCCTGCTCCTCCTCCTCCTGCTCCTCCTCCTCCTGCTCCTCCTCCTCCTCCTCCTCCTCCTCCTCCTTCTCCTCCTCCTTCTCCTGCTGCTGCTTCTCCTACTGCTGCGGCTCCTCCTCCTCCTCTTCTTCTTCCTCCTCTTCCTCCTCCTCCTCCTCTTCCTCCTCCGTTTCTGCCCCAAGTTACATTTTAATTGATTGGTTTGGGAGAGCCTTCACGCAACCGGCACCACCACCACCACCCTCTTCAGTACCGGCTGTATGGGTCACATTGCTTGATCGAACAATGTGAGCGATAAGGTGTCTATTTATAGCTCAATCTGCTCAGCCTATAAACCCACAGTAAAGGCATTGTGAGCAGGGTGAGTGCCTGGGACTCAGACACGGAACAATGTACGAACCTTGTCTTTGTTTCAATATTGCTTTATTTATTTTATACTCTGTTCCAAGCTGAGCAAATTATTTTCTCCATCTAGAACTCTAGAACAACACTGGATAACATTGTCTAGCTCCAGTGGGAACAGGCAATATTATAGTGGATACGTATGGTTGTTGAAATGGCACCCCGACAGTTATTGCTTCTAGTGCTGAAAACAAAATTCCCAAGAGAGAAAGTGGGGTTGATTGCCCGGACGGGCTGCTAGTCGGGCTTTGGTTCAGCGTCCCCAATATTCTGACAACACTGTCAGCCTTGGGTGGTGTCCAGCATAACTAACTCTATAGGTCCTATACCACTCAAATTAGCTTATCAATAACCTTGTAATTGCATTTTGACTAGAAAAACATTTGATTCTTTTCTATCAGATATTGCCTCTAGGATTCCTCGCATTTTCTTTCCGTACCACGATTTGAATTCCATTTGGAACGGAGGCGAACATTAACTACCCCAAAATGTTATTTTCAGAAGAACCCCTTTGGGCTATAAAAAGTTGAACATGTATGTCTCTGTCATGGGTGATAGCGCTATAGGCAGAACATTAGACATTGGTACCAATTTCAAATTATATGGGTTGGTGCAATTCGCCTATACTACCCTTGCCTTTCCCCTTCCTCCTGGGAATGGCTTTTGTCCGGTGATAAAAGAAGCCGCTTTCATTGCGAAGGATTAATGAGCTGGTTTTGGGGTTGTTCTGACTAGAAAGTGCCAGTATAGGTGTAGTTGTATAACGTTGAAGCCATAAACAGCCTCTGGAATTGCTAGTCTAGAATAGGTACACTTGTGAAAGGCTTTCAAACGAAAGAAATTTGTGGAGGTTCACAAAAGGGCCATCTATCTTGGAGTCAATGCATAGACTGCCTACAGTTCGACGTGCTGTAAGTTGATTTTGTCAACCCTTTTATTTTCGTTTATGAAATTCTTGTAATCGCTCACCTCTTGTCAGAACCTTTATATTCGATGGTTAGGAGTGTTTAAGATCTCCAAAGAATGTACCTTGTCAAATCTATTGTTAGCTATGACTAAAGGCTTGACATTCATTCATAGGTAACTGAGAGCTATCCTTAAAATGCCTCCTTTTCCTTGTAGAATTTAAGAGCATACGTTTCAGTACGAAATAAGAAACCTCAAGAAGTCTTGTAGTGCGAATGGAATGGTGAAATGAAATATTTCTAAAATCACATTCTAAATACACTTTAGGTCGGTCTAATAGAACAGAAGCACTCTGCTGGTCACGCCCTATGTACGCCCTATCACTCTCACTCATCAATAATTAGTAACACCTGCTGGACACTTGAGTCTATATATAGCACATATTCCTATTTCTATGTATACTATTCTACTACGGTATCACTATTGTCTATGTCTGGTTCTCCGTGCTCAAACATTTCATCTAAATACCGTTATTCGTTGTAAGCCAGTTCCTAATAAACGTTATCATTACAGAAAGGTACCTCCATCTACAACCTAAAATCCAAGAGTAAAAAAGAAGAAAATATTGTAGAAAGTCTGTAATATCACAACCGATGTATATTGTGTATGCTTTGTGAAATTGTACATACTCAGGACACAACGAAACACCACTGTAAAGTAAGCGTGTATCTGATGATATCCTGAATAAAATCTGTATAACAAACAAAAGAACTTTCGACAACTTCATGTGTACAAATGAGGAAAACATATTTAAACATGGGGAATCGAAATTCATAATTCTGGCTTTGGAGGAAGTGATATGTCTGGATATCAGATAGTCTCTATCCTCCCCATTTGAACATCGACTATGAATAATGGGTGATCCAAACTAGATAAATTCTTGTTTTATACTGATGAAGGATACAATCCGTACATAACAGCGAGCTTCCTGGAGGTACTGATTCTATCCTGCCATGACTTTGCCTCATTTGCGTATCCTATTTCTATCTTAAAAATACACATTTGAAAAAAGTCTTGTCCCACCCTTATTGGATCATATTGATTTGGTCTGCGTTTTTGTAATAGATAACCTCTCAACATGTACTCAACTGGAATGTCCTCGACACGCTATGAACAAATCAAATGATTTTAGTTCGTATGTCCATTCATTTAGCAGGAGTCTTATTTATCAAACCTGAAGCTGAGAGGGTTTTTTGCCATCCATCATTTTTCGCACTGAGAAGATCCTATAGCTCTTTTCATCGGAAAGAAAATCAGGTGCTGATGAACCTTATGTTCTTAGTGGACTTCCTTTCCCAGTATGGGGGCCTTTTATCTTTCTCTCTATAACAACTTTTATTCAGGCAATATATATACATTACAAGCCGCTTACTTATATATCTACACATGTATGCATTTAAGCAAATTTCAAATCGATTTCCCTTAAATACATACACCTTTGATTTTTTTAGCAATGTTTACAAGGTTGCGATTAATAATTATGCGAGATATAATGACAATCTTAATCTTAGGACGTAGTCCCTTACGGTCACCTGATTAATTCACCGAACAAGGTGAGGTCAATAAACTCTTCTAATTATTCAATCACGAAATAATAATATGAACACTGGGAACTAATTCGGAGTCACTAAAAACCTTGCATGAACGTGCTAAGGCTGATTACATGAGGACATGCTCTTGTAGGAAAACCTCATATACTTACTTCCTGGGGGAATTATATCATTGCACGTTATATAGAGCGCCATACATGTTTAAACAAAGTCTGGAGAAGGCAAGAGCCTTCTCGTAGCATCCCCTTTCTTGCCAAGGCTGGTCAGTGATGCACCTTCCATTTTTAGATCAACTTCCCTACTGGCAATAGGCATTTGGGATGTACTTTCTGCTACATTTGTAGCCAGAGTGCCCCCGTTACACTTTGTGCTTCCCATAATGTGGCTCAGTAGGCTGGCAGGGCTGCTCGGCCGTTGACTGGAAGGTTGAACTTGTGAGTGAATGGCTCACTTCTTCAGCTTGCCAGTCCGCCAGCCTTGAATGTTGTCCGCCTTCCATTGCCAGCTGCCTATAGCCCTACGCCATGCCCAAACCCTGCAGAGGGATTCTCCCTGTATATTCAAAGCCTCTACACGAGAATCCAGACGAATTTTGAAATATAGGTCTTCTGAAGTATAGATCATGTGCATTGGCACCCCTGAGATTATCATTATGCATCAAGAAGGGACACTTTGCCTATTAAGAACTTTGAGATGTAGTTTGCCTGGCCACGATATCCAGCACCGATTAACAAGTAGAAGCGATTCAAGAGGGAGAGTGGGAATTGTTCCTTTCTAACGAATTTGATGGTAACACGCTACAGCATATTGCCTGACAATAGAACCTGTGAACAGTGGGTAGTGAATAGGCTGATGAACATGATATAAAGCCTTCCAGTTGCATTTCATGTTGCCAATCTATATATTGTTTCTGTTCCTGCTCTTTCTGCTTGCCCATCGTTACTGCTCCTCTGCAATTCTTGGCACTGGAGGGAGGCAATAGGCACCATGGAGGAGAAGGGGAGGAGGAGAAGGAGGTAGGTTGCGTGAAGAAGGGGGCCTGCTGCCGCTGCTTGTGCTGCTTTTACAATCGCTCCTCGCTACACATTCTCCTTCTCTCATCGAGCATGCCACAGGAGGGCTACCTGTGCCAGTAGTAGTTGTATGCCATCTACACTGGAGGAAAGGGAGCTGCGGGAGGAGAAGTGAGTCTGTGAGAGAGGGAGAAGGCAGTGGAGCAGGCAGCCGGAGGAGTACGAGTAGTTGTAGTGGACGGTGGCGGTGTGTAGGAGTAGGAGTAGGAGGAGCATGGCTTAGCAGGATCCCTGTATGCTACTACAGTAACCCATCACCACCAACCCATGGATATACCTATAACCCTGGAGTATATGGAGTACCATAGCATATCGCTGGACCTAATAGAAGACCACTGGAGCATGAGATAGTGAATTGTTTGTGTACATTCATAAATAATGTAAGCATCCCATAGAAACATTCGTCCTTTGTCGATACTCCTATGGTCTCTTTAGTACAAGGGTATTCTGCAACGGCAGAATTAAAGGACGAAAAGTTGTCTTAACTCTGGGTCTAGGGTATAGAATTTGAAGGTCATTCTCCTGCAGGTGTTAAGAGCAAGGGAGTAAGTAGGGTACATATCATCACAAACGCTGGAGGTATGTAGGTGTAGGAAAGGCTATATATATAGGTATAAGAATTCCTCTTGCACACCTCTTGAGTAAAATTAGGAGAACTGTGTAGATATCTTCCCAACTCCAGGTGGAGAATGTACCTCATAACCTTTACTGATCCATACTTAACTTGGCACAGATCTTAAACTAACCATTTTTATGCAATCGACCAGCCAATGATAGCTGGGGTTAGCATGTATACTTCTTAAAACTGCAAGTTGTTAGGGGTTGGCCAACCTAGGATATATATCACTAATCGAGCCTATCATCTTTCTTTGATGCTGAATTTTATACATGGCTATTTGGCATTCTGCCATCCAACCCCTTTCTTCTTCCGATTGGTAATACATAACCTCTAATATAAGTAGAAGCACAATTCCTATGCATATCTATTATATACCAATATCTTCTTCCCTGTTCATGAATCCAGACCCACCTATGTCTTATCTATATGCAATAGGTTATAAATGATGTATTGATCTTATGTCTGAGACCGGCTATAATCCTGTAAGTGTAGGCTTCTCTGGCTCCAGCCCTTAAATCTCCATAACAGGATAGTTTTGCCATCATCAGTTCATTGACAGTTCGTGTCTCGATGGTCGGGCTACTGCTCCGCCCCATGCCCCAATCTTGCCCCCTCACTGCCCTGTGTGCTATTGGTGGACCTACAGGACTATAGAGCCTAACCTTCAAGGGTGACCGAAAAGTGGGAAACAAAAATCTATATTCAAATGAGCAAAAAATCAATACTTGGTCTATGTGAACAGATTCATTTCTAAATGTATGGCTATCCTTAATATTTACTTTCAAGTTATTTCAAGTTATGTATGCATTGCTTCAAATGTTGCTGCATATATAAACCCAGTATTCAAAACATCGAGTATATTTGTACACTGTCTCCAAATTCCTATAACAAGTTTGTGTTCATGCTTTGAGGGATAGAACTGTAGACTAGTAATCGGTTATTGATCTCCTCCTCCTCCACTACCACCTCCTTGCCCCCCCCCCCACCAGCCCTTCCCCCTCCAGAAGATAACCTTGCCTTCGTTCCTCCATCCAATCCTTCTCCCTCGCCCCAGGCTTTTACAGTTCGCTCAGATGGGGCCAGGTGGCATGTATGGCGCCCCCTTTAAATACACACTCGGGACTGGTCATTGGATTTGGGACCACCTTAAATTTGCTCCAAATGGCTCCAGTTAACCTGGCTATTGATTACCCTTGCATAATGTGAGGAATAATCTTTAAAATTCCGCTAATACATCTCAAATTGTGCTGCTCCCAATTGCCACCTCCCCCTCCCCCGCCTCCTCCCCACTCCCCCCTTCCTCAAGGAGGAGCTCAGATTTCATACAATCAAGGACTGTTTATGGACTGCTGAATTATATATGCTTGAATGGAGTATGCTTTTCTAGCCGGCTTTTCCTGGTTCTTCATCCATCTAGGGGTCGGCCTTAAATAGAATGAGGCTATTTTTAATGGGATCCGGCATGCGTGTGAACAGGAGCAACACGCCTTGCTGGCTCGGACCGTTATATCAACCGTCCCCTCCTGGACTACTTCCTTCCCTCCTTACATTGTACATCACAGAAAAAAACAAAGCAACAATGCCGTTCCATATTCTCGCTTTTCCTTATCCTTTTTGCGCCCCTAGTCTCACTTATTTTGTTCCATAAACGAGCATAGAGTTTATTCGTTGGTTACATATGAGATCCTGCATTTAGCCTTCTTTATATAAGAGCTACTCAGTAGCGTGCCATGTCCCTATTTGGCACCCACCCACACCCACCCACCATTGGATCGCGCCCAACGTATCCCTTGATAATAAATTTAACCCTGCACTGTTCCGATAGATTGTCTGTTGTCTTTCTCCCCTGGTCCTGGAAATAGATACCGGAATTGCGTTTCCAAATGAAAATAACCGATTATAGTTTAATATTTTTCTCGAAAATTATTATTGGAGCATCTAGGAAAAACCTTTATATAGAACTTTGTAAGAGCTTATTTTTCTCGTGTATAGTTTGCAAGTGTTAAATGAAGTAGGACGATAGTTTCCGCATGTATACATGGTCTCATACGGGAATTCAGATGATTAATACTTAAGCCATATTTTCCTCTACCATACAAATTTAATTAGTTGACCTCTTGTAAACTTTTATTCTGACATTTGCTGCAACGTTGAAGTTAATAACATTGTACCGAGATAGGACTCGGGATCTTATACTTTTAATTTCGATCGTTACCTATGCACTCTCCCATTTCTATGTGATATTTATAAACACTACCATGGTTACATGAGAAAATATTAAACAGGTTGTATTAGTTTAGCATTACATCAGACCTTTCAGTAGTTGTCGTTTGTTAGTCTGTATAAACGCTTATACAACACCATAAAGGTTGTTTATGGAAAAGATTTCGATACTGTTGATGACCTTTTACCGGGTGGCTTTTTACTGGATGGCTGTTTGCCTGACACCGTTGAGGTTATATGAAGTGATCCATATAAGACTTCTTCCTTGCTTAGTCCTGTGCGTCAAAACAAGCAGATGCATCATTCCCATGTACATTTTTATCTTGAGTATTCAACACACGCACTGAAGGACATTCTTTCAAAGTCCACAAAAAAATGTAATTAATTTCCATGACCTACTAAAGAGAAACTATTTTTACACACTTGTTATTTCGGCTGTTTCTTTCGTACCATTATTCACCTACTTTGGCACCTTTTTATTATTATTTGTATTTCTGCCATTTTGTACCTAGATGCGCATCTCAACTGTTTGCCCGACCACCACCAATTGTGTTTTTTTTTACTTTGTTAAGCTAGTATTAAAAATCATTGCAAGGTAAAGCACTTTACATTGCTCGTAATTATTCGGTCTGCCAATCATAATAATGTTCAATGTACTGTAGCACTGAGAGCTCTTAGAGAGTAAGAGCTTCTAATCGTGCCCTAATTCTTCCAAGTTTGAGTTTTTGTATTGCACCTGTTCACGGACACTGATACCAAGATAAAATATGTTCCCTGAGATAAGTATCTTTCAAAAGTTTTCAATGATAGCAAAGTTGTGTGTATAGCTCTTAAGTCGTTTAAGAAAAGCCAGTCCGTATAGCTGTGGTCATATATATTCATTTTTCAAAATGTTCATTCAGAAACCAAAGCACTCCCTTAGAAATTGACTGCTCGACTAATATATTGCATTTTAGAATCACAATAGGAGGAAACAAAAAGCTTAGACATATATAGGTTCTGTTGTAATGTAGCCTGGAAAGCACGATGATATTGTTATCCGTATATCTTCCCCTTGGAAGGTGATGCTTGCGTTATTGCATTTGATGGGAGTCACCTGTTGCGCAGGTAGTTAAGTTATTAGAGCTGTCAGTCACCCAGAAGGTCCATCCCACCCATCCCTCTGCCCCCACCCACTTTAGGTGGAAGGAACTGAGCCATCAATCACTGCTCCTCACGCACATGTACCAAAGAGACCTGGGAAATATTAGACCCCCTGCTGCCTGACGAGGTATATACAATATATGTTTGTACACGAACAAGCGCATTTCTCTCATTCACTCTGCCTATTGGTTGTGGCGGTGAAATCATATATGTTCATTTGTTTCCAGAGCGAGGAGGATGTTATATTTATACTAACCTACCGGTATTTGGAGGTTCAAATGATAACTACCAACAAGGATATGGATTTATGTCACTTGGTAAACTAGTTCGTGGTTGTGCCCTTTAACTTCTATCATTCTCTAAGAGCTAGCACTGATTCTACGATTCAATTACCTAATTGCACCAAGAGCTGGTTGGACAGAGAGAAGCGTTTTATAGTTCTTAACTATATTTATCTCACGATTGGATTGCTTGAGTTCCTAAGGAAGGAGTGAGTGCATTTTTTCTTTACAGTTAAAAGCGTGCTCTATTCCTTTCTCAGCTCACAGCTTAAAATAGTGATGAGCACTCATTGCGTTTGATCGAGCTGAAGATAGCTGAGTCTCTGTCCCTTCGCTTTCCTCTCCTACGACGTCGAGAATGTGTCAAATTGGCCCTCGGTGAATGGACACCTACAATTCCTTCCTTCCTACCTACCTATCTACCTATCCACCCACCCACCCACATCCATAGCTAAGATCCAATTAGGACCCATTGTTGGTTAGCAGCACCCTTGTGCCATCCAACTATTGGATCGCTTTAGCTGAGACATCTTGCTGCTTGGAAACACCTGCAGTAGCTTGGGGCAGGAGGAGGAGGAGGAGCTAAAGTAGGAGAGGAAGGTTTGTTTAGAGAGTGAGTGACTGAGATAAGTGACTAGTACCTGCGTTCTTTCCACTTCCAGGACTTAACGCCTTTGCCAACTTTAAACGTATCCCAAGCTTTAACTATCTGGGCTCTCTCCACTGAGACCCATGCATGGAGTTAATATATGATCATTACACCTGCACCCATTCTACGGTGGATTACTTTAAAGATTGTGATTCGTCAACCGAAAGAAACCTGCCACAAGCTTAGTCCATATTTGAGAACTGATCCTTTGTTTATTCCCAACGCCGTGATAACCTGTTGGTAAATGCTTTACCAGTGATGTACATGTGAAAAGAAGAGTTGAAGAGCAATCGTCCTCTTCATTGTATTTTATATATTGTGATATTTGCTATGCTGCTGTGTATGCTATACAGGAACACTGCATTCTAGTCGGATCTGAGTTAAGAGACAGAGCAAGGATACTCCTGTTGTGCTGTGTGTATCCTAACACCTCTGCTGGCCTAACAGAATAATTGATGAGTGTACTCATAACTGTACACACCAAATTATCTCAATCGTCCTGCTGTGGAATCTTCTGCGCTACTATATGGTAAGCACTTCCAGGTGACTGACTACCCAACTTCGTATATAACGCATTCTTGAATACACTTCGTAAGGAATTTTGGCCTTTCATTCTCAGAGCGGGGAAGACACAATCTTTGCAGTATATGCACAGTTATGAATTCATATACCACCCTTAATTGAGGAGAGGAATTTACAACCTGTGCTTACTAAAAGTCGCGACTTCCCAAGGATCACATAATTATTGTTGCAACAATAAATAATTGGAGCAGCACCTCCTGACCTGAGGAAGGAAATAATTAATAAATCTTTGTGTGGAGTCTTGATTGAAGAAGGGACTAAACATGTCTGTACTAGCAAGGATCAAAGGAGGCTTTCGGCGCTCCGAGTCGAACGGTGAGGTACCAATTGCGGGCAAGATACAGGAGGAGGAGAAGGAGGAGTTCAAGGCGCGCCAGAGACGCCGCTCCTCCGTGGTTATGCCAATATCCATGTCCAAGGCCATCCGGAGGGCAAGCACCATATCAACTTCTTCCACAACATGTATGTATACACATAACAGTATAGGTACCCTATGTATGCAAAAACCCAATACACATAACAGTATAGGTACCGTACCCTATGTATGCAAAACCCAATACCTTTACTCTTACACACGAAGGGACGAAAAAGCATGCAAGTGTTTGCCTTGTGCTTTAAGTTGTGTTTTTTAAAAATAAAGTCGGAACTCATGACTTATTATCAAAGTTTCTGAAAATCTTTATTTCCTGGCTATGAGATTTATATTGCTTATTTTCGTTACCATGCGCCATTGCCAGATGTACTTATTTAGCTTTACATTTACTGAAACTGAGGTGATTCATCAAGTGATACTGGTAACACCTAAACTGACTAGATTGACTTCAGGTTGATTTTTTGGTGTTTTGATCGATTTGGATGATGGGTTCATTTCTATGGCTAGTAAATCTAGGAAGGTTGCTGATCAGCTCCTTTGCTTTATCCCTCCTGTTGTTTGAATGATAGTTTCGCTCAAAGATTTACTTACCCCCATTCAAACAAGGACAACTATAACCCGATAGTGGTAGGTCCCTTTTGCCAAAAACACAATTTAAATAGTGCCGGTATAAATACAAGTCACCTTTTGAATACCGTGTCCTACTTGCAAGTTGGCTAATGTTGATGAAAAATACAGCTGGGATCGTTCCAATGATTAATTGGAGTGTAAGTAAATAATTTACCAAATGAATCTTTCCCTTTCAATTCGAACATATTCGGTTCTAAATCACGCCTTATTTCATACGAGATATTCTGCCAATACATTGTATATGGAACATATGCTGCATTTACATAAAGGTCACATTTTTGTTGTTAGTGCTCCATCATTTGTGGTGTTAAATTTCCTTTGACTCAAAATGTCAGGAGTCAGACGCTATGAAAAGTATGCTGTGTATGAAATGGGATATATTATTCACATTCACGAATTTGTATACAATTTTATACATGTATCGGTCTCTTCTTGGCCTAAATAGGACATGTAATCGAATCTCTATCCAAAGTTTATCTCTGTATGACTAATGTCAGAAGTGAGTTTAATTTGATAACAGATGTCCTTGGACGTAAGGCTGGCTACTGCATATCAACTTTGAGTCTAAACCTGGCATCAACACAAGCAACAACACAGCGGTCACTTTGACTTCTATCCTGAGTTCGGTCGGAATGTACCACGTACACCTTGGCTTGTTTTTGTTTATGTTTGTAGGTATTCCAACTGGCTGTAATATATTGTGCGTGGGGTGTAAAGTTGTTTGGTGTTCAGTGATGTAGTTAATGTATACGCAAGTATGTGATACATGTGCGCGGCGAGTGGGAGTAGGTTTGAAGAGGGACCACTTTGCGAGGGACCACTTCCCCCATGAGAGAGTTGGGCTAGGAGTTGCTCCCACATGGGGAGGAGCTAATAGGCAGTTGCTCATGTTTGCTATGTGGTGTATACTGGTCGCGTCAGGTAGTGTGGTTCAGATAGGCTTTACTCCTAATCTTTAACATTTACCTTTCGTTATGACAGCTTGGTATATGATAATTATAATATAGTGCATGTGCTACATTCTACCCTAGCAGCAGCCTGGTATTCCTCTGGTTTTATGCATTACGAGATAGGCTGTTCCAGGTTAGCTCCTGTTCTACATCCTTCATGCACACCTTCAGGTGGGGTATGGGGTTCAGAAATGTGACGCATATATATATATATTTTGGTTTCTATTTCTGACCATCTTCCCCTCAATACATTTTACAGCTGTGTAATCAATCTATGACGATGGAGAGATATGAAATACTGAGCTAAATGCAGACAGTATAACCGTGCGCGATTGTGATGAATACCTTGGGATGAAGTCAGCATTTTGGGGCGAAAGTTGTGATTGAATCTGTGCTAGTGCAGGCAGATGCTGGTCACGACCTGCACGCCATGCAATGATGGCTGCATTCCCCCCATCCACTTCACCTTATTGGTCCCCTCCACATCTCTATATGCCTCCACCCCAACATTGGTCCAGATAAGAGTGTTTTTGTTCAAAATTGTTGTTAATTTCTGTTGTGCAAGTTGGTAATACACTCTATCATGTAACCAGCCTTAGATAAGTGACCGGATTGGCACAATTGATTATCAATAAAAAATGAAGAACACAATGGCCTGAAATGTAATTTAAAAGAAATTTGAATTTGGGAGCATTAAAACTAGAAATAAAACCTGAGAGATTTTAAGGGATGTGTCTGTATTTCATGATACCTTTATTAAGGCATTAGAACACTTCGTTGATATAAGAGGGGCCATATTCTTGGTCCTACTATCTATAGTTGGGGGCATAGGTTGGAGGTTATGGGTTGTTCTGTATCTCGACTGTTTTTAAAACATCCTTCATCATCATCATGCAGTATACATTCAGAAGATATATCGCTCCCTTTCCAAGGCACCTTTGACAACCGCTTTGCCTTCCTCGTGAGAAATCGGCGTCTAAAGATCTAATATTCATATGTTGTTTATTCTTGATTATTACTATTAAATTGACTTGCTGTATAAACACCATGAATAGAATAAAAATAGAATAGAAAAAACCGCTTGGTTTCGATCTCTGGCCAGTCTCTCATATGGGGCATCTATCTATAACCTGGTGTGTCTGATGGACATTCAGGGTTAGAGAAAAATTCACCGCTTTTTGGGGTTTGCCATCCCCTGCAGGCACTACTTCCATTAGCGATATTGGAGGTGGAACTCGATTTTAGACAAATATATGTGATGGGGAGACTGGCAACATTCGTGCCGACCTATATATTCCCCTTGCAACCTTACTGCGAACGTGAGTTGTTGTTTCACCTTACAGATATCGTCGAAGGTCATAAGGACGTCTCTGACTTTATGTTTTGATACATGATAAACTACTCGTCCTCAGGGTGTGTTTCACGTTAGTATGGAAGATCACAGAAATAGTTGATATAGTTCCCAATGCGAAGTCAGCCATTGAGTGAAATGCTTTGCACATCTTACCAAGTGCAAGTGCGCTTATAGCAACCATATTTCTCCACTGGTGGGGTTCTAATGGGATGATGTACGATTGAAGATTAATCCGGATCAGACTCGTAAGCCCTGGTTTGAGTTAGATGAAGCAGTTTATATTATATATGCACTAATAGTATCAGGCCCGGTATATTAATATGATCTGTGCTAGATGAGAGACTCATTTCATGCATGCTTAACCCTGAAGAGAAGCACGGATCTTCCAACTTTTCCTACCCACAGATTATGTTTATGCCCATATTGCTCTTATCTGTGAAGGGCATGGTGTAGGACGCAGTGCACTCTCAGAAGTAGGGGTTTTAGTAGGTTTCTGGGTGGATGAATGATGTTTTGCAAATTGGGTGGTTCTTTCAAACAATATTATCGTCATGAATTAATTAACACTGCTTAAATATTTTCCTTTTAAAAGACTTTTCCCTTGAAATATTTAACTTGTACTGTAAGGGTACATCTGGGGCCCGTACAAGAAAACAAGGACTTCTTGTGGTTCTGGTTGGAACCTTTTCTTCTTAAGAGTGTGTGTATGGATTGGACTGGATAATGTATGGCACACTGCATCTTCCTAATGATAATACCTACTGTAAGCCGGTTTGTGAATTAATCTCCGTTAAATTGCATTTGGGTCTAAATCGACTGCTGTATGCTCGAACCATACATACGCCTATGTATTCATATTTTTCATTAGCTCCTTCTTTGGGATGCTATTAGAGAACAATTCGTTTATCAGAAGGCTATATATACCATAACCAACTCCATTTTATTCTCGTTGCTATAATGATAAACCCATCTGCCTAGTATTCTTATGTCTGTCCAGAGCTCGTGATTCATTGCAACCTGATGAGAATGTTTATATAATTCATTGCAATACCGTTATACGCCAGTATATCAATATGCATGAAGACTTCGTTTTGCCCCGGACACCTTAGGTTATCTCCCGCCCTCTTTTAATATCCTCAGACTTTCTATTTAGATTAGATTTGTAGCAAGAGCTGACGATTGAAGCACCTCTAGTTAAACCTTTTTAGTTTTAGTTTTAAAGCTGTTTATCCAGAAATCAGCATTACATCATTTATCGATGCTCTTCTCAGTTAATCCTAATACAGCCAAGGTGAAATTACTTCGATTACAATTTTTTACCCGAATCTGGTGACTACACGTTTAGTCTGAATTTAGCAGTACCCTTACATATCCTAATTTATGTGTACATGTATGTAGTAATATATTTGATTATTTCAACTTAGGCAATTTAATTCCACTCATTAGTTCCGCCCTTACTGTCTCCTATCTATAGTCAAGCATCTAAGGGCATTAAGGGCATTGTCTAGACCATGCCCTTGATATTGTTGACCTTGGTGTTCCTACAGCAGATTAGTCCCTCCCTGAGCAACCAGTAAAGTATGATGCCAGATAATATATATTTACTTCTATTGTGTTTTAGCTGCTAGGTAATTTGCAAGTGGGTCGGGAAGTAATCATCACTCAATTTCGTTCCCATTGTGGAACCAATGGTACCATGGCTCTGTGCAGGTCCTCATGTTTGAACAGGCATACTCACAAAATAAGCTACGCTGGTTAGGGTTGCAGAGATCATTCATATAAATAAGATAGTGCCTGGAACACTCACCAGAATAAATAGGTGGTGTATTAAGTACGGACTTAACGTCCCATGTATTATGGTTCATTCTAAAGGGGTTAATAGAGTGCCCCTTTCTGTTTACTCCTACGGGGCGGTGTTCTTGGTACTCAGGGGGGCAATTTGTTATCTGGAAACTAGGATTAGCTTTCACGAATGGTTCTTTTTATAAATATTAAAGAAAGCTTACTTTCTTTAACAACTCAGTGAGAATCTGCCTCCTGCCATCAATATAGGAAATCTATGGGGTCGATGTCTTCTATTTCGTCTTTTATCTAGGATATTTACCTCATTGACGACATTTACACATAATTATTGTTAAATACAGAAATTTAGATAACGCTGCCATTGCTCCAACAACTATCATCATGCCCTCAGGTAGAAACCCGGCCTATTCTACTTCTGTTGTAGAAATCTGTCCCGATAATACATATTGTCTTGTATTTAGGTAGCTGTAGGCGCTACTCATTGTTCAGAATATTCCTCACCTTCTGCCAACACTTGATTCACTGAATTGTTTTAATATAAGCCAGATAATATATTCTACAACATAAGCTGCACTAACTTGCACTCGGCCATTCACTCTGAACATACCTCCTGGTAACGAAATTTGAGTGCATATTAACTGTATGTGTCACATGCAATTAATTGGGTGATATTTTACCCACGTAATTTTGCCAAAAATGTGCTATACCTTTTTACTCGTCTATTACCGCCATGCTAATTTATCTGAGCTCGGGCTGTGTTAACAGTAAAACATGGGATATTGCTCATGCACATACTAATAATAATGCTCGTCACGATGCATGGTAATATATTTACTGTAGACTGTGATGTGTGCGGATACGACTTCCATATCGACTATAATAAATGTACTAATTTGAAAGGCGACCAGTCGAAGTTATTCTTGGGACATATTATATTTTGGTACTTGCTGTAAGTCTTCCCTAACAATGTGCTGCTATTCATATCTCACCTAAACCTGGCATCGACTGAGCCTGATAAGCAATAGCTCTCTTTACTTGTTTTTCCTTCGGATTTTCAGAATGGTATGTTGAGTAATTTGTTCAATAGTAAAGAAGAAGTCGGAGATAGATTTAATGGATCAATTCTTTACAATGTTGTGGGTAAATGTTACATATTCGTCATTTCCCCTGTATTTCCTGTAGAATATAAACCGGTTGGTCTGTGTTTTCCACCTGACTCTCTCGCTCTCTTTCTGTGAGGAATTTCTACGGTAGCTTGGCTATATTTGCCTTGGCATTGAAGGTCTCTGTGGAACTGTTTAATCTCAGAGGCCAGCCAAAGCCCCTAAACCCTGGAGCCATAGAGTTTCGCGCGTGTTAATGGGCTTTCTCTCCTGCGTTGATGCCCTTCTGCTACTTAACCATCCTACCTCACATGCAGTTCAGTCACCAAAGGTGCCAAAGTACTTGATATTAACAGTAATATAAGGACTCAGTCGTCACACCCAGTTCTAATATTGACATGCCAACATGCCAAATGCCCTGGTTCTATTCGGAATTGCAGGAACTGAATGAACCCACATTCAGCAGAATCTGTTTTATTATGAGGGACAGATTAGCTTAACTGAACAACTGTTATAACTGGATCTAACTGGTTCTGGGCCTCATATTGTAGTCTATCTAATACTGACGGCTGGAGGGCATGATCGCACGTGCGTTTGTTGACGTTTTGGCTGCCTCCGCCTACTGTGTGATGTATACCGCCGCCTCTGCCTACTGTCTGATGTATACCGCCTGCGCTCTCCATATATGGCATGCGCTCTCCATATATGGCATGCACCGACCCATATGCCCGCGCATGCGCAGCCGTCTCACACGCCGAATCGAAACAAGTTTCCGAGCGATTCGAAGTCTATTCCAGAATAATTCTGGCATATAACGTGAACTATATGCTAAACTTAAACCTTTCTGCTGTTATATTCAGTCGATGGGGAATAATCAGCCTATTTCAAAGCATTTTAGCCTCCGCGCTCGGCAAAACAAGATGGCGGCCACGGTCCCTATACCGTAAGCAGTCAAGAAAATAAAACTGCTTTCTGAGCGCTTTGAATGATTATACACAATAATCCTGGCATATGAGGTTGAAAACAAGGTTAGATTAGACGTTCAGTCATTTATATTCAGTCGATGGTTAATCATTATGACTTCCGTGTCATGTATTGTTTTTCTTATTATCGTTGCTATAAGCGATCGGCGCGCTAGGCCTCACAAGGCCCCTTGTGTACATGACCAGAAAATAACATGGCGGCAGAAGCATGTCAGCATGGCTTCCGACGAGGTGGTGAAATCGTGATATTTCCACCGAAAGGAATATCGCCACCAGTTAATATGTTCATAAACTATTGTTTGGGATAGTATTTGAAGTCGACATGACTGATTTACGCAGATTATACGGATATCATTGTGTCAGCGACCAGAAACATGATCGGAAACGGGTTCGCTCGAAGAATGTGCGATCGGTGAAATCGTAAATACTAATAAAAAGGTTGGTTAGATTTAATTCGATATGCTTAATTTCTTTCGATTTCCAAGCCAATGTCAGTTCTGTTTGCCTCGAGAACGTCTGTACATATCATTACACATTACACATATCATTACACATTCTTAAGTTCGTCGAACTGACAGCAACAGGCTTGTGTGTGTGCATGCTTCAAATCATGTTAAAATGTTAAATCATGTTAAAAAATGAACAAATATGGTTGGAATCGTGAGAAATCTGCTAATATATAGGCTAGTATCACTCAATATAAACTCCTATGAGCCTCGTTGAATGATATGTCATGTTGATTTGTCTATACATGAACTTAGAATCTGTAATATTGTGTAATTATTGCAAGGTTCGATGGGTTCGATTCACATAGGCCTAAGCTAAAACAAAAGAACATCATGGCTGTCATTACATTTTTCAAAATAATTAATTTCTTTATTATAACCTTGATATTATTGTTCAGGAACTAGTCAGTACGATACAAATGTCTTGAGAATATACAGAACTGCCATGATCCATTTCATTTTCATTTTTAACTTGTTTCTGAGCAGAGATTTTCTGTTAAAAATATTCCAAATTATTATAATTGTTACTTGTTCCTGACACGTAATTTTCAATGGCCATATCCCTACCTATATTTGGCGAGCTAACATCCATCTTTCGTCAGAGACTGGGACTGGGACTGGGACAGGGACGAAATAGTCAGTCAGAAAGTCAAAATAGTCACACAGGGACTGGGACAGGGACAGGGACGAAACAGTCAGTCAGAAAATCAAAATAGTCAATCAAAAAGTCAGAAAAGTCAATCACCTTCTCATAGAAATAATATAATTCATGCATCTCATGAGTAATTAGTTCAAACTGCAACAGATAATATAATCTGTTTATTGATTCATTTATCCATCACTTCAAATCTATCACAACCTTCTCATAGGAATAATATTTCATGATACCAAGAGTAATTAGAGACAACAGATAATATTCCTCTAAGCCAACTGACCCACTGCAACTGTTAGACTGTTAAACAGTTATAATAAGATTATCACTTTAGTATTTTCCATTGATTTCATGATTCTAGAAAAAATAACACCACAACTATCCCTGTTGGACAGGCCAATAGGCGAGACTGTATATAGACTTAAAGCACAGCTGTAGATACGTTGCAACTGCCCTCCTGCTAAATAATTAAACTGTTAAACCGTAACTGTTAGCATAAATCTGTCCCGATAGGATCGTGAGATCCACTAAAACTGTTAGAGTTATGACTGTCGGCTGCTGACTTGTTTTACTTATTCTATTTTGAGAACTCTATGCCCCGATAATCGTATCTCATTCTTATCATACTCCCCTTCAAGGAGTACTACAGGGAAGTTAGGGCCAACAGTTGATTCTTCAACCGATTCGACTTTTCTGAATTGGGGATTGAATCGTTGAAGTATCTCTTATCTCTGCCACACTTCGTGTGTTGCACTTTAAAGACGTATCAGATTATTGCGTCCTGTGGAAGTGGCTTTACTTAATACATCTGAAATGGCGTACCGCTTACGAGCGCTGCACAATATGGTCTAATTGAAAATTAATCTTCTACTGCTATTCTTTTCTTTAAGTACAAAGGAGATGCGGCTAAAGTGGACAAAATAAAGAGTCACTTCTAGTACGTTTGGGAATTTCATTTAAAGTTTCCTTTCCATGCTGAAGTATAAGGAAACTTATTAGCGAACAATCAAGCATCAGACAGCATGATTTTTTTGTTTAGTATTTTATTTTAAGTTTGTAATCTTGAAGATGGCGTAGAATGCGGGTAACCAAGACAGGATCCAATTATCTCCCCACCTTCCTGTTTTGTTTGGATCAGAATCAATATCTACACAGATCACCCAGCCTACATCGGTTCTCTTATTAAATTACAATCATCAAGGCGATCTAACGCTTCTGGGGCCTATGGTAATAATCAGAAGGGTAAAAAGAAACATTAAATCTTCAGGGCGCCTCGCTTCCTAATTTCCCTATCTCTTCGCCTTGATTATGCGCACTTGCTAATTTCCTATAGACATGTGGCACTAAAACGTTACCTGGAAAATTTGTTTTAAAGATCTTGTATGTTTTCATTTGACTCAAATTTAATCCTATATATTATTGTACATTATCAATACCTTACATAAACATTCTTAATAACCTTCTTTATATTCACTATATATGGGGATAATGCAAATATTGGGGGGGGGGGGGGAGGGTTACATTTCTAAGGGCTCGATCTATAATCTCCGTGCCATCATCCCCGTTGACAGAGAGGCTGGGAATTTTCCCAGGTCCATATAAATCTCATGAGTCATTATCTGTTCTGTCAACCCTCTTGAAAGAGCATCCAGGGAAGCAACCTCTATACTAGAAAGATCATTACTTGCCCATTATAGGGTTAGCTTAAGCTGAGCCAATCAGTGGATGCATGGGTTTGGCTCAGGCCAGACCACTTTGGTTTCTTTGACTAGCGTTCTTGTTTGTGGTCGTCCCCTATAGTATTCTTTGATTGGAAGAGTTGGGTTCGCAACCTATACATCTTCATAGTTCATATGCGGTGAAGATTCGCTACATTCGTCAGGATTTCCCTTCTTTTCCTATTCAGGATTCCAAATTTGTGTGGAATTCGGAGCATTCTTAAATGTAGTAAAATGTTTGCCGGCCAAATGATGTTCCATGTCTAAGACAATGAAATAAGTAATTACGATTTTCCTAAGTGTGATTGTGCCAGTATTCCTATGACAAGAAAATCAGGAAGCTAGGCCAGTGTACAATCGGTGTAAAGTGGCAGAGACTGCGGTGGGGAGAGAATACACTGGAAAAAAAAACCTGTTTTTACTTTTTAAATCCTTATCCAATCCTGACTAAATCCACATACTTAGGAAATATGTGTGCATCTGGACACTGCCAGCGCATCCTCCTAAATCCCTAAATCCTGTGTAGATTTAGGAATAAATCTTCAACCCACCCCTTTGTTATTTGATACCCTACCCGATCTGGATTAATATAGGTCATGCATTGTCTTAATCCTATAATAGCCTTATCCCCGACTGCACTTAGGGGCGGGGGGAGTTATGAGAGTTAACTTGGTGTTGTCATTGAATATAAGGAAGCTGTTATATACTGGGTATGTACTGGACTTGCTATTGGGAAAAATATTAAGAGATTTTCAATATACAAAAGCAAGGAATTATAAGGATGAACTAATGACAGACCAAAAATTATAGAGCAACAGAATTATAGAGCATTGATTATCGTTCATTTTGATATACAGGGATATCTCTGTATTTAGAAATCGATGTTGGAGCTAGTTGAGGAACTTGCTGAATTAATTAATATTATATTTGTATGTGAGTTATTGGCCCACTACGGACAAAATGGAAGAAGAGTTGATGTTCCAAGCGTTCATAAAAACTAACTTTATTTCACAATGTTATCCATGAGGTATGTTTCATAAGACAAAGGTATATACATGAGCCAATCAGGCAACAGTCGTCGCCTAATTGTGAACCATTAACATGTTATGTACATGAATAATGTTTATCCTCTTATGAACAAATATCAAATTTTAATAATCATATAAGACAAAGAAATATACATGAGCCAATAAGGCAACAGTCGTCGCCTAATTGTCAACCATTAACATGTTACTACATGAATAATGTTTTTCCTCTTCAAATTTTAATAATCATATAAGACAAAGAAATATACATGAGCCAATAAGGCAACAGTCGTCGCCTAATTGTCAACCATTAACATTTTACTACATGAATACCCTTTTAGGAAGCGGCATAACAAGTACTGTGTTTTCCTCACTAGGAAATACATAAGCAAATTTGCTAGAAATTCGTTGTAGAGGAATAAATGTTGCGGACCCTGCTGGCACATATTTCTTTGTTTGCCAACATGTAATTGGTGGTCTGAATGTTTTATTGTCTAGTTGTTGTTTTAGCCATTTAACCTCACACAGAATATGCCACAACTGTTCACCATTAACACACACATTATGCTTAAATATTTTGCGAATTATACCAGGTCTAAAACTATTCTCATCAATAATACCTTCCTCGTCACACCAGTTAGCCAAAACCATACTTTTAGCCTGTTTTTCACCTCTAACATAGCAATTGTAACGTTCATCTAAATAGTTCACTGAAGTGAAAGACAGGCCTGTGTCAGAAACTGATGAAATTTCCACATTTGATGACGGATAAAGAGCTTGATACATATGATGCAACAGAGTCTGTTCACAATTATCAAATACCCGTAAACTTTGTCTGTTAGGTAATTTCACATTTTCAATCATATTCCATGTCCCCTCACATTCATTTAAAAGTTTATCAGACAGGGGGAGTTGCGTCTCTTGATTATCTTCATATCTTTTTAAGAGAGGTGTAAAATAGTGAGAAAATTCAGATGGCATGTTATATTGGAGGTTGTGCAGGTGCTCATTAACAAGGAAACCTTTCATCAGCTGAGCTTCTATATCTTTTTTGTTACTTTTTATAGACCCTAATATGCCATTGAACCGTTCAAATGCAAAAAGCCAAAAACTGTATATAGAACCATATTCATGTATACAATCATAAAGATGTCCATGTAAGTGGATATTCGGAGTAATAATATCTTCCCCATATAAACTTTCCAACCTTTTTCCAAATTTGACAAACAACTGGTCAGCAATCTCAACTTCATGGGATTTTACAGTGGGTTTTGAAATAAAAATACAAGCCTTAACAAATATCTCCCAACATAAAAGGTGTTCCTGCGGCAACAAATCATGGAGACAATACATAGAATAAATAAGAGTCCAGCCTTTCCACTCTTCAGCCGTCCAAGAACCCCAATTAGAACTAATACATTTAGGTGACCAGGTATTTTTGGATCCATTAATAACTTTTGCCAATCGCTGGTCAATTAGTGTAATATGCTTAGCAGTTAAATAGCCCCGCTCACACCACTGCTTCCACATATACTTTGCAGTTCCCAAATACAAATTATGCATGGGATCAATTACACAAAACCGGACCGTGTCATAATAGGGCAATTCAATGAGCGGAGTGTATCTTACACCATATTTTGATTCCATAGATTTCTTTGCTGTCAATGTTTTACATTTCTTAATTTTCTTAACAATAGAACAATGTTGGTTATGTGTCCTTTTGGGCCATGCACTACGATCAAAGCCACTGTAGTTTCTTTTTTCACCAAATCCTCCACCAAACTCTTTCGAACACCTGGAACATCCCTTCTTGGCAGAGTGGGATAAATAGCCACAAACCTTCCGAGCTGCAGGAATATCACATGAGACACAGAGAAGGGCAGCCCTTACTTCAACTCCCTCAGGATGAGAATGGGTCCGCATTGTTATTCCAGGAGTCCACAGAGCCTTTAGTTCATTAACAAGCGGCTGTAGGAATCCTGTCAAACAATGCGGCTCCTTTTTAAGAGATGGAATAATGCCAACAATAATTACATTTTCCCTTTTAAATCGTATACTTCTAGGTAGGTTTAACAAGCACAGATACATGACACCAACAGATATATTAGATCGTCTTTTGTAAGGTTGAAACCAATCAACATTCAGCATTAGCCCATACGTATTCCAGAGATTAAGAAAATTTAAACCATCAACATCAGCAAAATGCTTCCAAACGCTACCATCATATATATCAGCAAAAGTGTTTTCATCCACATCCCTCTTTCTCCATAAACAGCACTTTTCTTCTATATCAGGTCGTTGCAAAAGCCTCTCTAAACTTTCTGTTACAGGCCTGTAGCAGAATATTTTCTTGGGCTTCAAGACAATTTGCCCCCCGGGTCCATTTGTTCTGTCAAACAATAAGTTGTTACATTGCCTTGTTTTCCGACGAACTGTAATGCTAGTTTTGCATTTTAAATCAAGATCAAAGTTCTCAATGGGGTGTACTGACAAACATGTTTCACAAACAACAAGGGTCTGGTAATCAGTCTTATCCAATCTGAGCAATTTACGAAACATATACATTGTTTTGGGAAAGGCACTGGCAATATCATGTGCAAATGCATCGGTGGCCCCAAATATAGTGAAGACCTGAATAAATAAAGCAAGCATTTCACTAACTGCAGACTCAGAAATTACATGAGTAACCTGCCACCAATTAAGCAAAAAAAGTACCCATTTGATCAGCATTTGTGCCCTACTTAGGGATTTTGTACTGTTGTCATCAAATAGATCGATGTACTGCTCCGGTTCGCTGTCGCCAAGAGAGATGTTTATACTGGTGTTAGGGGTAAACCCACATGGGGGGAGGCCGTCAGTGTCATCAGAATTGCTAGAGCATTCACTGTCGCTTGTTTCCACGGTGTCGTCGCTCTCCAACTCATCTTCAGTACTGCTACCAGACTCACTTGTTTTTCTTGGGGTGGTAGATGACAAAGTGACCTATAAAAAGTTGTTATGAATTACATTAATGGAATATTAAATCTTCCTCATTATTATTCAAATATTAATAGAAAATTGATATTATACTAGAATGAAGGCACTCATTTGAAATCAGCATTGGGACAGACGTTTTACAGAGATTACAATCCAAAAATATAATATCAAAATAATTATGAAAAAAGTATACAATGAAAAAAGGTTGAAAGCAGTGTTAAAACTATATATTATTCATTTACATTGTAAGTGGAGAAAGCTTAATATGGTACCTTGTGCAGCATGTTGATGTGTTCGGATATATCTATCAACACTGGTTTCTTTATTGCAGTGATTTCAGGTCTCACAGATACCACTGATTCAACCTTATGCAAAATTCGATTCAAAGATTCAAGTGCTCCCTGTGGATCAATGGTTTTTGACATGGCCGATGAGAAGATGTACTGGGCTTCTGCTTTGGCATCCAAAATGACAGCTCGCTTGTTCAATTTCTGAAATGATAATGAGATTCAGAAATGAGAAATTAAAAAGAAAGATCTCCTTTTAACCATACATAGATTGCAAACGAACCCTACAACCCCTTCTACACATACATGCATCTACCCTTCTACACATACATGCATCTACCCTCCACCCATGTTCGGGCACTCCAGCATTTTTCAAAAGGTGTAAGAACTAACTAGTCATACCATAAACATTAGTTTATGGTAATTGAATATCGCTTTGGCAATAAATAAACCTTGCTTGTACTTGCGTGGCTTGTACTTCAACCAAATATTTCCCATATGGGTAAGGTCACCCAGATATGTACAATTGCTGTCAGAATGGCGAATTTCAGTTGGTAAATTACCATGTTATCTGATCTTAATTCATAGAGGACATCATGCATTTTAAGTGGATATAAGGTATACTGAAATAGCCTGACCGATATGATACCACATTGTCTGTGATTCCCGTATAGTGAGCAAAGGGAGGTGTTAAACCTATAGTGTCAAATGTGCGACCTTGCCGCTATACTAACTATATGTATTCACAGAAGCCTGCGTTTTGACACACGGCAAGGGCACTGTATATAAAAGTTATATCCTAAGAACTAACTCATCTTTAGTCAGTTTCGTGCTGACCTCCCATTTTTTAGGTTTATTTAGGCCACAATTAAGAGTTTTTAATGATAATTTGATTTAATTCTAAGACTGATATTTCTGTCCAAAATAATAAATAGCATTTCTTATTGAAATGCTGAAAATAACAGGTCGAGCATATATGTAGATTAATGCCCTACTAGGAAGCTAAAGCCTGACATGCATTGAAGTGTAGCTATGGCTATGCACGGGGGTATTCTCTACCCGTTTTCTTCTCCTTCTCTTACCCGCTACCTTGCCTCCCCAATTCCCATGCTGCCCCCTCCCCTTAAACTACCTTTAATATATAATCGCAAGTCGCATCTATGTTGAACTGACAACTCTGCAGGAGAAGGGGAATAACTTCTCTTGCAATACAAACCATGAAAAGGCCAGCTTGGTCTACGCTATGTTTATACAGTAATTAATTGGTTTAACTACTAAAACGTCCTCTCTGCCTTACGCCCATGGACACCAGCTACTGAGCTAGTCCACAAATCCACAAAGCCACATGATTACATTGTACATATCTAAATATGACTAGAATAGCAGAGAGCTGACAGCCTTCATCGAAGACTGCAGTATTGTTCTCTGTTACCACCACTACTGTAAGCAAAAGCACGAGGGCCAAGTATACCTCCCTTCTGCCGGAGACACCCCTCGATTGCAGTCACTGACTGAATAAAATGTTTTCTTATCTTATCTTATCTTATTACATCATACATTTGTCTCTGTATATATTTGTCAGTGAAACATTGGCGCAAGTGTGTAATTACCATTAGACCAATTATCCTTAGTTCTATTTAAGACATAAATACGCAAAATATCTGTGTTTCCTTTATGATAGGACTCAGTAAATATAGAATATCAAATAACTAATTGTTTCAGATTATTGCAAAATATTTCCCACAAATAGACAAATTGGTAGCAACAAATACAGCATTGGTAGTAACTAAAACAATTGACTATTCCCATCAAGTGCGGACCTATGTATATGGCCAAGGCTTATCAATACATCCAAGCACTAAAGTGACTCTGGCCTTTAGTGTGACTGTGGTGTTATATAACATTAGTAAGGTTGTAGGCAAGCTGGCAATATCCAAAATAGTTACTAGCTATGACGGGGCGGTGCAGGTCTAAGATTAGATTATCTGTAGGCAGAGCAGTGACTTGCGCCAGCTTCAGTCACGGGTCAGTTAACGCCCACACCAATCTTGCATTGTAACAAGTAGAGAGAGAGTCAGGCCACAGTAATCCAATTAGTTTAGCGCGAAACCAGTGCGACAAAATAACACCTACGAATTTTGCACAGATATACGCATCATATAAGGTGTCTAAACTTGGTCCCATATAACTTGCCAATACTCGCACTAAAAAAGACTCACACTAAAAAGTTTTGCATAGATACCCATTACATAGTGCCTAAACTTGGTCGCGTATAACTTGTTACTATACACACAGGGTGGTAATAACATATTTCACAGCTTCCTAAGCTGTGACTTTCTTATATAGAATAAGTGCACTAGACGCACAACACTGAATCCAAGACATCTAACTTGGTAATCGCTAAACGTTACATACTATCCTGTAGAGACCTCACAAATCAATTAATCCTGATTTCAACTGAGTTTATCTTTTGAGACAGTTTGCAGGGTCAGGGAAGCCCCATGGGTGAAACCAGGCCGACAATATAAGCCAAACATAATTATCTGCGATCTGGGATTTGGTATTTCCAGTACCTGCCTACACCAATAATATATCTGCCTAGGCGGCTCCAACTTTGGGTAAGAGCGTGGTTTCCCTGATTAGCTTTAACCTACACTAAGGAGCGAATAAACAAATAAACGAACAGTGATTTACTAAACTTACCATCCTTTTATGAGTTGATCCCTCTGGACTTGTCTCTGCAGGTCTTTTGCCTTGTCCCTCTAATTTGTGTCCATCTTGTACAGATTCGGAGGACGTTAATCCATCACATGTTCCGGCTGAAATGCAAGAATCACACAATATGATAAATAAGAGATATATACACCACACTTTATTTTAGAATCATATGGGTCATATGAAATCACATGGTATTAAATGTCATTCGAAATTAAAACGAGAATTACAGCATAAAATAATTTAGAAATCACATGGTATTAAACGTTTTTTAAAGAATACTTACATTTGACGAAGTTATTGTTGTGTAGCTGTAGAAGTATCTTTCCTAAAACCTTGTCACAGTGTGAACAGGTATACCGGAGTGGTTTTGACCTACCCATCCTGTGATAGACGATGGAATAAGACAGTAGCAACAGCAGGTACCGACTACATATTTATACTCTGGCACCGGCTTGCCATCAGATGCAGGTCAAACATGATGCTCACCTGATACCACAACCTCTTTCCATTGTCCTCTTCTCGGGCCTCGGCAGCATGGCGCTACCGTGACCCTGCCTCTCTGCCTGGTCAGATCCTCACTTAGTATATACTGCGTCAGTCAAGGCCTTGCCTGCCCATGATACCCCTTATTGCCTCTCAATGTTTGTAATATTATAGGGTCTTGATAGAACTTCATATGCATTGTTTGAATATATTTTGCTTGTGGGTCAATACTTCTTGTTTCTTTTGGGATACTCAGGAGAAATCCATCGAATTTGAGATCTTCAAATACCATTTCTTAGAAAAATATTTGTTTTACTTCTAGGACAGAAATATAACTTTCTGCCGGTCTTTTTCTCTCTCTCTTTCAATCTCTCTCCCTTTCTGCCACTTTCTCTGTCTCTCTCTCTACCTTCTTCTGTATCTCTATTTCCTGGGTAAGATCATAAACTGCCTACCTCTCATCTCTCCCACCCTACCACAAAGGAGTAATGAAGAAATAATTGAGCGATTAAAGAGTTACCATTACATGACAATTAAATGACTTTGTAACATCAGGAAGATGCACTATGAATAACTCTGTATACCATCATTATCATTATTTCCTATCATTTCTTTCACTTTAATTTTGACTCATATCAGCACAACATTAGAGCGTATATTCATACATGATATATATTGGGTAATAGAAGCAGCAGGGGAGAGAGGGGTGTTCAAACTTATATTTGGTCAAAAGTAAAAGAAATGGAGCACTTTTTTTGGTTTTCAGCGTCTTTGACTTTAAGTGTTCATAGAACAAAAACCGTTTGTCCGATTCTTTTTATTTTCGCCCCAGTTGTTGTCCCATATCTTGGGAAGATCGGGTGTTATTCATATACGTCGGGTCAATTTCTAAAAAAAGTTATGGAGGTTTTAATAACGGAAGAATTGATGCGATACCAATGTCATAAAAATTGGTGTATAAAAAATCAACATAAATAATTCATTCATGTTAACTCTTAGCATGGCATTGCCTTCCTGTATTAGTTGTTATTGCTTATGTATAATATCAATTTCCTGAGAAAATTATTTCTTTGACGTTTCAGTATTTTTTAAAAAAGTCAGAAATGTCCCCAAAAGTGGTGATACCAATGTGTACCCCTTCAAGTGTCCCCCTGTCCATAGTTTCCACTTATAAGCCAAATAAAAGATAAGAACACCCAAAATAATTAATATACTCTTTATATTCGGCTGTACACGTTGGTATCTCTAGGGTTATACAACAAATAATACTACATTTTCTTCCGATACAATTATTAGTAACATTATATTGACAACAAATGATGCGTTTTACAGATCACCCTTTTCCCAATCATTATATATTTCATGAGAACGGCGGGAGGGGATGATTAGGCTGAGTGCCTGCTGAGTGTGCTGCCTTTTCCTGTGAGGTTCAGTTTGAATTGCCAGTTATCAAGCAACAAAGGCGTACGGCCTACCCTTGCAATTACAATTCACCCTGAATTGTTTATCCACTAATGACTTGCCATAATAACAATCAGGCGTTTCCCATCCACAACAGCTATATCACCTCTCGCTCATCTATCAATACCTCCCCAATGCAGCCTAAAAATCGCTTTATCATATGCATGTATTTTGCCTTAGTATTGGGGAATGAAGGATGGGAAAAAAGCTCTCGTAGGGAGACTCTACGGCACCTGTATAGAATATGGAAGAATTTGGTCAAAAACAAAGCAAAGGCCCGTCTCTACTCTTGGAAGGAGTTGCATTCAGTGGCCAAATTGGCGGGTGATGAGAAACTTAGTTTTGCATATTGTACAACACTGTTTGAAGAATGATTGGACAGCACATTTAAGTTGCTGCGTGCAAAGCAAAGGCGCTGCTTTGTCTTTCCGAAGTATGTTTTGTCTACTGGTGATACAACCATTCAATTACTGATCAAACAAATGCAATTTGGTATTAACGAATGCATCCCAACTGGTGTGATGTGGGTAGTCTGCCTGTTGTCCGCCTTGTCTCTGGACTATCAGCCATCTAACAAATACTTATCCATCCTCTCGGCGAGAGGAGATATATAGACAGGTGCACCGTCATAAACATCACATAAACATTCTTTTTCTAATATGGATTCATCTCAACCACTTTTCTCAACGCCATCGACATCTGTGGCTGATGCATATGACATCAGCCATTTATCTGATGACAATGATACCTCTTTCATCCCTATGTCAAGGCCTAAATCTGTGGCACGCATGAAGGCACAGATCAAGGATCTCCAAGATGGGATGACAGAATGGAGGGAAAAGTACTGCATTTTGGAGGGAAAGCATAATGCTTTAGAGGAGGACCACAAGGCAACTTTGATGGAGCTTGCTTCGTTTAAGGCCATGAAAAAGAAACCTGTTACAACAGAAACCCGGGTAACTATTTTATCATATAATCGTTTGTTTGACTGTTAAGGGTTGAAATTAATCATGGAATGTAGAACAGTGTTATGGTTCATAACTCATCAACATTTCTATAGGCGTAAATATGTATACATTATGGTTAATTGTATAATATTATAAGTACCATAATTATGATTTTTCAACATTGATAAACTTTATTCTATTTTTATGTTTGTCCAAGAGGCACTTTGTATAATTGTATACTATATCAAAATGTTTTCAGAAACGAATCAGAGAGTTGTACAACAAGTTGATCGCGCAGGGAAAAATTGATCAGTTTCAAGTCGGACCTGGACTACCCTTTGCCAGTGAAGCAAATCAAAGAGTAACAAAAGCACTTCGTAAGAAGTATAAGTCTACTCATGGACCAATTTCCAGAGCAGAAATGAAAGGTGAGGAAACATCCACAACTGGAAATATATTATATACATCTATACATTTAATTAATTTCATACAATTGTATGAATTAATATGTTGCTGACTTGTCTTTAAATATTCCTGACCTTGATTTCAGAAGCCTGCAGGGGATATCATAAAACGCTGACTGACAAACACCGGCGTGAACAGAGGGGATCATGTGATTCATACAAGGAAAATGTGAAGCAGTACCACTATCGACAAAGGGTAAGCCTAAATTCAATTACAATAGCATATTAGTGTATTTGCAGAAATACTCAAGTCTATATCCATAAGAATATGAATATGATGAGCTCTGTGAACATTATATTCATACCATAAATATTTTAACTGTAAATAACTTTCAAATTTGCAAAGCCTGCGCTATTCATCATACAAATCAAATAGAGATAATCTGGATACATTATACAATACAATGGTTTCATTCATTTCATTTCATTCAATCATATAAGCGCAATTTGCCAGCTCTAATTAGCATTTTACTGACTCCTTTTGTTATAGATTGTTGATGAGTTAATGAAAGTCTGCACTAACACTATGCACTATGTGAAAATATCTGGCATCTCCTGACGCATGTTATAATTATTTTATTGAAATATCATTTATGATTTGTGAAACTTTAGCTTATATGAGTAATTTTAGGTTGTATAGATGAATATGTTTCCTAGGTTCTATATGCTGAGCATATTTATGAGAATGAGAATTAGCTGTCCCGCACACCATTATTGTAGCTCCCCTCCTAATCCCTTAACATAACATTAAGACTCTAACGTTAAGAGACTATGGAATGTATCATGTGCCACTGCCTGCAAGCCTGTAAGTGGCACAAAAAGCAGTGACACCAATTACGTAATAGGTTTGGTTGATAAATGGGACTTATGGCTTTCTTATTTGTGACCTGACTAACATCCATTCTTCTATGTCCATTCTCCAGAAACTGAATAGAAGGAAGGATGCCCTAGCAAGAATCGAGTGGCCTGCTGCACAAAAGGATCGGATACAGAATGTCATGGTACATGATTACATGTCAAGTGAGGAGGAATTGGAGACTGAAAACGGCAAAATCCATGGTCAGAGGGTGGCACTAACTATCCCCTGGGAAAGTGAGGAGTTGACGGTAATCAAGAGGCGGCTGGATGACCAATATAAGACAATGATGACTTCGGCACAACAAAGAAAACTTGCGCCAATATCACGGAAAGATGACAAGGTTTCAGAGCGCGCTTTACCAATCAACCCAGTGAAATGGGCTGTGAAATATGTAAATGACAGATGAGGTTATTTTAAAAACAATGACATTACATTCTTCGTCATCACGAGTTAATTTCAACGGAATTTATACAACATAAGAATCTAATTCATGAGACAAGACAATAAATATTGAAATAAAGGTTTTAATGTAATATATGAGCTAAAAGGTACTTGGATCACAATTTATGTAGTTCTTGCCGATACCCCAAGAGAAACCATCAATATTAAATTGCATATAATCTTTTAGAAGGGAAGATGTATAAGTCTGTATATTTTGATAAAAATAAAAGTTATTAACCAACGCTGTCTCTATAACATTTAATTCTCTTACATAAAATTCTTGAGACTTATTACAGATAAAGAGACCCTCCTATAGCACAGTAGTTGTATCGTATACATAATAATAAAACTGATATTTCTTAATATAATATAGGAATCAAAATATATGCCCAAGCCTTCCCAAACTTTCTCTGCATTATGCTGATGTTCCCTGCTATATGTACGCCAACAATTGTAGAGATTCAACAAATTTTATTTTTTCTAAAAGAATAGCCTCCTGAAATGAAATGCTGCCCGTTTACTCATTACTCATAATTACATTTATTCTATACATAAAACCCCAATCACCCGTCAATATTTATATGCTGCATTCCATTCTGGTAAATGTACCGAATCTACTGTCCCGCATGCATGTACAGAATAGTAGTGAACCTCTTATGTAGCAATACAAACCACAGCCCTCCCACTCTTACAATGGCCTTGTGTATATAGCGCGGTAATTGGTATAAGCGAGCCGGACCATGGTAATCCAATTAGTGGGAATTGATATCAATTGTTTAAAGTAAACAATACCCGGCCCGTTCAGATTTACACAGGATGCACCATCACTTAGGGATTTATGAGGATGAATTGGCCGTGTCCAGATGCACACATATTTCCTAAGTATGTGGATTTAGTAAGGATTGGATAAGGATTTAAAAAGTAAAAACAGGTTTTTTTTCCCAGTGATAGATGAACACCTATTTACAGGCAGCTCCTCCTGGTAGCAGGCAATATAAACATCCGTAAGGTCTGCCACTAAACATGAGCGCTGTAAAGTTGCCTCGCACCTTGGCCGGCCGCAATTTCCTCTCCCCAAATAAGCCCCAGCACTTTGATGGCGGCAAAAATCAAGCAAAGTGTCTCAGGTCTCCGCCTCTCTACATGGTAATACATGGCCTGCTTAATGAGATGCTCTAGGAACTGCTCTTTTGCACCAGACCTTGTGAAATACAAGATTGACACAAGTCTTTCTTTGATACATTCCTGCTTTAAGCACTTTATATTAGTTAGGCTGGAAAGGTCAAAGTGGGACAGTTAAATGGTTTACGTTCGGTGGCATTCCATCCTAATAAGATTCATCTCACTATGCAACGGTTACACACATTGTATGGAAATTGCAGTACTCTGTCAATATGTATATAAATGGTCGATATTTGCATATAAATCGATGAGCTAGTAAATTATGATAACATTTTATATTTGTATAGCAGTCAATACATAGCATATCCCTGCCATAGTCAGAATGATTGTTCCCTGAGGTTTGCTTCCCCCATAATTAATGTCCTGTTCCTATATTTGGACAATTACGAGGCAATGTTCAATGTCAATTGGAGCCTGTATGGTTCCATTAGGACTATGCCCATGGTGGGATTCATTACACTTGAAAGCTGGGTTGCTTTCATATGAAATCCTAGGAGAGGCCTGTGAAATTATGCCTTGAGGTGGTGGCTTTATTTGGATGGGACAGATAAATGTTGGCGTTCACCTTGCGGGCATGCCTCTGGCAAACGCAGGAACCCTTTCTCTGCTCAGTTACGTCCAACCGATCGTCTGTCTCATTGTCTCTGTTTTTCTCTCCATTTCTCTCTTCTCTCACCACTCACTTTCTCCCTTAGTCTTTCTTTGTCCTCCTCAGCGCTTCTTAAAGTCTGTGCCAATGCACTGGTTACTCTGATATAACAAGGACTTAGCCGTTTGTGATCTGATTGTGGGGTAGCCTTGGAGATTTGAGTCGTTTGGTTCATCAGCCATGCATGTAGTGATATCCCTTCAATGGTGGTTACCCCTAAACCGGGCAACATAGTGAAGTAACTATAGATTCCCTATGTACCATAAGTGCCCAAATGGACAATATTAACATCAATTAAGCTCTGAGTTAAGTGTCCAGTTTTATTGCATTTCAAGAGATTTTCCACGTAAATTTATCGCTTAGGGCCTATATTTCGGCCTTCTGTAATGGCTGACAACATTATGCAGCTCTTTAGTATACACTTCTCACTCGCCTAGATATATTCTGCCTTTTACATACTATTTCATCCCAGTGGAACAATGTTTCCACAAGATGGCATCATTATTGTTGCCTCACTGACGTTAGGTAATTTGTGTTGGAGGACGATGTTCAGGATGCAAAGGGGGTAGCACTCCCCAGGGCTTTTCTACCAATAACAATCCACAACTCCTCTTCTAGGCAGCTGTTATAATGGTCATGTACGTCTACCTAACTTTGTTAGGCGATGATAGAAGATTCAGGTGCGCTCCTATCATGTTCTTGAATATCACTCAGTCAGCTTGTCTATCTTAAAAGGTGAACTCCCTAATTTTCTATGATGTAAATAGCTATTATCATAATTAATTTAAAGAGTGTATGTTTAAATATAGTATACACTTTTATAGTTGCCATGTCCCACTATCGCTATTTCGTATCGTCTTGGGAGAATACGTCTGGGAACCATGATGAATCATACGAGAACCAAAACATTTTTGCTACAAGTATTCAAGATGTGAAAAGTGCATGAGATTAGTTCCTGTATATTGTATCATTGTCACATCTTAGTGGGTGATCATTCATTCCATCTCTTGATGGTGTGACACTTATTTATTCCTGTGCATGTTGTAGAGGTAGAAATTGTACGGTGCCTTACAGCAATTCTCCCAAAGGACGCTTTGCTTCACTTGTGATCCTGTGTCACATTCCACATTTTGCCCAAACCATTATTTCTCTCTGCCCATGAGAGAATTAAACCAAATCCTTCCTGATCTTGTAGCAGAACGAATCATCCTGCTTCTACCTCAGGCTTTGTCCCATTATCCTAACAACTCCTATGTTCTTACTTCACACGATATTTTGGGAAAGTGGTACAGATAGGCCTTGGGCCTTTGTTTGATCTCCTGGATGAGGTGTCCCATATCTATAGTATTTGCACCAGAGCACGACCCCCCTTGATGCATGATCTTGATGTCGCAGGTTTGAGTTCACTCCACACCATGATAGGGCGTGGCCTCATTGTCTTTATCTCTATTGGCATTCTTTTGTGCAACATGAACATACTGGTCAGATGCAGAGTAAGGACTAGTTAGGAAGTATAATACTTCCACCTCATTTATATTATAGTGCGTCATATTGGTTAATACTTGATCTCTCTTATTAGATGTGTTTTAGTTATTGGTAAAAACTGATTCTGGATCAGGCACATGAAAACTGACTGAATTAATCGACCTGACAACTTAAGCCAATAAAATATGAAAGACATGTTAAAAGACCGAGATTGAGGGTCTGCTGATGTATTAATGTTGGGTGCATAATCCCGAGGTGAAGCCGAGTGATAATGTAATGTAGATTATCTATCGCTCCCTGAGGTGGTTTAATATAGCCCCCCCCCCCCCCCATGGCCCCTTCAAGGCAATGACTAAAAACATCACTGCACTCACTTTTCACTATACTACTCACATTGCTAGACCCTATTCGCAACCTACAATCTCGACGTTTCCTGCTGGATAAGCCTATATGCTTGACTCTAGAAACTCTCTTCATCGATGCTACCAATATAATTGGGAATTATTTCATAAATAGCGGGACTTGTTTACTAGATACAATCCTTGCTCTAGGGGGAACCTCAAGTCTCGAAATAGTACCCTAATTGAAGTAATTCAAACCGCCGAAAATCCACTGTGGCACCTCTTCTCGTGATGGTCTTCCCATGTTGCCCAATAACTGTCAGGCTGGTCTCAATATAGCATCACTTTGTCGTTTAATTTGACAGGCACATGCCATGTAACGCTTGGCTAATGAAGTTACTGTTTCTGTCCTACTATATTATTCTCTTATAGTCGCCCATTTACACATAGCCCAGGCTCATATATGGTGACATTACCCTCCCCGGCTGCCTATTGGTATCACTGTATGCTCTAGTTTTACTCTCATCTCCCATCCATATGCTGGTAGCAATGGATCCCCATTCCACATAAGGCTACGGTTACATACTACATGCCACCTTAGAGTCATATGAAATACATCCTGGCGTTTTGTTACTTACTTTCGCATACACGCGAACTCTTTCCGCTGCCAAAGACTGTACAGCATTTATATAAACACTTATTTCAGCTTCTGGGGGTGGGGTGGGTTCGCCATAGTTATATCTCCTACTCCTATAGTATCTTTGGTTGTAGATGCCATCTCCACATTGATATTTCACATTTGAATGGCAGATTTAATTAAAACTTACACCTATCTCAGGTAGTTGGAATAAATTCAACACGGTCGGCCTAATGCAATGTAAGTACTGTGCCATATGAATATACTTTTGAGTACAAGAATGCTTTCCCAATTACCACCCGAATTTGAATGAGTTAAACCGAGTAAGAAAGTATTCTGCGATGTTAAATAATGGGATATACTACCATTTAACGGCCACCGTTCACTAACGTTAGTTCCTACTTGAGCGAAGAGGACCAGACTGTTTGCCCTTTTCAATGCATACGTGCATGTCTGGAGCAATTTATTTGACGAAATAGCCATTTGTAGCAATATATTATATATATACTCAAATGTGAGCAACGTTGGAGAGTAATTGTTATTGGTGCATTTATTGTGTGAGTGACTTATAGGGTTATGGAGTGGTGAGAGTATAGTGTCGGTAAGGCATATAGCCCCTAATGGAAAATAGGAGCAAACTACTTGCTGCAACTCCCGCATTTAATGCGGGGAATAGCGCAAAATGTCCACCTGTGGTTACTCCTATATACTGGCCAAGGGACCCTTATCTTATAGATACATGCTTTCCAGTAGATTTATATCCATTGGTAGAACTTTAGCAATTTGTTATCCTTTGCTACATAGCGAGGTATAGTGGATAGAACTTCAACCCCTTGGTACATACTTTCTTCTTAATCGAAATGAAATGAAAATTCCTGATAGATCTTATTTATCATATTTGTGTGCGTTTGAATTATGATGTATGGGTGTCAATGAGGTAATTTCCTCTCCTACCGTTGAGAAATAATGAATTAAATATGAGAGAAAGGAGAAGAGGATCGCGTTGATTTTCTTTTAGCCGCATAAACTATGATATGTTTATAATACGTTTGATATTTGTGTAGGGAGGTAGATGCTCAGGTCTTCGGAAGATGTTAATTTCTTGATTAGATCCTTGCATTGTCCATGATATTTTGATGCAATGCCCTAGAATCTGTTCCGACATAGCCGTGGTAACACTTGTTATATTTCAGAAAGGCTTGAGGCTAAAATTAATTAACACCTTTTTATCCTTGACTTATTAACATATAATAATTGAAAGGATAATGATGAGACTTACTTCATTACTTTCATGATAGACCGATAACGTGGTTCCACATCCGCCTCACCCATTTGCCGCACATCAAAATTAATTCGAGCAGCCCTCCAGTTTATCATAATTAGACGACCATCGCCTGTCCATAAACATTTGATGATTATCACGCCTGAAGTAGCAGCCTTTTCTATTCTAAAGCATGTTGCTGCTGTGACTAATGACTGAACTACTCATCCCCACATGCTCAATCAATTTGGGATGTGGAAATGTGTGAATTGGTGTTAAATGTATTCCAAATCCCTGGTTTTCCCCACAAATCTCCTAATAGCTCTATCACTCTTGTGTATAGCGTAGTCACATACATAGTAAATAGCCATTTGTGTTGAAGCCCTTCTTTGGCTAAATTCCTCCATCATTCATATAATGCCAAAATATTCCTCCACCTTCCATTCTTTAGTTAATATCGATCAATGCGGAGCATTTATTGTCTCTTTCAATTCCTGCAACTTCCATGATTCCATGCAGATCTTGATCTATTATGGGGTCTATATATGATACCCCTATTGACGGGCCCCTGAGCTCCCCATCTCTTGATGGTTTAATCCAATAGCAAGACCGTGGCTATCAACAGCCAGCCAATGCATGAAGTCATCGCTGATGGATTGCCTTTTATTTACTCAGGATCCACGGCGTGTTTCCATTAGAGATAATCTACCAGTGTTATCCCATGGGCCTATTGCATTAAATGCTGATATTCTCGGTCATTTTTTATTTAACTGCTAGCATCTCTGGAGTGAGCAGCTACAATTACCGATGGGTCGAGTCGTCAGAAATTGTACAATCGGCAGCTCTACACATTAAGTAAATTATGCTTAATTATGCTAGAAAATGCCAAATATTAACTCTATCTGAGTACATTTGGGATTGTGTTGATTCAAAGAATAGGTTCAGTTGTTATGAACTGCATTATGAACTGTATTTCAGTCAAAGTGTTGGGTTATTTGAGAGGATTTGACAAGTCGAATTGTACATTTTCTGACAATTCGGTCCTGATGTGTCCTTTCCCTAAGCTTGGAAACTCACCATTGTCAAAGACAGTACATGATAGAATCTTTGTACAGTTTCCCTATACAAGTTGATCACTTTTTGAATGGATTTTCAACAAAACACTCTAGCTTCTGATAAGGAGTTTGGCATGATTGTTTCAATCAAATGAAGTTAGCGTTTCATGCACGAATATTTAAGAGGCCTAATCATGGTAGATTTAAAACGTTTAAAAGGTCATAACAGCTTATATTAATTAGGGCATGAATTCACAAAGGGCTGGCTGGCTTTATATCGTCTGGAATGGTACTTTGTTGTGGTATGACTTTAAAATTACAAAAGCCCATGCATGATGATGAGTGACATTGGCGATATGAGGGACCTGACTGCTCCAATCGCCTGCCATTGGCGATCACTTTCATCATACGATATCTTCACATTTAATCTTCCGCCACCAGTGGATAGGTATTGACGTGATGGCTACATATATAAATGCATGTCTAAGTGAGGGATTTCTGGATTGAATGACGTCCATGGTATCTATAGCCATTCTATAGACAGAATAAAACTACTGGGAATATTTGATCTGATTTAAACAAGTGTTCTCGAGTCACATTTAAATATCTTTATGCTTTACCAGTTTATTGCATGTCTACTATGATAGTGCCAAGATTTAGTAAAACACTGTAAGTTGAAAAGGAAAATCTTCGCCAGCCGTCATCGCTAATATCAAGGATCGTCGCTTGAACTTACCCATTGGTGCAGTTTTACCTAAAGGGCGGGACCTCTCACTTGGTGCTGTGTGTGCTGCAATCTAATCTGCTATTCTGTCAATCTCGATGATGCAATAAACTAAGCGACCATTGCATGGCGGAGCACCATACCGGAGAAGCTTCTCAGTTAAAGAAAATAACCTTCATCAAGGCCGGAGTTGCTGAAACTGCCTATTTGCTCCCGAGACTTCTCCTTTCTTGTCTGTCCTCCCTCAGATAGTGGGTTGCCATTAATTTAACTCTTGTGGGGGATGTGAGGAGGGGAGCCCCTTTCGATGGAAGCTAGAATATTCTGTGTTCATCTTATTGCATAGCCATACACAAATATCTTTGGAAACGGATAATTGTTTATTGTATCGTATATAATTATATAATGGCTTTTTTTCCATCAAACGGTATACAGGAATAGGGCTAAGATCTTCTGTGATGTACTTCTCCCAGATTACCCTGAATACTGCATAAAAAGCACTTTTGAAAATAATTTTACATACATCGTCCTCAACCAGCACCAGTATTCTCTAACAATCTATCCTTTGGACATTACAAACGTCCCTAGTATAGCTTCTTGTCCCCGCCCCCGGAAGTGCCGGAGTTAATGACCATCCCAACGATTCTAATCAGTGGATAAGTATTAACCTCCAGAATAACCTCAGAGTAAAAGATATAACTTCCTTGAGAAATAACTGACATGATCAATAGAGTTGGTTACCACAATTACTCTCCTTCTCTTCCATGGTAACCTCTTTGGTGGCTACGAGTTAGGTCTGTGGGTGCTTTAGTCCTACTTTTCTATAAAACACGGAGAAAATGCCCCGCCCACTCTTCACTCTATGTTGAATATTGTCTGGAGCAACTGATAATCCAGCCTCAGGATATATCTATAGCTAAGGTGGGTTTTCTTTTTCGCTCCAAGGCTCTGACGTCAACTATGGTAATTTAGAATGGAAACAACTAGAAGTTATATATTGGCTGATCACCATATCCATACCAAACTCCTGTCAGATATTAGCAGTGGGCCGAGGTTCTGTATTTCAATCATTTAGACAAACGACTGTTGTTAAAGCCCTGGGGTACGCAATCTTTCCCTCCAGCATGAGGAAGAGAGATGCATTCTCACTTGGTGAACTACAGGGAGGGCATATAAGAGAATTCTCTACTGAATAGATAGGGCTACATTTCTTGAATCGGAACAAAGCTGGCTTTTTTTAAGAATATCCTTATTTGGGGCAGAATTTAATTGTTTACGAGCAGCTCAGTGTAGCAATGTTATCTTTAAAATCAAAATTAAACTCCACTTCCCTAAGGTATGTCTCGTTTAATTTTTAAAATGTAACCCGATGGAGGCTTACACGTCTGACATTTTAATTTTTTTATTTCATTCTCTCATCAATAAATCCCGTAGCTTAGCTACTTATACACAACTTTGTTATATTTCTTTTGATAACCTTTCTTCAAATGCCATGGAACGCCTCCTGGTCGGCATACATAAGCGTGTATACATCTGGTGGTTTCACAAAAAATCAAATTATGCATTGCTTTCGATAATGATTATATTTTTTATTTGGGGCTCGCCATATTTGCTAGGAATAATTGATCAGACTTACAAGTAGCACCGACAGTTTCATTACATCCACTATTCTCCTATCTATTCATTTTAAGATCCTCCTCCTTCTCACGCCTCCTTCCTAGCATGGCAATTAAAACTTTAGATTGCCTTTCTGTTATAAATGTACCTGACAATAATTACAATGCCTTAATTACTCTGTCTAACTAAGCCTCATTAGGTGAAGTAACTTCATAAAGGACACTGGCATTCAAGTTCCGGGATTACTTTGACGGTTTTTACACTTTGAAGAACCTTTCTCTCGCGGTGGGGACAGACATAAAATGTCTTATTTCAATGTGAATTGTGTCTATATACATATATGTGTTAAATGCTGCTGAGGAATCTATCATATATAATACATTTGTGAAATTACTTCACTGGACATCTTCAAAAACTATCGAGCTGGTGTGTTCCATCGCATATTGCATTGCTGATGACATTTGCTGTGAGAAGTGTTGCACGTTTCATATCAAGACGATGAAGTGGTGCCAGCTTTTCCCCTGCTAGAGATTAATGTTATTATGCGTCCTGTCAATTACCACGCAGATATACATATAATATGCTTATTGTGTGCTTTTATATATATGCAGCCTTGTACAAAGCAATGGCGTGTTTAACTGCTTCGAAGGAGGCACGGACGTCTTTATTTTATTTGTCATATTTTTGTTTGTGCATATCAGGAGAAGAGTGTATTGTCCTGAACATTGCTTACCTGCGGCTATTGCCAACTTGATGTGCATATTAGTGTAATCAAAATGACAGTACTTCCATTAATCTCCTCTGTAACCTTCCCCCGGGCTGTAAGTTTAATGCGGTGTCTTGATTTTCCTGGTACCAACTGGGATTGCAATCATTATAGTAGTTTGGCCACCTTTGACAACCTCCTACCGGTGTGTGTTTTATAGGTACACCGTGGTTTATGATAATAAGCCTGGAAGGGGGTCATCATCATATCTTATCAAACTGATACCCGTTATGTTGCAATGTTGTATTATAAAAGGGGAACAATAACACACTCTAATATTATCAAGGGCTAGCGACTATTTGCTTTATGTGCTGAGTACATTTTCATGATCAACAGTGTACGCCGCATTTCCCTCTGCTGTCCTGTAATGACTATATTAATTATTTTAGGGCTTGACGGGATATAAAGGTCGATTGGAAGTGGATATTTTTTAACTCTTTTTATTATGCTCACAGGCACCTGGTAGTGATTAAAAACAAAGTTCTCTCATTCCCATGCGGCTGAAACTACTGTTTTAAACGAATGATATACCTCTCATTCACAAAACGAATCCGCTACCTCTTCATGAAATTCCCATATACATCCACTTCTCTTCTCTCGCTCTCCTTAAAAAGAGAGGCTGTGATTGCTCCGCTACAATTCGTTTATATGAAGAAGTAGATGTGTGAACTCTTTATATATAAATAAAACACTACCAGTCTACGCAGCGATCGATATGTGATGACCGCTTAAATTATGTTTAGAATCGATATGGATACATCTAAAAGTAAACCTCCATTCGAGGGAGCTTTAAAGCTAGTATCTACCTTATCTTATCACTAACGGATGCAGTGAAAAGGCCCAGGTAGTTAAGGGGTACTAGAATCCCTTGTTATCGTCGATCTCTACCATGATCTTCTCTACCTCTATTATCATTGATAACCTGGTAGTAGCGATCCTTTATATAAGTTGCATCATTTGTTCTGTCTATCATATCCATGTAAGTGCATAACTGAGGTTGTGACAAACCTAAGTCTCCCGTGAACATGTCAAACCTCGTGAAATCACGGACTTCGGGTAGTGGCAGTAAATGTGAGTACTATTAAACCAGTCTGTCAAGTTGAGATATTAAACCAGTCTTGGCTCATGGTTGAGAGAGTCCCTCCAATCTGAGGGAAAGCCTCTCGCTCCAAACCAAAATGCCCTCGGGATCACATTGCCATGCCTACTTGAGGGCCGGGAAAGCCACTAGTGCAGTAGGCGTCCAATCACTGGCATACCATTTCTATCTGATCTTAGAGGCTCTGAGACTAGACTGAAACTCTTTATTGAATGGTTCTCTCCTAACACACCTGTTCAGGAATACCTGGATTTATTATCTTTTATTTATTGTTTTATCATTGTTGTACCAGGCCTAAGTCACCTCTTACGTTTTGAGTTGCGGCAGGACAACCGGTTAATGAGGAAATATCCCAGATCTAGCTTGCCATTATTTGATGTATAGGTTCTCTTTTGAGTTCTGAGAGTTGGATTAAGAAACATGACAATGATCAATGGAGATGATTAGTAATTAAAACTGAATCAGATTTTCTCAACAAGGATTGATTATTTACACAAGTAGACCCACTCATTGCGACACTTGAGGTTTCATAAAATCTAAAAGTAAAAATGTCATTAATATCTTGAAATAATGCAGATTTATCATCTACAATGGGTACATTCTATCTGGGCTTGGAACGTCTTAACTGTCGATCAATGTTGCCATCTTCTTGCGAGCCTTATTAGTCAAAATTGGTTATGTTATTAAAGAGAAAATTAATATTAAATTTTGCTTTCAATTTGGGCTGTTTTAAGGGACACTCTCTTTTCAAACTTTCTATTAACCTCGGCCATGATGGGTTGGCCTCCTTCCTCTGGAGCTCCTGTTTGAGTGATGATATTATTTCCACAGCTTGGTCATGTGCCCCCATTCCCCTCCTCATTTTGCCATTGATCTGTTTGCTCTCTACATTTCGCTCGAGCATGAAGCCTGATTGAGGTAATTTTGGGACTTGGGTGGCTCCGGGCCCACCATGCTGGAACAGCTGAGGTGACAGGGTGCGTTATATGTGGCGTTCCATGGTTTAACCTAGGCTCAGAGTTGAGAGAGTCCCTTCAAACTGAGGGAAAGCCTCTCGCTCTAAACAGCAAAATGCCATTATAATCTCAGTAGGGCGTCTACTCAAGGGCCCGGAAAGCCATTAGCACAGTAGGCGTCCAATCACTGACATACCATATTCTTATCTGATCTAAGAGGCTGTGAGCCTAGACTGGTTCCATGGTATGTACGTACCTCGTGTTTTTTTCTTTTCTTTTTTGCATTTGACCTTTGTTTTATTCATCTTGAGAATATAGACCCTTGACAAGATCCACTTTAAAATTGGGTTCATTACACTATGCGATGCATTTTCTCCTTTCTTCCTCTTGCATTATTTCTACCGAAGTTGAAGCTTTAATATCCACTCATATACTTAGGCTACCTATTTTTCCCTCGCAACCCGACTCACTCACTAAGGACTGTTGTTTGTAAGTGCGTCGGCGAAAGTGTTGCTAGAGTTGATTCAATATCTATTCTTAAAATGCTCATATGCTATGGTAAATGTGATACTTTCAGGGAATTACCAAAGATGGCACCTGAAAAGGCCCGGTTTACCTGGAACCAGTAGCTATAGATTTCCCCCTGTCTCTGCCTGTGTATATTGTCCAGTGAGCCTTGTTCATGGCACATTGTGTTGGGAAAGCCGTCTATAAAGGTGCATTACAGGTACTGACTGGAGTATTTGTCTCTAGCCTACTCACTAAGGCGCATGTAGACTTTGGGGCATTGTCAGGCCAGCTCCTGAAGCTAGTTTTTCATGTAAGTGGTTTTGTGGTTTTGTATGTAATACATACATGTGTATGTGTTTGTTTCCCTCCGTAGCTTCCAATCACAATTTTTAGTCCTAGGGTTTATCTGGACATGACCTCTGAAGTCTTATCAGGCAATGTGGGTCTTATTATCAGGTTATTAGATTTTCCCATGTTTGGTGTGGAGTGATTGGAGCTACTATTCACCAGGGAGATGGGTTCCCTATCTATAAAGGCCATCACTTACTGTTTATAGATATACAATGGTCATTTGAATGGATGGGATCCAGATATGTTTTTAGTTGTGCTGTGTAAATTGCATTCGTATTGGATCTAATTCCAGACGGATAGCCCATTGTTATCAATGTACACAAAGGCAGCTTTCCCTGCTATATGATATATGTGAACCATGAAAATATGATAACAAATGGTCTCTGGGGAGCCCAGTCCTCGTTCTCCAATCAGCATCAAATGAGGAACAGGGGGATGTAGTAGGGACTTGTTTATCCCTTGAGGAATCAGACAATTATTTCTGGGCCTTATTGTCTTATACGTAAGCCGGCCACGGATCTAGAGCGATGCGGGAAGCTTAGGCTATAGATAGACGGGTTGTTATTTCTACTATTGATACAGTGGTTTTTTTCTCTTTATCATATCGGCTTAGGCAGATCCTACTGTTGGCTCATTTATCCTGAAGCTGGAAACTATATGATTTATTTATGACAACGTGATGATAAGATGGATGGAAAGAATTGTTGGTAATATCTTGGTGAATGACAGTCTATCTACCTTCAGCATTTCAAATGTTGGTTATCAAAGATTTTATAATTCCGAGGTTGGGCACATGTAGCCGATGTCGGCTTTTTACTAGAGCAATGGACTCAAAAATTGTAAATAACAATTAGAATTTAATTAAAAAATGTACTGTTAATACTTTAATATTGCATTAATTGCATTTTCAATATGACGAGAATACTAATTTTCTGTTTTTGTCTTTGCAGCTTCCTATACTGGTAGCTCGTCTGACGAGGATGATGTCAACCCCCGAGAAAAAGACCAAGTAAGGAATTATTTTTAATTAAACAACTCACTGTGAAATTGATCACCTTCTCTTAAGGGAGCTCCTCTTGCGTTCCATAAGAAAATGGCGAAAGAAGTACTATTCGTCATCAATTCCATGTATTCAATAAATAATACATCAAGGGCTACTTATCTATCTAGTCAAACCACGTCCAATATGTTGGCACAACGGTCTATATCTAACTTTGATCTGATACCTTAATGAAAATCTGTCTTTCGGCGTGGGCGCGGCTGAGCATATACCCGACGGGCAAATGAGCGCGATTCTGCGCGATTTTTAATGCGCAATCATCTCGCCAGAGTTCCGTGATGAGCGTGGACGCTTTTCACGCAAAAATTATTGCGCAATGATCGCGAGATGGTCACGCTAAGGGTATAATGTTTATATTACTAGTTTTTGTTTCATCAGGTCGTTTCGACGTTATGAAAGGTTACTTGATGCAAATAGAAAGTTCAATTTTTTTAAAGTACTCAATTTACCCTAGACCTTACCATGACGTCATTTGCCTTCGAAGCGCCTCACTGTGGCACAGAAGGGAACTTTCTCATTGATATTAAAGAGTTCGCGTTTGTAGTCAAGTTTTGAAGAAGGAATTTTTTTTTACCCAAAAGTTCTTTACGTCCTTGTCTTGCCAGATCTGTAAAATCAATACGTACGGAAAGTGGGCCCAGATGCTGCTGTTGCCGAAGCACGTCATCAACATTAGTTCAGTTTACTTACTCCGATGTGAGGCAACGATTGACCTTATTTGGTATCTTTCTTCAATTTCTCCACATTTTGCGCTTTTTGGATGTCCTAGATTCAGTATCGTCAGCGTTTTATCTTATTATCTTGTTTTAATTGATGAACTTAAAACAATATCCCCCCACCCCCACCCCCAAATAGCTACGTTGTTTTTGAATTATAATAATAATCTTTAACTGTTCGTACCACGGACCTTGTAGGGAAATAGAAATGGGCGTTGTACTAAATCACATATTGTTAAAATTGAATTGAAAAATTGATTCAGTATAACTACATGACAATGTGTGAGTACAAAATCAGTTGAACATGCTCTTTCCGAAATACCATAGATTCTTACAGAATCTATGGAAATACATATAGCTCGCTTCTTTCCTTTCCCTTATCTCCTATATCTTTTACTAGATTTCCATCAATTAACTATATATAGAGATATTCAAAAATGGTGTCGTTTTAATTGATCTGTTCATTGTACCTGAGTATCCATACCATTGTATTCTACCATCAGTCGTAAATAGTTTAGTGCATATTCGAGTTCAGTACCTGTGTCATGTTTCCACTTTTTATTTGCCCTTCAGAAAACCTCAACTGGATTCAAGGACTTTTGTGTACGGAATATCGAACAGCATGCATTCGGACGCCGAGAGATTGAAATTGCTGAACAAGGTGAGAGCATTTTTATTTGTATTTCGTCACTGCTCGCTTTTAGGAGAGATTCCCAAAGTTTACCCGTAGATCAATCTTTTACTTCTACACCTTTTTACGTTTTCGTCTCCGCCACATTATTCTGAGAAAGTCATTCAGTGATGAAACTCCTTTATTTCCATTTCTGCGCCATTTCTTTCCAACACCTGCGCCATTGAAGAAGATCAATTTGCTTAAGATCCCTTCTAAGAATGAATGCCATGAACAGGTAATCCCATGAAAAGTAGACACTATAGTAATAAGGCCTAACCCCAGAAAAAATGTATGTATTACTTTGTATAGAGAATCAGCTGTTTAAAAATACTTTTGATTAGAAATTGCAAAGTTCGGACTAGGGGGCAAAGCAGGTAATGATTAAGATACGACTGCAGATAATGCTTTAGGAGCAACCTCTCTCGTAATATTTGTGCAAGTCAGTATAAAAATGATTAGAACATCACCTGCATTTCGCGTATTGTCTATACTTTTATTTCGTCGTAGACTCGAACACTCCCATTGAAAGAAATTCGTCTGGCAACATAGATACAAATAGAGAGAGAACATAAAAATCCTTTCCACAGTGGGAGCAGCAGTGATATAAATGAAGACAACATTTTGAAGCATTTTAAGAACTGAGATACATGACCTATGTACAATAACTTTTCCTAAGTGACACACTGTGAACCTATCTACAAGTGCTCACGTTCGGTTGCCAGATCTCCCTCTTAAATATACTGCAGCGGTTGCAGTTCTTTTCTGAAAACACTCGCGGTACAGCAATGGGAGGCAATGTCATGACCTTCTCGTCCGCCATCCTCTTAAGCCGACTATGTCCAGCTGGCAGGGTAAAGTGGCTCTCCGAGTGAGTACCTCCCAATATTCTCATTTTGAGCAGGTGTCTTGGCTGGGTCCTCAATGGAGGCAAAGACTGGGTAGATGACTCGTGCACACTGTTATTGTTTCCCGTCCTCAAACATTTGGGCCTCTTCATGCCAGGGACCAGTCTTTCACAACTCCTCCCCACTGCCTTATGAAGTCGCAATCTGCTGTTCGTGGCTGCCTTATCTTCGCTGACATAGCTTGGAGGAGGAGGGTGGTCCTCTTTGTTGCCCTGGTGATGATGGTAATGGTGATGGGTGCACTGTTGACGTACCGAGTGTCCTGCTCCCATAGCTACTCTTCCTTTTGATTGGGAGATTGGAGGGAATCGGTCTGCTTTGTGACCGTCAGTGGCCACCTCAGGAGAATATTTCCCCCCGAGCTGTAGAAGCGCCAGTCTCTCATCTCTCTCCCTCTGCTGCCTCCTCGCCAAGGCTTTCTGCTCGGAGAGCATTGTTAGATATTGCTTCAGTCTGTGCCTCACCACATTATTTTTGTGGGTGGCAGTTGGGTCCAAAGTAGCTCTCTGTTGTCTAGATCTAATTTTGATCTTGTCGTCAGGCCATATCTCTGCAAAACTATGCACGAAAAAGCTCGTTCTGGCCATTGTTGCATACATATATTATACCTTTGGGTTCCTTATTTTATAGCGCTTGATGGGTATCCTTATAAGTATATTCCTGTATAGCATTCGTTCCATATTTGTCTAAGTAGAATAATGTGTACATGTATGTATACACGACCATATATGAAATATTCACAAAGGCTTACCATTTGCCGTTAAGTCATTTTCGAATGAGCGCTTCTCCTGGCTTATGTATGCATTGGAGAAGCTTGATATTTTTGGCGAAATATTTCCCTGGCACTCTTTACATACACCATTAATATCGACTCCTTGCTCGGACCAAAGTTTCCTTCCAAGTCCCACGTTGAGATATTGCAGATTATATGAGTTACTGAGTAGTTTTCAAATGATCTAAAATTGGCAAGGATCTTGCCAAAAATGAGCACCTTTCAATTCCAAGGTAATCCTTGCTGAAATTGCCTTTTCATTGGCAGGGGGCTGTTGGTGCCTCCGCACATCATCGAGTGGCCAAATGAGGCGATTGATTGGCTCACGAGCTTGTCTCAGCCACAAGATTAGAACAAAACCCAAACCAAGGTCCTATAACGCATGCGCGTAATAACTAGGGAGGTCGTTCCTCTTCTTCTCCACCTCGTCCACCTTGGTTCGATCTACCTCTTTTGCTTGCCTATTCATTCCGCCAGCAGAAAAGCTACTGAAAAGCTACTGAAAAGAACGAAGATTCCCCCATAACTAGAAGATCGGGGATATTGGAACAGCCTGTCAGGCTAATTATGTTTTGTAACGCATTCTTTCAAATATCGTCTAGACCAGGAGGTGGTGGATAGTAGTTAATACTTGTTTCAATCTTCTGTCAACAAGTATCATATATCCAAATCGAAATGCAATCCCTCCTAGAATGACCGCTTGATTTGTTACACAGCAGTATTTTTCCTACCTTCTGTCTCCAGTTTCAATAAGATATCCGAGACTGTGATCTCCATACGTTCCGTTAGAAATGTCCATTGGAGGATCTATACCCACCTTTGGATACAACAATACAAATATCCTGCACATAATATCCTACAGATCGAAATGTCTCGAATGTACACTTCTTCATTGTCCCTTTCTAGCCTTATTTGCATGTATTGCCTCCTTGGCAATGAATCATATTAGGGGGGAATATAACCATTCAATTCCTATGTATGTCCGATGCCTTGGTCTGCTTGGCAATGAATCATATTAGAGAGGAATATTACCATTTAATTCCTCCGTGTGTCCGATGCCTTGGTCTGTGTGCATCTGGAGGGAAATTACGGAGTTGTACAAGATCAACACTTGTTGGAGGAACTCTAGTTGTGAAGGCTGTGGATTGGCTTGATCACGGAAGGTATTTCCTTCCATAATATATATTGCAAATAATAATGCTGAGCTATGATCGGAAACCCGGCCCCCTGCACGAGTCAATGACTCTAGAGGTGGATGCAATAACATTGCAGTGCTTTGGTAAAGAGAATGCAAAACCCAGCACTAAAGTCCGATGTACACACCGCAGTTACGATATATTTTGTGGGTTTATCTAAATAATCAGGCTAGAGTCCATTGGCTATGTAGACGGTATTGCTCTGCGTATAAACAAAACAAATTGTTTTTTTTGTTTGATTTGGTCTAAATGCCTCTTGGTCACTTGTTTGCTTTTCTCATCAACCCTCAGTGGTCAGTAATAGCATGTGTATTGGTTGATCTCGAGGAAAGTGTGCTAATATTTCACACAACATTATTTCTTTATTGAACATCCTTAGTTGATATCGTCTTGCTGATTAGGTCCGTTGAAAACCATACATCAGTTGATATATATCAAGGATCACCTCCACTGTATAGAATGAGTCGCAGGATCAGCACATGCTTTTCTCACCTCCGTCTGTAGATTTTGATATGAGCCAATATACTTAGTATAGGGATAATACCTTTCCATTTAATCCTTTAAGAAAATATTGGCCTTTCTTAGATATTTGCTGTTCGTGTATTCAAGCCCTTGATAGTTAATTTAGTGGATGTAATCCTTACTTCGAATCCTTGTATAAACTTATTAGTATTCATGTAGCCAGAGAAGCGAAATTAATATGATTTATACTGAATCTAGTGTTCCACATGCACTCTCTTAAATATGGGAAATCCATTAGTAATTGTTGCTCCGGCGCCTAGTGACTGATGATAACGTTTCCCTATTCAGATTTCCCTATTAGAGTGTTTCAATGATATTAAATTTGTTGAGATGACTCCGTTAAGGGGGAAATTGCATAATTTAATTTGATCTTTGATCAACTTTCCAGTGATGCAAATAAGAACTTTTTTCTTATGAATGTTTCCTATTCGTCAACTCCCGTTCGAATCTATAGCCTATCCACAGCGAAATCTTAATCCTTGGGATGAAAATGTCATACCTTAACCTTCAAGAAGGAAGGTCTTGAGACAATATAATCTCATCTTCTCTGTGCTTCTTCTCTCCTGAGAATATAGTTGCCCTTGATACAGAAAACTCATGTAGCTGATAAAAAATATCAGCACTCTCCGAAATGTTGATACGAAATGTGCCTTGGTTTCCCCTTCAAGGCAAGAATGATATCCTGGTCTTGCCACCGACGGGTTTTATGGGGCTCATACGTGGATTATAAAATCTAAGTAGGTAATGATGCCCCTCTTACATATATATGTCCTACAACCGTAGACCCTCACAATCAAATCGTTGTTACTAAATGCCAATTGCGTAGTAAGAGTTGGCTCATTTTATCAGACTTACAGATAAGTATATTTTCTATTGAGATTTGTAAATGTCTAATGTTAATTTGGGGAGACAATAATTACTGCCCCCACTATTTTAAAAGATCTGGATTTTTTCCCATTTTTACCCTTATAGAATAATTCCCAACTGTCAATGTTATAGATCATGGGTATCGGTCATACCAATCATTGCCTGGATTAATTATTAGATGATAATTACAGTTTCGTTGTGTTGTGTTTCTATTATACCTTCCAATTGTTGTCCCTCAATAGAAATAATTAAACGGATCAGTTGCCTTTTCCCTTTGATTGGTTTGTTTATTCAGCCTTTAGAGTGTGTTCCAAAGTGGGATACTGCCTACACGTTTATGGTGCTTTACGGATATGAAAATGCTAAGTCCTTTCAATCCCTATGTATGTGTGTGCAAACAGGCTCTTGACCGAAGTCCTGCTCTTCTAATAGTCCGCAGCATTTGAATGATAGTTATACCTAGGCCATTTGACATCTATTTACACTGGGCAATCCCCTTTGCTTATCAACACGAGGTGATCCTTTCTAGAAGGAGTTATTTTGGTTCACAAGTGCCTCTTTCGATACAGTCATGGTGGCCGTAAAATGCAATAAATATTCCTTCTGGATCACCCCTGGTCTCGTTTATACAATTACTGCCATTTTCCTTCCGTATAGCCTCCTGCTTTAGAACTATTCACGAAATGGGTCACATGTATTCTTATAGCTGTAGCATGCAGTTGATTTCGTGCGAACCCTTGATTGATTTATGTTTTGGTCCTATACTTACCACTTTTAGATTGTGAAAGGTTGCCAGAAAGAATGCGACATTAAACGTCATGTAGGATTGCTTTACCACCTCCAAGGTTCAATGAGTCATGTCGAGTTTTTACTTATTGTCATTAACAATTTCTAAGATATTTACATTTATTGTGTACAAATTGTTTATATAACAAAATGATTAATTTTAAAGTCTTAGAATTGTTACTCTCACTGGAGGTGGTTAACGGTTCTCATTTTCATGTCTTAGCACTGTATGAGCCAAGAGGGCAGGATTAATGCAATAAAATGATTTGTAAAAACAAAAAAAGGATCGCTTTTCCCATTTACCCATTAAATATTGGAGTAAAATTAACTTGCGATGACGATTAATGAATATATTTTTCGTGCAATTAAATCTGATTTTAAGAGAAATCATCTCGAAAATCTAGGCGAAATTAATTATGGTAAAAACCATACCTATTTCATAAACCAATGCATTGTTAGTATTAGTTATAAAAACACTTGCTTATCGCACTCCCTGTTACAACTGTGTCAGTTCATTTGGATGTATTATGGATGTGATTTATGTGGACCGATACTGAATGATGAGATAACAATCTATTCATATCGGATCTATTCAATCGTTCAATTTCACTTGATAAGGAGGGCTTTATGTTTATTCAAATAATTGGCCATGATAGGAGTTTTTGTGTCCCTCATAATATGCCTTTGCACTGAAGTGGAGTTTTGATCATTTATAATAACATATCCTTAATCCAGCCTTCACAAATCAAACTGTGCCTATATTCTCTTGTTTTCCAGCATTCAGTTCACTTGGGTGAACCGATTTAGATGTCCTCTAGTCGTAGAAGCCAATCATTTCATTCGATTTAACATGGAAGTGTTTGGTGCTTGTGCAGCTGATAGTTAGCTCTCGTGTATGTGTAATACATATCCCTCCTGTCACCAGCACCCAGAGGCAATGCCTCTTGTAGGAAGTGACATTCTGCCTTAACCTTTGCAATCTGTATGTGAACTTTGAACACTGGAGTATATGACCCGTTAACTTCGGTGATTTATTTACCGTGAAAAGCTATTTGCCCTGGGGTTTACTTGGTCTTAGTCTGACGTACGCCCTTACTTGAGAAAAAGTCTGAGAGGAAAATAGTTTGTTTTCTGTTTGCACTTGTGGCGTCTCCGATGAAGCCATGTGCTTCAGAGAGAGGAAGTGTATATTTTGTCCAAGTGTTTGGATTGTGATAAATTTGCCTGCAAATCCTAACATTTTCCAACTACTGTGGTGTAAAAATGTATGGTACCATACCAAGCATATTTATCCTTTTAATTCTGACTGAAACTGTTTTCATCCACCGCCCATAAATTGCTACCTTTAAGATTATTGTAAGCTCTGCATGTTGAAGACTTAAATCTTCAATCAGGACATCGATTTAAGGATAATCCCCCTCAACACTTCAGAAGTAAACGATTATGACTAGATGCTTTGAAACTCCAATCTGTGAGAAGTGTACCTGATATATGTGACGTATCATTCTAAGATATATGTATGTTATGTAAAAAGTGTCATTTAAAAGTGTTAGAGATCAAAATCAATATATTATACACCTACATGATAGGATATACAGGATCGACTTGCTAATTTCCGTGTTTTAGGTCCATTCTGCCAAAGTTAAAACATTAAAGAAGAAATCTGTTCACATGAATGAATCATGGGAGAAGACGCAGGCTGCAAATTTCTTTAGGCTAACGATGTACTATTTCCGTAGTGATGGATTATGTACCTCCCCTGATGTTACATGAATTATACCATGTGAGTCTCATTAGGTTAGGTATTCTGTATCATGGCATTATCACACTAGTTACATTACACCGATGCCTTTGCCTTCCGCCGACTTATGGATCATTATGTGGGATTCCCCCTCTTTGTATCGCTCAGTGCAATATGATACAGGTACTTGCAGGCTTTCGCTTCCTGCTCCCTCTGGCATTCAGAAAAGGAACAACTTATATATATTTTATGTAGCTATTGTCAAATAGCTACGTTAGTCTGATAAAAGCGTTTTCCCATGGGTTGTAACATGTTGACGTCACGCCAATGAAAAATTAAGGCTTCGGGAGAACCAGCAGCCGTGCACATGTACACGTTCTGCCTGTTCCTTTACTGACAGTGCAAATTCAAATATTATTATTCATTCATAAATGGGCTGTGTATCAGTATGACCAAACGATATACAAATGTTGTATATCTCCCTGAAGGAGACATGCATGGAAGTGACTGGGTATTATATGAACCTCGTGTGCTAGGGAGAACGCTCATGGAACGAACATTTCGCTCGTATTTTCTCTCCACGTTCAGGTTCCCAGTAGATCTATGTGGCTTCTTTCCTTTTTACATACTTTATAGTTCTCCTACAAGTAAGGGGAATCCATTTAATTGGCACCTGGGCAATTCGGTGTATTCTCCAGGTATTATAGTAGCCCAAAACCTAATGCTGGATGCCACAGAATGGTACGTGTTACCAACGTATTCCGAGTATCATAAAAGCCCCCTCTATCCGCCACTGTCTCAACCATTCCATTTCCTCATTGTCTTGCCTGAGGAGAGATTAAGAGAAAATCCGAGGAAATCATTTCCAATGGGAAAGTCTTAAAAGCTTTTGGTCCTTTGCCAAACACGAGATTGGGTCGCCCATATATTCATCCATATTCGCGTCAACTCGAATTCCTAATAACTTCTTAAAATCTTTGAAAACATTTATAACCTTGTAACGTCACTTACCCATCATCGTCCAGGTCTTGTTTACCATTATGTCATTTCTGTTTAATTTTCCATTAAACCCTTTCGTCTCTATTCAACAATCGTCTTTCTTCATTCTTCTCCTATCTCCTTTCCCATCCTTCTCTTTGTGGTGTTCACCCACAGCCTTCCTTGATTCCTCTTTATTCCCTTGCCCCACTTCATCAGTCTGCTACTCAAACTTCACATTTTCCTCGTCCCCACATCCCTATTACTGCCTTTATATTTGCCCTTCAAACGTCTAAAGCCAATTATATTTTGTGTCTTGCAGAGATGCCTGGCCTCATGGCCCTTCGTAAGCGTGCTCAAGGAGACAAGCCTCTTTCTGGAGCTAAGATCGTGGGCTGCACGCACATCACCGCACAGACCGCCGTAAGTAATCGCATTGCTCCTGTCTCACAGTGTCACCTTTGGGATGGTCTACTTCAAGATTTATTGCCTTGGGAATTATTCCGTTTGATGTATTTAGTTAAATAATTACAGAGTGTACCTAGTTAGCTGTTTGAACAGGGATGGGGTGAACCATCACCGTGTTCCCCTAACAAGTCAGATGCACATGACGTTTTTGTTGTTTCTTATTTTCGTCAATCAAACATTTTTTTATTTTTTTTGTCGGGACTTTTGGTTCCCCCCATAAAACTGGAGACAATGATCCCCATTTTTATTCAGTGAATTTAATAACAATCCTAGATGACCTTGCTGTCTCATACTCTCTTCTTGTGTGACCAGTATTTGTCTGTCGGGTTTGTCAACATATGTAGAATGCAACTGCTTATTTTATTGGATTCACCAATGTACTTGGAATCGGATTCACTAATTTCAGGGACATTTACAATACACGAGGGACAGTAGGAAATTGACTTCTTTTGATGAATAAACAACCACGTTTGATGTTGCCAGAAATAATCAATGCACACCTCTAGACCATAATTATCATATGGATCTGTATCAAGTACATCTCTCCTTGTAATGTCAGTTTACATGAAGATCAAAGAATGATACATTAAGTTCTTTGAGGCAGATACTATAAATATATGTATGCTTAATTCCCCATATGAAATATAAGAGGCTGTTAGTCATGTTAAAAGAACTTAGCTTTTAGCACCTGCTGCTGAACCACGGGGAAAACACAACACTGCTAGTTCTTTACACCCATGGTGAGACTTAACAATCTGGTGTTGCTTCTTTTTATCGTTATTTATTGATCCTTGGCGCCTCTTCAATCTTAAGTTAATCGTTAAAGCAATTGTGTTGGCCTTTTTGAGGCCGACAACTTTTTCTTCTTCGTCGCATAATATGCTAATTGAACCAGTTCTAATTACGTGGAAGCCATCGGTCTATTGTACTGTTGGTACTTTATGATCAATGTGCTGTGTCCCCTTTTAGAACTTAAATATTGTCTCAGAATTCTCATCTACATAACCCTATTCGATTAAGGTGCTAGGGTCACTTCTGGAACAGGCAAAAGGCTTGAATTAAGTTCATTTGACTTAAAGCCAGACAAACGTTCGTAATCCAAAGTGCACCACAAGGGATTAACATATTTTTTTTACTCTGGCTTGCATCCATTGATTTTAGAATTCATTCTAGCCATGTCTTCTCCGGGAGGATGGAGTTGGGGTGGATTTGCCATTTCTTTCTCTCTGGGGTTTTTGTATCCTACATTAGAGAGGTTCAGCCTTTGGCCGCGTACGTGGTACCGGTTACGTACTGTTTCTAAAATGGTTCTACCTGAATACCTGAATGGGTGTTGCTGTAGACTCATTAAAAGTATGGGCCTTTAATCTACATTTCCTTTAATGCGTTATCCTCATTGAGAAATAAAGTTTTTCCTTGATGTAATTGTTGACATCTTAACCTATGTAATGATAGCTTTGCTCCCCCAAACTTTGGTCTGCGTGGTATGATATGTGGCTCCATTTATGGCGTCCTAGATAAAGAGTTATTGTGGCGATTTCTCATGGCTTTAGAAGGATTTACGGTGAACTAATATTTGAAGTACCCATTCTGGAGATGCTATTATGATGAGGAATTGTGCAGGGGCTTTGGGTGCCGTAAATCAGTGTACCACACCCTGGTAGTTAGGGGGAAAGATCGTACTTTTAGCTTAACCCAACTATTGAGTGTAAGCTCAAGATAACCGGTCAAATATCAATAGTTTCCAAACAATCACAATTTGTCTCTGATATTTATAGACTGGCCATGGTATCCTTTGTGGTGGCTGCACACACATTCCCCTTATCTTACTTCAGGCGCAGTGTAAAATCAATCATTCGTTCCAATTCGTAGTCGCCATCGGTTTGCCCCTGGAAAATACAAGCTAGTAGTTTAACTTAATTGCCATATTTAGTCCTATGATCAAACTGGATGATAGGGAGCTCTTCCATTTTGGACATTGTCTTTCAATTTTAAGAAAGGCTCCTTCACATCCCAATTAATTTGTTGGCCTATTTTCTTTGGAGAATTAGTCACATATTTAGCAACTATTTCAGGTTTATTTTTGGTAGAGGTATTACAAGTAAACATTTGAAACACAAGGGTCTCCTTGGAGACGTGATTTAATAACACTTTTAAATTTGCAGTCACGGAGACCTGTTTGCCTAAGGTTCTTTCTCCCTGTCCTGGAAATCCAGTTTGATGTTGTGGGGGAATGCCTCATTTGCATGCATTGGTTTTGAACGTTTTGAGGCAAATGAAATTTAATTCCGAATAAAATGCTAACCTCAGGCATTGCCAAGTCTTGCAGTTGTAATAAAAAACAATTTCCATTCACAATTCTCACTGTTCTAGTCCTATGGGAACTACGAACTCTGCATATTTCTGTGATCATTGGTTCAGATGATAACCATCTTTACATTATACATATATAAGGTAATCAGGATACAAACCTTACTTTATTCCATTTCTTCATCTCCAGCTCAGTTTACCCAAGATCCGTGAGGGGTAGAACCTGGAGTATTTGATGGGAAAGGAAAGCCATATCAGATTTGCTCAAATTCCGAGTAGGAATATAATAGCGCAGTGATTAAGGTGATGAGCTTGAAACGGGAGGTTTTAAGTGATACTACATGGGTACATATCCTATAAGCTACCTCCCCAAATCGCCCCCTTATTTTCCCAGCCTTGATATTTTAATGTCTGTTGCCAAAGGCGTCAAAATACCCCCACCCCAAAAGAACAATGAAGACAACACTCAGGGCACTGCCCCTGGCTTCTGTGTCTCCAGACTAGACCATTAGACTCAGGCCACAGACTAAGGCCGAGGATTTTCGTTATTTCTCGATGGCTTGTAAATGTGTGGTCCGACTGTTTCTAGTTTAATCTGTGTTTGTTGCAAGGCTTCCATGGAGGTCATAATTTCTTTGTTGGCTTCGGTCCTCATCATATTTAAAATATTTTGCAGATGGTTGTCAATGCGAAACAAACCATATAGATTTGAGTGTTCTGATGAATCATGATTGATTGACTTGATTAACATGTGTATTGATCTGTAAGAAAAGACTCCTACGAAGATCGGTTGCTCAGTCTCCACAGTCTGATTGATATTCCTGAGCGTGATACTGGTCCCCCTATTCGCCATCGATAAAATAAGTGTCGAATAGGATATTGACATTTTTACAGCCCAAATAGATTTGACTTTGCCTTTCTGTATTCACGAAATAACCCTCAGAGGAAATGTATAAGAAGTTATGTTGTGGCAATACTGTATCAATTTTACACGGCTGAGGATCTTGCGTAAACCTATTTAGGTCTGTCTACTAGAGTCCATTAACGTCTCCACCCATCTTATACAAGACCAAGTCTTCTTGTCATTCTTCTCAAGTCGCTATTATTGCTTCTGTTCCACTGGCTTTCATCCATTGGCATTTCCCGAGCCTAAAATAGGTTGTCATTATAGCGGTGAAAAATAACTGTATTGTTTGTGTTGCCTCGGAGGGGAATTGCCATAAATTGGTTACATTGATATGGACAAATGGTGTATCTAATGAATGTTGTATTGGATTTACGGTTTAAATTCTTCTATTCATTCATTCGTATTTCATTGTGTGAGACTCGTCAATATGAACTTAGGGAGTATAATAGGGATGGTCCCCAATTCCGTTCATTCATTCATTCATTCATTCATTCATTCATTCATTCATTCATTCATTCATTTTAATCCCATAGGCAGAAGTTTTCACTTTTAATTTAAATTGATGTGAAGGATTTTCTGTTGGTCTTTTTTCTAAAAGCATATAAAAGGATGTTAAGGCTTGATAGATAAAACATGATCTATAAGAATGTGTGGAACGTTAGTTTAGCTAGTTAGTTGCAATTCAAAATACAGTAAAAAGTACACCAACAACTGTATAATATGCTCGCATACATACATACATTTCATTTACTTTGAACCTTGCTGGCTCTATGGGGGCATCCCTGAAATGTGGTAAAATGCAATGCAAAGAATGCAATGCAAAGAATACTACGTAGGGGAAACCTCAAATTCATTAAGACAGAGGTTACAGGGCCATCTAAATGACATTCGGACACAAAAAAACAGTTGCTGAAGAAACAAACATAAAAGACCACAAATTGAAGGCAAATGGATATACAGGCACTCAGCACTGTTGAACCTAATGGAATGAATATAAAATTGGCAAAGATGTGACCTATTTCCTTTGTAACGGTATATATACTGATACCTCCACCAAAATCACTGAAATTGTTGAATAACCTACATAATTCATATCAGAAAAAATTCAGAGATGAACTAGACGTTGGATACAGGAGAAACCCAAACATAAACAACATGTTAGTTTCATCTAAACTCAATTGAGGGATATACAATATACAATACAATTAGTGTATAACATCTGCGATCTCTACTGCATGAAACAATGCCGAACTGCAAGCTGATTGTGGAGTATATTTAGTTCTGGCAGGAACCCATATAACGCTCGTTTTCAAGAGCAAGGTTAACCTTCGACCTAAAAAAAACTTCTTAAAATTGGTTTCAAAATCAGTTTAAAATGTTTCAACATCCCCAAAGAAATAATAAGTAAGAACCAGTTGCCCCAGTGCAAACATATAAAATGATCACACATACATACATTTAATACCTTGATGACACTAGGTGTGTAGCCCATCACTCACACAATTCTTTATAATATAGAATCATGACTTTAAGGCAGCAGTGGTAACTCCTATTTATAAGAATGACGGATCTCGTAGTCAAACAACTAATTACAGACCTATTAGCTCAGTAAAACTTCCGGCCAAAGTACTGGAAAAAGTGGTGTATGTACAACTTGCGGAGTATCTTGAACAGAATGATAAGTTTTTCAAATGGCAGTTTGGTTTTAGGGGGGGGGACATCTATCCAGGATGCACATCATAAGTTTTTCAGTCATATCTGGTCAAATGTCAATAAAAAACAGGGAACAGCAGTGGCCTTCCTGGATTTCAGGAAGGCCTTCGACACGGTCAACCATGACATATTGATTGAGAAGCTTCAGGGATTGGGAATAGGGGCCACAGCTCTAGTCTGGTTTAAAAACTATTTACATGATCGTAGCCAAACTGTTATGGCAAATGGTGTTGAGTCTTCGCCAAGGAATATCGTGTGTGGGGTACCGCAGGGAACAACTCTCGGACCCATAATGTTTCTAGCCTACATCAATGACATCCATACTGATATTGTCGGATCGGAGATACAACTCTTTGCAGACGATACTGCTCTATATAATAGTATAAACACTAATAGCGACGTCGGCTTACAGACCTTGCAAAGAAACCTTGATAACATAGACCTGTGGTGTCGGAGGAATAAAATCTCTCTAAATATAAAGAAAAGTAAGATAATGATTATACCCCCGGGTAGGAAAAAAACATTTTCTAACACTTTAAAAATAGGGAATGAACCCTTAGACATAACAAGTGACTATACATATTTAGGGTTGCGAATTGATGATAAGTTATCTTTTAAACCGCATCTAAATTCGAAACTCAATCTCGCAAGGTCTAAGCTGAACGCGCTCTCTAAACTTAGACTAGTCGCTTCCAAAGAGACTCTAATAATGCTTTACAAGGTTGCCCTCCGTCCCATTCTAGAATTCGGCGACACCATTTACAATGTTGCGCCTGAGGCCCTTCTACGTAAGCTTCAAGTCATCCAAAACTCCTCGGTCCATATAGCCCTCAACTTACCTAAACTAACCAATGTTGATGCCATACAAAGGGAGCTAAAAATAGCGCCATTAGCAAAGAGGCGAGAAGTACATATCTTAGATCTAGCCTACCCTTATAGTAGGGTTGAGATTAATATTGAACAAAAAGCAAGGACCCTAAGGGGGACCTGTAATAAAAAGCTCCTAAAAACTATTACCCCCCGGACCGAGAAGGTAAAGAAATCCCTTTTATATTTGATCCCTTTTTACTGGAATAATATGGAAAAGAGGGGTTTTGAATGTAAGAGTAGAAAAGATTTTAGGGTGTTTCTAAGAACTGTATATATGCAGGGGACCTGGGATGGGGTGGAGGCAACAAATTAACATTCATAATAGGTGTCTGACCTGAGCTGTGATGGTCATGTTGGGATTGTTGTAGAATATTGTATTACTGTATTACTGTCGATTATACACAGGTGGTATGCCTAGTGCGACATAATGTAAACCGTCAATTTATACGCAGGTATTTTACCTAGTGTGACAAAATGTAACCTTCAGTGGTTTTCTGATCTCACCGCATATAAGGCGGATATCCATTAACTATATTATCAAAAGATACCCCAGTGACATGGAATAGCTGGGAAGAGTTGGATTTTTCCACTAATATGTATCTGTATAATGCGTTCTTGTTGTATATTCCTAACTAATCACAATGCATTGTAAAAGTCCAGTAGGAAAACCTGCAGGTTGCAGAGGCTGTAGAAACTTTGTTTTCAATGTACTTGTACAAAAGGAAATAAAATCTGTTTATATATATATATATATATTATATGTATACAGGCCATGTTTTCTAATATAGGGTTTATGGTATACCCATGTTTACCAATATTTGTCACAGTAATTTGTTGGACCACAGGGAAACTACAGTAGCCATCTTACGGTATCTATCATTATTACGTAATTAATAAGTATTCAATCGTGTTTTAGCAGACTATGCCTAATTGATATCATATATACAAAGACAGATGGTCTTCTTGTCATACACATTTCATTTACCAAGAATTGAGCTTCCCTTTGCGTGAAACGTGCTGTCACTAACATGTCATGGTATCAATTTATAAGTACTCTGTGCTGCGTTACTAATTGAGTATGTTGCTCTATTTATAGGTGTTGATAGAAACACTGGGTGCTCTCGGAGGACAGGTGCGCTGGGCTGCATGTAATATCTACTCAACTCAGGTAAGTTTTATTTCGTCTATTAAACGAAGTTTAACTATTGTTCTATTTCTATTGCCTCGCAGCTTCGGTACTCGATATGGAGCATGATTTACAAGATATGGTTTAAACCAAAGGAATTTCTTTCAGTCAACTCTCGTTGTTTCAATCAAGAACATGTTAACATTTCTTTGATGCATGGTCCTATATGTGACTTAAAGACATTACAGCCTATAAGTGAAGTGGAGCCTTATTTGTTGATGATGAAATCTAATATGAATCTAACTTTTCTCGGGCCCCTTGATGCGGCCTAAAGAATCATCGAGTCGGCTCTATACATAGATGCGTCTCGTGATTTAAAACCCAGTCTTTGATACCGGAAAACTCGGAGAAGCCATATTAATTCCCCCGAGCTCTAGGCAATACTGAATGGAAAATCTGATTGTCGGAAGCCATCAGTAATGAACTTGAATCGCTTATAATTGTATCTGGGATGATGTTTCTCGAAGAAAGAACAAAACTACCCGTTTATCCCTCGCCTAATCACCTCGATCATTTTTCTAGAAGCATAAATGTCAGCTTAGGACAGACCCTGTCCTTGCCCCTTCATATCTGCGTATAATCATTGCTTTGGCGTCATCTTGAACAAAAGGAAGAAAATAACAAAAAATGAAGAAAATAACAAAAAATACCCTCAAAATACAAAGGGAACCCACTGAGACTCCATAGAAATAAACTGAAACAAGCCTCACACTGCTGTACACGTGATATCATCTATAGAATGGTTAGCTATAGTTACTGGCTAGTAACAACAGGCAGGAAGCGTGGGACACCATTCTCATCGCCCTGACACGTGTTCAGTCATTCCCGCGACCAGACATGCATTTTATAACCAGGCTGCATGGTGGGATGTGAAGAAGATGCCTTGGGATGCTTTTTGCTGTATCGATATTTCACAAGGTCGATTCCAAGGTGCCTGTCGCTTAGCTGTGTGGGGTAAAGGATCTGGCTTCAGGCTTTATAGAAGAACTTGCCATAGATCTAGTTAGTCCTATTGGTGCGCCCGACCACCTACTATCTATTTGGTAGTATGCCGCCAGACTTGAGATTCAAAGTATACCTCTAGATCTTCCTAGGCTAAAAGGAAAGAAATTGGTCAGTATCGACCCTTAAAAACCGATTACTAATGTCCGCATTTCATATATGTGACGTGTTCCAGGAAAATGAATCACAAGTCGCAAAATTAATATTTTTCAAAGTGATTTATTCACAGGATTTCTTTGTTGGAACAAAGGGTATTAGGGTATTAGTAGCATGAATACATTTACATCAAGATGGTGTATTAAATATATGCTTGCGTTTCTACAGTCATCATACGGTCTATATTTAGCTACTTTACTAATAATTATCCATCCAGAAATATTGCAAACCTTCTTTACAAAAATAAAAATATCAAATCTAAAATATAGAAATAATTATTTTTTGTCTTAATGTTTACCATCTCATCTTTTCAAATAATAATGATGATCTCCCCAAATCCATTTTTGCGACTTGTGACACATCACATATTAGAAATCTACTATACATAGATTTCACTGACGTCACGGGTCAAGGAGAGCATCGCCATTTTAGTGGGCTACCCCGTGTAAACGTTAAATGTCCAAGACTCAAAAATGCTGTTTTCCGGCCGTTCTAACCATTACCAGTTTTAATGAACCCATGATAACTCTTGTTGATATGATAGGTAATCTTTCTTTTGTAAATCATTACTAAAGTATCCAACATTGTGGCGTTTATCAGCTTTGTTTTTATAAGCACGCTATTCACGCAAGGGTAGCGCTGCCCCCGGGCATGGCGGCCACTGAGATTCCCCAGCCAGGCGTGTGACGTCATGTGAAATCTATGTATTATCGTTTGTTTCCTCCTTGATTTATCAACAGTTTCATTGTGTTGTGGCCGATGAAATAGAAATAGACAAAGAATCATAGCATATCCCTATACTGTGCCTTTTCTATACAAGCGACTGGAAGAAAAGACTTGGCTCATTGAGAGAGTTTGCTGTAAAATCAATAGCAGATATTGCCAGATCTATGATGTCTGTGTTTCTACGAGGCGCTGAGCCGTCAATCCTATATAGAGCTGAGCGGGAACCAAGCCAGGGATAGATCTAGCGGATAGGGTTAGCGCACTTTGACTTCGCCCATCTATGAGGAAAGATGGGATTAGGTCCGATGCCATATTTTAGATAAAGCTTTGTATAAACTGGCACTTTTGATGGAGCTCGGTGCTGGAAGGATGCTGAAATTGGACCGTATTGTTGTGTGGTGTCCCGTAGTACAATACTCTTATGATGTGATTTCTAAACATATTATGACCGTGACCAGATGGGAAGCTTTGCTAAATTGATACTGGTGTAAAACCACACACAATACTTTCTATTTTCTCTTTCATTAAAAAAACAACTAATGAATGTCTAAGGATACTATACCGAAACGTTGTTACAATTCACATATGAAAACAGCGAAAAATACCCAACATTTGTCACCTTGTCTTATCATTGCCATTCCACAACTTCTAAATTTTAAATCAATCACTTTTGCAATGGTAATTTTGTTCATATTGACTGTGTTACTTCATATGAATAATATTACATCAATGAATAGTCCATGTTTATAGATAGTTCATATTTACACAACATCCTTGTGATAATGGGAACGTTCTATGGTCTGTTATATATGGCGACCCTTTGGCATCATAGCTCCAAATCACTGTGGGTACTGCTAAGTGCTTTATGGCTTTCATTACATAGAATTGGCAGTGGCACTATCAGAATTCTGTCCTTAATTTCCATAGTTGATTAGCTATGTACTTATCATTTCACTTCTCTGGCAATAATTGCCCTCGCAATTCCTGAGGTAAAGTCACTGCAAGCTTCCTCATTATCTCCAGGATATGATCTGATGTAATACTTGCATTGGCGCAATTAGAAAAGTTGGTGGAACTAAAAGTACCGTTACACTATTTCCTGATTTTTCTCCTGCCTATTGTCCTGACATTAGTGACGCAAGTATTTCTAATTGTATCCCCAATAGACAGGTATTTCTCCCTCCATTGTATGTCTTTAATCAATGCATTAGCCTTTCCGAACAATATATAATCGACCTAAGCCCCCATGTCGACTGTTGCTTGATAGCAAATTATTCATATACACGTTTGTTCATTTTAATTGAATTTAATACATCCAATGATCTGCGACTGAGTCTTCGATGTCGCCGACTAGAAAAACGGTGTAGTGAACACATGGCTTAAAGAGTCATTCTGAGGTTAGGCTTGCAGTCATGCATCTAGCTCATGAGGAACTTCTATAGTAAGGTGCCCATTTGAGGAAACTCCATTAGTTCCAGCATTTCTTGGCTTCCCCATTTCAACATTCGCTTGTGAAAACGGCCCATACCTACCACCACCACCACCACCACCACCTCCTCCTCCTCCTCCTCCTCCTCCTCCTCCTCCCCCCCCCCCCCTCCATTATGTATCGGCACTTAAACATGCTTTCATCCTCTTAATCCTCCTCGTATTTAGAGAATGTCATGTGGTGATACCGAGAAATCAACAGGAGAAAATATCTCCAATTTGAGCAAAATTCAAGACATTTTTGCCAATCAACTTAAAAATCAGGTGCGTTCCATGGACATATATGCCGAGGTCATTGAACTATTCCTAGAAAAGCTAATCTTCCGCCGTCATTTGCATGACATTTCCTACAAAACATAACAAATTTTGGGATCGTGCTTTAAGCGACTGATCTATAGAGAATCCCCAGCATCTGAAACTCAATGGATATATGTGAGGGAGAGGTGTTGTCACTTAAGGCGGCCGTGTCACGTATTACCTTCTTTCCCAGCAATCGGGGCAGGGATGCTTATTTGCACAGGTGTCCCAGCCCCAGCTATCGACTTAAGGCCTGATACTGAGTGTATAATGAATGTGCTGGTAGCTATGGACATGAATCCCTTTGGCCGCTAGCTGAAAGACCTGTCTTTGCAGAAGTAAAAACTATATTCTGTAAGAACAAAAATATATTAATAATAATTTACATTGCTTTCGCAAGGGCCCTGTCCTATCCGAAGTAGAATTTAGTTATCATTTAATTGCGGTGGATTATGCATAGCTTTTAATCTTGTATAGTAATTCTAATCCTCGTCTCAATTAGTGCTCTTAATGTTGCTATAATCTGCAGGTAATTATCTACAAAATGTAAAGACCGAAATGAAAAGTCTTCATTGGGTTTAGTTCATATCCTCGTATGCATGCGTTTTGCTTTTAAAGGTGCAATCGAAAGAACCTGAAATTAAGGACTGCCTTGTTGCCGATAAGGCTTTAATTTCCGCCCCGGGATTTAATTCACTTAAATTGTCCACTCATGTCTCATTAATATATTTTTTACACTAATAGTATTTAATCATGGGTTGGAAAGCTGACATCGTCTCATTTTTAAGACCTCCCGTGCACGCTTCATGCCTGTCAGGAGTCCTGATGGCTACCATTTTATTATCAAGTCGTTACAAGCAAGATTGAAAAAGTGGCGGGCTTTCTTTCTTAGGTTTTCCTCATTCTTTCCAAATCGGGGATCTGGGGATCTTAACCAGCCTGCAGGATTTAAGCTAGGTCCACTCCATAGTAGATCGCTATTATAATTGTGCAACTCGATTTCCACAGAGTGGCTGAGTGGTGCTCTTGATAACTGAAACAGTGTGGCATGTAACCAGTTGTTCAGTCTTATCAGCAACCCTTCAGTGATTATTCCAATCAGGTGAAGTAAATCTCCAGTGAACTGAACTTTGTTCATCTGATATGTTCACCAATCTCTAAGGATGGGTCTAAGGAACATCTAAAGGCGTTCTTCCCATAGGACATTGACCTATTGGTGTCCTGGAGCCCATGAATTACCTTCGACAGTAAATCACCGTATAACTAATTGCTTCGCCTTGAACCCGAGCCTAGCTGACATTGGAGAGTAGCTCGTTTGCCAGTACTCGTCTGCCTATTACAGGTAACCTCTCACTCCTCATGGTCTTCTCCAACATATATAATTAGATCTACACGCCGGTAGGCTAGTCACATGCTTTTGCAAAGATCCTATCTGAATCACAGCCCTTTAATTCAGCTGATAAGCAGTTGGATTGTTCATTTTATGATATGCATGAGATTTGGTATATAGGTAGTTAATTATTCATGAATTTATACTTGCCGTCCTAAGTAAAGCTTTTGTGTAAAAAAAATGAAAACATTGAACTAGTGCAGTATCCCCAAATTGATGAATTATTTCGTATTTCACACAAATCTATTTTGTAAACTTCATGAAAACATCGAGCCATAGTGTTGTCAGATGTCATTGAAGTTTCAAAGTGATGTGGATACAATTCCCTTATTACGAGACACTTTACCGTTGCCAGTGTGCTGCATGGCACGAGTGTTATCATGGTCTACTCAGGAAGCTCTGCCTAATAGGCTCTCGCATTGAGTTGCTCATTACAGCCAGTAAGAGCAATTGGGGTAGAATAATACTCTTGCTTTGGCGGTAAAATGTCCATTATTGGGACCTTCCATCATGCTTTTCTGGCTATTAATACCCTCCCTTGAAAACCTGCTATCTTTTGATAGGATCTCATGAATATGAAATGTGTGCCTATTACCTCTAGTTCCCCTACCCTATCGCCCATTCCCTAATACAGCTGCCATATCTATCAAGCATAGCAATCTTTGAGACAGTTTGAGGGGATGTGATAAACCTTTCCTGGACTCTTTATGGGCCTTGATTCACTGCAAGTGATTGCACAGTGTATGTGCCATGTACATGTATACCAGTATGGTTAACGACTTCTTGTACAGCTACCGAGGTATTGTAGTCCCAGCTCTCACTCCTGTGTGTCAAGTAATCTTCATTGGCTCAGTCATCTCCCAAGCTAAAGACTATGGAAGCCTTATTCTTATAGGCCTATTCCACTTCCAGATGGAAGTATTTCGCCATAGACCTGGTCGTAGACTAGCTTGAAGAGAAGCCCCACTGCACTGCCCAGCCCAGCCCTGCCCTGCCCCCCCCCCCCCCACCTCCCGCCTACATTCACTCTTACCCCTCTTTCCCTCCCACCCTTCTCACCAACAAACATTACTAAAAGGCTTAATTTAGCCTCTATGAAGGGCCTCTATGCCCTATATAGCCTCTATGAATTTTAAACAGTGATTCCTAATTCATTTAGATGTAGCCTCCCAAACAGACTTCTCAGATGAACATGTTTAGTAATTTTGAAACCTGATTCTGTAATTGTTAAGAAGATAAAAGGAGTTGTTGGGGCTCCACTGAAACTGCAAAAAATACAAGGCCAGTATTTCTGCTGGAATAGCCCAATTTGGTTTAATGTGCCCCGTGCCTGTTGTTATATTTACGTGACTCTGCCTTTGTCCTGCCCTGCTCTGCCCTGCTCTGCCCTGCTCTGCCCTGTGCTTTTACCTTTGTTTCTGCAGACCATATCTGCGAGTGTTCAACTACCACTGCGAGCAACACGACTATAGCATTAGGTATTAATACCCTGCAAGGGCTCCCTACCCTAGTCAAGTCCCACATAAAATTCAGGACCCTGATCCGATCTACTTGTAGTGAATACCAAGTAGAGGGTAATGCTAAAATCCTGCTGCCGGTCGCCAGATAACATATCCTTTCACTTTGGATGTTCATGTTGAGTCGGGTCTTAGTATCCTCCAAGAAAGGCTAGGGTACGAGGGGGTAGGGAATATATAAAAACGGAGGTGGCTAATGGTTCTACCATCTATTGGATAGTTTCTTCGATCCATACAACACCAATAATATTTTCGTTGCTGGTGAGTTAGGGTATTATTCGTCTTAGCCCAGCATCTTAGGCAGGTGCTTGGAATCTTTCATATTGGGGATGAAGGACGACTGGAGCTTCATAGTACCGCCACCTCTTTATCATAGTGACTGTCGTCCATGGCTCCCGTAATAAGTTTCCAAATACATTCAGACAAGAGATACCGTACTTAACGGGAAGTATGTCCATGATGCCTATTTAGAGGACTCTTCCCTTTCCCATCCCATTCTTTCCAAAGGTAATAACTTATAGGCATAACTACCTAATCTAATATCAAGACATGCTGCCCTGTTTGTTAACGGAATTCAAAACCTTGTGAGTTAATAATAATTATACGGCTGTTGATTCATATTGGCATTTTCTGGGGTACACGCTCGTGTATTCCCTGTTCCTATACTCATAAGCATTTGTCATCTGCATGGAAATGGCTTATATAATTATATATGCATATGTACGTATACAATGCTTACCATAAGATTTCGTGTGTGGTAAAGAATTCCATGATTTCCAAGTATGAAAAAAGGGGAAAAGGCATAAGCTCTTTTTGAATGATATATATGCATTGTGTTGGATAAAACGACAAGCCTTTCCAGACAAGGAGAAGTATGAAGGAAATGCCTTGGCATTATTTCACCCGAATAAACTATGGGAATATGCATAATAGTGGACAGTCCTTGCCTTGAGAATGACCTTGTGTTCTAGTGACCATACTATACTGATTCAATATGTTTCAATGGTGGAAGATTCCAGGGCTAAAGCAGCAAATATTAGCATCAGTGGGAGGAGACATACTGGAAGATTTGTTAGCGTAGAAAACTACATGAATTAATCATGGGTTTGGACTATCGTCAGGATGGATTGTATGGATGAAAGGGTGGTCAGTTACAGGAGGAGGAGGGCATCTACTTGCTACTGGAGGCCCTGCCTTGTATGGTAGATCCCCCTGGTCCAGTCCCTGCCACTCACATGCGAAAGCCCTGTCCACAAGATGGATGACTTGTATACATATACTTGTGCCTGGCTAGTCTCATAATGCATGAAGTATGGCTGGATTCCGGCACACCATCATCTACATATAACCACTCGCATGGTAATCAATTAAAGCAAAAAGATGGGGCACTGTTATCTATTCCCTCACAGAGTGTGGTAGGATGGGCTTATACTCTACTTATATGAATACAGGGTAACTAACGAGTAGGTTGAAGGAGTGTGAATATTGCACGTGTGCTATATTCTAAGTGACTGAAAATAATGAGTAAGTTAACCTTTATCATGTATGCTTTTGATAATATGAATAGAAAACATTTTTAGGTCATAAAGTCGAATGTTGGCGTTAAACTTGGTCAAAAACGCATTTAGTTGCCATGATTACCAGACGTAACTGAACTCACTAGTGATATGCGCACCGTGCATAACTCACTCTAGATGCATTGAATAAGTACCAATAACTTGTGTTAGATATTTGGGAATATAGTTTTTATTTCCTATTTTTCCTCTCTGGTAAAAATGATAGGACCGTGTGTTATCTATGTGCCCTCGAGTATTAACCTGTATATGCCCTCGAGTATTAACCTTGTCCCATCTTTTAAATTAAGCAGTCCCTCCTGACATTTAATTTGAGGAAATTCAGTCCCACGTGAGAAAAACATGAGACATGGCAACAGTACCTGAGCTGAGGAACCTGTTCGGCTTGAGATAGGTTACTACAAAAATTGACTTGGACGTCGATTTGTTACTTGTATTATGACATCGAATGTATAACATAATGTATAGCGCCTCAGGATATCTTGACATATTTAAACTTGGGAAAGAATCTTTACATCAGTCAAATGAAGCCCTGGTTCTACGTATTGATTTCATACATCGAAGTAATATAGGGACAGTGTCGACATTCTCATTTCACATCGCAGTCATGCGTAGGATAGATATTGGGGGAACCTTTTTCTGAGCAAAATAAGAAGTATGATGATAGATATTCCCATTTGTACCTGCCATGCCTTTTGTTTGCGGTGATAGATTGGAAGGAACTTTGCCTTAAAGCACCCCCCTTTTGGCCCACGAGATCTCGGGGCACTATTGGTACATTCATCAACTGAAATATGATGATATAAGCCGCGGCTATAGATAATGACTATTCATAGACATGTTGAAGCAGTGTCTTATTGATGGGGCTTCGCCTTGCAGGGCTTTTTGTTGTGCTTCCAATCACTCAATTTCTCTCATAATACTAGGTTTTATCAGAAATCTTTAAAAAAAATACCAAAATACTTTCTGTCGGGATTTCAGAAGATCACTCCGCGATCCGCACATATACACGTGTGAAGATAGTAACGAAGGGATTCTTTTTGCCATTCCTGTTCATAACGAGAAACCAGTTGGGTGTTGAAAGGCCTCGAATATATAACATTCTTATGGCTTTTCTGAGTAGAAATTCTTTGTTTTGGTAGGTGGAATGGGATAGGTGGAATGGGTATGACCCAGGGTTTAAGGCCCTCCCCTGCTTGTAGCTTCAACTAAGCTCTAGCTAGTCGTTCATGGGATATTACCTAGAGTGTGTTTCCTGCTTTTCACATCAAAGTGTCCCGTCTATTTATCACCGCCTGCCCTCTTCCAATCAGCCTTCAGTGTCCTAACCATTGGCCCCTGAATCTATGGAAAGTAAGGTATCACATTCTCCTATTCCCCGACCTATCCTGGCCCACCAGGTTTATACTTGGGACATTGACCTTGCGAAATGACTTAGCTTAGATGACCTATGTTATAATGAGCTGTCCCGGCTTGTCTCCGGAGAAGCTCATCCTATAGCTACCGTATAAGTCCAGAAGATCGATCCTTTTTATACCATCCCCATGGTAGCATCCATTCCTTTCCGCCCTCAGATTTCACTGCACATAGCAGTTGCCAAATTACATTAACCCCTATGGAAAGAGGGGACAACGGAAGCAGTAGACCTCAAATCTTGGGAGAGGAATCAGCATCCGGTCATCTTTATGCCTGTAGGGCAGCCTATAGTCCGACCAGCCCTTATTTGGTTACCTGTCCAAGCTTCAATAACAGTTGGCTAGCCGTTCGTCATGAAAAATCCCAGCTCTGACCTTCCTTGAGTAGCACACCCATCCCCTCCTCCCAGCAGTGTCTACTGATCGCTTTAGTGGTAGCAACGGCACTGGTTAACAATTGCTCACCAGCAAAGGTCATTCTGCTCCTGCCCAGGATTAGAGCTGCTCCTCCCCCAGCTGTGAGGCTGAGATTACCTGCCCCCCCCCCCCCCCCCCCAACACACACACACACACACACCGCCTCCCTCCCACCTTCTCCCTGCATCCGCCCATCTATAAGAGGAGTTTTTCCTACCTAAACCAGCGGTTCCGATTCGAAATAATTGAAGCCTGTCCTTCTATCAAGAGCGATGGATTTATAACCATTAAGCGTGTTTTATTTGATGTCTCCGCCTATGATTCACGAGTTCTAAAGTGGAACCAATGGATGGCCCCGGCGTTATTGCCCGGATGTTTCATGTCTAGCTCACAAGACTTTACATTGTGGATTCTAATGACTTTTAATTTTGTCCAGGCCAGACTTTGTTCTATGCTATAAGCTTAGGTACAGTACACTTTAAAGGCCTCTGTCTTCTTTAAGGCATTTTAATGATTTCTCCAGCCTCCCCTGGGCTTGAACGTCCTTTGAATGCACCAAAGCTAGTTTAAAATATGTTGGTGACGCTATTTGAGTATTGATACTGCCAGCATGTGTAATACATTTTCGATGAAGATGTAACCCTAGAAGAATGGGGGAGAGATTGGTTGCACGAGAATATTTTGTGTTATACTTTAGATTGCACATAGAATATATATCCATTTCACTGTGGGTAAAGATTTGCGAAAGCTCCTGGCGTTGCTTTAAAATACTGTGCTATTACGTACAGATTGTGTGTATGGATATGTACGAATCGATCGCAGAACATGGGTGTTTCTTCCTGTAATACTAAACTGCCTTTCGTTGCGAATAGTAAAACCCCATACTGGTTATCTCACGCTATCCTTAAATCCTTTCCCTCTTGGGGTGTTGCAGGCAATGTGGATTTGGGGTAGAATTGTTCATTTTAGCACCATTTACTAGTCTCTTCTATCAGTCTGTGGCTCCATTATCACACTGTCAGATAATTCAAGGAACGTACGTGCCATATGAAAATCCACGTACCGGATATAAAAAAGATCTATATAACACAATTTTGTGTGATGTATTTTTACGCCTTGTGTTTATATATATTGCAGTTTTCCTCCCAGGTCTATAATTTATTTGCTCTATAAATTAACCAATATATATATTTCTTTCTCATTTCAGAATGAAGTTGCGGCTGCGCTTGCTGAGGCAGGATACCCTATCTTCGCCTGGAAGGGCGAGTCTGAGGATGACTTCTGGTGGTGCATTGAAAAGTGCATCGTGGCAGACAACTGGCAGCCTAACATGGTAGGTTCCCATACAACATAGTGTGAAATCCTGCCCTGCAACTTACCATTGCAAAAAATTACTTGGGGTTTTGTTTACAAAGTTGTTATTACAGATGTTAGATAGGAGTACAAAGTTGCCGTTTACTTGATTTTTTCCTATTCTTTTCGTTTACCGGTAGGCCTACTTCCCTACAATGCAATGTAAAATTATTCATTATTGCTGGCTTATACCTCGCGTCACATTTACTTTACTCAGCCAAACCTTTGCTTCATATTCCACCCAGGTCTACTATAGGTTATCATAGAAATCACTCCACATTTTGAAGTCATTTTTTGAGAGAAAGGTTAAACTCCGGCCCGCACTGCCTTTTGATATAAGCAAATTGATCTCTATAGTTCTCTTAGGTATTCAATTAAAGAAACAAATGTTATTACTATCAAACGGCCTTTCTTTTATACATAATTTCGCCACCATTTTCATTGTTCAATATTGCCTTTGGTTCCTCATGCATTGCTGGACATAGATAAATTAAGCTTCCTTTTAAAAAATCCAATCTTTATTCAGGTATGGGCACAATCATAGCACAGTTGTACATTCAATCCAATATTATAAGCTACAGAAGCCCTAGCTCAACATTACAGGGGTCTTCCACTGGCATCTGATGCAGTTGAGATCAGGCGAGCACGTACAGCAAGGCATTTACTTCTTCTCCGAGTTAAACTTCTACCTGTGAAGTTGAACTATCAACTATAAAACTTTAGGATCTAGTAAAAGGACATGTCTCTGGCTTATTTAGATCAGGGAACTTCTTTCAGTTAAAGCTGTCTGGCTTGTTCCATGCATGCATGTCTAGTCTGTAAGACGAGGGCCATGGGCCGGCACTCGTTAATGTAGGAAAACATGCCAGTAGACACTAGCGTTTTACTTCCCCTATCCTAATTGCCTTCTGGAATGGATATGTGATTGTCGAAGTGTCCTTGGATTCTGTGCCCATGTCTGCTGCTGAATTGCCCCTGATCAGGGCACTGCAAAGTAACCATTCAGCCATTCACCTTGATACGCTAAATCCAATTCATCGCCGACAGGAGAATAATTCGCAATGTTCTAAGAAACCCTTACAAGCACAAAACAGATTATGCCGGGGTTACTGACACTAATTGGGGCCCGTTAGGAATCTGTAATTAAGGACCTAAAAGGATGCAGAAAATTGTACTTATATTAGGAAAATGAGCTGCTGGATGTTGGACGGTAGGCTGTTTAGGTATTAGCGGCGAGATCAGGTTAGAGGCCTCCTATATATTGTAAAAGTTGATTTGGGGTTGAATGTAACTTTGTGGATCACCGTGTACTCTGAGATTGCTATTGAGCTTTGTTATACATTTCTAGCGGGTAATATGGAACGCCATATGTTGCAGCATCGGCGCTCATACCACACACAGCGGGTAATATAGCCTGCACCCACTACACTCAATAATTTCCATCAAATTGTCACCATTTTTTCGCCATGAATATCGCGAAGAAAAGTATGATAAATACAATGTTACCCTCGGGTGATCTCCAAGTTCCATATTACACTTGGGCTACGCGAGTGCAACATTGCATATGTTTAATCAATGGCAACTATTTTGAACGATTTATTGCCGAGTCAACCTTTCAGAACCTTGGTTATTGATGTTATCAATCTTATTTCATTTGTATTCTATTCATAAGATAAGATAAGATAAGAAAATCTTTTCATAAAGAATTTATCTTATAGATGAAGAGAGTTTAATTAGTTAACTGCCGCCGTCAGAATCACTCAGAAATATTAAGAAAGGAATAATTATCCAAACACTCAAATTTTAATTTAAACATCATAAGACTGTAATCACAAGGGATAAGCAGATTTCCCCTACCTGCTTAATTTCGGATAATCACGACTGAATGCATTTGAAGAGATTAACACAGAGGACTGTTGATGGGAAGAGTGTGACAACAAGCATGTTTGTTCAACATTATCAAACAGCTTTATTTGTGAAACGTAAGCATAATCAGAGAGCTGTCTGCCTTTCATGGTCTCTATGTAAATTTCATGGCTGTTTGTCGTAGCTCCAGACTGATGGCACTGACGTTTGAAGGAATGCCATCTTCGCTCCTTCTGAAGCTCCAATATTTATCGAAGTCTAGAAAAGGTGGCTTGCATGGATGCTCGTAATGAACGCAAGCCATTATCTAGAAGTGAAATTTTTATGCCAGGCGTCAAGATTGTAATGAATATTTGAGCCCTTTTTAACAGTTTAAAACATTTTGATGTAGTTTTTGTCCAGTTATTAAAGGGATGTGGAGTGTGTCATTTGATACAGCATGCATTGTTATGATTGTGATGACCAAATGATGCGGGTCTGGCTGGCCTGCAAACAGTTCATTGATATCCCATCTCGGACCATGTTTTAGAGAGAATAATCTTCTACAATAATTCTATTAAGACAATTATGACAAATGAGTCATATGTCGCAAAAAATGGATTTTGAGGTACCATCATATTTGAAAAGATGAAACCAAGCCGATTCTAATGGTAGTAAACATTAGGATATCCATTGAGTACAGTCTATCATATTTTGTTATACACGAAAACAAAGTGTGGGATATTTTGTATGGTCAATCACTAATAATTATAGTTGTTAAATAAACTCTTCGGGATAACCTAAAGAATACATGGATATATTCTTTAAATTTAGTACATGTATTCATGGTACTAGCAGCGCTAAACACCAAAAGAATGAATGAAAACATTCTAAGCAAGGTTGTCGTGAATACTTATATCAGTTTTGCAAATTGTGACATATTTTCCTGTGACACATCACACATATAGGGATAGGTTTGTTTTATCAAGCGGTCAGTAAGATATTAATCCCCAAATCTATATTATATCCTCTTTATAATTCCTTTATTGTTTTCTGATTTCTCGAATTCCATTATCCTTCCCTTTATTGATCCCGAGACGAACACAAAAGTATAAATATCCCTGTATCAGTGATTAGTCTTATGCATATATTATATGGTTCCTATATATATTGCTGTCATCCCTCAAGTGTAGATTTATAATGAGATTTTGTCCCTGCTTGAGCTCGTACTGGGCGGCGGTATATCCCCTATTTAATCCTATATATGGTTCAAAAGATGAACAAAGCTACTATCTAATGTGTGTGAGATGTATCGTCTATATCACTTTGTCTTGATATGAATCATTGTTTCAATCTTTACAAAGGATCCAATTAAATTGGTTTACATCAGTATGATCCCTAAACTAACGACCATATACCAAACAACGATCTCTACCCAATGCTGACGATTATATTGTTACCTAGCAACCACATGAGATCAATCTGTATATAAACTACATATGGAATAGAATGAGGAAGGCACCCACACATTGGACAAATAAAGACACAAAGGGAAAAAAACTTATTTATTTCGCCTATAGACATTGCTTTATCGTATAGATCTCTCTAGTGACAGTACATTTCCTTTGAGTAATACTGCACCCATAAGTGCCTATACTGCATAGTTATATCTATACAGAAATCGATCATTACTAGATCCCATTACGAAATGGTACCAGCATTTCCGGAAATGTGGATCACCATACTATAAGCTCTGCCCTGGAGAACTGCTCCAGCTTATAGATGTTTCCATGTCCTGTGTCCATTATGAGAAACTGGAAAGGCGTTTCGTCTTGGAGGAAGTATTATTTTACTTGACATAAATCACAGTAGGTGTGAGCCTTCGGGTGGCAAGTGCAATGTATGGGCACTGCCATAAGAGTCACAAAGTCTATTTATTACTCACCGTCTCACCGTTATGGAGAATCTATGGCCCTTAATCCCTTCCATTACAAAATAAATGCAGCAGCCCCCATAACGCACAGTTCTTTAGCAGTTGGATAAGGAACTATACCTAGCCATACGTGTATACATCTCCCCTAGAAAGGACCTCATTGTCCATATATATATGATATAGAACAGTATGATAATGAGCCTCTTATATCTTGATTTTCATTTACCTACTGCTGCCTTCTGAAGAGATGGATAAAAGCATACTGTAATCTATGTTTCTACCGCTTCTTGTCGTGACTATACTTCTCATTTCCGCTCTTTCCGGACACCTAGATTTAAAAATAAAATATAAATAAAAGATTTCTCCGTGAGCTTGGATGAGGCGAGGGTCATTATACATTATCCAAGATGCCAGTTGCTTAAGGAACATTGCTGCTGTCAGTTGCTCGCCACCATAATAAAAACGTGAAGAGAAATATCCCTTTCAAGTCAGCCTTCTTACGGTCTTACTGATTAAATTCGACACTGGGTTTTCTTTCCTTCAAAAACGAACTCCTTGACATCTTTTAATGAAAGTAGAAGGAAAGGACAAAGAGGACATCTCCTCTACATCCTCTGCTATCATGCTGAAGGTTATGGTATTCAATAGACCTTTATGTGTTTTTATTGTTCCACTGAGCAGGACCTTTTTCCTTTCGAAAAGGCACATAGATCTGCTTTGTATGCGCTATTAGCAGATTTCTTATATACAGGAAGGAGAGAAATAGTTTATGTATTTCTTCCTAGGTCTATATGTAATCTAGACTAATAAACAGTATGCATATAATTAATCAGCAGTCAACTAGACTTGTTGCCCTGCTGCTGTGTATACCATTCTGTATACATACATGTAATGCATTCATATCAAATCAATAATAAGTTAATTAGCAATTGTGACACACAACATTTCCCTCTGCCTATCACTAACATGTCATCGTATGCTCTTATCATATGCCAAAATACCAAAAATAACGCACGGTTTTTATATTTTGTATATTGCGGTACCACGATTAGGATTATTGATATTGAATATATAAGTGCTCTCCTTATTTTGTATTATCTTAGGAAATTCCCTTGTACTTTTTAGTATGAATGTCTATAATTATGAATAAGCTGATAATATCGACAATGTACGAGAGCTTATCAATAAATAAACAAACAAACACAGTTTTTCTTAGATATCACTATTATGTTCAATGAATGACCTCACACAACTTGTATGATTATGAGGATTAACATTTCCGAAAGATTCATAATCATAGATTTCCATATTTATAAAGTGCCTACTTATTGTCATAAATAAGAGGGCCTGGTGGAGGGGGGGGGGCACACTAAAAACTGATTGTAAACCCTTGTTGGTTGATTGTTGAGTTCCCGTGAAGAAGACATGTCGGAGTTTTCTTCATTTCTTCAGGGGTTTCTGACTTCAGGGGTTTCTGATTAATAATTAATAACAAATAATCAATCGGTGTCTTGTTTCATTTCAGATCCTCGACGACGGAGGTGACGCCACCCATCTTATGTTGAGGAAGTACCCTGCCATGTTCAACCTTGTGAAGGGCATCGTGGAGGAGAGTGTGACGGGCGTACACCGCCTCTACCAACTGTCCAAATCTGGCAAACTTACCGTGCCCGCAATGAACGTCAATGACTCTGTCACCAAGGTGAGACAGTACAAGTGTTATATTACCGCCTCATTAAACATGTATGTTTAGCAGGTACGCAGTGTTTAGTAGTGCGGATAGTGTCTATCGTGTCTCACACAATTGAGAAGTCTGTGGGTGAGGTCGCCAGAAAATGTACCATTTGGTTTCACCAATCCTCTCAAATAACCCAAATTTAAAACAAAAATAGTTTCAAGATACTTCTTTTTTAAAAACGAACACAGTACTTTGAATCAAGGCAATACCAGGTATACTCATATATATACCAAGTATTTAATAGTCATTTTTAATCTAATTTATCAGAATTTCCAATTGCACATTTTCTGGTGATTTCACCCATATACAATTTCATATTGATAATGGACGTCCCTTGACTTCTCTGAACCAGTCCCCGTGGGATTTAAAAGTGTATTCCTGGCTTTATTAAGTTGATTAGTATTTAATCTCACGCTTTTCCCATGGGTTAAAGATGCTGGTACTTTATTTCATATCTATCAATTACACACGAATATGTGGATTTTTTTCAATGCCTTGAGACTAATAAACATAGCATCCACATCATAATAGCGCTCACCATAATATATCTTTACGTTGCCTCAGCCATGATGAAATGTGCCATGGATGCTAATGGCCATTTTATTTCTTATTTCCAGACTAAGTTCGATAACTTATATAGCTGTCGAGAATCCATTCTGGACGCGTAAGTACATTTTTAATTAATTACATTTAATCACCATAAATAGTTTAGGCGCCGTATGAACGCCCAATGTGAGGAAAGAAATATACCTCCACTATAGTAGAGAGATCTATTTGTGTCACTGTACCTCTCTGTCTTTAGGATATTATGTTAAGGTCATACTGTTATCTACAGCAGTTTCTTTACATGCACATCCACTTTGTAACTAAAAGATGCAAAGTGAACTCAGACTTTGTAGGATGGATCGAAAGTTAGCCTTGTTCTCTGGCTCTCTTAATCCATGTGTGTGTAAGTTAAAAGGGACGGGCGCTTTGTCTTAATCATTGTGACTAAGAGGGGCAGAGGAAAGTGAATCAGTTCTTTGTTTATGTGGCAGTGACTGAGTATGATTCCCATTTAAAGCAGAAAGTGAAGTGTAAAGCACTGGTGATAACTCAGAATAACATGGTGCCTTGCCACACCATGCTGTCATGTCTATCCAAATAGAAAATCTATCACATTTATAATAAATGTTTTCCTTAATATCTGTTTTCTCGGTAGGCGTACTTAAAGAATGGCGTGAATCTAACATGCCTAGTCTCTTCTGCAAAAGTATTGAGCAAAATTGGCTCTGGATTCCCTAATTGATCTGGGGGTCGTAATAATCGATGTAAAACACTTATCTAGCTTTATTTATTACCCCTGGAGTAACGCTGCCATTTTTACAAATCCTTTGACCAGTTGGAGCTATTTGGCTTCGAGGGAAGTGGGTCTTAAGTTTTTTCTACTAACAGGAATAGGGGACTTAAAGTTAATCTGCGTCCCCGCAAAGTAGTTTGTTTTTTGCAATCGTGTTTGCTAAAGTCTCTATTGGAATTCCTTAGGGAATCTTTAAGACATTGTTTTTGATCGAAAACAGAATTGATCGAAAACAGAAACTTATTTAAAATGTGTTTCTTATCTTACAGGTTGAAGCGAACCACAGATGTCATGTTTGGTGGGAAACAAATTGTTGTTTGTGGCTACGGTGAGGTGAGTGCTACTTGGTTATTTTTGTCATTTCCCTTCCTGTGCACATTATCTTGCCAATTAGCATGATCAGGGCCTCTGATTGGCAACAGGTTCCAGTCAAGAAAGAGCCACAGGTGGAGATTGAGAAGTTATATTGGCTATAGATGCGGACAGCTGAAATGCCATGCTCGTAATGTCTGCAAGGGAATTCAAGTGCAATTTTGGGCGCCCTAGGCTAGTGTTAATTGGATATTTTCAGACAATCATCTTGAACAGGGTTGTTTTACTGCTGGATCTGAAGTCTGTTTGTCTGTCTTGCTGTCTATTCTACAATGGAAACTTGGAAATATTGCTCGGATATAAAAGCTTCATCAATTTCTATTCCTGGCGTGCTTATTCTAGATTCTGTTACATTATCCCCAAGACAGAATGGTTTCCCTTACATAAGCACCGTCCACTCCTATTGGTAATGATATCTAGAGACTTAAACCAACCAAACTCATTAAAGTAGTTTTATCCAGAGAAAACTGTCTATAATAAATACTCTGAACCCCCAACTTGCATTCTCATTCCTACTCCCTACCCTCCCTTACCAGCCTGCTTTCCTCGTTTAAGGTGACTCAGTACTGATTTTCAAAACTGATGGATTTCTTTAAAATTCTAACCAATGAAACTTGACATGAAATAATGATTATTGAGTGAAAAAGAAATATAGATCAACAGGCTATTTTTCATGCTATGGTGGTATGGACATAGAAATAATCAATCAGATTTGAGTAATTTTACTGCATTTGAGTAACATTTTTTATTAACATAATTCTTTTAAAAGTGTTATGACATGAATTCAGACGTCAAATTTCACTCAGACATTAACTTATTTGCCCACATCCTGAGTTAGCCCCTTCGAAGCCCCCTAGTGGCAGTAAGGGGAACTAGAAAGAAATGACTTTAGCTGATGGCAAATAACGTTTATGAAAAAACGCCTTGATGAATCTTGATGAAATTTAATATGAATGTAGATACAGTACTTACTAACACATACACAAAAAATCGGGATGTATTTTCAGGCAAAACTATTCTATGGTTTCAAGCATCAGTACTGAGTCACCTTAAATAACTTGGGAGGCTTTGATGTGTTATTGTTAAAGTAAGCAATGCAGTGTCTTCAGTCTACTCCCAAGAGCAGTTATTTGCTCTTCTTTCAGAGGTTTGTTTGAGAGAAGACGGAATCAATGTCTTTTGTATCAGCGCCTGCTAGGTTTTGTACACTGCGTTCTGAGACCAGACGCGCCTCAGAAAATCAACGCCTACACATCTGCGCCTTAGAATATGAACATAAAACTGTAAATTGGGACATGTGGTTCTAATATTCATTGACATATTAGACTCATATGTAAAAAAGTATCTTCTGACGTACCTATGTCTTAATTGTCCTTCTGAGAAGTCCGGTACTAGAGCGTGCCTTATCTATACTCATTAAATATTCTATACTTGTTCAACAGTTCTTTTTGTGTCTAAAAGTTATCAAGTTGAACCAAAGAACTTCTATTCTAAACAATACAGAATGTATAAAGGAATTCTGCAACTGTTATTGACAACTGAACTAAGAAGACGAGCTCCCATATCTAAAATTCTGGTAGCGTTTTGAGGTACACAGCTGTGGACATGGTATTTTCTCCAATAATTCATCCGAGCGGAGCTAGGGGAACCAAAAACACACCCCGAATCTTAACTCGACCTAACTCTGTACTTGTGAAGAATAAAAGAGTAATTGTGAAGCATCCTCAACAAGCAGGTCGCCTGAGGGATGGTGCAGAAACATTAGAAGGTGTGCGATCTGTTTTGAATCTGTAGTTTTTACTTTGTCGTAATCTCAAGACGTCCACATCAGCCCGGCTGATTTGAAAGGAGAATAATCCATCAGGCTGCCATATTTTTTCCATTCTTCTCACTGTATTTTTTGTTCCCGATCTGCTGAGGGTTTCTCATACAGACGAGTCTCTCATTGTGGTGTGTCGAACCCAGTATTTCTTCGAGAAAGTGGGTATCCTAATTTTCTGAAGGTCCATTTGGAATATTTGTGAATAAAATATAATTTGCCTGGTATGATATGTTATGCGTACATGTTGCATATATTATTGTCTTTTGGGATTTGGAGGGTTTTATTTTTCGTTTCAATATTTCGCCCGTCAGGGTGTGTGTATAAAGATAGAATAATTTCATATCGGAATATTATTTGCTTCTAAAATAGAATATTAGAGATATTGGTAATGGAGTTCATTCACCCAACCACAATTTCCCCCTATAGATCCTCCTCTTTTTTAAACTCAGCACTCCAATTGATGACATGGGTGGGGTTACTTCTTGCACCGAGTCCTTACTTAGAGGATTGCTCCGTCATCCTCTCCAATCTTACTAGGAATGACTTTGCCAAGTTAAACTTACAGGTGGCGTGACTCTGGGTCGTTTGTTGGAAAGCATGCAGAAATTTGATTATTACGAAACCGTTCCTTGGAGTCACTGAAAAGAAGCTTCTCCATTTCTCCCCGGGAGTAATGGGAGGCATTTCCCCGGGAGAGGACAATGGCCGGCTTATAGAGGTGGGCAGGTATTGATGGAATGGCCTCATGCACTAGGCTGACGATTGATAGGCTTAAGTGCCTCCTCCTGCAGCATTCACTCAATGATCGAATAATTCTCATTCCATCCCCACTCCATACCCACTTTCTCTCTCTCCTGTTCCTTCTTTCTTTCCTTCATTCCTTTCTCCTTTCCCTTATCCCATATAGTTCTTCCCGTTTTTTTCTTCTTTTTTCATTATTCCTCTTCCCTTTTCTCACCCTCCCTGCCGCTTCTTTAAACGATCAGCCTCTCCTCAGCAGAGTTATAATTTACAACATTCTTATTATTTATACATGAGGGTGTGTGTGGGAGAAAGGTTATGGATATATTACTTAACAAAGATCTGTTGATTTCAAGTATTTTTACAATGGCACTTCTTATATGTTCGTTCAAAGATATGTGGTCCCGTTTTAGTATTGAAATATTGGCTCTATCGACGAGAGCTCAATGTATCCATGCTTTACCATCGTCCAACATGGATGGTTTAGGTACCTGCTGATTTCTGTTGAGCCCTAAATGTACCCATCAGGCTCAGATGTAATGCTATAAGACGTGATGTATGAATTGCGTGTATGGCAACCTCAGATTTTCTTTTTGAAAGGGCTAATCTGTTCCCGGTACTAAAGGAACCAAGCCTTGGTTTCTTTACCAGAAGCACAGGGCCTAGCTTATTATAACAAAGTACTTAATGGAACCGTCGGCCTCCTACCACAGGAGACTAGGGTGGGGGGCTCAGTCGTTTTTAGGGATATACTAAACTAACAAGGGAAAGTTGTATATTTAGTCTAGGCTCATAGTTGAGAGAGCCCCTCCAAACTGAGGGAAAGCCTCTCGCCCCAAACCCCAAAATCCCGTTAGAATCTAATTAAGACTCCTTCTCCAGGGCCAGTAAAGTCATTGACGCAGTAGGTGTCCAATTCCATTCTTATCTGATCTGAGAGGCCCTGAGCCTAGACTGTATTGCTTTTAAATGTGTGGTATTCCTATATTGAATGGGATTAGTCCTACACATATAAAATCCATATTATATACCAATACAAAAAAGTGTGTGATTATCAGAACCACCACAGTACGATGTCTTGAGCAATATAGATTTATGAGCAAATAGATGAAGGTGTGCTTGTTAGATGATACATCTCTATGAAACATCCCACTACCTCCCCTTCACATTGCCTCTGATCTGCTCAAGCAAGGTCAAGCTATTGAGCAGGAGCGAGTATGTTAAAAGCAATGTGTTGAACAATGGGCTTATTCAACCAAACATGTCGCCCTTTTTTCATCGAGGTAATTTTACTCTTGATATGAAGATCTTTCGCGTACGCTTCACAAAATGCATTTGTAATTTACCCTTTCGTTTTGGTATTCATAATATCATGTCACCTTCTTCCTTCTCTTCGCCAGTTCCTAGAATAATCAATATCGCTGAATATGGGTTATTAATGTAACAAGATATATGGGTACATTGCCCTCTACGACGGTCTTAGAGGGGGTCGTATATGTTATCCGGATCGATATTAATTCATGTCAATGGATACCTCGAAGCTGAGCAACATCTGAACAATATATATAACCCTCTTGGCAAACCTATATGGTTTGGTAAACAATTTTTTATTTGTATGATCGGGTACATCTCTTCTACTTCAACACGCATGTTTTCGTTCTTAGCCCAGCTGCTGCATTACTGTCACTCTTGTTTGAACATACATATTTATTTTTAAAAAAATAGAAAAATATTGCATGATTTTCTTATATCATATCACAATGATGGTATTATTGCAGAGTATTAAAACGTGGAATTATTGGGGCGGACCACGCTTTTCATCCAAGAGGCATTTGTGTGCGCTGTGCACTAAACTTTAATATCGAATGTCCATGCAATGTAGCCAGGTACAAATTTAGCCCTGGGAGTTTATTCTGCACTTGGTTATACCTTTGGTTGGCGTAGTGCGCTGTAATGTAATGAATTCGCACGTGTACATCATATCAATCAGTTTAAGCCTACCCTCAACCCACCCCACCCTCGACCCCGCTCCTCAATCTCCACCCCCTGCCCAAATCACGCAATTCTTCTCCTGCCAGTGTCCCAACATTTAAAACCTTAGACTTCAAGCCATTGATCTAGAATCGTTCAATGAAATTTCTTGTATTTATTGAGGATAGAATTTCTCTTAAATAAGTACTGGCTACCATTGCTGATGGGATTTCTATGCGTGTAGGTGTGCAATTATTTTGATGAAAAATTCCAATATGTATTCCAAGAAAGGCATTTGCACCCTATTTGTCCTTTTGTCAGAAGCTCCTTCAATGTAATATTTACTGATGGGCGATTATCTATCATTGGCATCCTCCGCAAACCATTCCTCTCTGTATGTTTTGCTGGTAAATGGAGGAGTGTGTATTTGGGTATTTTACTCAAGTGCTTCAAATCCAGGCCCGCCACAACCAATAAACCAATGTCGGCCATATTGATTTGCTTTTGCCATGCACGCTCACAGCCCGATGGCCTGCCTTTCCAATGAACCCCATCAATAGGGAACGACATAGTACAGAGTGGTTCTAGAATTTAAAAATGGCGACGACGTGGTAGAAGGCGAACCTTATTTCACCCTTCCCCGAGCACAGGCCATATAAAATTATAAACTTCGTACATAAATTTGTAAAAATCTATTTGTATTATCATATCATTGTAATCATTACAATTATATTCATGCTCAATTTGTTGCAACTAATGAAGTGTGTATTTTATATTTTTGGGAGACAGCATATTTCATTATCCCAATGGGTTATTGAGTACGCACTATGAGTCTCTGAATGAATCTTCTGAATCTTAGTTTTTACCAAGATGAATTGTCCTAGACATACCAAGAAGCAAGACCAAATGATCTATTGTGTAACTTTTAATGAGGCTAGAATGCCATTGGCATTATCAATTTTGATCTACTATGGGAAACCTTGCGAATTCAACGATTCAATAAGGCTAGAACGCCATTGACCTTATCAATTTTCATGTACTATGGAAAACTTCTTGAATTCAACGAATTTATATTGATGGAATATCCTTGTATTAGATCAACGGGTATCATATTTACTCTCGCTGATGAGATTATGCTTCAATTCTGAGTAATCTAACCTATTTATGTGGTTTCATTTCAAATCTAGTTGACCTTCTATAATTGCATTCTGTAATTATCGAAATTAAAAATCTCATTTAGATTGGGGTATCTTACCCGAAAGGCCACATCGGCCATGTTTTAAATATTCCACCATCGTTTAAATTGATGAGTGAAAAAGCGCCAGTATTGATAACTGAATCGAGCGGCCTACTTCGAAATGTGTACTGATTAGAAATGGACTTATTTGACTAATGGCACATTTGGAAGAATCAAATTGCCATGCGCTGGCATTTAAATATAGTAAAGCTCCTAGCTCGGTATATTTTCGGTTCATACATTGAGGAAAACATTTTAATTGTGTACATTGATAAGTATAATATAATGCTTTACCTGGAGATGTTTTGAACACTGTAAATGTCTTGATATGCAATGTATTAGCTAGACCTTATGATATGTTAGTTAGTCGAGAAACTTAATGTTTATTTATGATAAATAATTTCTCTTATATAATCCAACCACGAAATACTAGGCATTTAGAACTAACTGCAGTAGACTCCAAAATCCTTCTGACCTAAGTATTATAATTAAAATTAAAAAGAATTTTCTTTTTCCTGGAACATACTGGAAGACCAGAAAAGTCTTTTTCTGAAGTATGGCTCCTAGGTGTACGTCACCCTTAGGTATGAATAAATAATATTTTGAATTGAATTGAATTGAGGGCTCTTAGTGTATCGACTGGCTGGTATCCGGTTGGTTGAAAGCAGTTGTATTCCCAGTTATCCCTGGTTCCACGTTCTAGAGATATTCCCTTTCACTAGCACTGTACAGACCAAAACAATATAATCATCCAAATTTACGTTAAACCTGCCTCAACAATGCCAAGCTGTGACGCATATGGTTGCACAACAGTAATCAGTGGCAATTCAAATTTAATTATATTCTTATTTAGATTCATGTGGCACTGTGCGTCTGCGATGCACTGACTAATATAACGTCATCAAGCCAGCAGTATGGCAAAACCTACGTGGAAGAGTCAATCCAATTATTCCATGGGTTCTGTTAGTGGCATTACAGAGAGGGCTATTAATCATAATGTCAATTCATTATGTTTAACCGAATCTGTGTCTTATAATTGACTCAGTGGGAGTTACTTTAATCTTTGATATAGGTTTGTTAGATCAAATATTAGTTATGGGGCAGTAACCTGGAAAACCAAAGGTAACAGATGACCAATGATAGCTGGAATATTGTTCTAGTTTGATTCTATATAATTATTTTAACATGTATGCCCACATAACTTAGTATGACAATCTGGCTGGATAGTCAGACCTTAGCTAATATTCTCATATTTACCTTCCACCCACAGAGACTAGTGTATTATTTTTAAAATGGGGTGAATTCTTATCAATATTTCAATCAATGGTCAACTGCTTTAGTTTATTTTCGATGTGAACTAGCTAGCTAGGCCTCGTTCTGATAGAGCACTAATCCTAAATGTCGTCTGCTCTGGCTGTCTTGTGGGAGGGCCTCACTTTGTCACCAGATGTTTATGAAGTTAGAGCAGAGATTTAGGTGTATTGGAGACTCGAGTTTCTCTTTAAGACTTTAATGGAAGGCCCCTCTTTGTACGAGACTATTTCTGGTAGGCCCTGTACTATGTATGGGTTAAACTGCCTATGGATGAATCACATAAAGTGTGGGTAGAAATATTAAAACGTGTGTAGAATGGTTATGAAATTCTTTCAATTTTCGCTTCATCTCATGTTTATCAGAACGTTGCAGAAAGGCTGTTTTCCCAACCATGTAAACATCGCTCTTGTGGTTTGTATATTGCATCAGTAAATCGAATCATTTTCGTTCATCGAATAACTACAACTGGGGGCCTGGTTTGATATGAGAGATCTATGATGTGATGTATTTCCATTCGCCTGTTTGATCCTCCGCCCACATCTCTCTCACTCTCTTATCGATCAGTTTCCACTGCTCAAAGAAGCTGTCATGATTCGCGGTTGATGAGGTGAATATAAAACCTACCCTAGCTTCGGGTCTGCTATATATATAAAAACGATTTTAAAATTGTATATTTTGGTCTGTCCCCGCTTTCATTTGTCAAATCGGAAATGTATGTTTTAAAATTAAGTTTTTGGAGGAATCTGTCATTGTCAACATCGAGTATCACTTCAAAGCTGGTTTCAAAGTCGGTGGTTCTCGTGCTTCCGTTGATGTAAACAACTATCATCTTGTTTTTGGAATAGGTAACTGAGTTCTTAGGGTGCACTGGGGACAGAGAGAGAGAGCATGTCAGTCGGGTTAGAGGCTGTATGAATCACGCTACTACCATGAATTTTGTAATACCTATATAACATCCTCAGGTTGACATTCGTTGTGCCAAAATGCAACACTTGCCAACGGCCCTGACTGATTTATTGCTTCTGCATTATACAAAGGTGTTTCTAGTCTCTCCATTTGTCATTTCTACATTTCTGAGTTCAAGTAGCGAAGGTCTACTGTTGTATTTTAATCATTCTTTCTCTGTAAATTTAAATCCAGTTTGTATACTGTATACGTTGTTTATATTTTTCTCTTGAACTCTGTAATAAAATCATAACAGGAAAATAGTTCAAAATTCTTCATGAACTGGCTAAGTACCTTGGCTGATCTTAATTGTTTCTTTCGGTTATTGAGTGAGGTTTCTGTGTTTTTTTATTTACAGGTCGGAAAGGGATGTTGTGAAGCTTTGAAGGGCATGGGAAGCGTGGTGATGGTCACTGAGATTGATCCCATTTGTGCTCTACAAGCGTGGTATGTACTCAATCTCCAAACCCACATGATGCCTATATTATCATGTTACATTAGGGCGAAATTCATTCTTGTTTGAAAATATTATAGCCTTATTAGAACAACGCCATCGAATTAGATTATTAGACTAATTAGTGTAATTAAAATGAATCGTTAAGACATCAGTGGAGTCCTCACTACTTGCATTCATAGAAATTGAGCACTATATTATTTATAACTAGCTGTAATTATATACCACGCGGTGCCATGAAGTTATATATTTTGCTTATTTTCCAGTATGGATGGATTCAGGGTGGTTAAATTGAACGAAGTCATTCGGCAGGTGGATATCGTTATCACATGTACTGGTAAGTTTTAAAATGATAATTGTATTTGGTAAGTTCTAAAAGAAAAATAAACCTAAGATGTAAATTATTAATTACATGTTTGTGTGGCGTTTCCCATGAAGCGGAAGATTCCATGTTTGAAACTGTAAAAAAAAAGCTTTTCATCAATTTCATGCAAGGAACCTTGCGGATGATATTCCCGTTTTCTATCAAATGGCAGACTCCAATTACGGATCGCATGATGTCATATATAATCAATGTATTCATGCTCGTGTTCTTTTGTGAATAGAAATCCCTTGTGTTACTGATCACTCATTATCCACGCTACAATAGCCGATATCCATATTCACCCATTCCAGGTAACAAGAATGTTGTCAATAGGGAACATATGGACAAGATGAAGAACGGTTGTATTGTGTGCAACATGGGACACTCAAATACAGAAATTGATGTAGTAAGTGCCCCAGTCCTTCACTACATGTATATCATTCTACAACATCGAAATATGCGAAGATCATTAGTTTGACCTTTTAATCTTGATTTTTATCAGGGCTGGGACAGGAGATCTAATTAATTGGGAATTTAACAACTCACTTTATTTTTTTTAAAAAGACAACTCACTTTGCATTCCCATTAAGTTGTATCAAGTCAATGTTTATGTTGGGGTTATATGGTATCAACCAGACCTGACGTGTAGTGTTCACCATTTCGATTTAAAGATTTGAGTTAATTTCTTGACAATCCTAGAGTACATTTTTTCTCGCATGTTTAGAATTCTATGTGTATATATAAATTTCTACAAAAAAAAATTCGAATAAGCACTGAAAGGGGAGTAACTGTTAAACACTAAGTACTATGTATGCAGAACTTACCCTGTCAATGTTTGCGGCTTACAGAGTAGTCTGAGGACAAAAGACCTTACATGGGAAAGAGTGAGGTCCCAGGTGGACCACATCATCTGGCCTGATGGCAAGAGGATCATCCTCCTTGCTGAGGTGAGTATTAAATATATTCTAATCAACCTTTATAGATCGCGCACATAAAACTGTTTCAAAAACTGTTAAACTATCTGAAGCCAATAAAAATATTTATTTTCTAAATAAACCCCACCTCCATTAAAATCGCAAAAAAATTCATATCCAATTCATAAAAACAGGGATCTGTGATAGATGTTGAATGATAAGCTATTGTTATTTCATTTTGCACTTAGATTTATATTCTCTGATCTGATCCAAATGGGAACAAAAACCACACTTATTAATGGAAGTATTCAAAAGTGTCAGGGCAATCATATGGAATCCATTTGTTTCAAAATGCTCTAGTTCTTGGCAGAGGTGGAGTAATTATTGCATGCATGAAGCCTTTACTTGAAACTGAAATTAATCATTTGTTTTGTGTTGCAGGGAAGGCTGGTGAATCTGAGTTGTTCGAGTATTCCATCATTTGTGGTATCCATTACAGCCTCCACACAGGTAGGTTTGCTTCAGCAAATGGAAACATGTCGTGTTGGTGTCATGTTCTCTTATTTTTCCGGGACCGTGTGGGGAAAAAGTCTCATGGCTTTGGGAGAACTCGTTATGGTTTGGATGACCTTTAAGAAATAAGTTTGCGGACCTTATAAACACACATCTTAATCTCATACTCTAAAAATAAAAGGTGCTGATATACGTTATTATATCAAGTAATAAGCGGCGCACAAACCTTGTCTAGTCATATTTGATTCATTTCTTGGTTCTAAAATATTTGGAATTTAGTAAAATATTTATGAATGGCTGAATTGTACCGTTCACATTTTAATAACCAATTGCCTTGAACCAGTGGAAGATTAATTATTAAAGATAGAAGTCTGTCTCCTTCAACTATTAACACATAACTATATGATTGACCTTTCACATTTTTCTGTTAAAAATACAATTTGACTAAATGTCTATTTACTGTAAAAGGTTATTTTATATGTCAGGAATGTAATGTTGCAGTTTGAGGAAGGAGGAGATGTTTCATCGGAATAATATATCATGTAATAAACTTTGAAGATCAGTAATTTATTGTTACCCTCGCTGTTGTAGGCACTGGCCTTGATAGAGCTCTATAATGCACCACAAGGCCGATACAAACATGATGTCTACCTCCTGCCGAAGAAGATGGGTGAGTGTATACTCTAGATTTAGTTTGCTCTCTATTGAATAATGACGTATACTCAAACACTCTTCTCTGAGTAAAGTTATTTGTAATCAGGTTAGTGCTCAAGCTTCACACCGCTATATATAAGGAATCGCAATTATTTTGTGTACTGTTGGTTGGGAGATTTCATTACATTAAAAAGCAGAATTTATGTGGTGAAGGTTGCAATGTAAAGGTTCGTGTAGGGAGGATATTTTTACATTTTTTTGAACAAATTTATTTATTCAGGAAATTTGTAACAGAATGTACAGCACGCTCATCTGTAGATGTTTTTCGTTGTGCCCTAAGATAATACAAGAAATTATTCACTTATTTTGTACTTGCCAACACTATTGAATATATTAAATGTCTGTACTGTTCTTTAATTCTGCATTTCGGGGTTAGTTATTCAGAATGTATTGCACAATTAAGTTCTTATGAGAAGCCTATGAGTCCATAACACTAGTCCCTTTGTTTAAATTAGCACATATATAACAATTAGCACATGTTTCAATGTTTTCTCACTACAGATGAATATGTAGCCAGTCTCCATCTGCCTAGCTTTGATGCACATCTTACTGAGTTGAATGATGAGCAGGCCAAATACTTAGGCCTTAATAAGGCTGGTCCTTTCAAGCCAAACTATTACAGGTATGTTTCCTCCTTTATCTTGTTATAAAGGTCATCTACGTGATATATCTATATCTCTATTCTTTGATCATGGTTATCCGAAGTCATGCTGTATTTCATTTTTCTTTAAGGTGTTAGTAACTTGAAAGTGTTAAAATAATGTTGTCATCCTCTTCTATCACATCACAGTGGATGTTAAAATTAAACATAATCCCTATGCCTACATGTATATTTCATTTCGTACATGTGTGTCCATTTTCTACATTTCTGTGTCATGGTTAAGGCTTTGTTATATTATTCAATATTTCTAACTTTTGTATTTTTCAGATATTAAAGTGTTCATTTGGTGGACACAAGCCATAGGCATGTTCCGAGCAGTCTTTTTGAATGACCTCCTCAGAAGCCAGTACTTCAACCATAAGTTCAAACGTGCAGAAAAATCAGGAAATTAATAATCTTTTTAGAAATAATGTAGCTGGTGCCCTCGAAGGTGAGAAGGGTTCCTTCAAGTGAATGACCCTCTATGTAAGAATGTAAAAAAAAAATACAAAAAAAAATACAAAGAAATAAAAAATGTTGATTCATGAATAATGAGTAGAATGTGGAGATATCTGGGCTCGAACGATTTCTTGTTATTTTCTACAAGGTTTATGTTTATTGATTCATAATGATAATGGACAAACTGGTATATTATAGTGTATTTACCACATACTGTTGCATATCACTTTGATTGTTTTTACACAAGAAACAGAGATACTAATGCAGGAATAAAAGAATTGAGTAGTTGAATGCCTTTTAGAAGCTGATGTAAAAAGCAAAACAACAACTACCTAAGTACTTATTTCTAAAAGTGGTGATAAACCTTTGATGTATGTAATCCTTAAATACCGGGCTTATATATATGTATGGGGAAATCTTTGGTGTCGTTTGTGTAGTATCTTTCTACTATTTCTCTTATCTCTCTCTCTGTCTCTCTATTGTAGAACATGAGTCAAACGTTAAAGTTAATTACAAAAAGGGTGCAAATCTTGCCACTGATAAGCCATGTATACATCTGGAAACACTGGAGATGTAGAATCTGACTCTTCTAGATGACTTCATCTTAGATTATGTAGAACTTACACTAGGTGATTTTGAATGTATTCTTCATTACAACTCTGTAACATAACAAATGCAGTATCCATTATACCCTCCTTACTCCCTCTCCCACCCGCCCACCAACCTCTTACTTATTAAGTAGATAGTACAACCTAGGATGTATACTTCTTTTGATGGACATCATCTTGTAAAAAATTCTTTCTGCTATGTAAAAGCCCATTGGCAAAGGACATGATTACCCCTGTCAGATGGCCTGTAAAGACACACAGGCATACACGCTGAATACATTGTGGCCATTGTTTCTCCGTGTACTGATGACTGAAAATTGTGATTATTTCTACTGGGATGGCTATAGATGGAAAAGGATTTTATGTCAATACGATCCATCTTACCTGTTAACCTGATCTTTCAATCATTTAATCTGGTTCTTAGTTAATGATAACACTTGAGTCCCCTTGGTAAGGATACTACCGACTTAAAGTGTGACACTAGGACAGATTATTGCTGTATAATACAACCCATTGCTAAAATGTATAATTAAAATACATAATTGTTATCTAATGTAAATTTTAATTCATCATGCATAAGAGCATACTTTGAAGAAAAATCATAGAGGCGGCTTGTTTTAGGCTTGCTAGACAAAAAGGGCAATTTGAAAGCTTTGATTGTTATGGGTTTAGATTGTAGCGAACAAAGGAGAAACAGTTGATCACAAGAAACTTTTCTGAAAAAGTTCAGGGACTTACTTGGACGTTGTATAAATAAAATATCTTAGCTAAATTGAAGGTTGTAAAATGGAATATATTGACTAAGGCGATGATAAAAAGTGAGTATGCCTGTGCTATTTATCTAATCAAGTCTGTATGGTTACTTCTTTATTCTAAAAGCAATGACATAAATCCATATCACCCTAGACCAGTTATTTTTCACAGGAGTTCTAACTTTTGTTTGTCACTAAGTATAACGAGCCTATAGTTTAAACTATATCTATATGTATAAGAAGAAGATGAAGAAGAAATGGATTGTCAAGTAAATAAACAATCGTCTTGATCAATCACCTATAACGTAAAACTGTCCATATTTTTATCCGAACATTCAGGTATGATTGAAGGTATTATGCATAAGAGCAATAAAAGTGTCTTTCAGTATGTGTACAGATTGGCTCTTTTACTAAATAAATAGGTGATTGTGAATATTTTGTAAAGAGAAATATTGACTGCTGGCCATCTGTATGAGAATATATATTTTCCTTGGGCGATATAAACCCTGGGTCTGCACTTATGATGTACGTACAACTAAGCATTTAATTCGTTCGTGGTGCCCCGAGTGTACTAAACGACTTTGTGGTGATCACACGGTCCGAGATAACACCTACCATGTACTAGAAAAAGGTCATAAGTCCAATGGCTTAGTTTGGTCTCCACAGAGTCCTTTCTAAATTGTTACCAATTATCCTTGTGGTTTGTTATAAGGAAACTAATATTTACAGAACGTTTGTTATGTGCAGTACTTACCATCGATTGTGATTGATTTTCCCCAATTATATTTGAATTATTGATATTGAAATTGTGTGATATTCAAAAACGAATTTTGATGAACATTTGAATTTATGTTGGACCAGTTTGATCTTTTGGTGTAAAAAGTGTGCATGAAAAAACTCTAATTAATCATTGGCACCATGAATGAACTCTTAATATCCATGAGGTTACATAGGCATGAATATTCAAACCCCATCAAAGACCGGGTTGTTGATTGAACGTCTGTTCTTCTATTCTTTATTATTTGATTTAATGAAGCAAAGCTGTCTAGCTTCCCATGCTGCAAGCGTATTAATTAAATAATCCCTTGTGCTTGCAAAGGAGATCTGAATTTGTATTATTAATAAACCACCACCTACACTTACCCCTTGAGATATGAGAAGAATCTTCATATTTGACTCAAAACATCTCCATTGTATCATAATTCTTTTTAAAGAAACCCAATTTTTTGCACCTAGTGTACTTACTTATTGAGAGAAAAATTCAAAAGAATTTGCTTCCTTGTATTTTAGAAACAAGTTTCAATTTTTGTTGAAAAAATAGGTGGTTGATTGTGTTGTCAAATATCAAGTATTTTGTCACGTTTTGAGGGAGAGTTCGCCTATATGTGTAAGCCTGTAAATTGATCGCATGTATAAACAATTTGGCTGCAAAATTCAGGGTTTGTATGGGTTTCCTATCCAAGAGTTGAGAGCGACTAAATCTATCCATTAACTGTCTAATCATAAAATGATGAGTGAGTCGAGAGAAGATGTACTACACATAGTTCTGTGTTCTGTCCTTATGACAGAATTGTATCACAAAGTAGGCGAATGGGTGTTTCCTAAGAATCGCTTCGTTGGACATAAGAAGATACTGATAGATAAAAGATACTGTTAAAGGTTCTGAGTATAAAGTATCCAACATCATCAAATCACATCAGGGACATGAAATGGAGTGGTATTTCAGCTAGGAAACATTCATTATTATAGCTTGACCATTCGTCTATGTTTTGGGTTATTCTTTGTAGAATATCTGAAAGAAAACTTCAGTTGTTGTACATAATGATTCCAGAAGAAAACTAACTTCGGGGTAGGACTAAAACTGCCACGCATAGTAACTTGTAACCTTTAGAAATCACTTAGTAATACTAAAATAAGAGAACCCCTACTTATATGAGACTATTGTAGGATGAAATGGGTAGGATGAGAAAGCTGTGGTTGTGACATAGTTCACTAAAACTGTGTTAAACATGATACAAGTGATAGGAGTTCGGTATGCAAGATGTAGGAGATGTTTACTACAGAAATTCGTTGTCTGCTTTGCGGGACCAAAAACCTATGGGATAATTACAGCATAGTTGCAACAGCTAACCTGCCCTCAAAGTAGACACACAAAACTTTGTGTTTACAATAAAAGTGACTAAACCAACAATTGTTTACGTTTTGTTTTTGCAGCAATATGCTAAGTTACATCAACTTGTACATGTGAGGACTGACCACCAATCCTTGTACTGAGTACAATGCAATTAATCAAACATGTTTACATCATTTTCATTGGACCACTTTTTTAGGCTATTTAAATAAAGCAAAGAAAAGGCAGAGTTTTTCTTTTTCATTCAATGTACTGCTGTAACTAGGGACCCCTAGCATAGGATGAAATAAACAAAATAATGAGGGGTAATCGTTTCTAATTTTTTCTGAAAGTTGCTTGAAAATCTCTTGGCTAGAAATCTTTGACATTTTATGATCGAATGGTGTCGTTCGTCTTTTAAAAAGGCAAGCCGAGTATATCTTCAGGAATGTTCCCCGCCAATTCGCAAGCTAAAATACACCAACATGTCTGTCTGTCATCCTTGCGGCAAATACAGTGCAATAATCAAATAGCAATTCCTTCACTATGACTATGGTCACACTTCTCAGAAAATAGTACCTCCGGATCCGAGAAACGTTTTTATAAGTAATAAGTAACTTAAGCAGCACGATCCAGTCGACAGCCACAACAACAACGATTTGTATAAGTAGTAGTCAGTATGAACCGGTTTTATTTCATGGAAAACAGTATAATGATTTATGTATTGAAATACAGACAAGGAATATTGGTATTTTTTTGAGATTTCTTTTTATAATTTTGTCCCATATTTTCCCTATTACATAGATGCAAGAAAATACGTAGTGAATACTCCATCCATGGGCGTCATGATTTATGTCTAGTCTAGACAGTATTCTTAGATTAAGTAGAATTGTAAATTTATCAATGTTCTTCTAACAGGGCAGTCATGTGGCTTGAGCGTTTTCTTTTTGCTTCAGTTCGTTGAGAGCCCCAGTGAGCAAATCGCAGGCATTTTTGTGTTTCTTCCAATGTGATACTTGACACTCCCTGGAAAAGATTTATTGCCATTAAGTTCAGATTAAAGCTAAAACATCACTGCAGCAAAAAAACAAAGATAATGACATTTGATACTTGGATTGATTGGTGAAAATAATAGATGTAATTTCACAAACTAGAAGAGACAGGTCAAAGTGGGATCTCCCTCCAACTTGTTGATTGACAGATGTAATTACAAGTTTCCCTGCGGTCTATAAGTGGTTGATATATTTAGTTCCTCAGAGTCAGTTCAATACAAATTGAATGTCTGGAATGATTTTAATTAAATCAGGTTTTTCGCAGCTGTTGCGCTACAAATATAAATGATAATATTAATGAAAGGTATCCTTACCTCCTGCAATACCACTCGTTCTGACATCTTGAACAACGCTTACTTGCAAGTTCTCCACACAAGGCACATTTAGGAGGCTCAGTTATCAATGACTCAAGCATGTCAAAGTTGTACATCTCGGAAAACCTAAGTACAAAATAATTTGCTTTAGACTTGGGAGAATTTTTTTTAAAAAAAACAAACAACATTCATTTCTGCCCAGAGACACTTTAAATGTCTTATTTGATAGTCCTACTGGCAGAGACTTTGAATGGGGTGCTCGATGGGGTGTTGATCATAATAAATTTAATTGAATTATAATATATTCAATTAAATTTACATACATACATATATATTATATGGCTAGTGTGTGTGACTGCCAATTCAAGGTGGTAGGTTGAAAGTTGTCTGAAGGAAGGCGCAAACGTTGCTATTGTTCTTTTTACTTTTTTTGTTGACAGAATTTTCAGAGCCTTTTGTCCCTTCTTCGGGGACTGTTGCGCTTCAAGTGTATTATGCGCTAAAAATATGTTCATCCCATGATAACTGGCGCCTTCTAGCGAAAAGTACAGACTATAGTCCCGAGCCTTACCTTTGTGCCTGTGCACGAACGTCTGCCTTGCTGGAGTTGAAGTAGGCTTTATGCTGTTTCTTTGCCACCTTCAACCATTTGCCTTCATACTGCTTGATGATGTGATCCCTGATCTCAGGCAACTGATATAATCAATACAAGAGAATATCTCATATGAGTAATGCGTGGTTCTCTATGATATTGTCCTATCTACTGACTTAGATTTCTTATATATCGATATAAACTATTGCAGCTGCAGGGAGGGAAAGGCAGTTTGGTTGAATTACATGTTTACATAAATACATTTTTTCCTTTCCTATGTTACGTCCTTAATAAATGCCCATTTTTAATTGTCCTAGTGACTCGACAATAGACAATACAAAACAGAAAGCGCAATGCATGGATCTTATATTTAAAATGACAGGGATGCTGAGTAACTGATAGAAAAAGACTTTTTGACACGGTTGCAAATTACATTGGAAAAGCCCATGAAAAGGTTAAAATAAATCCATACATACTTGTTCCAATACAAGAGCTCTGGTAGAGGATGGGGGCTCCATTATAGAGAGTTCATCCAGGTATCGCTGGAGATGTCCCAGTACAGGTAACTGGTCAATGAGTACTTCATTTAGGAACGACCTCAGCTGAATAAAATATAATTGGTTTCGAAAAATAAATTTCCGATTGAACACATTTACAAATATAACTACCATCAGTAATCAGAAAAACTTCGCATGAAATAGGAAGTATTGGCTCTTTCGGCAAGTCAATTCAAGACCCTAGGCTAGTGTAAGTTTTTATGGTTTATGGTCTTTTTAAAGAATTGAAATCTACCATATTATAGTCGTTATTTACCCCAATGGAGGAATTAGCACCAGCCTAATGCTGGGAGAGGCCGGGGGACTTGGTGCTAGTCTAGCAAGGCAATCTAGATTGCTCAAAAGGAATCTATATAGAAAAGGAGAAGTCCATGGATGTAAGTTTTCCTACCCGGAGGATTATGTTCTTTTTGTAGTCGTTGTATTCATATTTATTTTGGCACTCCTCGTCTAGTAGCAGGGTATAAAGAGACAACCAAACCTAGATTAAAAGAAAAATCAAAATTTTACATCTTTTACATCGGACTTGCATATATTATATATATACATATGATTAAGAGGCACTGGAAAGTAGAACCAAAACGATGGCGAAGGTTCCATTAATGAGGGATGATAACTATATATATATATATGATATATTCAAACGTTCGTTTTGATCTCCATATCCGAAATGTTACCTAAGTTTGCTTAAATGCATTTAAAACTTAATATTTGCTGTACTTACCTGTCCTTCAATCTTCGTTAAAGAAAACCTTTCATCATGGGGAATAACTTGCCATTTATTGTTCACATATTTCTTAGTTTGGCCTATTGAAAAGAAAATATTTTAAATTCAAATATTAATTCTCTGGAATTGAACAACAAATCTTATGAGTCCGAGTGAGTTTAAAATTCCTGTAAGAATCAATACTTCATTAATTGCAAACAATGCAGATATCACACATTGATCATTTCACATTTGTTCATCACATTACGTCTTACCATTTTCTTCCTTTGTCCAAGGAGGATTTTCCAATAATGCTACCATCAGCTGAGGAATATCGTGTGTATTTAGCAGTCTATTAAGTGCACTTAGGGGTAAACTGCAAAAAGAAAGAAAAAAACGGTTGATAGCTCTGGAAGAACCTTGGATATTTCATTCGATGTTGTTTTTATCCATCTATTACATATATTTCAACATTTTGCGTTAAAACGTTTATATGTGCAGTATATACTGCATAACAAAACCATTGCATTTTGTTCTTCGACTCTTAATTTAAGATTCTTTGAAGCATAACAAAACCATTGCATTTTGTTCTTCGACTCTTAATTTAAGATTCTTTGAAGAATGAAGCAAGATTTCTGGTAAAATAAGATTCGAAGCTAGGAAGGAAACTTGATGAGGGGTTGAACAATTCTTACATTTTGGCATTGTCTATGATATATCGCAATATAGATATCGCCTTGATTCCTATATCAAAACGTAACTTCTCGTCTTGTTTTTCGAGGTCCTGTGTAAAAAGAAAACAACCAACCAATGCATTACGATGAAAAGAAAGTAGCCAGTTATAGATTCCAATAATATTGTTTGACAAAAAGGTTTCTTCAGACAACACACAAGAACTTGCATATGACATAAAATTACACTTTTCTCTACTTACGTCGAGTGCGGATTTTTCTGAGTGTGCTGTTGTTAAGTCGTCCACATCATCTTCACTTTCATCTGATTCATTTCTAAATACAATATTACCATTGCAGTTGGAATACTTGAACAGTCAAACTATTATATGAACCACTCACTGGTAAACGTGACAAAATGATAAAACACCATTTCTAGTGATGACGCACACGCACAGAGGCTGGACATGGCTGCTTACAGTTAATATACTTAAATTTATTGTTGAATTTATTGTTGATCGATCCTATATCATTAATTTACCGAATGCATGCTTGGAAATATTTACTTTAATATTTTGCCATTGAGTAAAGGTTCTTCAGTACCAAAGTATCGATGAAAACATTGCCATGTCAATTATATAGGGACATTTCATTGAAACATTGAAGAAAACTTCGACGCCAATGATCAATATATCTGATTGATTGATCAATCGATTAACTAATACAAATCTGCACATACCTGCTGACAAGGCCAGTCAAGTTTCTGTAACAGAAGTCGATGAGATCAATAATAAGATCCCCCGCCGCCTCACACACTGAAGTATGGAACATTACCGTCTCCAGTAAGTTTGCTATGGTGGCCTCGTGGTACAGCTGTAATGCAAATGTTCTTTCTTTTTTAATAAAAACATTCATGAAGAACAATATGATATATAAATGGTCAGTGTAGTTATCATGTCACTGATCTTAACTTGAGTTTTGGAGTCAGGCCTCCGAGTGACATTTCTTTTAAAAAAAAAGTTTTTAAAAAGGTTTTTCCATGGTTTTGAAAGGATGGAAAAGGGTTTTTCAGGTAAAACCTAACAATGCTAAAACAACATATAGTCATGCAGAGATGCCAAGGTGTGTAGTGAGGATCGCAAATCCTAGTATTGTGTGGGGAGCTTTGTGCCTAATAGGAGAGTCTGGGGGCATGCCCCAAGTATAAATCTATTGGAGTAAACCTGAATACAAATCAACCTAATCTGCGATTGTGTTTTCAATTTTATGAAGATTGTAGTCTTATAGATTCCAGCAGCTTTTGATACTAATAGCGAATCATTGGAGGAAGCTCAGAATAATGGTTTGATAGGTGTCGAGTTCTAACAGATGTATATTATAGCGAACTCACCACAATATACATGGGGAATGTTATCTTTGGTTCGAGATCATGTTCCAGAAATTCAGGGAAGACCTTCTGTTTCCATACTTCCGTTGTAATCATTTCCTCAATGAGAACTCCAATCTTGAAATAAAATGAGAAATACGTGTACAAAGATGAGAGATGGACATATAATGTTACTAATAAAGGTTAGAGCAACTGAGCCATGAAAAAAATAGATAAAGGTTTACTTCTATATTTTGATCTTGATCAAAAAGGCAAAGTCTGAAGCTATAGGATCGTTGGTTAATGCTCATTTATTTAACATCAGTATGGTATTCAATTGCTAATAGGCCTATGTATTTAAATTAGTGAACCGAAATTAATACATCAGTTCGACCTTAACGGAACTATACAACATATTTTATTCGATTCTGACTATAGAGTGAAAAATTGAAAAAAATCCAAACCTTTTCATGGCTTATGAGAAATTCTTTCACAAACTCGTCTTCATTTGATGAAGCACTTATGACAGCTTGCATATTGAGCTTTTCGATGTACTCGTGCTGTTGGGCCCATCTGTGGAAAGGGAAAACATATTTTATATCGTCTCTGAAATACTTTCATGTTTCTAAAGATATACTTATTTAAGATGTATAGGCATCTGACGAGAGCATATCAATGAGCTATGATATGTGCATAGATGTACCGTACAGTTGTATAGGCTAGTATAATGCCCTTTACTTTTACTGTTTTAGTTTTATCAGAGCTATACATATATAGCCTACACATTTGATGGATAGCTCTGGTTTTATCCACAATTAATTAAGAGTACATTTCCTCGAGCCAGGAGGTAATTACGTTTGTGATTCAGAATCAGACTGAATGAAAGTAATTATAATGGCTATATATAATAGGCCTATAAGGGCGCAAGGGCTATATTATTATTAATTATTTCATATCTTGTTAAACAATTAAACTTTAAAGTAAATTTCAAGAGTCAAGAATATTAATTGTCATTATTGAAGTAGGGACACAGCCATATGGGCCTCTCCAATTTCAAAGGCCTATGAGCCTAAGCCCTAGCCCACGTCGCTGGCCTTGATTCCCCGGTCCCCATCAATGCTCTGCCTCTGGGGGCAAGGGGACGGATACTTTGTCTACCTAAGCCCTAGCATGGTGGGGGCTTCTCAGCTCACGAGTCGAGATCATTTTTAATTTAATTTTAACGCAATCACACAAATCATCGTCGATGAGGGTCACATATTGACTGGCATGGCCCATGGGTCATGGCCACATGAGTGGCACCGGTCAGATTTCGGCTAGGCCTAGCCAGCCGGACCATAGGCATATATCAATCCGAATTCACTATCCGAAACATGATATAGGCAGTCTACATCAATACATCGGCACGGTTTTATTTATATTTACATGGTAACCATGGTAACTCGTAAGTTTTATCTCATGACTGGATAATGTGGAAGAAGACTCAGTGTTGCCTACCTTGGACTTCCCAGTTCGTGCAAGGGAAAGCATTTTATAGCTTCTATATAAGATTCCGCCTCATGGGCGACCAAGACCTGTGTTCCTTCTCCGCTCATTTCTTCGAAATTCTAGAATAACGCCGATCCCAAGCGAACATCAACAAGTTTACGCTGCGTCCATGCTTGTTCTGACCTACTTACATAACTGGGTCAATATTTCAGTTTCGCAGCAAATACACCAAACTTATTTTTTATAAAGAGATATAGAGCAGTCGACACAATTTAATGATTCTATATCTAATAATAATTTACAGTACTGTGACTAATTGGGGGATTGTTTTTGCGGTTTCAGAAAGTTATTTCGATATCAAGCGTTTTGCAGCAAATGCCTTACGATCATTTTCTGGTGGGGGGCACCTGTGGACTACCTGCGGAAGGTGGGCGGAATTCGCGCGCTTCACCGAGTTGGCCCACTGACCCATTGTTGACCGACACAGAGGTAGGCTTACAGAATAGACATGTGCCCAAGTAGAGTATATTATATATATTTGTGTGGACAGCGAATTGGTAAATTGAGTTAACAAAATAATTCTGTTTTATTTAGGCTACATGAAATTTTGTTTCTTCAACAAATTAGGCTAGGCCTAGGGGGACTAGATCTACTACTTTAGATATTGCTGGAAGTGGTTATAGGGCTATAGGCCTATAGTTATAATGCAACTAGGGTTTGATACTAATATAGATCATAATATTTTCCGATTTTATTCGATGTATTCAATAATGTCATCCTAGAAATTATATATGATATAAAAAGGAAAGGAATGATTATCAGAGCCTTGATTGGGAAAAATAGAAGGAGAACGTACATTGAAATTAATTTAAATAAGCCTAATATCAAGTGTGATTGGACGCAAGTCTACTAAATAACTTTAGTGCAAAATGGGTTTGAACCCTAGTTTCTTCTATCAGCTGGTCAGTGGAAGAGCTATACCAGCGGGTAGGATACATATAGTGAGAATGCTGTGATATGGTTTAACTAAAAAGTATCTAATTGGGGATCTATACTAAGGGACGCAAGCCAATTAACTCTTCATCAGAAATGGGGTAAGTCATTACTTTAGTCTGAAGCTTTAAATCCAAAGCTATAGGGTCTTACATTGTTAACCTTTTATTGGGGGGTCTAAAAAAATATTTCCTTACCGGCGCGATACAAAAGTTATATTACGCAACAAGAAAAACATAATAGTGTATGCTCAATATAGAGATCTATGGTTATACATATGGCTTAGGATATATCAGTTAATAACAAATGCTACTCCAATATATTAATATAGGCCTACATTGCAATACTTTTATGACAGGTCTTTTGCCCATATGCAGAATATCGGCATTGTTCTAATTGCGGTGATCCTATACATGATTCCATCTCCAATTGATCCAGAACCATACATGTAAGTAGGTTTAATGCATATATCTATGCATCAATTTATAAGAATTTATGTTTTCCTTTAAGTTTAATGATTACAGCTTTTATGATAGACTGTTATAGATTAGGATTTATGAAGTTTTATATAATATTTCACAGACTGACTCATGAAATGGATCTCTGCAGAGGTCGCTTGTATGCTATTACATCATAGTCTAGACCTCCAGTCGCTAAATACTTACTGGTCGATGTAATATAGTCTACAGGCAATATAGGTCTCGTGTCCAAGGCCATCTGGATAGGGATCAGATAACACCTATTTCTGATGAAATTCCCGTTTATATATATCTCCGATCTAAGCTTATTCGGACAGTTAGTTCAAATCTATATATATACTCACATAGATTAATATATAATATGTAGTGGATAAATAACAAAAATGGCATAAATAATTCAAACACATCTGGAAATAAAATCGATATGATTAAGGTGACTCAGTACTGATCTTGTGTATTCAATGCATATAGCTCAGTACTGATATATGTGTATTCAACACTTATAGCAGGGAATATCAGCATTATGCAGACGAAGTATGCATGTTAAGTCTTAATATAAACATTTCAGATAGAAAATGTATGCTGATTTTTGGTGTGGGAGTTAGTATCTACGATCCCTATACATCCATATTAAATTTCATTAAAATTTATGGAGCCATATGTGTATAAATCAAATATTTATTAAGAATTTTCTCATTTTTAGCCAATTTTCTCATAATTAAGTTGTAACACAAAAAAATCGGCCTGGAAATTCATGCTGATTTTTGGTGTGCGAGTTAGTAACTATGATAGCTGTATCCATATAGAATTTCATCAAGATTTATGAAGCCATTTTTGTTCAAATCAAATATTAATCAGGAATTTAATTTTTTTCCCAATTTTTCTCATAAATAAGTCGTAATATAGAAAAATTTAGCCTGGAAAGCCATCCTGATTTTTTGTGTATGAGTTGGTAAATACGGTATCTACATTCATATTAAATTTAAAAAATATTCATCAAACAGTTTTTTTTTAAAACGCTGATTTTCATCAGCCAAAGTCAATTTTGCTAGTGCCCCATACTGCCACTAGGGGGCTTCCAGGGGGCTAACTCAGGATCTGAGGAAAAAAACATTATCTAATGATAAGTATATGTTGAATGTCTGGGTGAAATTTGATGTCTGAATTCATGTCAGAACCATTTCAAACGAATTATGTTAATAAATCACTCAAATGTAGTAAAATTACTCAAATATGATTCATTATTTCTATCTCCATACTGCCATAGCATGAAAACTAGCCTGGTGACCTATGTTTTTTTTTCTCTCAATAATGATTATTTCATGTCAACTATCATTGGTAAAAATTTTAGAAAAATTCATCAATAATCAAAATCACTACTGAGTCACCTTAAATGAAAAATAACAAATGGTAGGCTTCTGCTTCTGTATTCGTAAACAGTAAAACCGTATTAATATAATTGAATAGTATACCTTTTAGTAAAGAAATACATCCCAAACGACTGGAACCCTGAGGACGATATTTTCACCTGAGGGGTTTATTTCCTTTAGTCAACTTAAGAAATAAAGGCATATATCTTTTTAATTTTGCCATATATGACCGAAAATGAGCTAGGCGTTTACAAAATGATTGCGCATGCCCGGCAAAACAGCCAAGCGTTGACTAATTAGTACTTAAACCACGGTCAGTCTAATGACATCGTGTTGCTGCCTGAAATATAGCACGAGGTACGAGTGCTATATTTCAAAGGCAGCAACACGATGTCATTAGACTGACCGTGGTGTAAGTACTTTATAGCACGTAAGGTCGTCAGATTTCTGATTGAACGGTCATCAATCGGCAAACACAAATCCCTCTCTCTACTCGGGTATTCTTCCCTCATTCCCTCAAAGACAGTTTGGGGCTTTGTGTGACATCATCTTTGAGAAGGCCCCCATGATGCCCAGGCTCTGACAGGGGCGGATCCAGGATTTTCAAAAGGAGGGGCGCGGTTTCAAGTTTATTTTAAAGGACATATCTATATGTTATATTCTAATTAATTGCTTGGCTTTTGTTCTGCAACGCTTTAAATATTCAGAGATGCCTCTCACTTATGATGAAAGTACTAAATATTATCAAAATCATCCAAAAGGAATTTTCATTCTGTGCGACTAGAAATTATTTGTTGAATTTAAGGGGTTTTGGTTTTGAACTTTTCTTAAATACAGCATTAGTTATGCCTCCTCGCCATTCAAGGATTCATTTTAAGAGCATACAAATATTTTCCTTAATGCCCAATGTCATTATAGATTATATTTTCAACTTTAGATTTTACTTCTAAATATTAAAGTAACATTAGGAAACTCTCCGAACTCACATTGGCCTGCTTCTGAGAATTATTTAAGTTGTATTAGGTAATAAAGATAACAAAGTCAGTGCTATCTGTACATTAAGGTTTCATGAAAAAGTTTGTGTTCTAGTTAGGCCCTATATATTTTGATACTTAAAGGTGCATCAACTATAATCAAACTATTTCATAACCCATTTACACCCCCTCTCACACACCCCTCTGTAAAAACTGAGAATCTCCGAACATTCCAAGGCCATTTAAAGGATTCCAACAGGGTTCAAGGCCATGTGATGATATTTCAGGCCCTTCGACCTATATATATGTTAATGTATTCCTTGTTGTATTTTGGACCAAAATATGTCTAGCTTGATTCTGAAAAGGGGAGGGCGCATGTGTATCTCATTGTCATGGGTAATAATAGTCCAGAAGTATGTTTATAGTCTGCCCCCGTTTTAAGTTATCCCTCTTAATTGCCGATACCATTGCATCATTTACCATTTCGTCTCCCTTTCCCTCCATCTCCCAGACTCTCTTTTGTCTCTGTCTCTCTGTCTCTCTGTCTCTCTCTCTCTCTCTCTCTCTCTCCTGTGCTCTCTTTTAGTGTCCCATCTCAGGGGTGCTCTATTTTCCCCTGAAACATGCTCTATCATTTCTAGCGTGCAGGTAATAAATGATTGTTGTGGGTTTGTGCCGTCTTAAATGACAGTTGCTTTGATGACAGCAGAGGCCCTCCATGGGGTGTTTGAAGTTCCGACTTAATCTACCCAAGAAAGGGTGCATATATCCGATAATAAGACATTGCCGTTTATGACTGTTTAATTAGAATCGGACGACCTGAGTGCAAAAATAAGACTATATACAACCATTTGTATTTCGAACGATAAAAAAGTATACAGTGACGCAATAGTTTTACAGAGAAACCACCTCCACTCGTTGGTCCCCTGGCAATCAACAACAAACTACAGAAACTTGAGCATCTGTTTGAAGGGCAGATTATAGGACCCGAGTCTTTCACCGCTGATGATGAGGGTACAGTATTACCAACTTTTAACCCTGAGAGTCTCATCTTATAATTCACGTGTTTAAATTTCCACAAAACACATTTTGAAAGTGTTTATAAAAGTTAATCAAAATTAACGTATGAAGGCAACACGTATTATAGACTATACTGGCGCAAGGTAGGACTATTACAGTCGGCCACGAAAAAGGTAGGCTACAGGTGGCTATGCTTGGGCATGGGTCAACGTATTTATAAACTACACGTATACTACTGCAGAACTACATTACAGTTTACAACTCTAGGCAATGAGCTATCTTATAGCTATAACTAAACATAAGTGTAATGTGTATCGTTTATACAGTGTAATGATGAATAGGTATATAACTCCCTGATAGACCAAATTTTACATATAATATTATACAACATCAAAATTATAATAATGATAACTCAATATTGTGAAGACCTGCAGTGGTGATCTATAATCTATAATTTTGATGAGCTTCTATCTCAAGCGCATTCCAGTACTTGACTGATTTCTATGTAAAAGAGTGAATTTTGGTTGTATCACCTTTAAATTTATTCGGCCCTTTACATGGATACTAGTAGAGACATTTCTGCCGTTGTCTAAATTAAGTTGCTAGAAAATGGCTGGAATTTAATATTGTTTCCGTCTTCTTTTGTTCAAATGAAGTAGGTTCATATCAAAATGTACCTCGTCTACATTAGTTCTTATTGAAAATAATAATTAACTGTGAGACACTGTATTTATTTCTTTTGACTATCGATTATTTTGGCACGTTCTATTATTAGAGTGTGTATATTTATTTGGTAAAAATACACGGATATTTTTTATCATTCCTATTTGTTTTAACACAGCTAAAACTTATTTTGGACAGTGGGCCAAAGGCCAAACTTATTATATAATGATGTGATTAGAGCATGGTGTTTAGTGATCCGAGTCTTTAGATTGCGTTTTAGATGGCTCTTATCTTAGATGATTATTGGAATTAAATTTCGACGCAGGCTGGTTGTACACTGGATCAGCGGACGGTCGAGTGTGGAAATTCAACTCCACGGATGCCGAGGTGCTTATGCGAACTGGGATAGACCATCATGACTGTGGTTGGTATTTATTATATTTGATAATTATAACATTAATACTAGTAATCACCATGTTCAAGTCTCTTCCCAATTAATACACAAAATTACGAAAACAATGGAGGTCGTTATAGAAAAGGTCTTTTTCTAGAAAAGGTTTCTCAATAATAATCTAGTCAAAGAACAGTTTGCCTAAAACACTATACTTCTGGATTAATGATGAAATTATTAATATCTGTCAGTGAGATGTTTTTTTCTTACATTCATAATTAATTAAAAGAATTGAAAACTACATTCTCAACTATTACGACAAACAAAATCTTCCCCAATTTACACAAATTCAGACTTATAGTATGCAATATGTAGCTGCTCTTATATTTATACAAGAAATTCAAAAATACTTATATGACTTTTAGGATGCCCTGCAGCAAACACAACCAAACAGAATACTCCAAAACTTTGGTTAAATGACTTTGAGATGGGTTGATAAAAATAGGAACAAAAAGTAGAACATATTTAGTTTTTGAACGATGTTAACTGAGAGTGCAGCTTTAAAGGGAGATGGTGAAGTTAAAATTGAATAATCTTCATCCTTACTCTAATTCAGGAACATTTGCGATGGAGCCAGTCTGTGGCCGACCTAAGGGTATGGGCATTCATCCGGATGGATACTTGTACGTACTGGATTCCTACAAAGGCATTTTCCGGGTTGACACAAAAACAGGAGAATTCAAACAGCTCCTCACAAACAGTGAGTTTAGATTTCATGCATATTGTTGTTGTAACGTTTTTATTTAATATCTCATTTGGTACATCTCGATATTTATCGATTTTCGTTTGTAGCCAATTAGATATCCGTTATATATGATGTTACATAGATGGTGTACAGTGAATTAATTACATCATTATTATTAACTGGGATTGGTACAATCCACGATTCATTTAAGTATTATGATATAATCTAAAACGGAACGATAAAATACAAAATAAAAAATCATTTCCATCAATTAACTTCAATAATTCCTAAATAATTATTATGATGTCATATAATGTGTTCCCCTTTTCCTTTACAGATATCGATGGAAAAAAGAGCGAGTTCTTCAATGGTTTAACTATATCTTCCAATGGTGATATCTATTTCACAGATTCTTCTAGTAAATGGGATAGGAGGAATTACCGCTACGAAGTAGGCATATGAAATATATATTGATGTTCACTCTTCCGAAACCAAATTAGAATGATTTATTTCAAACTTATTGCCAATGGTATTAGATATGATATATTTCAATTTCACATTTTTAATTATACTTGGTGTACGTATCATATGTAATTCAATCTTGCTTTTCTTCCATAGGTCATTGAATTAAATAATTATGGACGGGTGCTCCATTATAGGCCAGACACAGGCAAAGTGAGGACTCTTGTCGATAAACTTTACCTAGCCAATGGCATTCAGCTATCTAAAGATGAATCATTTCTTCTCATTGCCCAAATGAACATACATCGACTATCTAAGTAAGTATAGTGCTCTTTTGTTACAACATAATACTATTAAGTCTTTTCTGATACATATATATAAAGCTCTCATAAATGAGCTCTCTTTAGATGGCAACTCCATATGATATACTAGTATTATGTTTTATCCTTTTCATTTTCAGATATTACCTCAGTGGTCCAAAATCTGGTCAACTGGAGACATTCCATGATAATTTACCTGGTTATCCAGATAATATAAAACTGTCCAGCAAAGGAACATTCTATGTGGGCCTTGGATCTGTTAGGTACGAAGGATCAAGTCCAATTGGATCATTTCTCGATATAATAGCGCCGTATCCCGCCCTGAAAAGATTCATTGTAAAGGTAATTGGATTTCATTTTATTATATTTCTATTAAAGATACTGTTATTCGAAATCATGTTATGTTTCCGTTATTCGGCATGTGTTATTTCTTTCCTTTTATTATGATATAAATATAATTTAAACATTTAAAGAATATGTTTAGATTGGATATTACAACAAAATAAAATGAACAATGTTGACATAAGTAGTCTTTAGAGGCGCATTACGGGTACGTTTTGAATAGGACAAGTCAAGCAATAAAAAACTTTTTGCTCGAAAATGTGCCTCAGATAGGAGCCATCAAGCAATAAAAAACGTCTATGGGGAAGTCAAGCAATAAAAAACGTACAGACGTAATGGAGGATGACCTAGTCATGTCAATAGTAATGGCCGCCATGAATGATTGATGACTTGACATAGTCATGTCAAATAGTAATGGCTGCCATGAATGATTGATGACTAGTAGCCAACATAGCAACGACTAGGTCAGTGGTCATACTCATGGTGGTTAAGTAGTAACATAATTAATTATGATTAGATACTTTATGATGAGATACTTAATTAAGGTCAATAAATTAACCTTTGACCTCTGAAGTCTGACAATGATCATGATCAAGTATTAATTAATTATGATTAATTATATTAATGATACTTAATTAAGGTCAATAATTAACCTTTGACCCCTGAAGTCCCCTGACAATGATTGTCATGGAAGTTTGACAATGAGTGTCGTCATTAACCTTTGACCTCGGTCATCATCATGATTAACCTTTGACCCCTGCTGATGATTCTTGGTTAAGTAATCGTTGGTCAAGTAACATAATCTTATATACATAATTATCCTAATCAAAACAATGATGATCCTTGTGTACATATCGAAATAAGTGAAGGCTTGTGACTTAGTGTGTTGTGACACGTCATGTTGTCAGTAATGGAGGAATAGACATGTGGTGGTTATCTAGGTGAGGAACCATGCTGCAAGCAAACCTAATATAGGTTAGAATCCATTGCACCAGTCATAATTCACCAGATGGAGACACCACTGCCTCAATACATGCATCTAGCAGTATACATTTTCTAGGAGATATGAGATAATGATCACGTCTTTAATTATGGTGTATGACATTATACTACTACTAATAATAATAATAATAATAATAATAAAGTTGATAATATCAATAATACTAATTAAGCGAGTGTGATGAGCTGAGATGAACTGCTAGTAGAGGAGGATGTGCAGGAGGAGGGGCATACTGGTGACAGGTCTTTTTAAAGCTGAGGTGGGGTGTGTTATTTCGGGGAAGACAAAGACAGAGGAAGAGAAGCTCATAAATTACTTTTTCATGGAAGGGTTATATAACTCCAGGCGGATGGGGTTGTTAGGACATTTCTTTTCAAACGTCGTGATGGAATACTTCAAGATTGACGATCTTGTGGCTCATTTCAACACCTTGGAAGCATTGGAACACTTCGCTAAAGCATTTAAATTAACGGACAATGACCTCATCAAAGGAAGGATTGAGGAATTACAATGTAATGTGAGTATAATACGGATTGCATTTATGGACTATTTCTTGTGTTCTGTGTGCCTTCGAAAAGATGAGGAATATAGTGGAATGTGCTTTTGATTTTAGGCAACTCAAGTGGAAGAGACTGCACCTCCACCTCTAACGACGCCCTTGGAATATCATGAAATGGTATGTATGTGTGAATATTATCTCAAATAGGTATGAAAAGAGTCATAGAATTGATCAATGATTATCTCAAATATGCCACAGAATCGACCAAGGTATATTGATGTATTTATGTATATTGCAGGGTGTATCCGATCTCTTGAACATCTATAGCGTGATGTCATCGGATGACATTATGGTATGTATTGTGATATTGATTTATTGCATATTGATCGTTTGATGTAATATTAGGATGGATTTCTTACTTATGGAAGGTGTTTTGGTGTTTTCAGTCTGAGCTGTTGAGTTGGACACCGACTCAAATCAATTCCGAAATCGATCAGTGGGATCCAAACGATGTGAGTATTATGATAAGATATGCGATATAAACAAATTGTGACATTTTTCAGAGATTTCAGGGGTTTATATACTGTGTGTATTTTCTTTGTATTGATAGTTCTGCATGGAACCGTTAGCAGTAACCGCAGAAGATGAAGCAGTAGACGCTACTGACACCGAGGACAATCCACCGGAATGTGTATGTATTGTTATTATCATTTAGCTAATATGATAGATCTACAATACATAAATACATATATAGCTCAATAGTATTTTGATGATTTATTGATTATTATTATTATTATTATTATTATTTATATAGGCATGTAATAGCAACACGGTGCTGGATGACCTATTCATACATCCAGATCATGAACAGAACAATGTAAGTTTATTTATTTATTTATTTTATATTGCTACTTATCATTATTATTATTATTATAACTATTACCTAATCAATTTAACTCTATACATTTTGTTGTTGTTGTTCTTCTTAATAGGATTGGATGTATCAAGATGACACCGACACCATTCTTGAAAGAGCAATGGGTATGTGTTTGGACCGGGATGTCCTTTTCCCACAGACCGACTCTGAGCAGCAGACACCTTATGTTGCGCCAAGCGAGATGAATTCTATCATCGCCTCACTGGACGATAACGTTGGTACGTATCTTAATACATTTCAGGCTATTATAATCTTGTATTGTGTAATTAGGGGTTAATTTGAACATGATTCATTATTATAATTACTCTTCCATGATGTATTTATAGCCTCACCAGCGGAAGTAGACCTTTACGATGCTGATGGGGAATTCAGAGGACTGGGAGCAGCAGAAGCAGCAGCAGCAGCAGCAGCAGAAGTAGGAGCCAGAGCCGGAGCCAAATCAAAGAAAAGCAAAAGCAGAAGGAAGAGGAGGTGGACTCCTACTAAAAAGTTTACGAAGAAGACAGCCCCGATCGGACCTAATGTATACCCGTATATCTGTCAGGTTTGCGGAGCTTTCTATCAGAGAGAGAAGTCTTTTATGCTTCATATGAAACATTGCTGAAAGACTTGTCTCCCTGATGAAAAGTACGCTTAGGTCCATTAGGGGCAAATCTCAAATTGTAAATAAATGTAATTATAGGAGATATATCAGATGTATATGTATATGTATATGTGTTATAGTTGAGTTTGTAATTTGATTGAGATTGTCTGATGTGTGATTCGTGTAAATAAATGTAAATAAAAAATGAGAATTTGACCCGATCATAGTGAGAATGAAAAATAAAAATTAATGTATTTTATATAAATGTTTCTTCGTTTTGGGTCGTGTGACTGGTGATATGAACTGTATGAGGTAATCTTTTCAGGGTTGCTGTAAATATGCGTGTGCGATATGTCACGAAGCATGCGCATCCAGGCACGCGCTGTACATTCATCGGGGAAAGATACACGGGCGAGGCGTTCTACAGGCTCCCGCGTGGAAAGTGGATCCATGGCTAGATGAGAATGGCAAAGTCGATGCGGATTTAAAGGAGGTGTTTGAGGCGAATTTAGGTCATATTCTTCACGCGCATAAGAAAGGCGCGGTGACATTCGAGTTTAACTTTCCATTAGATCAAACGTTTCAAGCGCACATAGAGGAGCACATTGACTACATTAAAAATGAATTGAAGGTCGCATTTAAAGTGAATGTTGGATTAGGTATTGTACTGAAAAATGTAGAAACAGAAAAGTACAGGTATTTCATTCCATACAACAATTTCGCATTGTTAGCCGAACCAGCATATATCGCGAAGCACACTGACATTCAGAAATTTGTAGACCGCGTGTCGGCGATTGACATTGATGAAAACATGAGAAGGGCTCGTCCAGACACGAAATGGAAACCTTATATGGTAACCAATGTCTCCTACTTTGTATCGCGAACCCAATGGCCGATGGGAAATGGAAAATGTGCACTCCCAGAATACATTCGTTTGAAGAGAAGCGTTGTGACATTGACGAGCAAGGACGACAATCTATGCATATTCAGGTGCATGGCAGTACACAGAGGTTTGGCGAAAAACAGATACGAGCGATTCGTTTCGAGAAGGTATAAAATATGGAGAGCGTTTACGAGGCAACGAGGCTGCGGAATTCCGAAGGCAAAGGAAGAATACGGAGGGATGTCACTGGACGACATCGATCAGTTTGAGGAATGCTTTGAGATCAACGTAAATGTCTATGACCTTCAACCAGACGATACTGTGACTGTACGATGGTTGTCCAAGGGTCGGTATGCTGACACGATGTACGTTAACGTGTACCGGAACCATTTATCGTACATCAGCGATTTTACCGCATATGCTAAAAAGTATCGCTGCGAAATGTGTGAACGAATATTTTTGACTCACCATAAACTTGTACTGCATAGAAAAAGATGCTACAATAAAACCAAATACACGTACCCCGGCGGAGTGTATACGCCTCCGAAAACGGTGTTTGAGGAGTTGGAGACTGTGGGTATCATGGTTCCCGATAAAGAAAGGTTTTATGAATGGTTCATGACCTTTGATTTTGAGGCGATTTTGGAGAAGATGAACGAGCAAACGTCCGAACGCCTTACATGGATAGGGAAGCACATACCCATATCAGTGTCCGTCTGCAGTAATGTCCCCGGGTACAGAGATCCGTATTGCATTGTGGAATGCGAATTGGACACATTGCTGCAATGCATGTTCGATTACATGTTGCAAATACACGCGGTGGCGTGTAATAGGGCTAACAAGAGGTGGTCCTACGTATTGGATGAACTCGATGAGCGGATACAAACATGGGAGGAGCATGAGAGTAGAGCGATGCTGAATACGCTTGAGGGTTTGAAGCGGAAGATGGAGGACTACATGACAGTCATTCCTGTATTTGGCTTCAATTCGGCTAAGTATGACCTGAACCTGATAAAGAGAAAATTCTTTAACTTCATGAACATGACAAAGAATACAACGAAGCCCTTTATTGTAAAGAAGAACAACGCCTATGCTGTCATAAAGAACGATACATTCATGTTCAAAGACATATGCAACTTTTTGGTTCCGGGATGTTCGTATGATGGTTTTTTAAAGGCATTTGGGATAGGAGACGAGTTGGCCAAGGCCTATTTTCCCTACGAATGGATGGATACGGCGAACAAGCTAAACCATCCTTGCCTTCCTTCTCACGACGAATTTTATTCTTTATTGAAGAATGAGAACATTACACATGAGCAATACGAACGTATGCAAACGGTGTGGAAGGATAGAGGCATGAAAACGATGAAGGACTTTCTGATATACTACAATAACCTCGACACTCACGGTTTTGTGATGGCTATTGAGAGAATGCAAATGTTCTACTTCGAAAGACACATAGACGTATTCAAGGTAGCCATATCCGTACCAGGAATCGCGAGAACCATGTTGTATAGAGTGGCGAAGGAGTCACAGCAGTTCTTTTGTTCCTTCCCCCATAAGGACAGAGACCTGTACGCAACCATTTCTAGTAACATTATCGGAGGTCCATCGATCATATTTCACAGGCGTCTGAAGGCGGGTGAGACGAGGATTGGAAATGGTGATAAGATCGTAAAGAAAATTATCGGACTGGACAGCAATGCCCTATACCTATGGGCAATTGGTCAGCCGATGCCGACGGGCTTCTATGTGCGGAGGTTGGAAGCGACAGGGTTTAAGCCCGAGAGGTCGTGTAAATACCTCCTTATGTTCGTATGGTTAGAGTGGATGAATGCCATGTTCGATGCGAGGATTCTTCATCGTTGCAATTACGGACGAGAGATACGTATTGGACCATACATGGTCGATGGTCTGTCACCGGGCACGAGAGGAACCGGAACTGGAACGATCTACGAATTTATGGGCTGCTATTTTCACTCATGCACGACATGCTTTCCGAATGTATCGCCCGGGGAACGAGAGAAGAGAAGATTAGCGCAAGAGCGACGAGAAAACCTATTGAAGGAGATGGGCTACGAGATCGAATACAAGTGGGAGTGCGACTTTCGGAGGGAGATGGAGGAAAATGCGGCGCTGCAATCATTTTCTACGAGATATTATCCGTCATTTTACCGCAAGCATCCCAGTGCTGTCAGCGATCAGACGATCATCAATGCCATTAAGGACGATACGTTGTTTGGCATGGCGGAGGTTGACATTCATGTACCGGAGAGTTTGAAAGATCATTTCAGCGAGATGTGTCCGTTGTTCTGTACAATGGACATAGGCATCGATGACATTGGCGAGCACATGAAGAGATACGCTATTGAAAATAACCTATTTAAGACCCCTCGCTCTCTTTTGGTGAGTGGTCTGAAAGCTCGGAAACTACTGCTCGCAACACCGCTTTTGCAGTGGTACCTAAAGAGAGGGTTGGTTGTTACGAGGATATATCAGGTCATCGAATTCAGGAGCAGTGAGTGTTTTTCTGACTTTATGAAGAATGTCACGGAGGCGAGACTTCTTGGGGATATGGACCCCTCTCAGGCGATAATTGCGGACACAATGAAGCTCATTGGTAATTCGGCCTTCGGCAGTTTGATAATGAATAAAAGCAAGTTTAGAGACGTGCGCTTTGTCGAAAGCGATAGAGAAGCGATGATGAAAGTGAACGATCCTCGCTTTCTGAGCTTGACGGAACTGGACGACAATGTCTACGAAGTGGAACAGACAAAGAGAGTCATTAAGTTAGACCTGCCGATCCACTTGGGATATTTCATATTGCAAAATGCTAAAAGAAAGATGCTCGAGTTTTACTATGACTGTCTCTGTCACTACGTTCGGAAAGATGATATATGTCTCGGAGAGATGGATACTGACTCTTTGTACTATGCCATAAGCGGAGAGTCCTTGGAGGACGTGATACGAGAAGAATATAAGGACGAATACCGACAACAGATATACTTCTCCTGCGATGACAATATCGAACCGATATGGTTTCCTCGAAAGTGCTGTCCGCGACACATTGCGAGAGACAAGAGAAAGCCTGGTTTGTTCAAGTTAGAGGCTCAGGGGAGCGAACTCATTTCGCTCTGCAGCAAGACATACCTGTTGAAGGAGGACGAGGGTACGTTCAAGTTTAGCTGCAAGGGCATAAGTAAAAGAAACGTGGAAGACCACTATAACAAGTACAGTGCTGTGCTGGAGGATGGGGTATACAGATCCAGTGTTAATAGAGGTTTCATGTCACGAAAGAATAGCATATATACGTATGATCAACGCAGAAACGGATTTGGGTACCTATACGCTAAAAGACAGGTGCAGGAGGATGGGTGCACAACGCGTGCATTGGACATTACCCTCTGTCCTTGGAAACACCTGGAGAACACTCATATATGTGCTGATACGTTCAGTTATCTAAACTACGAGAGCTTGCGTGAGGTGAGTGAATATGTGTCATTGGAGCATCATTACTTGTCCGCGCTGATGTCAACGATCGATCATACTGTACCGCATATTCGGTGTGCGGCGGAACTGGATGACTGGAAAGACACGGATGCATTCCGAGAGGCATTGGAGAGGTGCAACGAACGCCGCAACGTTGTCATGACTGGTGTATTGATTGATAAGTTAACCAATTACGACGTCGTCTGTGAACTGTATCGAACCAAGGGAAAGAGCATAGTGTGTACCGGAAAGGATGCGTATTGGACAAATGGGTTGAACGCTCGGATGACTGATGTTACACCTATTGAGACGTATCCCGGAAATAATAAACTGGGAGAGCTATGGGTGAAGATAAGAGAGGAAAGATGGGAATGGATCTACTATTTGGTCACGCGACATCGATAAGAATGGAGGTCATTGAGCTACCGGATTACGTGTTCGAAGCTCCGACTACAATTTGTGTCTCCGGCGCAACTGGGTCCGGTAAGACGTTTTGGTTAAAAAGAGTACTGATCGAAAGGAATACGCTATTTAGCACACCACCTCAAAAGGTCATATACTTCTATGGTGTCTGGCAGAAGACTTTCGATGATATGACAGACGTTGAGTTCATTCATGGAATACCCGAAGATGTGGAGTCCATAAAGAAAGGAGATGAGCATGTGATATGGATTTTCGATGATTTGATGAATGATGTGGTCAACAGCGAACCATTGGTTAATCTTTTTACGAGAGGAAGTCATCACATGAACATAACAGTCATATTCATATGTCAGAATATGTATTGTCAAGGAAAGTATAGCAGATCGATAAAAGTAAACACCCAGTACGAGGTTATGTTAAAAAACTCGAGAGACATCCAACAAGTGAACAGGTTCGCAGTCCAAGTTGGAATGAAGTCATTGTTCATGCATGCTTACAGACACGCGACAGAAAAACCCTATGGATATATCATGGCCGACTTTTCCCCTCGAAGCAACGCGGTGACTAAGCTCTCAACAAACATATTTTTTAATGAAAGACGAGTGGTATATATGGAGGACAAATCGTCCGAGTGATCCACAATCACACACGAGCGGCATAGACATGACAACACCATTGGGTATGGAGCTAGCGGAGAAAGGATACGAGTGGCGAGGAGTACATGACGACGTCAAATGCAATGACTGCGGCGTGAAAATGAAGATGGGTCTCGCGGACGACATCGATGTATTGCATTTTATTGCATCGTCCGGATGTCGTAAGTCGCAAGATTGGCTTAAATGTGAACCGAGTGCGGTGAAAGGCGCGCTTGGCGTGATTGCTCAAAGGTTGGAGAGAATTGAGCAAACTTTGATTTTTTTGGAAAAGAAAAAACCGGGGAAGAGAAGAAGACGCAAGAACATAAAAGGATGTGTAGAGCTTATGGATTCAGTATTGTTCGACAACGCACAGCACCAGACAACATAGGTCTTCTGTAAGAAGAAGAAGAAGAAGAATGGAGTCATCAAGGTTATATAATTTTGTTCAATTGCTACTGTTAACCAAGTCGAACGGCTTCTTTGAGTGTCATTTAAGCTGTCTCTCACGAAAGAGAGCACAAGAGATGCAGGTAATAACGCTCGATGTAAGAAAGAGGCTGAATGTCATTACTCAAAGGCTAGAGCGATTGGAGAAAGCATTGGAAAAAAAGGTATAATGTAACTTTAAAGGTTGCGTAGACACAGTGGATTCGGCATTTTGCGTCAAAGAAGGGAAGGACCACCACCTCCTCGCCTCCACCACCACCACCACCACACAAGCACCGAACGATTCGAGGGGAAATGGCGTCAGAAAAACTGCAACAGCACGCAGAATTTGTTCGATTACTGTTAAAAAACAAGAAGCAAGCGGTAGCTCTACTACACACGATCACGGCAGAGCAGGCTGAAGTTATACGAGAAATAATATTCAACATCTACAACCTCCCAGTATCTAAACATCAAAAGAAGCAGTTAAACAAAACTCAGCCATTGTTTAAGCGTGTGATTCAGAAAAAGAAGACATCCAAAACATTCGGAGCCTTCATTAAGAAGCATTACAAGGTGATTATCAAGATATTGCTCTTGTTTGCTGATAAGATAATAGAACTGTTACGATGAAGAAGTATGTGCTCGTGCCCTATGACGACTACTTCAATGGAAAACAAGGCGAAAAGTGTCATGATGCATCAAAAACACCACCACCACCACCACCAGCAGCGTCTCCCAACGTGAAGCGTTTGTTGTCCTCGCCACCACCACCGGGACATCCGCTAACAAAGAAAAAAAGAAAGCTAAACGAACCAAACTGGGCAACGCTATGGAAGACGTATTAAAAGAAATATACTACGACCCGCATCATCCGAGTTCCTTTTCTACGGCAACCGATCTCTACACCGCGGCCAAAAAGAACATCTCGGATCTACGTCAAGATCAGGTAGAGGATTGGCTTTTGACTCAACAGACGCATACACTCTTCAAACAAGCAAGACGAGATGTTCGACGTCCTCGCATAGTGGTACCGAGAAAGAAATTCCAATTCGATGCTGATACCGCATACTTTGAAAAGTGGGGGGATGACAACGATCAATTTAAATATTTTCTGGTCATTATCGACATTTTTACGAGGTATTTATGGACGGTTCCATTGAAGACGCTCAAGGCGGGCGAATCGGTGCTCGCGTATGAAAGTGTTCTTACATCCAATCGACCAAAGGTACTCCGAACGGACGGAGGAGGTGAAAATGTTAATAGAACGGTAAATAAATTATTGACCTCATTACATATAAAGCACGTGGTGACAAAGAATGAAAAGAAAGCAAACTTTGCAGAGCGCGTGATCAAGACTATAAAGGAGAAGCTGACAAAGTATATGTTCTATTATCAAACTCATCGCTGGGTGGACGTATTGGATGCATTCACAAACGGTTACAATGCATCAATACACTCGTCCTTACAGATCACACCCGAGGCTGCATGGACGAACGTGGATTCTGTGGTTCTATGGGATAGGCAGTACGCTCCGAAGGCTGGGTCCAAGAAGATACCTACTCAACTGGGTTTTAAGTACACTGCGGAGGATGTGGTCCGCGTGTCTAAATTGAAGCACGCTTTTTCGCGTGCTTACTCGGAACAGTGGTCGCATGAGCTCTTTGTCGTCATCGGAAAAAGCATTAACCAGGGAATACCCCAGTACGAAATAAAGGCATGGAACAATGAACAGATCGAAGGTCGGTTTTTTACTGAGGAGCTGCAAAAGGTGATTGTCAATGAAAATACGACATACCTCGTGGAAAAGAAATGGAAGAGAAAGAGGAAGGGAAAGGATGGGTATATGATCAAGTGGCTTGGGTGGGGATCCCAGTATAATTCGTGGATCCCGAAGAGTCACCTCGCGAAGATTGGAGCCTCATAATGTATCTCGTATTGAACTCATTGGATAGCTATTCGTATTTTCCCTTCAACACACCGAGCTCCTACTTTACACGTCTCGCGCATCCCTGGCATTCTAGGGATACAGAGTTGGAGGTGGCTTTGCTGTCGTTTGAATTGAACGGTGTGACATCTCGAGACGAGACGGAGGCATTATACGTCTACTGCGACAGCATTGTCTCGGAATACCAAGTAAAGGAAGAAGCGGTACGTTTGTTAGCCATCGTTAAAAAGGATGGAGACATTACGTCACCTCGTTACATTCGGGTCACACCCTATGACGCACGCGAGATCATAAAGGTGTACATAACGAATGAGCAGGGTCGAAAACCATCATTTACGAGCGTCTCCTGCACCTGCACACTTCACGTGAGGGAACGATGAGGGTCATACCGCTAAACCTCATGCGAGACATGGCAATTGAAGTGCCGTCGCCTAAGGCCAAGGGAAAGGCGAAAAGACGAATAAATAGATCGGGAAAGGTAAAAAAGCCTCAGAAGAAGCGAGTGACTCGAAAAGGAAAGACGTCTCCTTCGAAAAAGAAAAAGAAGACTAAATCGAAAGGAAAGCCTGGACAACGACGACGTAATAAGAAAATCTGGTAATGGCGAGCACAATGGTGTTTGAAAAGAGCGATCTCCGCTCATCCAAGGAAGCGGATGTATTTGCAGGGGCACGAGTCGATGCAACGGTCGAAAATAGGTACGTTCAACAGATTGAGCCAATCGGAAACATCAATGGAGACACGGTTACATTTGCTATTGATAATAACTCGGACGATATGATTGACCTAAGCGGCATAAAGTTACGCTCACAACTTAAAATAGTGGGTGATGACGGAGAACCCATTACGAATGCCGACGATGTGAGCGTCATCAATGCAGCGGGCATTAATATGTTCAAGCAGATGGATGTGAGTGTTGGACAAACGCTTACGACAGAAGGGGTGGGAGACAGATTAAACTACAAACACATTCTGGACATTTTAACTGAGACAGATACGTTGACTCAGACAACCAAGCTTACGAATGAGGGATTCTACAAGGACACTTACGGACAGATGGATGCCTGTGAGAATACAATTGGCTACAATGCTGGTATGAGGGAAAGAAACAAGTTCACTAGAAATGGACGCAGCACCATGTTCATATCGAAACTGCCGTGTGACCTTTGTCGTCAAAAGAAATGGTTGGTCGGAAAGACGCCTTTGGAAATTAAATTACACAAAGGCAATGACAGGTTCCGATTAATGTATTGCGAACTCCCACCACCACCACCACCACCACCAACTAGTACTGATGGTACTACTAGTACTGCTACTGAAGCGGAGGAGGAGACTACCCAACGACCTCCTAGCACGCCACTGGAAGCACGGCAAGCTGACCAGCCCAGAGGCAAGCGTGTCTCTGAGCATTACCACGTTGTCTTCGATAGCTTGGTACTGCTCGTACCCTACATACGATTGACACCTAAGGAAGGCAAAGAGCTCAGCAAACGTCTGATGAAAGAACCCGCTCTGTACCCCATGAAGCGCAGTGTCATCACAAAGTTCAACATTCCAAAGGGATCGTGCTCATTTTCCCGTCCTAACTTGTTCGGTTCCAAAATACCGAATCAGCTTATCATAGTTCTTGTCAATGCGGAAGCAGAAAATGGAAAGAACACGTTAAATCCTTTTAATTTTAAAAACTACAGCGTGAAGGAGTTGTCACTGGACGTCAATGGCCGAAAGATCCAAGGCGGAGATATCAAGTGTGACTACGCGAACGAAGATATCACTGAGCCATACGCTCTGCTGACTGATGGAAATCAGCCAACGTCTATATATCCATACGAGGTTCCCGGTGGCTACGCAGTCTACAAAATACCCCTCGATAAAACGGATCGAGACGAGCGCGTGTTTCCTATCATGCGCGAGGGAAATACGAGAGTCAACATATCCTTTGCTGAACCTCTTCCGGAAGGAGTCACCGTTATCGTCTACGGACTATTCCAAAGTCTTCTCACCATCAACCCAGAGAAATCTGTGAAGCTGCTTACGGACTAAGAAAAAAAACAATGGCTGGACTATCAAACGTGGATATCGATGCTTATATGTATTCCATTCTCAATCGAAATTATTACCATAATTATTTTAGAGGCGCTGTTCATTGCGATTCGCTGCCCGTGTCAACCATTGATATACCATCATACTATATTGTGAACACGCGCTTGCATTGGATTGTGTTATGCTTTGAAGAAGAAGTGATCGAGTTTTTTGATCCATTAGGTCAGTCTCCTGACGTCTATCCAACACGATTAAAAGATGTGATTGTTTCCAATACGAATAAGAAATATGTTTATAGCAAAAAGAAGGTTCAACCGGATGGAAGTTCCTGGTGTGGCTATTATTGTATATTGTACTTGGATATGAAACTAAATAAAGGTCTATCAATGAATGATATCATAAACCATGTCTTTTCTGGTAATGTCATGTCCAATGAAAGTGCCATTGGACGGATATTTGCATTGCATGAAAACTAGTGCTGTACTACTACTACTACTACACTGTGTCATCGCGTCTTGAGAAAATAAAGAAAGCTTAAGCTTATTTCTGTGTTTTGTTTTTCCTACTACTCACGTCTAGCTATAAATACCACCACCCCTATAACATAGACACCGACCCTGCACCGGTCTTTGCCCCCCGCCGCCGCCGCCACCACCGCCCGCCCGCCGCCGCCGCCGCGGCGGGCTCCCGCGCGCGCCGCGTCGGCTGCGTTGCGTGCGCGCGATAGCAGATGCTAGCAACATATTATTTCTCTCTAAAAAAAGTATAAATACATAAGCGAACATTATCAATTATTATTGAGGTGATAAGGATGATTAAATATAGCGATGGTAGTCATAATAAATGAGTGCAGAGGCAAAATAATTCCCCGCCAAAACTGATCATTCTCATTGTTCACACCACCGCCAGCACGACCACTACAACTCCATTCACAAACCACAATCAAAATGGCATGTGTACTGACTATCAGCTTGTGTCTTTGGATCATATTGGGATTATTAGGAGACATGACTTATGCACGGCACCCGTGGGTTATGTGCGTATGTAATGTTGATTACGGCTGGTTGGATTGCAGCAGAGTTCGTCAATTTGACAGAGGCTTACAGAATGTGGAATTAGGATGGGTGAGAAACCTAGACCTGTCACAGCACACAAATATGCCGAGACATGTGAAATGGCCGGTGGTGAGAAAAGCTCTCCCCTCATTGACATATGTGGATTTGAGAGGCAGTGGCACTCGCAACTGTCCGGGCATTGTTCAAGAACTGATACCATACATTCATACAGTCGTCAGCGATTGTGAGGTAAAGTTTTTATGACAAAATTCCCTAGTTTAGAATTTAAATGTTATAGAATTAATCCAATTGCTATATTTCTTGTCCCAATGTCCATTGTACATTTCTGAAAATCCAGAGGTGCAATTGACGTGGTTGTGTTTGAAAACAATCAGAATTGACAGAATTGTGCATTTTCTGAAAATTCATTCTACACTTTATTACAACAGATAACTACTACTACTCCTATCTTCACTACAAACTCGTCATCGTCCTCCGTGTCCATGAGAACAAACTCCTCCGTGTCCATTATTATGACGACTCTGGCTCTGACTTATGAAAGTAGGACAACAAATATGCTCTCTTCTAAGCATTGGGTAGGTCTTAAATGTACAGTTTATAAAATAAATACATTTCACACATTAATAATACACGCTCTCCTCTACTTAGGATCTCTTCTTATTCTTTTCTAAATTCTAAAATACTCTACTTTTGTGCATAGGTTACGAACACAACCTCCACCGCCACTACAAGCAGCAGCAGCAGAGCCTCTCATCACCGCTCACTATGGACTACCGCCGGCGCGTTCTCTTTCACAGACTGGGAGAGTACCATTGCTGTCACCACCGCCGCCACCACTACCACTACCACCACCACCCTCCCCACTTCCACTCCCACCACGACCACCGCTGTAACGACCAACAACAAAACCACCACTGGCAATGACACTACAGTCGTCCCAACACTCAGCTCAGTTGGTGATGCTACTTCCCTGAAAAAACTGGTGCGTTCTTAGATCATAGATATTCATTTACATTACATATATAATGCTATATTTCTTGGCATTTCTAGAATGATATTTTAACTCATAGGTGCGATTGTTTCATGAGTGTTTTATCTAGCTTTTCTTTCGTATTTTTTTTTCAGCCTCCAACGCTTATCATGAACTATTTACAAGCGCTTCGTTATTCTAACACCACCACCACCACCACCACCACCACCACAACCACAACCACAACCACAACCACCACCACCACCACCACCACTGTCGGTGCTGTCAGTGCAAAGGTGTGACATCCTTATATTATTATTAGTAGTAGTATTATTATTATTATTATTATTAAGCTATAACATATTTTAAATAACTCATATTATTTTTTTGTTTTTTTATTATTTCAGGCATTAGCGATTCGAGTCATTACTGGACTTAGAAGTAAACTGGAATCAATTACGTCAACATTGCGAAACGTAAAAAGACATTATTTAGAAGATAAGATTATGGAAATAGCTACATTGGGAGGGGTTGCATTGGGAGTTATTTTGGGAATTGTGGGTTGTATTATAAAGACTAGGAAGGTATTAAAGTATGGGCCTACTGATGATCTCGATCTGAACGATAGTTTACGCACGACTGCTATTAAAAGTTTAAATCCATTTCTCCTTAAGTATATCAGACAGAAGGTAACCAGACATCTTGATGAAACATTAACGAACATCGAACGAACTCAGTTCAGTCGTAATACATCCCCTCTGGTATGTCGTGATGATGATGAGGAACATATTCCTCTGCGTTTGTTAGGAGACCGACACGAAATGCAAATGGACTGGGCTGATGTTGATGCCGATGACGAAGACGAAGAGATCTTTTGCTCTGCCAATACGACGGCTGTAAACTAATATATCTTATATCTCCTCTTATATAACTTGATATTTTGAGCCATGATTACAAACTTTTAATAGCAGTCGTGCGTAATGGGGACAGTCAGGTTCTGTTACTTAATATGTAATGAAGACAGTCAGTTTCTGTTAAGCTTTCTTTATTCACTATGCATATGTACATGAGCGATGAGTAAATTGAATACGATTCTATTCTACCAATCTTGTATTATGTTATAGTTTTCTCTCTCTCTCTCTCTCTATATATATGATTGATTAATTGCAGTGACTCCTATCCATACACTGAGACATTTATTATACGAATCCTGGCACAAAGAAGATGAAGACTATCATGTAGCAGCATCATGTAACATCGGGAACAATCTGTAATCACCAATCATTATAGTCACACATTCATTTATGATATAGTACACACGCACCGGTATGAGTCCGCACACATTGAGTATATTGAGTATCATTCTATAGTCACACATTAACGTATCCTAATATAATCTCTATATATGATTGATTGATTGCAGTGACTCCTATCCATACACTGAGACATTTCTTATACGAATCCAGGCACAAAGAAGATGAAGACTATCATGTAGCAGCATCATGTAACATCGGGAACAATCTGTAATCACCAATCATTATAGTATACACGTTCATTTATGATATAGTACACACGCACCGGTATGAGTCCGCATACATTGAGTATACTTATATGCTTATTCATTTATGATATGATATAATACACACGCACCGGTATGAGTCCGCACACGCACACATTGTCCGCACTTATCTGGTACAGTCCGCACACATTGAGTATATTGAGTATCATTCTATAGTCACACATTAACGTATCCTAATATAATAGTCCTGCTAGCACAAGTACATCGGTATAAAGTCCATATAAGTCCCTACATCAGAGGGTATCCAATCCATTGCTTAGCACATCTTAGCAATCTGAGCCACTTCATATGGCTCATTGTCTGGTACAATGACAGTGTCCTTTCCTTTCCAAACCTGGTCCAAAAAGTCGGTTGCATCATCCACGGTAACCAACGATTGAACAATTCCATAGCGAGGCGCCACCATCGATCCGAGCAGGAACAGTCTGTCTGGAGTGACTTTGAAGTGGGCTTTACTCAGACAGTCCATGTCTATGAACTGATTACGGCAGCCATCCTTGTGAGCATCCTCAGGAATATTCAGTCCAGCGATACATCCTTTGCACTTTGCTTTCAATGCCTTCATGTACTCCGCATGCACGAGAACTTTATACATTTTTTCATATAAATTCCATGCGTAGGGGGACCTGTTCTTTTTTTCCTCAATCTTGAGTGTGTATGTATCGTCAATTGCATGTTGTTCGAAGAACAACTCTCCCTTTTCCTCACACTTATCACGGCTGAAGTACTCTTCTCCACCACTGTCCACTTCGTCCTCCTCTTCTCCTTCTTCTCCAGTACAGACAATCCTCCAATAGTATGTGCTATACTCATGGTTCATTTTCATTACCTTTGAACGCTCCTCGTCGTCATCCTCCTCCTCCTCCTCCTCCTTCTTCTTCTTTTCCCCCTCCTCTCCCTCAGCAGCACTTCTTTTCTTTGCCTCTTCTCTTCTCTTCGCGTGGAGAGAAAAGGCACGAACAAACTTTTTAAACTCAGGCATTGAAAAGTTGAAAGAACCTGAAGACAATCTTTGCCCATTCTGATCCAATTCTGTAAAGCTCACATACTCCACGCCTCGAAAGTTTGTGCGAGTCACTCTCCAATTATCTGACTTCAGTGAAGCTTCTGGATTGTTGAGTAGCATGTCAGCATGTCTATGAGCATACCTCATCACTGAAGATGGAACAATTGTACGTCTTGTATTATCCAAGTCCTTTCGTCTTTCCACTTCCATAAGTTCGTCCATGTCTAGTCTATAACGCAAAGCCACCTTCAAACTCAATTGCATTGTCTCCATACTGTGCATTGCCATTGCCGAGCTATGACACTGTCAACTACCAACGTCTGTGTCTTTATAGTCTCCACCAGCAATGGCGACGAATGCTCCCTCCCTCCCTCCCTCTCATGACAGCAATGGCGATGGTAATGGCTGCGATTATGCACGAGCTATACTAGGGAAGGGATAATATGTCGTAGGAGGCTCCGGCTCTACGATGACGACTGGTGCTTCTAGTCGAATAGGGAGTTCGGCTCTGAGCTTCTCCTGCAATGTCTTCACATGGGGTATATCCTCCACCTCAGGAAATTTCCTCCTCAGATAATTATAGCTGCCTCTTTGTTTCAATGGTGGCATACACTCTACATCGAGCATAGAGCATGTATTGTCATAGTAACCGCATCGTAAACAGGGTCCTTCATCCCCAGTCAATCCAGTCGCCACATTTATGCACACAATATCATTCCATTGTTCATCGCGACAGGGGAGAGGCAAAAGCTCATCCAAGTCTTTCATCTCAAACGCTTTGCCGCAGTAGCACCTCACCTTATAGTCATTCGCATAGAGCATGTCCCAATACTCCACTTCCCTATATGCAATCATAGGGTCTGCAGACGGAGCATTTCTTTGTCCATACATTAAACAAAAAGGCGTATGAGCACATGTCTTCCCATCACTTTTAAATATAGGCAATGGTGGCCTAAATGGAATATATATTTTCTTCATGGCTGACTTTATCTCAGACAGATAGAAATACACACTCTTGAATGGTTCCTCAGCATGAAATGTATGTGAAAATATAATGTCTGCTGGTAATATAAATACCTTAGAATGCATGTGAAACTTCGCACAAAAATGATGACAATAATGCTCATAAAAGTTCAGCGCATCACTCTCTGACACATTTTCATTTCTCACAAAGCACACATTCAGTCCATGTCCAATATAGGTCCATGGCATTGCATAATCCTGTCGAGCGTAGTCCTCACGATCATTTATGCTTTTATTCATTCTATAGTACTCTCTATCATGGCGTCTCATCACATCAGCCCACTGTCGAGCCACAGCAACGGGACCGCCTAGAAACAGTATTTTAGCTTCCTTAGATAAAGAAATACAGCGACCTCTTCGTTTGTACTCCATACTGATCACTGATGCATGTCCTTTGAAATCTCATAGTATCCCTCCTGAGACATAGCCTTCTCCTGCCCCAACACAAAGTTCATTTTCTGCTCGAGCAAATAGTTATTAGTTTTATGAAGTGAATCATTCTTCATTGACAACGTATCCACTGTCATCTTCAACATATAAATTTGAGAAATAAGTTCATTCAATGTCTTATTTGACTCTTGCAAAAGACTCACCAATCGCTCATTCTTTCCTCTTAGACGATTATTGTCTCTCATTACGTCATGAAGCAATGCACGACAGGCAGCCTTAGCTCTTTCTCTCTTCTCGTAGTTTTCCATTATACCAGACAGAACAGACAATTATTCTTCACCGATTAATCTAGCAGTTAATTCAGTTGTCAACACATCTCGCATCCTCAGATGTATGTCTCTCCGACATATATGCACTGCAAACGCTATTCCATCATCGCTAGCCAGACTCATCTTTAGTTGCTGATATATTACTTCCTCCTGTTCAACCATAATCCACAACATTAATGTCATGGTATCTATATTCGTAATTGTTTCTAAGCATGATTCAGGATCAAAATTATCGTAATCCATGTAATCCATGATGACACCGCTGTTGAATTTAATCAATATCCACTTGTAACTTATCTTCCACAAGCATCACAAAGTCATTTGTCATGGTAAAATCTATATTATGTCTTTGACAAAACTCTGATCCCATATATATATGATCATTTGCTTCTATTCCATGTATCAGTCTATGCACACTCAAATGAAAATCCTCTTCTGCATTCGAATTGAAAATAGACACAATGTTTTGAAGTTCGTCAATTCGCCTAGATTCACACAAAACTATTTGTTTCAGTAAATCTCTATCACGCAACGTAAGCTCGTTCTCTGTAATAAGATACAACTCATTCATGGTCCTCCAGCTGCACGTCCCAAAACAAGCGATGGCTCTCCTCCCCAATGGGTATTTCTTATATACAGACTCATCCTTTAAAAAATAATATTCCCTATAAACTTCATTTTCTCTATAATCCCATTCATACACTCCATCCTTAATTATCCAGCTGAAACACTGCATTCTCACCCCATGTTTTCATCTAGTTTAATACATTGTCACCACCTCCTTTCATCTTCATAATTCATCATTTCAATTCCTATCTTGTAAATAAAAGAAGATACACACGCGTCGTTGTCATGGAAGCCATTAAACGAAGCTGTTTCTGTCACCGTCAGCCATTGCCCGAACAATTTATGAGGTCCTTGTGTGACAAAGGAAGACCTAGTCCTACACCATTCTCTATGCTGATGTTGTCTCCGGCTGGTGGCATTTCCAGTCACTATCCATTTGAGAGCAGAAACCATTATGCTCTATTTAAACCCATTCTCCAAAGCATTCTCCATGATAATGAAGCTCGCACTTCTAAAGTCAAACGTAATAATTATACAATATCATTCCGTCGAAGGTCAGAGGTTAATCTATCCACGATTCATTATGATCATTATGATTAATATAATTAATCTATTTTAATTAAGTACACCCTTCAGGGGTCAAAGGTTAATGACTAAGGTCAGGGGTCAAAGGTTAATGACTAAGGTTAATGACAACGATTATCCTAACCCAAGGTCACTGTCATGGCGATCATCACATATACCTCATGATGATCGCCATGATGGTCATTCATCATTCACACTACCTGTCATGGCGGCCATTACTATTTGACGGTCATTCATCATTCTCACTATCTGTCATGGCCGCCATTACTATTTGACATAACTAGGTCATCCTCCATGGCAGCCATTACGTCTGTACGTTTTTTATTGCTTGATTTTCCCATAGACGTTTTTTATTGCTTGATGGCTCCTATCTGAGGTGCATTTTCGAGCAAAAAGTTTTTTATTGCTTGACTTGTCCTATTCAAAACGTACCCGTAATGCGCCTCTAAAGACTACTGACATACTGCTTGAAGTCATGGGTAGCATTGAATACAAATACACCTAGTGGGATATTGGTATTTTTCTGCTTTACGATCGCTAAATATGATGTGTTAAAGACAAATGAGTCGACAAAGTCGCAAAAATTGGATTTTGAGATACCATCATATTTGAAAAGATGAGACCAAGCCGATTCCAAGGATAGAAAACATTAAGACATCAATTACCTCTATATTTTGATATACATGAGAAATTTGGGATATTTGTTATGGTCAATCACTATAGTAAAGAATGCAGTTGAATATACTTTTCAGGATAACCTAAAGAATACATGGATATATTCAATACACAGTCTTCAAATTTGGTACATTTATTCATGGCACTAGCAGCGCTAAACTCTAAGCAATGGTTCTCGTGAATAAATCACTTTGAAAAATATCAGTTTTGGGACTTGAGACTCATTTTCCTGTGACACATCACACATGTGTTAATTAATCTCTTAAAATTATCTCTCTTTGCGTCTGTCACAGGTTTTGCCCTTGGCAGCTTACAGCATGTTCCTGCCTAAGCATGCTATGCTTTTAGAGTTTGATGACGCAGGGCATGTCTTAAACAGCTTCCACGACCCAGAGGGAGCAGTAGTCGCCACAGGACTCGGAGAGGCATTTGAGTACAGAGGCGCCATCTATACAGGCTACTTTAACCAACAATTTGTTGGTTATATTACCGTTAATGATCTCTATGGAAAGGACCCCTGATTTTTGTAGGTCCATTTTATGAATAGAATAAACATTTTCGATCCGTTTTCATTATTAATAAGGCCATAAGGTCTACCTAGGTATTGTATTATTAGGCCTAAACAAATTTAATATGTCCAGAGATCACATTTATCACTTGACAACCAAGAACAAATTACCTAGCTTTGTCGGTTATGCGTATTTTGTATCCTAGTAAATATCTGAGGCGAATAAAAATATTTAAAAATATAAATAAAAAGAATTATGCGATCATATATTTTGCGAAACCTCCAAGAGAGGGGATAACGGGCGTGTGGCTTCTAACACCTTCATACTCATTGCAGTGACCGGCTAGCTTTCTGCAATTGGGGATTCATTTTGATTGGCACACTGTTATCTAGGGTATAATCGTTACCTTAATGTACTTAACCCTAGTAACATGTTATTTTCAAGAAGAGATACACGAATTTAGCAGTCGCACAGATACATCTTGTCCAAAAGATGTGCGAATGCATTATGCTGTACCGGAAGAAGTTGCGCTCCTCGGCTTCACATGACGAATTATTAATTATGCACGAAAGCACATTTTATATTTAGCAACTTCTTCCGCTAGAGCATAATGCATTCGCACATCTTTTGGACAAGATATATTTCATGAGAATCGACCACTATATACTACATATATATGTATCCTCTGAAGGCAAAAGCGATTGGTGAATAGTTAAATATCACATAAAACTTGTACAACTGGTTTTCGCAACTCGATTGGTGTCTTTCGAGCATGCAGTGGTTTTAGTGGGGCAGATAAGAGCATATTTCATTAGCAACCTTTCAAATTGTGATACAAGCAATAAACTGATATTTTTAATTATGCGGAGACAAAAATAGCAAGTGAAAAGTTCAAAATGGCGGCCACCTGTACATGACAATGGTATTTGCCTAAGCAATAGTTTAATTCATTAAGCAGTCTGCACTGATAAAATTCTCTCATAGGCTTTATAATTTGTATCATCCAGTTTATGTTTCTACTATAGACTTGGGCTTATACAAGTCTACACTTTTTCTGATACACCACAAATCGAACCACTGCATGGAAACAAAAGTTTAACAAACCTTCAAATATATAGAAATCTTAGAGTAATATTTATAAAATAATGTATACTGTCATACCTCTAAGGTTCCATGCATAGACAAACTTTCAAAATTCTTTTCTTGTTTTGCACCGGCATGGTCTATCCATTCGTGCATGCTGAATAACTTTAATCACGACACCGACAATTTTCCACCGACAATTTGTACGTATGGGAATGGAGAAAACTACCCTACAGAACCCGGGCAAAAAAAATCAGACCAGTTTATCTCTGCTTTTGACCGAATTCCTCCCTGACACCCTAGCTATAGCTGCTACTCACTGCATACTGAGGGTAAGCAGACTGGTGTTTCCTGGTTGGAGTTGGTATAGGAAAGTATACTTTTGCATTACATACGTTCTATAGGTCTGTTATGGTATAGAAATTGTTATGAAATACTCATAATGGGATCATAGTATAGGGAATCATGGTCAAGGATAGCCACACGGGGGTTGGCACCGACTTATTGGAGGAGAAAATAGTCCATGCGGGGTATGTATTTCTATACGTGAGGTCGCTCGAGATCTATAACTACTATTAATACCTAGAGCTTTTAAGTTTTACAAATCTGCCAATTGATTTATAGATTCTTATATAGACCTACCTGTTTGCTCTCTGGTCTCATGGGTCAAACCCCGAAATAGCTCGAATGCCTATTATGCAATCATGTGTAAATTGTAGTTCACACATAACCTAGAGATCTCCATGCAGACAGGGTAGTGATCAAAATTCATGCTCCAATTAGTGGTTTTAACCCCATCCGGTGATCGATCAATGGGGCACGTAGCAACTTCGCAATTTGCTGAATGGATGTCAACTGAGATAAATATCGACAATAACCATGGGACGAATAATTAAGATCCGATACAATTCGAGTGTATTCCCCAGTTCTTCGATTGAGCTATAGAATGCTAGCCTAATGCTTGACAGTATACTGACAAGCATTCTGTGTTGGAAGTACACCAGGGGGAGTGGGATTTCGCCACCTCTCCAGTCACCTAAGGCCAAAAAAATAGGTTTTTCTGATTTACCCGCCCCCCCCCCCCCGCCACCTAGAAAAACCTCGCCGACCTAGAATATTTTTTGACCATGCATGCCTAAATTATTTTTGTAATTTTTCCCTTATTTAAAACAACTATTGACGAAAAAGACTATAATAGTGAGAGTGTAACTGAAAATGTTTTTCCTGAATAAAAATATGTAATTAAAAAAAACTATTGTTATTAAATAATTTTTTTTAACAGGTTCTTGGAAGGTGGTTTCTTTTTTAAAACCTAGTTTTTAGCTAGATAAATCGGAAACACACCTATTTGTTGCCTTTAATTAAACCGGCAAAAGAAAAAAACATCTATATATAGTCCTACACATTAGGACTATAATAACGCTTATGCCCTCTATCCGACTTCCCCAGTCCTGGGTTGATGAGCACTTAGCTTCACAAATCATACAGAATATATAAGGGCATGTACGGAGGGAGGGTAGAACTGGGGAAAGGTTGTACCGTACGCATTATTAAGAAGGGCCGCCGGTGTCTCGGCACATGAGCACAGAACCAAGACTTTGCTGTAAAGAATTCCGTCCACAACAGCACATGACACCTGATCGATTGATTGGGCGATTGACTTAGTTTCGATATCGATGTTTTCATGCTTAATAAAAAAAATAATAGTGGTGACACATTAATCGAGGTAACAGTTAAAAGTTGGTGCAGAAAAGAGAACGATGACTAGGCCATTTCTAATAAGTGAATTTATCATGTGTAGTTTCAAAATATATGATATGCATAGAATGCATGATATTATTAGGATTATATTTAGTCCAGCTGTTATGTATCGTTTATTAATTAAGAGAATTGGAGAAGAAGAAAAAGAAGCCATAGGAATATAATTAGTGACACCTGCTATATATATGAAGCTGACAAAAATTTTCTCTACACATACGTCATTGAAATACGTAAACATTTTCTTAATAGTGCAGATACTGGACAACAAATATAATTATAGGCTAGGCCTATTCGGTGTCGTCAACAACTAAATATTTTCTCAGCAATTCTTCAACGAATAATTATACCACTTTCAGTGAGAAATTCGACGCGGAGAAGACACAAGCCTCCAACCGACGGTTGTTCCTGAGTTTCCTATTTCTGTTCCTCTACGTGTTGATCGTTGCTGCAGGAATTATCGTCGCCTACTTTGCCATCAGTGACGTCATTCACTCGTACCGGAACCCCGTCAGATCAACACAGTACAGGGAGGTCAAGTCGTACAAAGCGCCAGGTATAAAGGCCTAAATATGATTGTTTATATTTTCCAATAATATATGACAGAAAATATGGTAGTGCCTTCAGACTCAGGTCTTCCAGACATACACGAAATAAAGTAATAAGTAGTACAGATAATAAGACATACTAAAATTTATTTATAGGCTATCAGCTGTACCCCAAAATAGTGATTTTCGTTCCGGCATCGGGGGTACTACTTTTTGTCAACATAATTATTTCAATTGCTAATACCCTATATTATAGTATGCCACAAGTTCTCAATGTAATTCTTGCCAGTTTTTGAGAAAATCAGCATTGATTGTGGCAGTGCAAAGCCTATGGAACCAATGGCTTCATTTTTAATAGCCCAGGGGCAGAATATCATGCTATTTGGGGAACCTTGCCAATTTCTATTTTGTAACCACTGAGGATTTCTAGTTCTCCACATTGGAAAAGGAAAAGTAAAAATAAATAGAATTAATCAATAAAAAAATCATTTACTAGATTTAGAATCAAGTGACTAATATCAATCGATAGGAAATAATGTGCCCTAAAAATGATTTTATTTAACCTAAGATGTCAGTGCATTATTTTCCGAGTTATTCGCAAAAGACCTAATAAAGGCCAAGGTCAAAGGTTATTTTGAGGCCTTTTGCAAATAACTCGGGAAATAATGCACAGACATCTCTGAAAAACACATAAAAAACAAGAAGCAGTTTCTGTTAAAGCCGAAACTTCATAGGATATCATGTATAAATTTTCTAGTTGGGGAGGTCGTATCCAACGGTCTCACATATGTATTTTATGTAATTCTCACCTGTTAAAGAAGTGGGGAGCTATTTTACATGGAATTAATTATAGCAGACAACTTGTATGGAGGCCGCCATTGCTGTAAGTCATGTGACCTCTGATGACGTATATGAACCACAACTCACAACGAGGCTCAGGCTTTTGCCCCTGCCATGACTGAGTGGACATCTATTTTTTCCATTGATTTAAGCCAGTTTTTTTGTATAAACAAATGATAAGCATTGTACAACAGGTTGCCTTTGAGTCTGAATAAACCATTAACAAATGCTGGGGAAGGTGTTAAAGCTAATGGGGGTTAGGGTAGGCAGGGGAGAGGAGTGAAAGTGTCAAAACATTCCCGCCGTCGCCGCCATTATTACGCGTATGGCGTTCAGTTTCTGGGTATCAGGGAGAGGTTTGCACGCACAAATTAGAGGTCTCTTGGGTGAGTTAAGGATATGTATAATGTGTATATAATACTAATATGAATATCCGAACCTCTCACTGTATATACATCATATAATCATGTATATACCAATGTTTTAAACTAAGCACTTGTAAGTTCAATGTTTGTTTACATGTATGAGCGAGTAGAGTGACCAGTCACACCTAATGGTTCAGTGACGTCACCAATAAACATAAATTACCACCAGTGGCGCTGTTGGTCACCAAGATGGCTGCCTCCTTGTAAGAGAGAAACTGACTGCTTTTCTTATGTTTCTGGTGGTAAATATCGATGTAGATCATTATAACGCTGCAGAAATACTCTGAAGACTATAATGTTTTTGCTATTTGCAAAAAAAAAATTACAGTTGCCTAAATAGTGTTTGGGCTTTAATATTTTATAATTCTATTACTGTTTGCCGTTTTAAAGTATTCACAACTTAATATTCTAACAATATTATGCTGCAAAGTGCTGCACTCTAAAATGGGGCTTCCACATACAAGGCAAACGACCGACAAAAGACGACCGACAAAAGGGGCACAGGGGGACCGACAGAGGTGACCGACAATGGGAGGGTACACATTGTCGGTCCCCGGTATTTACATGCACGACAAAAAGTGGCTATTTTGGTCACCGACAATTGGTCACCCCAAGAGATTAAATTGTTCTGCCAAGCTGGCTAAGTTTTGTAAGGATTTGATATTTTAAAGTTGTAGTCTGGGGGACTTTTCCCATCATATGGACAAAAATATTTGGAAAATATTTTAATATTTAGCGTTTTTATGGCCAAATAAGAGAATTTCTATAGTAAGTCTATGGGTGCGAGATTTTTTATTTTTCCTGAATTTCAATGAAAGTTTTAGGCCTATCTAAGTTAGTTGTTATATCAGGTAGCTCTGGTTGGCACATGTGAACATTTTGCAGTACATTAGTACATTTATTTTAAGTTTATTTTTATCATTTCACTTGATTTTTGATTAATTTAGGGCCATTTTGACCATATTTACTGCCTATTTCGATATGTGGGTGGTTTCCTGGTCCTGAATATGCTTATGACCATTTTAGTGAATAGTTTGGAGTTAATTTGTACATTTGTTTTTATCATTTCTATTGATTTATGATTAATTATTGGTATTTTAATGATTATTTCGACTATTTCGACTTAAAAAGTGAAAATGTATGAATTTTTGTTAGTATTGTTAATGTGTGATCTATTCGGATTAATGATTTAACTAATTATCGTGGTGAAGGTAAATATCAATAATAAATAATATGCAGATCGATCAGGAACAATAAGAACAATATAAGAAGTCTCACTAGCTCACTCTCTCTAGCCGCTGAAAATCCAGTCAGTCCCATAACACAAGGCAGTGAACATGACTCTGTTTGCCCAGCCTATTTTTAAAATATATATTTCAAATTAATATAACTAGTAATATCAAGGAGAGTTTTGTAGAGTCTGGAGATCGATGCTTTGCTAATAATTATATATATGTAGAAATATGACCAGAAATATGACCAGAAATGTCTTGGAGGGAAGGGGGGACGGCTCAATAAATTAATTTAAAGTATGCTTCTCTAGTATTATCTAGAAAATCCGACATGACATTGAAAATTAACATTTCATCATCTCAAACAGTCGGAAATCTCGCAACAAGTTGCAGAGAACACGTGAATAAGTGACAATATAAAGTTAACGAATAATAGAAATAATTAGAAATGAGCCGGGGATTTTTTCTGAGTATCTGATATCTGTATTAAGGTATTTTATCTGTTTAACCATTTTACATTGCAATATCATGTTCACTAAACTGGTATATGAGCAAAGGATCCACCAGGAAGACCTCAAATGAGAGGCAGGCATCCTATTCTGGAACGATGTAGATTATGAATTCAGAATAAAAATACAATATATATATAATGTCCACACAGTAATAAATCAAATGTCTAGCCATATATGGAAATATATTAAAACCTATATTCGGTATATTTAATTAAAGAAATATTAAGTTAAATATAGGTATGCTACAACGTGGTGTGACATACTGTACGATTGGGAGACTTTTGAAGTTGAAATAATCCCTAACAAATACCAATAAATAATTATAAATCAATAGAAATGATAAAAAATAAATGTACAAATCAACGCCAAACTATTCACCAAAATCAGGGACCTGCAAACCACGCACAAATCGAAATATTCACTAAAAATGGCAATAATTCTATATAAATCAATTAAAACGATTAAAATAAATGTACAAATTTGCTCTAAACTCCACAGAAGTGAACAGGAATGAACAGGAGGCTCAGCAAGATCATAAGCACCTTTCATTTGGCCACAAAAACAGGGGGAAAACAATAATTTAGGGTCCCGACAAAAATTTAGGGTCACGACAATCGGTCACCCCTCCCGACAAGTTCTAAAATTTTAGAACTTGTCGGGAGGGGTCCACGACAGGTCACCGACAAGCCACCGACAATCGTGAGGGGGTCACCGATTGTCGGTCACCCGGTATCCACATGCACGATTGTCGGTCACCTCTGGTGACCGATTGTCGGTGACCAGAATTTTGTCGGCTGCCTTGTATGTGGAACACGGGCTTAAAGTGCGGCGCAGCACAGTTCTGCACTCTAATGTGCTGAATTAACATTCTAATATGCTGTATAGTATATAGTAACATATTACTGAAATCTCTTCATTATCGTATACACCAACTAGCCTTAATTAGACCAAACCTCACCAAAAAATGTGCCGTCACAATGGTTAAATCTAATATTCTATCTATTATAGATTACAGTGCCCCTTTTATTTGTCACTGCAACCAAAAAACGATTACAAGAACGCCTACTGAGTTCATTCATTCATCAACAAACACTATGAAGGTTGTGCATAGGATTGGGTTTTTATTATCTAAATTAGCGTTTATTTCTGTCAGTAAAATCAACACTGAAATAACTCCTCTCCATACCAGAGCAACTCGATTATTTGACGCCCCCGTCCTTCAGGTTTTTATTCCTAAAAGAGAAGTAGATAGACTATCTCTCCACTATCAGACTGCCAATGCTTGGAACAAATTGCCCATCCGACTACGTAATATCCAAGATAAAAATGTTTTCAAAATCTATATCAAGAAGCACTTCCTTGAAAAGACGAATTAAATAATCGTTAGCTCACTCAGCTTCCTCCCGCCTCACTCACACCTCTTTGTAAATTATGAACATTGTACTGTACTCATCTCTCATTATTTGTCTTCTCATCCCGTTACTAATTTGTGACTGTATATTAATTATTTAAACACTTCTGAATTATGTCATTAAGTAGTAATTTCTCATATATAATGATGATTTCACTGTTTAGAACTATTGTAATTGCTTAGCAACTGATATCGCCTATGAGCAGATGGCCTTTAACAACGCTTGATGTTAGCGAAGAGTTTTCTTCTGCCTTTTCAGTGTATATGTGAAATAATAAACGTTTTTTAAAAAAAAATAGTTTTGCACTCTCAAGTGCTGCACAGTGCTGCGCACAATAGTGCGGTGCTGCACTAAACATTGCTGAACATTGGTGCACTAAACATTGGTGCACTAAACAGTGCTGCAATGGACATTGAGCATATATATATCATGAGCAGCATTAAGGGCCTGGTCCTCTATGCCGATTCTCATGCGATTCTTATAGAATTTAATGCAAAAGAGTCTTCTGCGGCGCAAAATCGCATGAGAATCGGCTTGGTGGTCCAAATCCAAGTTAAAACGAAAGACGAAAGTGATTTTATTTTTTAAATGAGATGCACAATGACTTTGGAAACGAAAATGATTTTATTTTAAAAAATAAAACAAAATTTTACTTTTCATCACATGAACACTCGTCTTCCGTAATACACACCGTCCGGGATAAAGAGTTTTGCCAAAAAAAGGATAGTCATTACGTCTCCCAAGTACCAAATATAATGGCGAAATGACCTTATTTACGAAGCTGGATGACTTTCCATGCTGAAAGTCTCTGATTCCATTCACCATGTATGATATGAGATGCAGATCAGTAGTTAGAATTCAAAGTATTTAGTTTGGGACAACTCATTTGAAGAATGAGCTTTACTTCAAACTTGCCATCGATGAAGACGCCCTAAGTGTTTGTATTCCCTTTGGACAAGTGCCAAGACCTATAGCTTGACACAGTGATGTGTCAACACTGATACTTTTGCGGGTATGTATCATGCAATTTGCATTTATAAACGTTTAATAAGGCCTTATCTATTTTCAGCGATCATCCTGTTTCCCAATGGGAATGAGTTTGTTGCGTGTGGCCATTATTACAACAACATCGTCGGATCTGTTCGTGAGTATTTCAAAATTATATTTAACACTGTGTTTCTCTTTGATTTGGCATTTTGAGTGATGAAATAAGTCAAAGAAGCCAAATTAACTAGCAAATGTATACAAAATGATAATGAACATTTAATATTTCCAGTGAGTCTCTCCAACGTTGATATAAATAGGAAGAATTGCACATATGAGACGGCTTCCTATATAGATCCCCAGGATAACGCAACAACAAGGTGGAAATAAGCCCACAGCTTACCAACACACATCTATAGCATTATATACATAATATACAAATAAGTAAAGAGAAGCCAAGCTGGCATGAATCATTCTTCGGTGGATTTTCACGGAACATTGATCCCAAGATTTAAGTGTCCCATTTTGGAACATTTCCATTTAAGAATGAAATAGGAACCTTCGAGCCTATCTCGGACCTATCTCCATTCTTCAAATTCTAATCCATTAGCCATACACATTAACGGTATGTTTCCTATATCAACTACCGGTGCACCACCATCTCCAACATTTAAGAGATCTGCATGCAGCCGAAACATTTGAAAGAAATCGTTTGAAACATAATCCTTCCTTTTTTGACCATCGGGTTTATTTTGTGTGTGCAGGGAGGCTGTTATTATCAAGGGGCCAACGAATGTCAAGGACGTTGAAGCATTATTTATTCATTTCAAATCTCGACATAAGAAGAATGACTTTTACACAATTACATATTATGCCTTACCGTTTTGGGAACAAGTGGTTGAAGGGTAAGTTTGGAGTTACTCTTTTTTTTCTCTTTTTTTTGGTTAGATTACATACATAGTAAGCCTAGGTTGGTGTCACTAGACAGGTATTAAATTCTATACATCCAAACACAGCATTGCCACAAACTTCCAATGACCTTCAGAAGTGCTTAGGCCCCGTACCCACTATGATGATTTATTTGCGAGGAGACAATCGGCCCGACTTTCTCCCGTACCTTCGATATATCCGATTGTCCTAGAATCTCCATTCTCAGCTATTATGGCAATAACTATCTTCATATTATGACTTATAATTCATCAATATTCTGTTGCTGTTATGTGTTTATACAAGAGTTTGAAGTTGCCTAGTATTGGTCGAGCGAAAAACAGCCGCGATGATAAGTGAAGTCGTCATATGAAAGGATTCGGGCGTGTCCTCACTTAAATACAGATGGGGATGTTTTAGAAGCCCTGTAACGTAAACACAAACCACTGGACAAAATCCGCCAAATTGTTGGTCATATGACTTTTAGATTGGTTCGAAAAGAAAGGAACACCAAGTAGAACATCTTTATGAGAGTGCAGCTTTATTGGACAGGGTTTGGTATTGGCGAAATTCAGCAAGTTATTCATCTTTTATTTTTTCAGGCAGGGATACCCTGCATCGTCCGTCCTTCAACACAATCACGGCCATATTCCTACCTTTGCCCTTTCGGCAAACATGAGAATGTGGATTAAAATGGTCCTTAGGGAAATATACTTCATTGATGTACCTAATCCCAAGCGAGAATTCAAATATGAGGCAAGTACAGTTGCTTCTGTGTTTATTTCTAAACGGATGATTAGGATATATAGGCTAAATGAAAGATAAGTTTCTTCAGTGAAATTTACTTTCTGTATCTAATAGCTTCCAAATTTGAAGTGTTGTTATATTTCCTTGCAATCAACAAGTCATATTGGATGTACTATTTAGTGGTTTGAGCAGGGTATAGATTGACCTCATCAATACAGGGATTGCATGTGTATTTATGCTTTTATTCATACATTTTACAGCGAATTATATAGCTTGAAGTGCTTATTCATTTGAATAGATGAGTGTGGTACAGTACCTCGGATCGCAATCAAGTGGTGGTTATCCCTTTTACATTTTCTTCGAATGGAAATCGAATTTCATTGAGAGATCACACCAAGTGTATGCGACGACTGCCTGGGGTCTTGCCGCTGCTCTAATTGGTGAGATATTTGATCATTCTAATCTTTATCTTGTTTGAGCGATCTTTGTATTGTCTACTTGTACGCAAGACTTGAATCTGCTTCTTCTCGTTTATATAGAGTAAAGCGGGGTAATATGGGCACAGTATTGGACCCTTTTTTCAGATGTGAGCTAATCTTTAAATAGTATAATTTGTTCAGTTTTTTTTCAGTTTTCACACTTTCTATGCACTCCTCTTAAGAGAATTTGAGCTATCTATTTTGATAATATTTTTACTAGGCTGATAGTAACAAAAAAAGACATGTGTGGGTAATATGGGCAGGTCTGGGTAATATGGGCACCTGCCAATATTACCCCCAGATAGCCTTGATTTTGAGGTTCTGAGGCATATTATTTTGTACCTATATACAGCTTATAGATACATTTTATATAAGCACTTAATTTTGCGGTTTAGACAGTGGTGGTGATTGTAAATCAGTACTTTTATGTTTTATATATGCATATAGAAACATCGGTGTTTAGAATGGTATGTGATGCCCATATTACCCCTTAGTAATACCCATATTACCCCTTATGGTACATATTGCCCTTCTGGTACCACTAAATCTACTGTTAAACTATGATGAAACAACATATGCAGAGGATGATATTAGGTGCCAGCATCAGAAATGCTTATTTCGGTCTAATATCGGAAGGGTCCCATATATTCCCCAAATGCCCATATTACCCAGCTTTACCCTATACTTCTCATGGTCTTGGTCCATTTCGGTAGACCTATATTGACACTATATTGTACAAACGCATATCGTCCTCAGACGAAATACAAACGTCTGATTTTGTCCCTTATTATAGTGATGAGACTTTCTGCATTTTTTCCTGATAAAACCATTCCGCTCTTGATTATTTGTTTTGTACATGGGGAGAAAGAAATGATATATATATTATACACATATAATATATCGTGCAAGTCTCCCTATCGTCAGCGAAATACTATTTCAATTTCAAACGTACTGAAATTATTTACATCATACTGTACAGGCCGAACCCAGAGAACAATTTTTAAAGGCCAGATTTCAGAAATTATGCCTCTTGCTATAAGGCAGGAAATAAGGGCTGTGAATTTGCTAAAAATAGAGGTGCTTTCGTGGATGATGAGGGAGGTCACATAATTATTGAGAAATGGCTATCGTAGGAAAATCAAATCTGTTAGATGGAAAAGACAGAGGCTAAATAGAAGCACAGTAGGTAGGCTTACGGGTATATGGAACAAGCTGCATGAGAGATTGAGAACCATAGAAGAGAAAAGCTTAAAAAACGCCATTAAAAATTATTACCATCAAGGTTTTTATTAACTCTGGTGTGGTAGAAATGTAACAATGGGTTATTAGCCTAGGCATCCACCAACTACTATGTATATATGATAGTGGTCTGTCAGCAGATCGGATATTCTCATATTCTCATATTTTTTATGGCTTTTTCTTTGCTTAGCAACTCTGCATTAAGGCTGTAGAAAATGCTTGTAAGACATTGTGTGATATTATATATTCCTTGACTTTCTTTGTTGATGTGCTCATGTAGAGCCTGACTGTTTTTGTACGGTGTTGAAAGACCTTCTTGCGACCTAGCATATGTTGATTCGAGAGTATGAATTGCATTAATGATTATCAATTATTATCTTTTTGAAACTATTGTGTAATACCCAACAGTCTATGTGTAAGAGCACGACGCGAAATATTCTATTATTGTTTTTAGATCTGTTTTTAAACTTATTATGAATCCTTATAGTATGCTCAGGCCTAGCTAATAAGCAGATGCTTTCCTGATCGCTATGATAATAGGATCTAAATGTACTCTGAAAATTTGTATTATTATTGTGTAATATTAACCCTTTTTATTATCAAAAATCATGCTATGACACCGCATAAAAATGAGTGTAATGTAATGCTCTTTTTGCCTTAAGCAATCAGGCAACACTGAGAATATCAACGCTCGTCGCTGAAATGTATTTTGTAGTTCCTGTACGAGTGTACAATGTCATGCTTTTCTGCACATGGAAAGTTTTGGAGCAATGACCTGTCTCCAATAGGACGTAAGCAATTTATTGCGTTAGCACACGTGACACACGTGGCTTTTTACTTAGCTTACCTTGCAGCTCTCAAGGGCAAACACGTGTGTCCTCCTATACAAGATTTTTTATCTCGGTATGCCCCGTTGCGTATACATTGATAGCTAGATAGATACCTAGATATAGATAGCTAGATAGATCGATTGATAGCTAGATAGAGATAGATGAATATATCAATTCATCAATCAATAGATAGTAAGATGGATTCTTTATTGCATAAAAAAGGTAAAATGCAGGTATTCTGACTTAATGTAAGGTATCGAAAGAATACCCTAGAACACCCTAATCACGAGTTTAACTATCACATCTTTAATGACATCGGTTGAAGTGTTAGGATCTATTCATCATGTAGCCAAACGCCAGAAAGAAATGGATGAAAGGGAAATGTATATAAACATTCTAGCCAATAAACTATAACAAATTCTCGGTCATTCAAATTTTGTGGGATCGATAGTTTATTTTGTTTTTACCATAACTTAAACAATCTCAAGTTCTAGCTTGTCCTGGATTTAAGACATTTGTGTTAACTAATCCGTAAACTCCGGAATGCTTGGATTATTCTGAGGTTAGTGTGCCAACCATTAATAAACTCTTTCCAACACCTATAAAGCATCGAATAAACGGATCGTATAATTAATAGTCATTCACGTAATTCATGCACTGATCGAGCGACTGTGGTACACAGAATGACTAAGCAATGTGTGGTATTTCGACTTATTATTTATGTATAAAGATATTTATCACATTTTATTGCTTATAATATTACATTTTTATTGTTTTATTATACGCCTATATTATCTGTATGGAAGCTGCAATAAAAGAGGTGCAGTATAAACTATCCATATTTGATATTCTCAGAACAGTATCATAAATTAGTTTCGTTTCTTTTAATTTTTAGATACTTGGTGGCGATTCAGAATTTAAAAATAGGTTTATAACTATATTCAATATTGTTCTTTGCTTAGGGTATACAATAAAACGTGAATGGAAAGCGGCATGGGTAATCAAAGAATTATCGGAATCGAACCAGTATCTCAATATACATTTTTTGTATATATATAATACAACCTTATTGTATATCTTCATACATTGGAGGGGGAGGGAGAAGGGTCTTTATTTGTTTTATATGTTCTACCCATTTTAACTGCTTTTTATAAATGTCTTACCTACCCCGTCATAAATGGGGAACAGCTAGTAATAGAATAAGGGGATTCGAGGGAAACCGTTGTTTCCTTGGTCACAGACAAACTTTCCTGTTCTTTCTTTTATAAACCATTACAGTGAGCATAGAAAACATGGGTGAACCTATGAACCTCATTTTGTTGGTATTTCCAGGTGCCCTCCACATATTGATTTGTATATACGGTATACATTATTTCCAAGATTAAATTTAACAGTTTGTTTATTGTAACAAACTATAGTATAATTCCTGGTTGAAAAATTTCATGGGAAATGTCCCAATTAGGGGATTACGTTCTTGTAGCTGTTATATCATATTACGCAATCATGACGTAACAATGAATTTCGATCATCCATTCATATTCACTCATATCAACGATATAACATAGCTGTCCTTTACTGGTTGTAGCTGTGCATTCATGATGACTATTCATGATGACTATTCATGATGACTTTTCATGATGACTATTCATTCATGACATGTCTTTTGTTTTCAAAACATTAATGTTACAGGTTCATATTCTGTATTGAACCTTTTGAAAATGTGCAGTAAATGTACAAAATTATCTTTTTTTTTTTTTTTTTTTTTTCTAATAAGAGTGTTATATCAAGGGCGGGAGAGCTGAGAGGGAGGCAGTTTATGATCATACCCAGGAAATAGAGACAGAGAAGAAGGGAGAGAGACAGAGAAAAGAGACAGAAAGGCACTTTAAGGTCTTACCCAGGACCTTTTGAAAATGTGCAGTAAATGTACAAGATTATCTTTTATGTTGAGCTATGATTAACAAAACTTTTCTTTGCTTACATACATACTACCTTACTGTTATGAATCCTTTTACAAATGATCCAAAAACATGATGTCTTATATTTTTTAATAATAATTTCATGTCGGTTTCCAGGAATGGGGTTAGCTCTTATGAAGACCGGATCCATGGTGTTAAAAGTGAGACAGAGAGCTCTGGGTGTTGGCAAGGAAGTGAAAAAGGTTCATGTGGCCAGGAAACTGAAAAAAGATGCCAAAGGACAACTTGTGGACCTAGAACTTGAATGAATGATGCCACAAAATACAAAACACCCCACGATGAACAATAGTTCAGCGTGCGAAAACTATCTATCAGTATCACATGTTTATAAATTCATTCTTGTGGACAATTGTAGTATAATTATATATTACTTCTATAGTGTAGGGGCTGTTTACTTTGAATTATCATATAATTATATGAATGGCACGCAAAACTATTTTGGGATACACTGTGATCTCTCATTTGGATGACTCTGTATAAAGAAGGCTTTAAATAAAATGAGCTGAATACTATCGGCACGGTCAATAACTGAATTTCGCACAAAATACAAAGACAAGGTAAGTACATATTTTTCACCAACAATTTTATTGTCAATCTTTTAAGCATTGCATTGAATTGACCAATACATATTATGAGATAAGTGGTGATTAAAAAATCGGATAAAACATACTACTGTACTGGCCCTGTGCACCTTTCAAAATCACTGTTACCTTCCAATTAACTGTACATTTGCATTCAGATATATTAGACCATTAAGTACTTGGTTTGATCTAATTTGTATATTCCAATTAGCGTCCCTTAGTACCTTTTTTAGGAAAAAGCCAGGAAAAATAAGTATTCACCCAGATATGAGCAATTCAGAGGAGATATAGCAGTAGAACTTACTTACTACTATTTAAGTTCTCCTTTGCATTAGCATCAGTAATTAATGCCCAGTATAAATTCATATCAGAAATACACATAAACTTCGGTTTACTTGAACAGTAAACAGGGATGAGGGCGAGGGAGTGGGAGGGGGTTAAGGGTTCCAAGGGTTTTGATGGGGTTAGTCATAATGTCCAAGGGCGTATTTGTTAGATAATTTCATCATGTTACAACGACAAATAAGTGATAATATTTTCACTTCTCTTGTGTCTGATATGCTATTTTAGAACAACCTCTCAGTGCATTCTATCTAAATATCTGATAACTCACATATAATATATGTACATGTTAGCATAGTACAATACAGATACATATAATATATCTAATTGGCAATACCTGCAGGACATGAACCATTACCCTGTTCAAACCTCTCCATAATCAATACATTCATCTACTATCTAACTTGACTTGACATATATGAGCAATTCGGACAAAAATGCGTCATTTGGGTTGAAAAACAACAGCCCATCCAGAGACGTATACCTGCTGAGAGTTTGCTTGGTTGTGCATATATAGTTGTAGGCTATAGGGAATGAGTTCATTCCCCCCATTGGTTTCTCTCCACCCCTGCCCCGCCCCCGCCACATAATGAACGCCCTTGGCACGCAGCGTGGCATTGACACCCACGCTGCCTGCCCCTTACATTGTTTGATATAAGTAGGCAAGCTCTTTCAAAGCCTTCGAAGCAATCCCCCATTCTTCCTATGGCATTTCTTTTAACATGTTTTTATTCAGGAAATTAACAACAATATATAACACTCTCACCCCAGGGGTTGTTTTCCAGTGTTAAATTAAATTCCTCACATCTCTGTTAAACTGCAGGAATTAAAAATTGTTTCTAAACTGAGTTCAAGAGTGACTTGTATAACCTGCAATTTGGTCATCAAAAGTGAGTTGACATGTACTAAATTCTTCAAAAGAGCATCCAAACAGTTGATCTACTAGATACATCCCACATGACTGACGGGAGGGTGCGACAGTTTTTATTGTTGGGTAAATAAAGCCTTTGGCTTTTTCTAGCAAACAAGTGGTTGGTCACTGTCCTCCAGAGACTAAAATACTTATCTGAGATTATTTTCTTTGGTATTTTTGCATCATTGCGGAAAAATCGTCTAGGTGTTTTCGTTTAGGTTTTTACAAAGTTTTTTATATTTATCATGAGGCCAACAAAATGCTAATTTTCGTGCCAGTACCACCCATGAAATACGGAGTTTCATATCCAAACCACTGTTTTAAATATGGAACAGTAATCTTCAGGGGAAGAATTCGTTATTCTGAAAAATGTTATGTTGTTATGATTAAAAAAACACTATAGTTAACTTTCCAATTAATTTCTTGATTAAATTGTGTAAGGTCGATTTAATTGACAGCCCCCTGTCACTATAACGGGTGTCTAAATTTGTTTTGGAATATAGGCCTTGAAGATCCTAAAATAAATCAAACCAAACTTAGTTACAATATTGTCAATGATGAGCTCATGAGTGCTTTGTACAGTGGGCGGGAATACAAATGTTACCGTAACAGGGGTCTAGTTTTGATTGATAAATGAATTAATATATGCATAAACTATTTCTGCAAGTGTTATAATGTTTAAGCCACACTAGGAAAAATAAATAAATGCAAACAAAAGTTCTGTAATACCTGAGACCAACTAGAAAAAACAGTATGTCGCCATAACAGGGACCTAGAGGGTGACCCTGTCGCCATAACAGGTGTCTGGAGGGAGCGGGGGTCTGGTGTGGTAATGAAACTATTTTTTTTAACATTTTCCGTACTAATTTTGCCTCCTTAATATGTAAACATATTTACTTATATTTACCTTCATAGACAACAGAAACAAGTATTCAAGTCAACTTAACAAGAAAACAAGGGGTAATGAATGTTATTAATATTGTGTATATATTCTAAATATAATGAATTATAAATGTATAATGGGCAGAGAGTCAATTACATGTGACCTGTGCCCCTGCCATTACCATAAGCATTACTGAATGGTTATTGGCTGTAACTTTTCTTAATCTAAAACATTATGTGCACATTTTGTTTGGTTGTTTGTTTGTTTGTTTCTTTCTTTCTAATTTAAATCATTATTTATGTAGAAATATCCACTGTGCCCTTGCCACCAGAATTCAGGTCACTGTCTGCCAAGCTGCCCTGATCACAGTATTCATTATTAACGTTCAAAATTTCGTCTATCTTAGCAACAATATGTCTAGATTATGTATGAAAAACAATTTAATAGATGCAAGTTGTAAAAATTAATAATTTTCAGCCCTGGATGGCCAAATGATGACCCATTGGCGGAATTGCTCATACACCTTACTTACATTTTTCAATAATAGTATCCTTTGAAGTTTAGCCTTTATATTGTTTGCTCTTTTGAGCCATCTCTACAGGTGGTAGGCAGGTATAATCGAGGGCTAAGACAGCATCTTGAATAGTGGGAAACAGGACTATTTTGTCTCCTCCTTCTCCTCCAATTGATCCATCATGTTTTAGCATGGACTGTAAAAGGGACGAACAATTGACCAGAACTAATTTGACCCCAACAATTTCATAATCACTTGCGAGTTGTTTTAGTGTTAAAACTCCCATTAAGTCAACGTAGGCCATAGCCGAGCAGTCAATAATAATTGCCATGATGTTTCCTGGTGGGGCTGTAGTGTCAGTCTGAGGTATTACTGGTATGGATATGCTGACACTTGGTGTGTTGTTCTGATCTATTGACTTTTCTTCTTGAGGGACATCTTCCACAAGATTTGAACTTTTTTCATTTCCATTACATTTAAGTTCTGACATTTCAGACACCTCAGTGGGGTCAAATACAATATCATATAGTCTATCTTTGAAGCGGTTTACTGTGGCAAAATAAAGACCATTCTCAAACCTGAAAATGATGGTATTGGTTATCTTTTTGTATTTCGTGTACTGGTCCATTGGAACAAAGATGTCGGGGAACATGGTTGGTACAAGCACTTTTCCTTTTTCATTCATGGCCATGATAGGTATAGTGAGGACTGACCACAGAAGCCCGATTCCAAGCCCATATGAAACATCCAAGAAGGTGACTGATGCCCAGGTGATGATCCAAATACTAAAGTCTATTCTGCTTGCTTTCCAAAGTCCAGGCAGAGTATTGAATTGTTTATAGAGTGGAAAGAGTGCAGTAAAGATGATACAGCCCAGGACAGCATTCGGTAATGTTTTGAATAGGGGCCCAAGGAAGAGAATAACCACTAATAGCAGGGAAAATGTGAAGATGCTTGCTATTTTACTTTTACCTCCACATGTTTCTTGTATGAAACATCTTGGAGGAGCTGCAGCTCCAATGAAACTGTGGAAGAAAGTTCCAATGCCATATGCTAAACCATTAGAAATGAGTTCATGGTTTGTGTCAATGCGATAGTGATATTTCCTTGCAAAGATATCCGCCATTGATATAGTTATGGTAAAGCAGAGAATTGCTGTAATGAAAGCATCAGGGAATAAAGCTGAGGCCTGATCTAAAGCCACAGGGAGTCTAGGGGTTGGGAAACCCTTAGGAATTGGACCAACAATTCGCACATCCCATCTTTTCTTGAAGTTGACACCATATGAAAGTCCAGTTGAGACAATAAGAATCATAACCTCAATAGGAACAGGTATTGGCAGTTTCTCTTTTAGTTTTACATTGATGTACTCCTTAAAGAGTATCAATAATACAAGCACAACCATTGAGATCACCATTGATCCCATATTGGTGATGGGTAATTTTGAAGCCAAATCAAACCACATGTTAGGCAATTTGAAGAGCCCAGAATGCCTGATGATTTTGATTCCTAGCATTGAACTGAACTGGCTGCTGCCAATGTGGAAAGCTGCTCCTGTAGTGAACCCACCAATGAAAGATGAAGGCATGAATGTTTTAATCACACCCAATCTGCATATTCCCATTGCGATCATCAGGGCACTAGCTATCATAGAGAGAGCAGAAGCTGTGGAGGCTTTGTATAACTCTAGAACTTCATCAATTTCTTCAGATAATTCAGAAGTTGTCATGGTAGTATCATTCTTCATAAAGGAATCAAATGCTGATGTTGTACTAAGATTATTGAACATCAAACTGGTATTTTGCTGAGCTCTCCTTTGTAAATAGAATTCTGCTTCTCGATCAACAGCAGTACCAACTGCTATACTAATGATAGCCATGGTACCAACAGCGACATGCCTTGACTGGCCAAACAGGAAGTAGAACAAGACAGGAAAGAAGCTTGAGTAGAGACCATATACTGGTGCAACTCCAGCCAAAAGAGCAAAGCCCATCCCTTGGGGGATGTGGATCATACCAACGCTAAGACCTGCCACCATGTCCTTCACTATTGACTTCTTGAATTCATATGTGCAGAAGACATTGATGAAGGGAAATATTTTCAGGAGACCATCGATTGCTTCTTCTTTTGAGCAAGAACACATTCTTCTACATTTTGCCTTTACCTGATCCTTCAGATGCTTTTCTTCTGGAGGAACTCGTTGTAGTGCATCATCCAGAGCGTTGCGGTTCAAGGGTGGTCGTTCTGGCATGATATGGACAGGATCACCAAAATCCTTGAACTTGGAACTCATCTTATCATAGGCCATTTCCATTGTAGCTGAACAGCATTTGTGTATCTGAAATACCAGTAGATTTATAGTCTGCAATTAACTGTACCTTACAATTATTCTTAAATCTTCCAGTTATTTTTACACCGTTATAACAATTGCAAGATGATGGGCAAATAATATCAAACAATTCAAACATAAAACTAGTTTGCACTGTTAGGTCACAATACAGAAAAAAGTCTGAATGCATGGAAACATTTGTTGATGCATTATCATGCATTTTATCAGGAATAGATTATTCAGTTTCGTAACAGTATGTGACAATATCTTATGTTTATTAATATGTATCCACATGGGTATGATTATTGATTTTATGACTTCATAATGTTTTTCTAAAATATCATGCACCACCTACGTCACATGCTAGACATAGGCCACAGCTGGACACCAAGTAACTCGTTTGGATATTAAGTGTGTAAAGGGTGGTCTCCACTGGTTGCGGTAAGCTCTGGGGTAAGCCTTGCGATTGTTAGTGTTGGTTCTGTAGGCGGAGAGAAATTACATGGTCCTGCCTACATGGATCACTTGCCATGTAGGCAGGCCAGTGGAGACCACCCTTAATGGTTGGACAAGCCTTATCTGGCTATATCATATCCTAAATTTCTATTGGTCGATTGTATTGATACATATTATTGGGTAATATCTGATTGGATCTCTTATTATAGCGACCACATGTGGTGAATTATGTAATATTATATCCTATTGGGTTATTTCCTATTGGTATTTGATTGAATACGTTTATTGGTCACCAGATGTAATGGAAATCATATAAATAATGTGGATTTTACTGAATACAATTAGTCTAGAAACAGGACTTCAACTTGTTCTCCATATATTCAGGATGAGCTTACCTCAAGCCTCTATGTTACATACTATTGCTGAATATTAATATTCCGACTACATTGCTCTAAAGAAATATATATGAACCTCTAGAACACCCTACCATGTCCCTACAACCATGAGCCACACGAAGTTCTGAACACCACACCATAACAACCACACACATCAACCACACGCACACTCAGCTAAAACTATCGCAATACAATCAACACATTTTGTATAATCATGTTACGATGGTACTACTTTAGTTAAGCATAGAATAGATAGTAGATAGATATCTAGATGTCACTCTCTCTACCTAAATCTTGTTTGCATAGTGAAACTTTATTAGTAATTGTATGGAGACAGCCCCAGGCAGAATAGCATGGTCCACCCCGTGAGCACTGGTTTTGACAGGAAGTTGTCTTGCTGTATCAAAATGTTGAATAAATAGATAAATAATAAAAAAAAATCCACCACCTCTACCATTAACTCTACGTCTACTATACCTCTCGGAAAATATCATGTAGTTTAGTTCAAGCTACCTAGCCGAGGACGGTGGACGTGCTCGGAGAGTAAACTATTTTTTCCCTTGAAGCTTCTTGGAAGAACACAGCCAATTCCCTTTATACACAGACTAATTCCCCTGTTTTATACCAAGGTCTACCCAGTCAATGACAGCTAAGGGACGAATGAATTTAGGATGTATGGAATAACACTTTAACTTTGATAACAATCCTAAGTTTTCAGGATTCCATATAATTATTCTATTGAAGTGTTAGATCTGGGATTTTTTTTCGCTCTAGAGACAGAAAGTTAACATTGAAACCAGTTTGGTTGCCTTTCCATTGGTTCCGTTTGCGGTGGATTTGTGGATGCTGTATGCGCGGCCGAACGATAAGAATCAAAACGCTCCCGCACCCGCAAAATGAAAAGAGATAGATCGAGAGATCTCTTTGGCTATTTTCTCCATCGAACCACTGAACCAACTGAGGTCTTAGCGTGTTTACTGATATAGTTTAAATATATTTTTGAAAGCATGCTTTTACGAAGCATGCTTTTACGAGCCGCCTGAGCCGAAAGCAAATGAATAAAAGGTATCGAGGGGCAACAAACCTTCTTAATATTCACAATAATGCAAACAAAAAGGTACGAAGACATTTGATCAAAAGTTCTATTAAAAAACCCACCGGCTCAACCAGGAAAAGAAGGAGTAGAACTACCACACATTTGCTCAAATCCTGATTCTATTTCCTGCCCCTTCCCAACACTTTTAAAAAAGCCCCCAAAACTTTTCAAGTTGCGAAAATTAGCTGCCCAAAGCTGCCTAAAAATTAAACAACGCGTTTTTTGTTAATAAAGGCAAAAGGCTTGCACTTTACTCACCAGTCAGGAGGGACTATAAGGTTTGAAGAAAACGCCTTTTTGGGATGGAATGGCTGGAGGGAGAAGCGCTCGCGCTCTTCGCAGACACCTGACTACCAATCCTGTCCCCATACATCACAGGAATATACCAATAGCATATCATGCATGTCGGGGCCACCCGCCCATATTCAGCATTGGGATTATCACTCAGTGTGGAAGGGAACTCATCAAGGTCACCTCCAAATAAAGTAAGTGGATGTACGTGCGAAACATAATGGAAACCATAGGAATAAACGCAATACGTTTAAAATAGTGTAAACACAAGGAGGATGTATAGTAATTCCGTCCAGTAGATAAAAACCTTGTTTTGAAGGGATCTCACTCCACTCCTTTCCTCTGAAGTGTCATAATAAATCTTGCTGTTTTGATTAGTGACTCAACATCAATACCATTTTATCTATTCTTATTATTTTATTTATATGTTTATCCGATTGTTTCATACTATTTCGAGAACGAGCAGATTTGAGGCCCTGAAAACATATTAGTTTTGATATCTATTTGGCCGTTATTTAACCTCTCCAGGGTTAAGGGTTTGTTTGATGATCTGTAATTACTGACCATCAATTAAATAATCTCATCCGACAGTAACAATTACGATACAAACACATTTCCCCTACAAAGAGAACTTGCATTACTGTATCGAACGAAACCAACCATTATATAACATAAATACAACCACCCATTTTCTTTATTTTTGTATTTTCAAATCATTCAAATATGTTTACAATTTTCATTAATGTATTGACATTTACTTGAAGCCAAGTATCACTGTCAGCAATCACAAGGTCTTGACACCTGTATGATTCAGTATGATGTATTCATCCCAGACTTAAACCACATGTATCCAATTCATTTTCGATTGATAGTCGAGGGTAGGGTGTAAGCAATAAATCTATCGACGTCGAATTATCCAACCAATCTTTATTACATGTAGTAACTGAGATTGTTATAGACTTACATGCCACTAACAGACTTACCGTGACGACAGCAACAATTGCACGGGGTATAACATTAATCATAATCATTAATCATTGTAGCCAGGTAGACTATGGCCGTTAAATAGACGGGAAAGCTTGAGCTTTTACAGTAGAGAAAAGAAAAGAAAAGAAAGATAGTATACATGTGTTTATATAGATTATTCTAGGATATATGATAGAGGAAATTAATAGGTAAATATAATTAAATTACTGTATGAACCACTCTAAGTAAATTTTACATCCGAAATATCAAAAGAGAACAGTACACTATAATGTATAATGACGTTACTGAATATAAATACAGGTTAACTAACGAGTTGGTTGAAAGAGCGTGAATATTGCATGAGTTGCGTAGCAACAAGTGCAATATTCTAAGTGACTGAAACCAACGAGTTAATTTTAATATTCGTACATAAACATTTCTATAAGGCATAATAAGAAATATTGGTGCTCCACCTTTCTACGTGCATTGTTCTAAGAAAAAAAGAGCATTTCCATTGTTCATTTTACCTTGTTGTATTCTCTGATAATTGTGTCACTCCGAGAAATAAAATCCGCTGTGCAAAAACAAAAAAAAACGAATAATAATAATTACTCTAAGAATCGTTTCGAAACTATTTCTACTATGCTTAAAGGTAACCAGAATCATATAATATTGAGTGATATTGACATCATATTCTAACAATTTACATGTTTGCAGATTTTATCATGGTGAAATCAACCTTGCTGCTGCTAGGTTTCTGGCCAATCAGTCTCCTCTTCCATTCATTAGTGATCCCGCCGCCGACATATTCATTACATATTTATTTGTGATGGATGTTTGCAATTCCTATGCAAAAAACAAGATATGAACAATAGCATTTAACAAATGAAAAAAGAAGGGAAATTCATATCATAGAAAGTGCCTATCCCAGGCTCCCCTAGTCAATTATAAACGTTTAGACAAAAGGATCCATGAAAAAAACTAGAACAAATCTAATAATCAATCGACCATAATCATCCCGTTATCTTAATAGCTTCCTTTATAAAGCCAACGCACTGTTTTATCTTATTATATGTAGTCCTCTTTCCAATAATCGCCGCCTAGTACACGATTAACATACCGATTGTCGGTGACCAAAAAGCCTTTTTTGGTCGTGACCGCAGTGACCAACAATGGCAAGGGACCGATTGACGGTCCCTCTGTGTCACTTTTGTCGGTTGTCGTGTAAGTGGATAATGCATTTAAGTGGATACGCATTTAAGACTATGTATGCCCAAGTCATATACATGTCTTATCTAGTTTGGCTTCCCCATTGACCCCTTTGTGTAAGCCGAAACTCTCTAGGCCATAGATCAATCAACCAATTTTGTCATTCATCAAACTCTACCTAATATTTTGGCTAATTTTTTGCCTCGTGGTATTTTATATTTCAATAGTCCTCATGATAAAAGCTTCCCGATGACCAAAGTTGTGACATCCTTATTATCATTTATAATAACACCTGTCTGTTTATATATTTTTTATTTTGTTCAAGGCGTATGTGAAGCAATCGTTTTAACAAGAAACATGTCAGACCATACTAAGAACATGACCAGAGCATGCAGAGCCTAACGTATCAGAGGTGATGAAGCTTGGACAGAGCTGTCTACATGATATTTTCTCAAATGACATCTTTTCCCCATCAATTGAGTACATTATTTTATCATAGAAATAGCGCTATTTCTATGATTTTATTTTGATTTGATTTGAAAACGTTTTTGTTTCTCTGCTATAAATAGCAGAGAAACAAGTGTGTTACTATGAAATACGCCAATCACTGATAGTGGATCACATCTGATAATATTCTTTAGCTGTCTGTGAGGTGTTTAAGCATGCCTTAGCATGCCTTATCTAATCCTTTGAATCAGGTGCTATGTAGACAAGGGAGCTGCAGCCAACGGAGCTGATTGGCTGTTAGTAAGGCCTTCGCACCTACGGCTATGGCTTCCAGTCCAGTCCCACACTACAGCTTACATCCCACGCACGGCATTCTCTACCGTGGTGCATATATATATGCACCCCTCACACAACGCTAATTAACGTATCGCCGGGCGCTGACCGCGTGGGGAGATTAGCCAATCACATACCTTCAAACCATAAACAGATGACCGCCACGTGTGCATCCCATCGCCCCGACCCAAGCAGTCCCACAAACAAGGGTCACTCACTGGTGTCTCCAGTGTGTAGTGCTATGGGACTACACATGTAAACAGAGAACAACGACTGGATTTCTCCGGATTTTTGAAATTGCAAAAGCAGGGATTCAGAATTCGTCCTTGTACACAAGTTGTTTGATTACGTTTATGGGCCTACATTTATCTCCTCCTCCTACTCCTCTTCCATAATGTCAACCCCCATAAAAAGCACTCAGCCTCACTTTTTTTCTGATGTTAGTAATTGGATGTTTTGAATTTAGTAGGCCTAGGCCTACATTTTCTACCTCTTAGTCTATTCTTTTAAAATGATAGATCGACATATCATACATCATGTGTCATGGATCTGACCAATATTAATTTATCATTTCTCTTTCTTGAACTTGTCTCTGGTCGATGATATAAACTGTTTTATTATTCTCCAAATAAGATAACCTGTTCAGATGCACATGCGCTTACATGTGGTGCTATTTAAATTATGGAAAAGAAAGTTCAAACTTGTAGGGGTACCGGAAATAAATTAGTGACAACTTGTACGTCCATTACTCACTAGTTTGTCAGTACTGTTGTGTACATAATGCATGCATTTATGCTACTGCCAATAACGTACCAATATAAGTTACTTATGCTTTGCCTGTCTGTACTCTGTATGCTACCAGAGTATGTATAACTCTGATGCTACCTATGTATCATTGGTCTTTACTTCATATCACAACGATAATAGTTTGAGTATAGGAATATGAAAAACAACACGCTAGGTTAGTATATCATATATACCGTGGGGTCTTACATTAAATATTCTGTCACTGAGGATTGTTTAGGACTATATTTCCATCTCAATTGATCTCAAATACATTAAAAATTCAGACACCTCTACCTTGAAATAAACGCTATTCAAACAAAATTAAGTTAATAAATGTATAAGTTAAATGTAAACTTTGTAGGTAAATATTTTGCATTTTCAGTCTAAACATGCCTAAAGTGCAATAACTATAAGTTGACATCAGGCACAAATGATTGTAGCTGAGAAAATCGTTTCCAGTGGAAACGCCAAGTAAATGAATTAAGTTGACACTGATTACAAAGTTAAATATGTTAACAGTTGATCAAATCGGTGCATAACTTTATAATTAGTTAACTTAGTACTTGTTATTATTCAATTTCTTAGGTACATCTTCTCGATTTCTCGATTTCTTTCGCCAGTAACCCTGACATTAACCATTATATAACTTCATCAGGTAATCAAGTTAATATAAATAGGTAGATAATTGATATGCTCATCTCTTACACTACTTCACTTGTTCACCTGATTGGTTAATTATTCAAAGCATTATAATGAATTATTTATGAATGAAGGGCCTTTTTAAAGTCGAAATAAACATACCGTAATAAAAAGGATAGGTAGAGGTATATATACATCTCCTCTTAACTTACTTGATTTAGGAATGTGCACACGGTTCTTATTCCCAACACTGATTCCTTGCTCTTGACGGGACAGTGCTGCTCCCATCAGGATCTTAGTCAAACTATTAAACTGCTGATCTGATATACCATTTTATACTAACCCCACCTATCCACATTTTCAGACACTACTCTCATCGACCGATCCGTTCCTCATATTTGTAATCCTCTTCTATCATCTTTAAATATGGAAATCTCTAACGTGATACCATTTCTTTGATCTGTCGCACTATTCAATTTCGCAGAAGTATTCACCAAATTATATAATTGAGAATAAAATGGGAAACTGTAACCTAACGACATTTTGAAATAGCTAAAGTAAGTTTTGGGAAACTTATTAACTTGAATATTTGTTATAACTTGATACATTAGCCATGAAGCTAGCCATAACCATTCTAAAATGTCTCTTCTATCAACAAAACCAATTCTAATAGGATAGGCCTAATAAGTATTATAAATGATCACTAGTCGGAAGAATGAGAAAACAACAACTTTCAGTCAATGTACGACAGTGTTTATAATGTCATATATCATTCTACAAAAGACAATCATGAAACGACTTCATCTTAGATATATAGGTAGAATTAAAGCAGAGTACTGGGTAGTTTACATTATATATTATGAATGTGCGTTATCACAGCATTGCGGGTGATGTGATGTCATCATTTCAATGTCATTTCTAAATTTACTACTATTATAATATAATTTCCATCATCATATTTTCGTATATTTGTCTCCAAACACAGGTTTCTTGAAGAGATACATACGAATAATTTTAATCAAATACCAAAAAGCAGGTTTGATTAGACGCCATTTTGGATCTTTATTTGTATGAAACTATGGGAGTTTTTCAAAGGGAAAATTAGGAAATCATGTACTATGTTGATAAAAACAATTAGGTATTGACGTATAAGTTTATCCATGTATATATGATAATATGTAAATGCTTCAAAGTTTGCCCAATTACTTTTTGATGTCAGACCAATAACATAAGCTGATGATAATTACTCACATAGTAAATAGTAATTCAGAACTATGGAAACGAATGGAAATCCCTAATTGATATATAGATGTCGGAGACAATCTCTGCAATAATGGGCGATCCCTCATGAGTAACTCTTTCATCATATTGAGTCAATATTTCAGATTGCTTTGATGATATTGGTCGTGAAGCAACATTGAATATGGAGTAGATTTATAAGTAGTATAGAATTCTTGTAACTTTGTATGAGAAATGAATATGGTACTGAGGACAATCTACACAGAGGGAACAGTACTTATTTAGCTTACAGGGATTGGTCAACTATATTATATAATGTTTTGAAACAATCATGACACAGCAGATAAACTATGACAATTTAGGTCAGTATTCCCAGGTAACCAGGTAAACCATAGTCCCTTCTATTTACATTATTAGATCTGAACGCTTTATTCTCATAGTCCAAACGGAACTTCAATCAAAGTCTGTATTTACAGAGTTCCTGTCCAGAAATGACTTACAAAACAGCCATAACATAGTCTTGATGTCGATTTCTCAGATCTGGGATATTGAAATGACAATGGAAAGTTATCATGTGCGAAATTCAAATTAATGTTGTGCTAATATGACCCAATGTTTGTGTTTTCTTGGGTATTAAAAACAAGACACGTCATTTGTAATTCACCTCATGAGTAGTCCTTTTTTGGCCTTGAACAGTAATAAAAGCAAAGCATCCGCCGCTAATAATTTAGATGTAACACGATACAATTATCCTTGAAAATAAAATCCATGATTTTGATGACTTCATGGAGGCAGCCCATGGGAGTCCGCTTATTCTTTTGCCTTCTTTAATTCTTTCCTCTGATTTTACTCGAAATCATTTAGGATGGGAAAATATATAGCCCAATGATATAAGTTCGAAAATTGAACGCTGCTCAAAGTTGGAGGAAAAGTATTTCGGGATATTAAAATTGACAACATTACAATATTTACGATGGGACCCAGGTTGTTTGCGTTTAAAGTTTCAGAATTGCAAACAAAGGGTAAAAGTGGGTGAAATGTGAACGTCGCAATTAAAAAGAAAAATGTTGTGTATTTTTCTTACAGACAGTCCCTTAATTCATAAGCATCAAAAGTTCGCTAAAATATATTATAATATTATCAAATACATATTATATAGGAAGAAATCGATCTTTTTCTATATCAAAATTGCCAATGGTGATTCAAGACATTGTGTACCTCATCAAATTATATCATAGGTATTTCTTTGTCATAACTAAAGAATGTAGTTCTAAAAATGGGCTGTAAAATCTAATTCAGCGCAATAAAAGATTGTTAAAAACTGACAACCAAATATGATTTGAAAACACCAAAGTAACATTACAATACAATGTCAAGAGGGAATTTATCATAGGATATTTGCACTTAGAATGATTACAGTAAAACTAACAAGATCGATCAAAGATTGTGTGGATGAATATGCTATATATATATCATAATATCTCTTTGGCAAACGTCCAAAATGATCATTTCCTTATGTATCTGGGTATGAGGTATTTATATACAAAAAATATGAGATGAATCTCTCATTATTAATTACACATACTTGCATTTGACCACCGCATATATCCATATGGAAATATCATCGTACTTCTATCAAATAAAACTGTACAAAGACAACTCATAAATATTGTGACCATTGTTGTAAGGTATACATTGCATTTAGAGGTGCCGGTGATCGGGTTCGGCCATTTCAAAAATGCTTTTCTAAAATCCATATTTTAATACAGTGCCTCTGATTATTTCCCTTTATAAGGCAAATGATTATACACAAAATCATAAACGACCTTGTGATGTGTATTTTCACCAGAAGATTATTTTACATGCGCAAACGTGCAAACATGTTTTACTTAGGAATTCAGAGAGAGCTCGAGAGATTCTTTGACGACAATATTCGACAAAATACAGGGACAAAGATAATAACAAGTCATGGAATAGGCTAGAATCTCAAATTGTCGTTCAACCAATTTTCAGAGATCATTTTTAAAAAATCGGTCTCGATTTCTGTTTTGCATTCACTGCCAATGGGTGTTAGATAGTGCTTGTGTCTACTCTACGTGCAGTTCAGTGAATGAGACAATAAGATTTGAAATAGATGCCCACAAACAGTACTCAATCTGGCAAGCTTTTAATACCTTAAGTCTGATATCCACCCGGCCCATTGGTTGCGGCCCCCGTGCGATATCTCATTTCTAGGTATACTTAAGACGATTATGTGTTCGTATAAAGAGGAAACGAAACGTAGTTGATCGGTAAGTTTTTAGGTCTTGGCATTGTAGAACAAACATTAGAAAATGATCAATGGTTGATTTAATTGGTGATATTTGTCTCAAATGGATCGCAGACAAGATCGCAACTGACCGAGTGGATATATAGCTTTTAACTCCCAGGTGATTATGTGACTTGAGTTTCCGACCATTAAAACAGCAAACTTACCATCGTGTACATCTATATATATATATATATATATATATATAGTCCGTCGTTAACCATCCTAAATATGAATGTCTTCACCAAATCATTCTTATAGCAATAAACCACTTTAAGTCCGATGATATATATATGCAGCATCCAAAGCAAAATAGTTTAACGATAACGTCAACGATATCCACAGTCAAAATTTATGATGACCAACCATGAAAACGCATTATCATAATTATTTTAGAATTCCTTTTCACAAACAAACATTTAATCAAACTCATCCCCGTGAAATGTCTACCTGCTGCGTTTCGTTTAATGTTATTATAAAAAATATCAGATAACTATGTGAAGTGAACCGTGGGTATTAATTAAGAAATGTATGCGGTATGTATAATATGTACACGTCTAAGTCCAATACCTTAGGTCGTCATGGGATTTGTACAGGTTTTTTTATTCACTACTATCAGCTGATGTATGATAAAATGCCATTTTCTTCTGGTAATAATATTTTATTCTAGACATAAAAAAATCCATGATTCATGATTATGATATATATCAAATGATTACCTATTACCAGTTTATGTACAATACTTCTACCATGCATGCCTTATAATGTCGGGTGTAATTTCAATACATGTCTATTCGCAGTTGCCCAGTTTTTATTCACACAAAATGTTACCCTGATTTAAGAGAATATTTAACCATCCACCTATTTCATTCATAAACACTATAAATTCATAAAATGGAACGTGAAATCTGTTCCAATGTATTTACAAATCAATAACAAGATATGGCCGCGATTCTTATTGAATGCCAGTCGTGGCAATAAGTAATACTCCTCAATATAATAGGTCAGTTGCATCGACTCGTTGATGTACTTTCATCAGCATGAAGACTAGGGAGTAGGGTCCACGGTGTAATTATTACCAAGATTAGCGATTGCCAAAATGGAGGTTTTTCTAAATGTTCTGTTAGAAATCGAATCATGGGGTGAATCAATTGTAATAAAGGACACTTTATTCTTTTGTCAGTAATTATAGCCTTGGATTACATGAAAACCCATGTTCCATCTCCAGTTGTATGAACCAGTCATTGCAACCGACCTATTATTATATTTCCGTGGTGATAATAATCTTAGGACCTGCTTAAATATTTGACACTCTGAGTAACAGCCTGCCAGCCTTCAGCAACTTTTAAAAAACTGTACTCAAATTCCAACATGTGGTGCACTACAAATTTGCCCTTAACAATTTTTATCACATTGTTCACTGACAACAAACAAGCAAAGTTAATACATCATCATAAATTGATCATTTGGTCACAATTTTATGACCTTTGTATATTGCATAGATTCCAGGCTGAACAACTGTAGTACTGACTACGCAAAATAGTTAATCAATCAAAAATCAAACCTAATAAGCATAGATGATTGACCAGCATCACTTGGATTGTGTGATATTTTAAGAATATTTACATTGACACAATTGAGAGACAAAAAATACAACAAACATTAAAGTGCCTTTTATTGCTTAGGCTTGTCGCAAATTTATATGAATTGTGATACCTGATACCTCGTCATACATTGAAAGTAGAAGCATCGTGTATCTTCTTCTTGTAAAATGAAAAGAAAAATGGAACCTCTATACATACCATGTATTGATGCTCTATAGCACTAAATACTATGCAATAAAAATGCAATGTGCTCATCCAATACAAAAACAACTATAGAGAATTTTAGCCAAATTGATTAGTTTTAAAGAAGGCAGCTGATCGACCCAAACATCCTACTTTTCACTTATCATGATGTAACATCGGGTTTTCTAAAGTTAGTCCATTCCAACTTCTGAATGAATTAAGAACAACTTCCTTTTCGTCCCTATTCTTTCCATTGCGAGGAAAGATTTAAGTGCACTATCATACATGCACGTAAGACACTAATAATCTTCATGATCGGGAATAATTAATCAAACATCCACAAGACACCCTCACCTCAAATCAAATCAGGTATAACATACAAAATGCAACCTTTTTATAAAACTTCCCAAGAACACACTTAACATTATCACCGACCTTTCATTTTGAATATGGCAAGGGGTAAGGTGATGGTGGTCATGGATAAGAATGCAATCGTTTTGGGGAACTTATATTGTCAGCATATTATATGCATATTTTCACACTTGGGTTGAACATGCAGGGAATAACACAGAGCATGACATACAAACTGCTGCTGTGGAACCCTTTCTGCCCACCCTCGAACCGTAATACTGGTACATATAGCTCCCAAAAAGCCTGGCAGCCTGGCTCCCTATAATCGAGTTGAAAACCTCGATGCAGTAAGATACTAAACAGTGGTTATCATCTAGGCCTAGGTTACACATTTTTCATACTGGGTGATGTTGTCTCACAGCTCTATTAGGTCTAGAGTAGAAAATATCCGGAGAATTTGTAGAACCAGCAGATTTTCTCCTCCGGTATGAATCAGACCTATGGGGAGACTTTGGTGATCTTCTTCTGGCGGGAGAGACTGTGGTCTTGGGCTGCTCATGGTGTGACCTACTTGGGTGCTCAGTCTGATAATACACCCTGTCAAGTTCATCTGAGGATTTCGCACAAGGGCGTGAGGTCAAAACCAAATCAGTTTCTGTTGACCTTGGTTTCCAAACATCACTTTTTTCACTGATCAATGTTTCTAGGGAATACCTGCGCACCTGTTGCATGGTGTCAGGGTGATTATGGTATTCTGGAAACCTTGGATCACGTGAGGGATGCCGCTCTTCATATGTTAGCCGTTCTTCCTGGACCACATCAGGTCTGGGGCTGGGACTACGATCTCTGGGAAGAGTGTGGGGTCTGCCGCTTCTGGGAGATGCCACAGACCCTGGAATAACAGTGGGAGCGGGAAGCTCTAAGTCTTCAGATAACGATGCAGTTAGAGGCCTGCTTCTCCTAGGTGTGGTGATGGGTCTCTCTAGAATGACCGCTGCAGGAATCTCTCGGCGACTTGTGCTCGACCTTCCTCGACCAAGGTCCTCTTCGCTGTAACTACACACATCTAGATAGCGCTTAAAAGTACCACTATCAGGAAATACATCGGTAGCTGCGTTTACACTATACTCGGATGTTACAGAGGAATCTCTTTGAAGTTTAGTCCTGTATGGACCGCCCCCACCACCCGCAGACGGCCTACCAGAGTGACCTTGCTTAAGGCGGTCGCTGGTCACCTGACCAGCATAACGTCCCTGATTTGATGGCTGCCTTTTTGGTGTGGTGGTGGTGTTGGCGGTTGCATTGTGTGGTAGAATGGTAGTACCTGTTCCATCAGGTTGACTGTAGATTTGTCTCTGTGAAGTGGCAGTGATGCGCATTGTGTCTGAACGACCGGCGTGGTTTGGCATGCTCTGGTTGTTGTTCATCACGTGGTTGGCAGTCATGTGACCTCCTGCACTAGCTGCTCCCACGGAAGCTGCTCCGATTGAAGCACCACCTGTTGACCGGCTATCAACTGGTCTCTGGGGTGATCCATGGGGGGTCTTGGTGAGGAGAGTGGTCATCTCAATGGCGTTTCTCTCCTCTTGTTTGAGGGCACTTTTTCTCCGTTGTTCCTCTCGCTTTCGCTGATGACACGTGATGCAAATGCTGAGACAAACTATGGTGATGATAATGCCCCCAACGATCCCAAGAATGATTGTGCTGTATTGAACAACGACTGGAGTCTCCTCGGGCATGGTGGCTACAATCAATGAAACAGACTTACATTAAGTAATTTGACAGTGCTAGCTTAGGACAACATTAATCAAAAGACATTGTAAAGTAAGAATCATGGGGAAAGTATTACATAAGACACTTCTATCACAGTGTACCTTAAAATGACAAAATCGTAATTTTTGTGCAGCACAAAAGGCATATATAACTAATGAATCAATGGAGGAAGCTGTTAAACCTGTTGTGCAAAACAATTGCGGACATTATTGTCTATCTTTTGATCACAATGGCAAAGTCATATGTTCCCATTGTTACAAGTGTTAACTAAATATTCCTGTCCATAGAATAGTTTTTCATATATTTGAATCTTTATAATCTTGATATCCTTTGATAGACTTTCATATATTTAATCTTTGGAAACTGTTATACTCGAATGACCTTGCTTAAGGAAAATTGGAAAATGAATATTATTTGTAAATCCATGATGTAGCATAATATCTCAAAGTGACCGAGATGTGTCTTGTACGTACCTGTTGTTGATTTCTTGCAGAACATTTCATCCCAGGAGAAATTACAATTAACCTGGTCGTTACATAATAATGATCTGTTGATACATGTATTGTCACCACAGTCGAACAGATCTTTCGTGCAATCTCCTGTAATAGAAATAAAAAAAAGAGAGGTTTTATTGGTAGACATGTACAAATGATCTACAGAGAATGGGATGTCAGCCTACTAAGTTGTTAACACTCCCTTGCAAATAATATTCATCTACCACCATAAATAAGTGCTGAATAATTAAAAGGATGGTAAGTAATGGTTTTGGGATGCCACAACACTACACAGCACCATGTGTCTCTCCTAATTTAATCAAATGATTACTGTTTGCATGTGGCTGATGAAGCAACTTACCAACAGATTTTCACTAATGCACTAATAAGAACAAATTTACAAAATCTAATACAAAATATCTTAAATCGAGTAGAATCCAATATATCATTTTAACACTAGGCTAGTTTTTTCTCACCGCTGGGTCCAGTATCTATAGGCTTAATAATAAATGCAGAACTATAATAGTTCTGTGGTATTCAAGGAAAAAGCGTTGTGATGGACGAAAAAGTGCAATACACATAACTAACATGGCGTAAAATATGTTATGTTATTGTGTATGTGAGACGAGCTGGTAATCGATTCATCGGCGTTTGGTTATTGGCAAAAAAAAGTGGACTTATAGGCTATGCTATATCTCCCTTATTTCTCCACCAACATTGATGAAGTTATATAGAACTAGCAGAAGAAAATTTTCCTTTTGTTGATTATCTACGGTACTTTATTTTCTGTTAATATTTATTTTACTGATCCATGCATGCACTCCCCAAGTTTCCCAAATTTAGTTTGGCCATAGAAGTAGTTCCAGTAATAAGCAGACAGTCCTTTGATTTAGTATTAATACACAATGCTGGCATTTAAAATGAAAGAAAGGGGTGCTATGTGAACATTTTAACGATTTCATAGTGAATATTTTTCATGAAAAATAGGTTTTTAGATGATTGCAAAATTTCAACTGCTGCCAAGCAGCGGCCATCTTGGATTTCAAAAAACTTTTGGCCAAAGAGTTTTTGGCCATTTTTTGTTATCAAACCAATTTTAATCTGTCCATAATTACCACATTTTTTAGTTTGGGTTTAAAATGACACTAATTTGGGTTTAAAATTACATTGATTTAGTGTTTCGGATATTTTTGTAATAATAATAATTTAGATAATGATATTATGATTACATATATCTTTGTAAATTATTATATTGTGTTGTACTTGAAAGCTTTAAATACCAGAATTATTTAACCTATGATAGGATAACTTACCAACCAAAGTCGGAGAGTCTTTACAGAATAAGTCTAGCCATTGCTGGGATACTGTTTTTGGGAAATAAGTATGTACAGTAAGAACACATATACTAAAACAAACATAATAGAATAAGTAATATTGAAAAGAACGAGGAACAATATGTCTATGATGATAAAAAAACAACGATAAAATTATAACTAATAATAACACTAGTCTTAAAATTTCATAGTACTGATCACAACAATAACATAACGATAATGGTGAAATTCACAATACTGACAACAACAATGCAGCTAAACTACTAATAGTGATAGTAATGATAATATCGATAATGAGAAATATAAATAAATAATAACAACAAAATAATAAAAGCACAACACATACTCGAAGGTGTGACGTCGTATTCCGGTCTGCACCTACCATGCACGAAGACCGTGAATAGCGCAGAGAACTTTGGTATAAGGGCAACATTGGCACTGTGAAGCCTGAGATAAAAATGATTGCTTGCAGAACTTAAATCCTTGGCCATCCCTCCACAATATAACTTTCTTCTGTTCTCATGGGCAGTAGTACGATCGTAAGCCTCCAGGAAACTGTCCTTGCAATGTTGAGGTGTTGTCATCTCATAATCTTTCCATCTTAGAGAAATCTGTTGGGTAGAGCATTATACTTGTGAGTGGAAAATCAGGTATTTGCAATGGGAATATTTTAATGTGAATGCCAGTCTAATATCAGTTGATATGATATGATTAGATTAGAGAAGGGAATTAGACTTTCAGCCTAACCCTCACTTTATTTGCCCCCCCCCCGCCCTCCTGCCACGTTTCCCTTGGAAACAGTCATAGAACAAAAGACATGAAACCAAATTGATGTAAATGTTTCCCCTCCCCTCGAAACGTTATATATAGTGGAGCAGCAATGGGCCCAAAAATATGATGTACCATGCATGCCAAATTTAGCTGAAAAACGGTTTCCAAGGTACCTTCAAATTTTGCCAATTTACCAAAATTGCGAGCACGTAATGTCACAGATCCTTATAGCTGAGGTTCTAAGCTTCGATTTGATATATGACTTCCAAAATAAGGCCTTTTTGGGGTCTGTGCTGCTCCACTAATAGATGATAGAGGAAAGATGTAACTGTGAACCGGATTCTTGTTCTTCTTTGGATTGGTATCTCCTTGGGATATTATGATTTTAGAGTGTTTTTTTTAGCATGCTCATTATGCATTAGATATTTTTACTGCTGAGAATGCATCTTAAAATTCAAGCATAGTATTACAGATATAGAGAGAATGGAACGAGCCGGCAATAATCGAAAATTTATTGGATGAGATTCCTCCCCATAAGCACGATGCCGGCAGAGTGCTTATGCGGACGAATCCAAGTCCAGTAAATTGTTGATTATTGCAGGCGAGTTCCATTCTATATTAATTTATTATATGGGCATAATATATTAATATGGGCATAATATATTAATATTCATTAAATGATGTGACCAATAATTACAATGTAATTACAATGAATCATGTGTAAATCTGAAAAAAGTAGCCGACTTGGTGACAAAGTAGTTCATATTGTATGTGTACTATATGAATATTTTTATTGCACCCCACTTATAGCACCTCTCAAGAGGGATGCACGTATAATAAATATAGTTTATGGCAAGGTAATTATAGTGCGGGGATTTCTCTCTGATGTTGAGGTGTGGAAGAAGGCATTCCATTAGCCCCTGTTAATCAGTTCACATCCTCATAAAAAACAGCCGGGCCATAGCCTCGGATCGTCTCCCTCGACCCAATTTGGGGGAAAGTTCCTCCTGTTTTAGCTTTAATCCTCTCCCCTCCAAGCTAGGCCATAATAGCCCGTATCATATATGCGACGTATTATGACACTTAAATGACCAAAGCATCTGGCCTTTCCCCCCACTTCCATCTTTCCCCTTCCCTATAAAGGAAAGGAGCGCTTAACTTTTATACAACCAGTATGTTTATTTCAATGACACTTATTGTAATCAATCAAGTGTAACACATTCCGAAGGATCCTATGGATGAGACACTATCGCCGTGAATGTGCACTATTGCCAGTTGACAAGGAGGTATAGTTCCTAATTATGATGATCCAACACTCTATGCTTACCTCTATATAAATAAGATCTCCCATTAGTAAGCTTACACCCCATAAGAAAAAGTTACTAGGGGCCCTAGTAACTTCATCCCTCGTATACAAAGGCTATTCTTACACGTAGATAGCGCGACATCAGAGTCTAAGCCTGTAGTCAAATTACACACCTGACCAGTCTACTTAATCGAGGTAAGTATATTGACGCCTATAAATCGCTGACCACATAATAAACTGTGCTTTTTAAATACTCTTGGGGCATTATAGGGGTACTATAAAACAAACAAAAAACCTGATAAAATAAGCAAAGCTTGGGGGTTCGGGGCGGGAACCAAAGCATATTTTCCCAGGGAAAAGGGACCAGAGGAGATATTGAAGTCCGCGCATGCTCAGTGGGCTCGGATCGCCATGACAACCACAGCATTAATCTCAGCAGTTACGAGGCGCCGCTGAGCGATAATCCAATGAGTGGCGGAGGTGTTGGGCGGGAGTGAGGCGGGGAAGGGATACCTATGTCAGTTCCAAGCTGGCCATAATCCCACAGGTAATGCCCGAGGTTCCCATGGATCCACATCCAATGACAGGTGTTTGCTCATGCCCGACTCAAACTGGCGTAAAGGATCGCCCACTGCCAAGTGCCATACATATTTTACATGAATATAATTCAATTAGGCGGTCGCAGAAGGTGCGAAGTTCTACTGGTCTTGAAGTTGTGGACCTTCAATCTTGTAGGGAGATGTATGGGCAAAAATAACCAGCCTATGCATGGACCCGAAGACCCAGGGATAATACGGCCTAAACTTTAGCAGTACTGAAACGAGCAACTTGTATGTGTCTATAGCTGTCTAGCTAGCTTCTCACAGAGGTATATGACTTCTATTAGGGGGTTTCAGAACTTCTTTTTTCCCCTTTGAAAGTTATTATTCATTTATTACCGTGAACCCATCTTCCGCAAACCTCTATACCAACGTTTAAATAAGTTGAATTTAATTACCTCGTGATTGTCTAGGCTTACCTATTATATCATTATCTTTTTCTTAATGTATAACTTAGAATTTGTCAGCGCATACTGAGAATAGCGTTTATTTGTCTGCATGTTTGTGTGCTGAATTGTCTGCTGAATAACAAATCTTTAAATACAAACTACTTGCTTAACTAATATATCATATATAAACTTAAAAATTGCGATCATTGAAACATGGAGTTTATTAAAAAATTAATGATAAATGCAAATCTCAAGCAGTAGATGTAGCGATGTGCTTATCGGAATTAGAGGACAGGACATAGTTGTAAAGCATACCCTGTGTTTGGGAGGCGAGTACACAACCCACGTACAATCCACACTGATGTCTGAGGTATTCACCCGCTGTAGATACGACTGAGGAATATCTTCCGATGTCATATACCCGTCATGCTTGGAAATGTCAACTTCGATCCGACACACTGTAAGAGAAAGGAGGATGGATGTGAATCATGAGCAGGAGTTCTCTATCCATATAGCCTTGCATTCTAATCGATGTTATGAGCCAATAAAAAACGAGTGCGATATCTATAACCTCCATGGATATGGATAGCCATATCTATACAGTTGACCTTTGGTGTTCAATACAGTTTACATGGGGAAATCGTGGTAAATTGAATAAAATGTACTACGAAGTGTTATCACTCATTTGAAGTGATATGAATGTGATCATAACATTTATCAAAATACAGAAATCTTCCTATACATGTACGCACTAAGTCAAGGAATTAAAGTTGTATCACAAAATGGTGAATTATTGTTGATATTCCCTTATGTTTATTTCAATCTCATAAGTTGGCGCTGGCGAACGGAGTGAGTGGGATTACATTGTATACAAGTGAATTAAAGCTATACACATAGAAAACGAAAACTAATGACATCATATTTAAAGACATATAATTCAATTGAATTCCAAACGACTGAATATTTTTGTAATAACTGGAAAAAATGTTGATTGGTCGGTAAAGAATTGTAATGAAATCTGCACTCATACACCGTAAAACAACAACAGTGACACATTATTAGTACACAAAATCAAGAAAATAATCATCGTGTGTACATATCTGAAGCGAGATGTGACCTTTTCTGGATTCGAATATGAAAGGTAGAAAAAAAGACGAAGGCAATGGGGAGCATTACAATAGGTTGTGCAACTAACATTGATATTTACTCAACAATCCTACCTTCATCTTCGCCCACTTCATATATCAGGTTTCCTTGAGGCGTAAAGAGAGGCGTAAGTGGGAGTTAATACGAGTTATTGCATGTAAGACGCGTTTCGAATGATGTTTCTGAAGCAGGGCTTGTTAACCCGTTTTTCAGATATATCACATGTGTTTTTTCTAGCAAAGGGATGGGAAATTGTGTCAGAATTGCGATAATGATTTTTTAATACTTACGGGTGTAATTCTTTGTTCGGTTTATCCCTGAAAATGAACAGGATTTTTTTATTACATATTCAGGATACATAGGCATAGATACATTATATATACACAAGTGATGAGTTCCTTATAACATTGGTCGTATCAGAAGTAAGCTGCAATTTATTAGTTATTTTGATGAAATGCGTTAGAAATGGCATACAAAATCATACATGTATCCTACTTATCATTTCTTGCTAAAACAGAAAGGGGCTGATTCAAATGTGAAAACCCAAGCCAAGCTCTTGACAAGTGCATTTGTTTATTCTTCATATTTCAAAATCTCGTGATATATAATCTTCAAGGAACGATGTAACAGCCCTGCTCCTGGAGCTACTACAGAATAAAAAGTTACACTGTATATATACATGCTCAACTCCATATATATATATATGGCGGATAGCTATAATATTATATGCTTTTCCTTCTCTTCCTCGGGTAATAAATGCTTGGAGTTTTATACCTCTTTCTCCACCTCCTGCCGCCTCCCCCATATTCACCACATGGATGGTTCAGTAAGCGAACAGCTCCCTGCTTATCATTATACGCATCGAGACATACAAATACCAGAAACTGACACAGACACAGCGGGAGGGTGGTTGGGGTTGGGAAGGGGATGGGGGCGGGGGGGGGGGGGTGGTATCTGTGGTGGGTCGAGAGCAACTCGTGTACAATAAATATGCCTGTACTGTATGCGTTGGAATGTTTGCCATAAAACAATTGAAGGCTCCTCAGCGAAGGTGTTCATTTCGAAATGAACTCTATAAGGGACACATATTTATATGATGGCATTTTGGTAATTAAAACAAATTGCATGGTATGAACTCTTCGCTTTTGTAGCTGTGTACATTTATAATGCCATAGGCCTATAACACTTCAGTCAATCCCTCGTTTTTCTTATGGGTGGTGATTTAAAACCGAACCAAGGACAATAAAATTGCTTAAACCAATTTCCCCCATGGGAATTCTTTATAACTGGACTGGTAAACAATCAAGGGAGACGCTTTGTTTATTTCCCGCTGTGAATGGAAGTGGAAGATATTCCAGTGTCCATTTAGCGATGTGGGTTGGTTGGTAGTACGTCCACATAATGACCATACAAGGGCAGTGGTACCACATACTGGTGGGACAGGTCAAGATACAGGCCTGGTGCTACATCTTCCAGACCTAACAATCCTAGATCTGGGTTGTATATGCTGAATGTACCCTTAAATATTGTTTAACTCTTTTTGCAGTGTTAACTTGTATCTGGAAAAATAATTTAGTTCCACATACAATTCACACTCATTCAGTTCCAATTAGAATTTGTTGCTGATACTTTAACACATAAGTCCCTTCGTTCAACTAGCCAATACCTCATCTTAACTAGTTAATCGTCAATACATGAGCAAGATAATATATAATATTATCTTGCTCAGTTGGCGCTGGATTACTTCCATCTAATATGCATTTTTATTCTATATTTAATTAGTTATAATGTTATCATAATTAATTAAGTTAATTTTTAGAATATACAGGATATCTAACACATCCTATGTAACAAATGTTAACATAATATCTCACAACATGTGATACCCATGGATGTGTATGACCTGCTACATTGACTCTACGAAGATATACTATAAAAAGTTATGTGTGTGGTGTTCAAATTTCATAGTTATTGCTATATAAAGAAGGAATTTGCTAGTCAGGAAATGTAAGAGTTGTAAATTGCAATACAAAAAGGCATAATTATCCCCATTTCTTCCTACCTGGCCATAGGTATAAACTTGGTAAATGGGAGCTGTAGTAGAATGGGTTAGGACATATAAATAGTTAAGCTCAAACAGAATAAACTAAAGTACTTGGAGAAAGAAATGAGTTTGGCCTTACCGATGGCTCTTGGTCTATCTATTTTTATTTGATGCAGTGTGAAAACAACAAACGTTGCTCTCACATTTGCTCCAGGATACAAGTACCATGGAGCAGATTGCAACATTTATAAACTGAATAATTTCTTTTACCTGAAAAAACCCATCTTCTGCAAATGTGCATGATTTCTCATGCAGTCTGCATGTACAATTTGAAATTCAAATTGGAATTTGTTTAATAAAGGACAAGCAAATAATTCAAATGATATTAATATTGTATAAATTCCTTTAAGGAATGATTGCTTTCGGACAGACTCCACTATGGCCGCCATATCAGTTTCAACTTGTTCCCTGAATGACAAACTTTGATCTTTCAATTTAGCATTCTATAGCAAGTTTAGGCACAGCTGGAAGGACTCTTGAATAGCTATCATATTCACATACTAACATAAACATGTACACGCATACATATCCTACACAACATCATTTACTACGAATGTTGAAGAGGACGATATCTTTAGAGACATAATAGTTCCTTCCCTCCTGCTCCCCTCTCCGCCTTCAGGCCGGAGACTTCTGGAGGAGCAAGATAAGGTCAGTGTAAGGCAGAAGATGAAGATGAAAAATAAAGGGGAGTCTCCCAGGAGATCACCCTTGGCTTATAATCAGAGTGTTAATAGAGTCTGGGACACTGTGCCATGAGTCTTATTTGGCCGATAGGTAGAACGAGGAGGGCGGAGATGGAGAGGGAACACATAACTTTGGGCAGGGCACTTAGGTGCGAATAGGCACATTTGCAGGTTCATTGTTCTATTTTATCTGTGTCTTTTTACGACTGTGCCTATACATCAGGTATCAACGTTGGTCCATTAAAACCCTTAAAGTGTGTGCGATGAAGAGATATGTTACACACATCAAGACCGATTATCCAGGCAACATTAATTTTATAGCAAAGTCCAGGTCATTAGAAGTTACACATTTATGCAGCAAATAAAAAGCTTAGAATTCAGAATTAAGGGACAAATATGGTCATATAATATGGATACAAATATTATTATTAAACGTTCAAAACAATTGCAGAGCATTGTTGTTTTAGTGAAATTTTTACCATCGGTATGCAATACAGAGACTGTCATGGTAGCTGTACATACAACCCATTCAAGTGACTGGCAAGGTATAGGGTTGACGGTTCGCCTATCTGTCAAGGGTAATAGATTCCACGGGGAAACCAATTCATCGTATATAAATACAATCTATACTACAAAATGCAGCTCAGTTAGACCTTTCTCGTGATATATTCTTTTATACAGCTTAAATAGAAAATGTTCAGTCTATGGGCAAAAAACTAGCTGAAAACGCACATTTTTTAGAGAAGAAAAAACACGCACACAATCGAACTAAAGTTATGCAAAACATCATAGGATTATATACCAATGGATAAAAGGTTTACCGCCTTAGTGTAGTGACAGTCTAGATCTATTTCTGGCACCCACTGTCCAATCACCACCCTACCTTCATTAACCCATTACCCGTCTATCGCTGGACATCCATCGCCTACCTTTCTATGGTTAGTCATGTTGTGATTGGAGAAATCCTTGGTGTGGGCTCCCTCTATAGCGATAAGGAACATGACACCACATCAAACATCATTGCTTATAATTGCCATATTGACCCTGGGCGCCTCCTCACCAACGATGGAGGCCAAACTCCGCCAACACCTTCCTCTTCTTTCACCTTTGGTCTTTCTACATACACCATGGCGCAGGCTGAAAATTATCTCTATGTATAGTTTACTACAACAAAAAGTGTGCTTAGGAAAAACACCTCTCTGGGATGTTTTATATAGGCGAGTCCCAGCGTTTGCTAATTGCTTCATGCGGGTATCAGGTTGAGTATGTTTACGATCCGTTTACTATAACTAGGTCCACACATATTAGACAATGCACGGCCCCCTATTCTTCATCTGTAAGCATTGGTATTAGATAATACCCTCCTGTACCGTATTTAAATTTTAACCTAGTTAGTATCTGAAATAATAGTCTCGTATTGTCCGAATCATTCCACATTGTTTTTTTTAAAATACAGAATTGCTAATATTGAAAACTTCCTTTTTCAGGCTTTGAAATTTAATGCAACTGATCCCTCAGTGCCATCTTGGGACCAAGCAACAACCAACGAACATCAACTGTTACTAGGCATTGTGTCCAACGAGGTGGGGGTGGAGCAGCTGTGGCCCAATGAATATCCACCTATATTGAACCATTCCATCGTCCACTCGCCCAGGCAGGTCTCACCATTTAACCCAGGATTTTAAACCTTTAATGTTTATCGTATTGTAATCATGTTATATTAGGGTGAATAAACCATATTCTTGGTTTGGCCAAACTCGAGTCTCAGTGTTACCTCTGTTGGGGGATCACCAATATATTGTTTTATTTTTTATTATCTGTCGAGTGGAGGTCTCAGAGCTTCTCGGTTACAAAGCAATGGCGGAACAAGGAAAGGAAATTATATCAATATTGCCCGGGGAAAATTCTCAGTATTGTGCTGTATCCCTGAGATGTCTTGGAGAAAAACCTCGAGGGAAATGCATAGCGAAAATATCTCCTGCAATGCTTTGAGCTATCCCATGGTTAGCACACGGGTACTGGAATTGTGACAAACACCTTATGTAGGGTGGCATGTAATCGGGCTTTTAGGTTGAGCTACATTAGCACGATTGAACACCCTAGGTGTAAAAACCCAGTGGGGTGAGAAATCGCAGACACCCTCAGTGATCATGTCTGGGTGATATAACTGTGGTGTTTTGTCCCATTCTCCTGGAGAGAGAGGTCAAAGTAGGGTTAGTTTATCTATGGAAATTTAAAGCGACAACTCTTGTCGCAAAAACTCACTCTGTGCATGATAATTTTAAGACAATGGAATTGCATACATTAAACCTTTTGCTGAATTAGTTGGTGTCCCAGATGTTGGCTTTTACCATGAGGAAGCAAGTAACATTCACCTTATGAAACCGGGCTATGTTGAGACGAATAATTTAACTATTGTAATACATCTCCTGAATAAAATCTGGATACATTGGGAAGTAATACCTGCAAATACTCTCAGTGTGGCTTCTAGATATGATATTCTAGTGCACACTTTGAGTTCATTTATGGTTTATGGTAAGAAAAGAGGCCGTTTTGGTTGTTAACACCAGGACTGCAGCTTTAATTCGTAGTTGCGCCTGTGTTTCAGGACACCATTTCGTTCGCAATGAGACGAAGAGTCTAATTTTACCCGTCCTCATTACCCTGTCCTGGTCCGGGCCGAGTGAGTAGTATATGGAAATGGCCGTCTGTTTCGGGTAATAGGTTTTTGGGAAGGGCGTTGAACGGTGGTGAGCAATTCTATAAATAAACTCGTAGCAACTAAAGAGCATTCTGAAGAGTAAACTCGGGCTTGGAAATGTACTGTGGACGGGGGCGGGGAAAGAATATCTCAATTGGTAGGTTACTGGAGAGCTGTGATTCAAGTTAATAACAGGACGAGGAAAGCAGTGACCCTTCCCCAGCATACCTGATGGCGTACACATACTTAAATTAGCCTCATTGACACTAGATTGCACATTTAAAACTTGAAGCTGTCATTTTTATGTTTGTCTTTTGAGGAAAAAATTCCCAATAAAATTCTATCTTTTTAGAAATAATGTTGAAAAAATGAAAAAAAAATCATTCGCTTCTCTGTATCCATCTTCTCAAGAATAAGTCTCAGGGGTACTTCTCACTTTGTCGACATGTGCCAGCGTGAGAAACCACATGTGAGAGTCGGGGAATCAGTGAAATTTACGGCAAACCAGTAACACCTCTAGAATCACCTTTTATTATACCCTAAGTCAGGTTGAGCGTCGTATATCACAGCAAAATGGACGTTGAATGGGTTCTAAAACACGGACATATTCCTCATAAAGTGTATGTTCCGGCTGTTGGGCAAGGGCCATATCCTTCAGTATTGATTTTGATCATGGAAAAGGAAGAGAGTTAACGTTTCATATATGAAATGAAACTTTTCCAACGAATGAACACAGTCAGTCAGTCGCGATTCTTAAGACATTCATCCTAATTGTCCAGTAACTGGAGTGGTGAAATGGGACGCTCTGTTCCAAATTCACAGCTTTGTCACCGTCTATCCATAGGAAGGGGAAGGTATACAGTACCGAACTTAACAAAAGGCCTTCCAGAAAAGTACATACCAAGCAGGTGTTATTAAGGGTAAACATATCTGTCTGACATCCTCATATTCTATATTATAGCATAGGCTAACAAAAGTGCCATAGCCTATTTATCTTCTTAATGAGATTTTCCGGACCTCAAAAAGCCTACTTTGTGTGGGCCAGAAAGAGCAAATAGTTGCGCTACAACAACGTTATTTTGATTTTCTCCATGTATATACGATGATCCATACGATAGATCTATGTAACATAAGATCCTGCCCATTATCCGTATCTGCAAATGACGCCTCCATCATCTTGGAACTTGAATGTAAAAAATCTGCATCTACTCCAACTTGTATGTATTTTTGCTACTGAAAAGTGAGTTTCACAAGTAAAAGGTGTAGTCAATAACAATCAGGACAACGGATATCGATACTACACAAACCTTCGCTAAAGGAATGAAGTTAAACGATGTTTCTCACAGCCCACTTGTCCAAAACCATCGACCCATCCTAACCTAAGATGGATGGAGGGACGAAAACAGAAAAAAGGTCTATTTTTGCCGCCATCGCCAGAGGGGGCGACTACACGGATTGATGCCTTCTTCCCCCACAGGGGGCGTCCTCGGAATGACCGCGGAGAATGATTGTTTACTCGTCCAAGGATGGTCTAACTGATGTCGATAGGCTATATGTAAACGGTTATTCTTGCATTTTCTCATCACATGTTCTGGTTGGCCATGGGTTGAAATGTGTGATACTGATAAAATGATATTTCACTATTCGTTTTCAGTGGAGTCGATGGGTTTCCTTTATTTCGTCATTATAATGTCCAAGATAAAACAAACATGTGTATTCTGTTTCAACAGTATCTCAATTCGACACCAACTATTTTTATTTGGACATCAAGTGAATCATCAAGTGAAACACAATGTGTAGTTGTAGAGGAACGAGCTTCTGTATAACTTTTTGTTACACAATGCACGGCTATTGTTACAGTCATATTTTGACTGATGAGCAAATAAGTAGCCTGCCACTGACCATGCACGTTGTAATCTGGATGTCAGTGAAGAAATGTCATGATATAAGTTTTCACTTTGGAGTGTTTCAAATAATACCGTGCAGAACGTGTCAGTGAACCGAGGGAAGAATGGGAGAATCGCATACTTTCCTATCAAAGTTAGAGATGCCAGATAGAAAAATTGCAACGTGGAGTATGCGAATAACGGATACATAATCATGCACGTAGACATAGAAGTAGATTTGGGGCCCACATTTTGTAAGCTACCTTAAGCAATTGCATTTACGAACACTCACTTTCAATCCCTTATTAATCTTAAACAATTACATTTCCCACAGAAGTTGAGCCGATGTTTTTATAATGTCTTCTATATTCATCAAATATGATTTGACAATTAGGGGCATTGTATCTCTATACTATATAATATCAGTAACGTGTACTTTCATTAACTTTCCCTTCAAAGCCTAGGACATTGTCCTTTTGGGCATTAACGAAGGAGATATTTGTGTAGCCACGTATTTCGATGTTTCGCAAGATTCCATCCATATAAGGCACGCCATCTTTCCTGTTGAACTCTCCTTTTAAAGTTGCGGCCGAAAACTAATACGATAATTAGTAATTAGTGTAAAAACAATCGTCATTAACGATGTTGAGGTATACACCTTTGATGTTATTCTTAGTGGTTATGTTTCTTCATATAAAACTACAAATGATGTGATAGTGGGCTTTTTAAACAGACTTTCTTTCCCTAAATACCATACTGTTTGCAGTAATACATATTGATGCGTAAGAGAAGAGTTTGGACTGTTCAGGATTTTTAAGTATCTTTGCAGGCATCATTATACAAACAAATGCGCCAGAGTTTTGTTGAGGTAGATCTTGCCTCGACTTATGTAGATAACACACAGAACTACTATAGTTCTGTGAAATAACTTACAAATAATACGTGTTTAAAATAGTTGCAAGACAGTCATTGCACTAGGGAGAGCTTTAATATTGATATGAAAAACCTGAAGTGACAGATGATTTTGGTTTTCAAAATTGCTTCCTAACGAATTTGCGATTTGGCTGGTGTAGTTTCAGATTTTGCTTTACATTTTATATGCCTTGGTACTTTTGGTTGCTGTTATTTGCCAAGTTCTCAGTTCTCTGGCACGTTTCATGACGTGATTGTCTTTTTGGACTTTTTTGGGGGTGGGTGGGGGGGGGCACATTCTATCAAAAAGATATTGAATTTGAATAATTAAACAAAACCTACGGGCATCTAGATCTGTGCTAGAAAAGACGTTTGACGTGTCTAGATCTCTGAGTATTTCATCAGATTCACACATTCAAAAGCTCCAATTGCCTCAAAAGACGTATTTTTCAATGTCCTCCGAACCACATACATGTGGTCCGAAATATAGGAGGTACTCTTTTCCCTTTGCTTTCCAACTAAGTATACATAAATCTATGCAGAATATATATAGTGCCTTGATAATATCGACTAAAAAGTAGCTTCCCGACTGTATCATACTGACATCGTCCATAATCCATGGGCCAGGTTTCTACAAGGGAACAAGATAAAAAGTCATTGTACTTCTTCGGAGCTCAGAGGGCCTCAAAACCTAATCCATTTCTGTCGAAGACTGAAGAACTTGTTAAAAAGGGATTGGATGAATGGCTAAGTTCCGTGGTCACATACTCTAAATTGTGGAAAAGATAAATCACATAACTAGATTCCAATAGGAAGGGCAGTAGATCTAGACAGTCTCCCTTATCTCCAAGGGAACATCGGCTAAAATGTTTAGAGAGAAAAAGTCTTTAACGTTCTGTTAAAGTTAGATATCGATCTCTTGGAAAGTTGATCTAAACTGCAACTCTCAAATTACAGTCGAGGCGGTGTAGGCAGCAATTTGCCCGGATATTTTCCTAACTCAAGAATGCCTTCGCAATCCATAATAAGCGAATAATCAATTTCATTTGAATCAACATGCGTTGAAATTTAGCATTCTGACACTTTCATATCTGTTGTCAGACTTATATCACGTAATGGTATAGACTGCAAACTGCAAACCAGTCGTCTGCCTTTTAGAAAATTGAAAAAGGCATTTATATGCATATATATATATATATATATATATATATGTATCACATCTGCCTACAAATATTATGTATGCTGTGCAGAGGACATCCTAAAGGGTATGCCCATTACCTGTCGCATGACAAAAATATCTCAAAATTGAAATGGAACCTTGTTGAATGATAAAATACCATGTGCTACTTAGAAAACCCATCCTTCTAAAAATGAATAGATCACGTTACCTGACTGGTGTTCAGGTTTTACATTTGTGCATAATGTTAGGTATAGAGTGAGTGTACATGGTGTAGGACGCTGCCTAGGGCTGACCCATCCTATAGATTCTCTGCTGCTCTTAAACCTCCCTCAGAGACTTCAGGATGAAGGCAATTGAGCGCCCCTCCTCTCCAAACTGCCCCATTACCGGCATTTAGGCTGGCGAAATGATCTTCCACAATAATATGGGATTTGTATATGAAACTGGGTATGTCCTTGAGAGTAAGTCAAATAAGATATTTCACCAAGCAAATTCTGAGAATGCTATTATATTGTATGAGGTCTTTGCTGCTGAATAAAATCTTTTATCAAACAAGGTCTTAGGATTGTTGGCAGTAAACAGGTGTCTTAATATGTATTGATGTGTTCGAAAATGATAATGGGAGTTAACATGTGATAACTGTTATCGAAAGGAAGGAAATAATTCTACGTATAGAACATCAATAAATTCATGAAGACAATTTCCTAGATACTCTGTATGCCTTTTCTCTCCGAAGCATTCATTCTGCATATAATGTTCAGTCCCCCGTCGCTCCAAAGTCCCTAATGGGCCCAATAGGGGACATTTTGAGTACATAAACCCACATTGAAAAGGTTAATATGCAAGAACTTAGAACCTTTAAAAGGACATTTATTCCCCTTCTTTAGAACTTCAAATGGATCGAGTGTTGTTAGCTCCATATTAAGAGCTCATATGATATTGATATTTAATGATGGCTTCATTTATATAAGAGCTATTAGAATACTACAAACTGTTTCACATTCACTACATATGGTCTACATGGAGAATAGGTCGCTTGTCTCTGTCGGGGAAGTACTTCCGACAGGATCCTCTACTCCTAATAACAGTTATAAATGTTTAGCACAAAACAAAATTAAAATGCAGTACAATACAAGAACAGTAGTTTTCACTGATATCGCGGAGACCGCGGAGACCCCGTTGAAGGTTTAATTGGGCCCCTGATAAATATTTTGGGGATTTCTAGAAAATCGGGGCCCCAACACCCCCATGTAGGTTGGAGTGTCAGAATGGTGTCTAAGGGGGCCCCGCAGGGGCCCTCGATTATTGTGTTTCTTGGGGGGGGGGGGGGGGGGCGGGGGGCTCGATTGGTGCAGTGAGAGTCAGCTTTCAACCAGCACTATTGTGCATGATTAACATGATGTCATAAGTCACGAGTTACGATAATTAAACAGGAATTAATGGCGGGGAAAATGTCGGCGGGGAGGTCGTTTGGCGGGGAGAATGTTTGGTGGGGAGAATATTGGGTGGGGAGATTGTGGCGGGGAGATTGCGGCGGGGAGATTGTCGGTGGGGAGAATGTTGGTGGGGAAAACACCGGACTGAACTATTTTCATCCTTATAGCTGCTCTGATCAACCATAATAGTGTATACACAGTGTCACACATATTGATACTCATTAATTACGGTAATAATTGCTCCAAGGCCACTTAATCACCTTGGATAATTCATTGCTTGGATAAGAACTAAAAACAAACCACCTGCTTAGTCTTGATAAGGTTTAAAGCGCTATCCGCTGCAAAGTAACCGGATTGGGTTCCGCATTATATATAACATTTAATTGCAACATTGGAGAAATGGGTAATGTCAAATTCCACGATGAAGAGAGACGTATCTATTGTATTGCTATGGAAATACTGTTCGGGTATTTTTGTATTAATGAACTCGTATCTTGAGAACTATGCATTGCTAAGTGAACCCAATGTAACAAAAGCAAGAGACAGGAGTTGGACGTGGAGAGGACCATGTATGTCCTATACATTTCATACTTTATAAAAGCTTCCACCGAGAGTGGTTCATCCCTTACGTTTATGCAAGGGACAAATTAGGAGATGCACTGTTGAAAGGATTAGTCCCCGAGATTTCGGTAAGCGAAAGGGCTCCAAAATCGGTTTCTTCATATGAAAAGGCCTACATGTATATGAAATGTTAGAATGCTCCTGAATTCCCTCATATCTAGAGGTGGGGGAGGGGGCTATCTTCTATCAACTGTGATGAATGATAGACAAAAATGGGGTTAGGTACAAATGCAAAAGCCTTTTCTTCCTCTTGAAAGTTCTGACGCGAGCTTTGACGTAAGCTTTGACGTGGTAGTGCATGGACATCGGAAAAAATATTTGATGAAAATCGTGCTGCATTAACCGTTTCTAATGACAGACGCCCTGCAACATCAGATAATCATTACAGTTTGATCATGAATTGAAAGTCTAAGTCTAATCTCTATTCATATATAGATGTTATTCATTCGACTAAAACTCATGTTGCGCTTATTTTAGTAGCCCAACTCATTATATCGTATTTTGCATTAGAGCTGCAGCTCGTGCAAAATGATGCTCTCCCATTGCTGCCCTGATTGCAGGCTCAATCAATAGCAAGGGGCGTATGATTTCCTACTACTTTACGGTAAATGATAGGTGAAGGGTTGTGCGTATATGATATAGGCAATTAATTGTGCTCCATTATAATGCAGTCATGTTTTTTCACGTAAATTATTGGGCTTAATTAGCTTCATATTAGACGGGAGACTCTCTCTTATCGTAAATAAAGCGCCTATACAAGAGAAGGGTTATTACCGAGCATATTACTATAGCCAGTTCTAGGCCAGCCCCATAGCATCGTAGGATTGTATTACATGTTATTGGCAATCCTGCCAATGTATAAACTTTAAGTATGAGACTTGTTGTGCTTAATAGGAAAAGGGTTTATGTATTCTCACTCCCCATATATCTCTTAATCCCTGTCACTTTTTAAAAACTAATAGGGGCCCCAACTAATTTATTAATGTTATATTTACTCACGTAATACGCGGCTAAAACATATATGGTCATCTTAAATGCATTCTAAAGATTATACAGTCAATTACATGGACTCCTACAATACAACAATTGAACGTAATAGTGCTTTATAACACAATAATAAATTGTGAAATGGTAGCGGTTGGAAGAACTGAATATTATCCAGAAGCCTGTTTTACCAATCTGTCAACCTCATTCATATATATGTGTAACTATTTGACAAATAAAGTATTTTTCAATAAATTCAATAATTTACAGTTATTATTATAATAATAAATAATTTTAATAAATGTTATATTATTCTAATAATCTGTGAGCTAAGTCCTCATTATTATAATCTACACTTGCGATATCACACTTGTTTGTTGGTAAGTGAGAATGATTGATTCATTTTCCTTTTTGTCAGTGCAAGGACACAGACAAAGCATCCCCGTGTGACACCTTGTCATGTGTAATCAGCTGGAGGGATGATCCATCATGGTAGCACTCCAAAATGTCTCCTCCAGTGTCTACAAACTACATTTAGAGCCTTTCCAAAAATTAATTTTCTCTAATAATTGAATTGCTTCACACCGAGTGAACGTTTAGCATGCCTCTGGAATACATGAGCCGTTATTATAGGTATTGCCTTGGTATAGGCAGTGACTTTGTCTTTGTTCAGTAACGTTCTATGATTGTAAATTGTAGAATTGGTAGTTTGTATAGTTGTACCAGCCAGGAGCCAGGCGAAAAGCAAGACGCAGTTCTGATACTGAGCTATACTGGTAGCACGGATCTGCAAAGGTTGTTCATCCCTGGTAAAATATATTACATATCAAAATAATATTGACCCAAAATATGAATTCTTGCACATACCTTCTTCGTCTTGCTTGAAGAATTCGTAGACGGCCCTGAAGCCGGTGTACTCGATAGTTTCATCTGACTTGAACATAACCCAGAGGAATCTAGACGAGGACTCTACCATCGGCGGATGCCTTTTGCCGCAATATTTTCCCAGGAGAGGGGAATAACCAAAGGGACCATCTCGCAGCTCCAAGAAGTCGTACTTACACTTTTGAGAAGCTTCGATGTGAAATTCGTCCCGGAAATCCAACCGAATTCTAAAACCACGTGGAGCTGAAAATTGAAAGAAATGTCAATATCAATCGGTTGTGTTGAATTAAGTAATGCCTATATCGAATTTAAGGTTTAGCACTCACGGTTACTTGACAAACGTAATCACAAGGATTCCATGCGATTGCTGGCAAAACAATTTTTGAGGACGGGTGCACACTAGCTGATTTGCACACTTACATATCAGAATATTTATCTTCGTTATCCTCCTACTCATGAGTGCCCATGCAGGTGGGGAGGGGGGGGGGGGGATAAACAGCTCAGTATTGAACTACTAAAAAAGAAGATGTGTAGTTTATACTGCGGACATTGCTTCTTTCTTATTTGGATCTTAGCTGTCTACCAAAGATCCTGGTTTGTATGGTGCATATAAATATTTATTTTACACGCATTTTATCTGAAACAACGTATCTAGAGTGGGATACCTTACATGCGTATACCACTGAGGTATAATACGTAACCCCGCCACCTGAACCACCGCAAGTACTTTTGGGAAAAGTCAATAAAATGGCTTAAAAGTGTTCCTTTTTAGATTCTTAAAGACATAATATATGTAAATCAGTTATGTTGCTGTGACTCAGGTACTTAATCTACCTACTCATTACTGATCTCTATGCATACTCGCTACAGTTTTGACGAACGATTTTTCGCAAAGGTTAATCTGGCCTATACTCTACTCGCAATATACCTCTCGCATACACTTGCAAGCAAGTAAAAAGAAGCCTTAACGGAGTCGTTCTCCGACAATAGTATCCCGAGGCAGCCCACTAAATCTCCCAGAAACAAATTGAATTGTTTCCAAATGGTATTACTTCTGACTCTCCTGAGTTTATGGAAGCAAATGAGCGCGCCAAACTAAGTAGTTCCTAATATGGAGACCTTGCTAACAGAACTGTATACGTCTGTCTTATCTATGCTCTTAGCCTATGTATTTTCTCTCTCTTATGGGGCACCACAAATTGTACCTAAGGATTGTTCCGAAGGAAGTATATGGACCTGATGTATGAGGATGGAGATTAATATTTTAATCCCAAGGCCAAACTCCATTTGGGGGAATCTTCTGACGATTAAATTAAATTAGGAGAATTTGATGTTTGGCCCTTTCCAAATGCAAGTTCGTTCTTCCAGGTTACAAATTGATCTGTTCTTATATTTTGATGTATTAAAACGCGGTCTGGTTGGACCATGATTGCACTCTCAAGTAATTTTAGATAAAGTCATAAATAAACTTAGAATCCATCGGGGTAGAGTAAGCGTTTTACTGATAGACAATATCGCTTTGTTTTGGAAATGATGAAATTTTAACCCATGGCTTGACTAAAAGTTTATAGCCAGGTCGCGACTTCTGCTAATGAAGTCATTTAAAGGAAACATAGAAATACGAGTCTATGCTAATTCATCATGACTCTGGCAGAACAAAAAAATGTGCTGGCGAGTTCCACTGAAGACAAAGTTGATTAAATTGCAACTGAATGACTAAGGTTAAGACGCAGAATATCAGTTTCTTGTTACCTTCATCTTTATAACGTCACTTGAGGTTAACGTCAAATATCAAAATTGGCAAAGTCAGGTGCAAGTCTGCATCTGCCCTCCTTCAAATAGAAATGTTATGATCTATATCTAGATGATCTGTCTAGGTAGATTGATTTGAAAGGCGATCACCTTTTAGTTGAGTACGTATCTAGGTGTAATGATTATGTAGATATGAGCCTTATATAATGGAACGAAACAACTTTGATGATCAATCGATGTTATAAATAATTGCATGATTGTAAAACTATCCAAAGTCCTGAATTAGGACGCGTTGATCTGAATTCAGTGAGTTGCTCGATGGGCTATTCCATAATCTGATGTTTCCTGTCCTTCTCCGATGGTTATTTACTTCACAAGACAAGAAAGGAGTGCAAGGACTGCTTGGAAAACCCCTTTCGTTGGTGGGATAGTAGCGTGATAATGGAGATGTCAGAGAAAGGCCATCGCTGGTGTCATTGTCTTCAGCGCTTACAAGAACGCCGAGCCTGAATTCGGCACCGAACCGGAAGACGGCAGAGGGAGGAGAGAGAGAGAGGGAAAGGGAGATAGCACCAACCTGTAAGTGGCAGTCATGACTTGTCGTGTGTTGGCGGCCCAACAACTGTTGATAATGGAATTCCAGACTTATCCTGACATGAAGTGGCACGGGTGGGGGACTGGGGAGGCTTTTTTTGTCTGGAAAAGGGTAGTAACTGACAAATCTACTAGACTATTGGCTCAGGCGGCGAACAGGTCAACTTGATGGCTGGGTTTTAGCAGAGAAAAGCGCACAATGCAGATGGGGCACCTTTCCTGTAGAGAAAATGCACTGTTCTGCTTAGACAACATACTTTTGATTCAATGGATCTTGTTTGCAGGATGTTATGGGAGGCTGTAGTGTGCGATGAACTACGTTCAAGGGGATGAAGACCAAGCAACATTGATCAAACAAATTAAGCTCCAGGACATTTAATTTGTTTTGTCGCAAGAATTTGAATAGCAGATGCACTATATACCAGATGTAAGCAGTATAATGAAATGTGCATTTGCCTAAGGCATCACACATTCAACAGAAATATCGCTCAAGCAATATAAGCTGCACAGGTTCCATAACTATAAGAATCCAAGATAGAGGCATTAAAGCTAGCTATTTTCCTGATCGTTGCGCTTCAAATCAAATCGCGTCATTACATTTAGGATGGAATGATGGCGCACTTTAATACGAACAGGCACGCTTTGAGATTCTATATAGAACTGTCTTTGAGAGCCCCCTATCAAGACTTGGCTACCTCACGACGATTGTACGTCATCAATTGCCAACTTTACCCATCTAATAACACGCTGGGGTTATTGACCCAACCACAGGAGGAGGACAGATGCCACTGTTATCATAAGGAAGCTTCCCGTTGGTCCTCTGTCACAGACACTCCTACGGCATTTTTGCTGTCCAGAGATAGTTAGGTGCTTCTGATTCCCATACATCAATTCTATGCTTGAGGGCATGTGGATATAAAAAGTACCTTTTCACGTAAATTCTCATATTATAGCTTACGATTTCTTGCTCTGATTGTCTCTGAAGTAGCGAAGAAACTGCTTTTTTTGTTATCGCGGTCCATGTCATTTTTCTTTTTTAAATGTTGCTAGGGGACCATAAATTAGGCAGGGACCTTGTACCTTAAAGAATATATTATTCCTATGGACATCGCGTTCGACCAGGCGCAATACCCAGGTGTATAATTACTATTCCTTGAGGTCTGTGAACATAAATAAAACCCCTACATTGCCACCCAGGGATCGCGTATGATCAACAGTGTAAAGTTTCATTATGGTAATGAAATTTATCTTGCGGTGGGCCTAAAGACGGAACGACATGAGAATTGGCAACAGGCAAAATTTGAGGAATTTCTCTAGATTATAAGCCAGACAGGTTAATTCATCTCATAGTGGTTTCTCGGTGTGTGAGAGTGTGTTGAATGAATACTAACTCTTTTTGGACTTAGGAACAGGCGTCACAATGATCACAAAACAGACTATAATCGGCAAGCTAAATCCTTTAAAGGTCAGACCGAATTTGATAACCAAACAGGGATCACAACGTACAAGATATATGTTCTTTTATATCTCTGTATAAACTGATTCAGTGCACAAGTTCAAAATTATCTTACACCTGTAGCCAGACCGGGTATTTCCTCAATAATCTTCTCTGCTGCAAGTCGTTGGGAAGTTGTGCCAAAGTTGTGCCAAAGTACCAATACTTTCTACCCATAACTCATAAACATCAGACCCAAACACAAGGCATCTAAACATAGCATAGATCGTCGGGACGTGTTAGTCTTGTCAGTTAACGTTAATTATATCGGTAACTATAGGAATATACCCCGTGGGATATATGTCAGGAGAATCAATACATATATTGCTCCCAACCCTGCTATATATGATGAATCCGCTCAACATGTATACATGACAGAAATTGTTTCATAAGATAATATTTTGATTTAGATATTAGCAACGCCTGTCTCTGGTCAACATAAATATACAATATAACATCTTCCTCCAGTGAAGGATAGATCGCTATGGGGACATTAGCTATGCAGAGATATGCCACAAAGGGCTCTATAGATCATTTGGAAAGAAAAAGACATTGAGATAAATGACAAGCATATAATAGGTAGATATCGATTGTCTATCACTAATATCAGTATACCTCGACGAAGAGCAGACAACTCCAGTGCCTGACGGGGCCTGGAATTGGTTTCACTTTCCAAGGTCAGCCGTATTTGGTTATCACAACATTAGCAGTGATATCCCGGGTTTAATTTCTCTTGGCTGGTTTCATTGAGTAGGACAATCAGGCTTCCCTATGTAAGTGATGTTATGTGACCCTGCTCCTAAATTGATTTTTTCAAGTGCCAGGCAAATAGAGTCCTGCAGGTCATATACACCTCTGTCTATCAAAGTCACTCGATGTTTCTATTGTTCTTGTTTGAAGGGAATTAAACTGCCTAAAACCGCCTGTTTATAAGCACCACCATCTGACTGAATGTGGAAGATTGTCCGTCATAGATTCCATTGCATTCATAGTGTGAGACATGAGAGCCTCTGTTCGATTAGCCAGGAATACAGGTACTATAGAGGCCGTCCGACCAGAATAGAAAGTAGACCACAAAACTATAGGGTATAGCATTTATCAATAGATGTGACCCGAAGTCGGAGAGAAACATCACATTGCCCTTTGACCCTGGTTGCCTTCCACTTCACTTCTAACAATGACATATTGAGTTCCCTATATGACTATGAATATGGCTTTATATCTTTTTGAGAACCGCCTTTATTCATGAATCCCTAGAATCAGAAAGAAACTATTTCAAATTGATGACACCCTGGATTCACCAACAATATAGCCTTTATCTCTAACATCCAGCGAAAGCTCCGAGTCGTCTCTCCAGTCCTCTCCCCACGCTGCCCTGGTCCTCCTCTGGTTGTATTCATGCCCCACTCTTTATCTCGAATGTGGAGCATGCTATAGAGCTCTAGCTGCTGCCAAAAGGGCTCAATCTCCAGCAAAAATGATTGGTTGAAGCTGAGACACAATGCCTTCACACCTAGTTGTGGTTGATGATCCGGCTATGTCAGCCTGAGGGCTAGAAACTTCAATGACGGCATTTATCGTACAAGCGCTCCAGTGAATCTGATGTCAATAACAACTCAATAGCACCTGGCGAGCTTGGAAGGAAGCGCCCACTCGGACATCGCCATGCCATAAAAAGCCCTATTGTGTAGAAGAGTACCTCAATAGGACCTCTGGCTCCTCTTCTCATTGGCCACGGGCCAGGTGCGCGCGCAACCGGTCAAAACTTACTTCCTTTTCCAGCCGAACACATTGAAAGCTAAAACCAGTAAGCTAGTCTTTCACTTGCGAAAAAAGGAAGTCGTCATGTGAGGTTTTTATATGACCTATGTATGAATGAATGGCCGAATTGAGATTAACGTGCCACAGGGTCTACCCCCATGAATATCTGAAGAAGCTACAACAGACAAGTTCAATTACTTCCTTAGCTTTCCTTGAGGCCTTGGCTGTTGTCAAGACAAGCTATTACCATGTTTAGCCAGTATCTATAGAGACGCTAAGGGCTGGTGTTGCCTGCTTGTTATTCTGGGGTATACTGTCAGAGAAACCTTAAACGAGGAGTCACACAAACAAATGGAAGCCAATTAAGCCGGCTTCTTATGAAGGGCTCCGGAGAAATATATACATCAATGATCATTGGAGGGAAACCTTCTGTCAAAGGATAAAAGGAAAAGAATGTCATTTACGTCCTAGCCAGCGTACCGCAAGCTTGGAGAATCACTTGTTGTTGCTGTTGAAGCAACAATCCATATATTACTTTGCTGTACAGGCGTCGGGTGCGCTTTTATCCAGAAAAACACCAGATTCTTCTTCTCAACGTCCTCAGTTCTACTCCTCACCTTGAGCGATCCCCATTTGGAATGTTACGTTAAGAATTATTACATGCAGGTTTATATATATATCTTTATATCATCGAGAGTTATCATTCTAAAGATGATTTTAATTTGTTTCATTGGTTCCATTTCATCGTCCAATCACGGTTAGTTGCAAAGAACCTTTACGGTCGACGTAACGAATACTTTTGATACTTTTCTGATTTTGAATAAAGAAAAGTCACTCTGCGTTTTCTTCATATTTCACACCATGTTTGCCTTGAACTAAAATAAAGAACATATCCTTGCTGGAATGGGAAAAGGGAAATTGTATTGTTTGAAGGCCAAGTCATTCTGCACGATCCCATCTGTTTCTCCAAACATAAAAAAACCTTTGAAGTCTGGAAATATTTATATTCTATGCTGGCACACGAACACAGAAAAAACCATTCCTGGCACTTGAATGCATCTCTAATATATAAAGAACTGCCACAGGATTCAAATACATCAGAACGGTCCAACTCGCCGTCCTCAAGATCACAGAAGCTAGTTGGTTTTAACACTTTTGTAACGAAGATGATATGGAATGTAAAAACCGAACGACGTCGCCATGGCATGGCAAAACCGATAAACAGTTTTTCTTGGTTCTGTTTCATTCGTCATGGGTGCTTTTCACTGGCATCGGATATGGTGCCAAGCATGCGTATCTACGACTTCGAACATGGCGGAATACAAAATACCACCATCTTTTTTTGTGTCCACGTCATTGATCATGAGTTTCAACAGGATAAAACACCTGATACTCTTTTAGGATAAAATGCCCATGTACTTGTACACATATATAGACACAGGTGAAAATAATGATTCATTCGGGAAACAAAAAGGAGACTGTCATCGGAAAACAATAAGCAATTATGTTTCCTCCATTATTCTCTTGAAAATAGATGTGAAAACTGTCATCCGATCACCAAATTAAGGTGAAATACTGAAAATAATATAATTTTGTAAAATGATACATCAATAACATTTAAATGTCATAAATAAAAACGGGAGAAAGACCAACTTTGTCACACAAAGGGATCAATTGAGTGAAGAACGACATGCGAAGTGATAATGAGGAGCAAGTACGGCCAAATATCATAAGATGACTGCAAACAATCGATGATGTTATTATAATAATATAATTATAATGGAATCATGTTCAATATGAGACCAATCTGAGATACTCGAATAGCGAACAACAACATTTACCCCTCAGTCTCATTGGTGACTATAGACCTGGGATTGAAAGATGAGACAGAACCATTTCACTCACTAATAATGACAGGTGAGGAAAAACAGGGTACAGTGTTGATAACCCCATTTTCCTATCAAAGCTCTTCATGGTGATTAAACTTCTCCCTTGTCGGACGTGGTTAATTGACATTAGGTATTCTTATTGGAAAACATGGGGTATTTTGTGCTCAACTGCTCTGTCAATAGCTACAAGCAGGGCTGTCAGGGGAATCGATGAAGAAGATGGATTGTCCGAAAGGGTAGGATTTGTGATGAAATTTTAAAATGTATTGGGGACGTTGACACAAGAAAGAAATTCTTGGAATACGTGTGTTGCAACAGCCCCCTACAGACATCCGAATTGAAAGCTTACCGAATGTATTGAGCGAAATGTTTCTCGTAGATTAACTTATTTATAATTTGATTGACATCATTCAATCAGGCTACATAATATCATTAGATATGCACTTATGAATTAAGAAATTTGTATTTTATATTTTCCATACCACACTTCCCAATTAACAAAGTCCATAGAACAGTCACCTAAGTCATCATTAAGTTGGTTTCTCAAACTATTTCTATGCACAGACATGTTGGCATACTCCCCGAGGACTCAGAGTGAGATAAGGAAACTGAATCAGGAACTAGTTTGAGCTGGTTAAAGATTATCTTAAAATGATGTAGAGGGAAACATAATTCATCACGTAAGTGTAAACTATGAACTCAGGGGATTGGATGATGAAGACACTCTTCATGCATAACCAATCTTTATAGCTTAACGTTTTGGTAATATTGGGAAATTTTATCCAACATTCCCATAGGGATCACTTCTTACAAAGTCAGAAGTGAAATTATGCCCATGCGAACTGGCCTATTGGTGTGTGTTAGTAAATCTGGAAAGAGCTTTACAAGACCGCTCCCAGGGGGCCCTCACACCGAACGGGTCCAATTCGCAGCTTGAAGGTGACTGTTTACTTTTTCCCCACCCACTCACATTCAAAAATTGCTTTCGCTGAAGTTATCAAACGATCCAGTATTGGTATTGTGCTCTCAGTCGGGGAGTTTATCGCCAGAGTGTATAAGGACAAAGTCAAAAGGTGCCTGATAAAAGCATGGTAGATTGGAATTGTGGGGTGAAATGCAAGAAAGCTGGAGACAATTGCCCCCCTTATACTTTATGAAGGCAATCGCCTCGTCGAGTGTTTTTTTATTGTACAGTCAGTCAATATGGTGTGATATTTAGTATTAATACATGCGCATTCTATACTCGGGAGTTCTATATTTGTGATATGATCTGATTTTTCTTCTCATATGGAACACTCAGCTTGAAAGCAACGCATTTCAGAATTAAAACATCAAAAAGAAGGGTAATATTTACTTTTTACAACAAATTAGGCACATATATACTTATGGTTCTCGTTCTACGCGCGGAATAAAGAACTTTTTTTCTGGCGGTGATACAACACTCACACTACAGGTTCGTGTTGTATCACTATGCCTACAAACTCCTTTTTTCATTTGTGCCGCACTCCGAACATCGTGTCATAAGTGGTTTTTGCAGCTATGTATGAATGTGTAGATATATATATATATAACTTTTATTCACGATTTTCATACATTCATATAAATCATCACGAAGGGGGCGTGAGACCTCACAATAGTGCTCTTCCTGGAAGCCCCAAAAAGCAAAGCTTTAAGTTATATACTTATTAAGTTATATACCAAAAGCTGATGCTGGATATTGTAGACTAGATGGGTCATATAAAGTTATATAATGACCCGGCTTAACTAGCCAAACAGTGAATGACAATCAATATGATTCTGTTGTTGAATAAAAATCTTAAATACAATCCATCAAGGCATCATAAAAGTCAGACCAATCGCAGTTACTTGAAGCTTCTTTCTTATATAGGTCTGATAATATATATATATATTTATACACGAATTTGAAGTCGACTCAGCCGAAACACAAAAAAAGAATTCCGGCGGATCTCTGAAATATAAATGTGGAATTTTATGAAGCCCTATAGCAAAAACAGCTGGATACGTCCTCCGAAATTTGGTTTAAATGATCTTTAGATGGGTTGGAAAATAACGGAACAAAAAGTAGTAATCTTTAGTTTGATGAAAACTAAGAGTCCAGCTTTTATACAAGCATTCATAATGGCACCATGGAATTAAGTTCAATAGTTTTACAATACAATTACTCGATTCTGAAAAACTGAAGAGCAGTTATCACTTTTCAATGTGGAGATCTATGCTAAAGTACAAAATGTGACTTATTTTTAAAGTTATTAACGAAAGCACACATGGATATAATGTTTTTTGAATACAAAAGAGATTGAATGCTTCATCTCTTTGTGTTGTTGAAAGCCAGGAAAGAGAGAGGGGGAATGTCCGAATGATGGAATAATATGGCAACGTTGTGGACGAAATAAATGAGACCCACAATGGGCGTACGTGGGAAGTCACCAGAGGGAAATGTATGGGATATCTTTCAATTCCTAAAGCCAATAATCAATATGCAAACGTCTGTTGTTTTTGAAACACCCGACACTTTGAGTGAATGAAAAACTGTAATATTTCACTCACAAGGTTTTTGGCTATTCGTTTAATTTCCCTCAAGAAGTGTGTCAGTTGTTCCCGTCATTACTTGAGAGGACTGTTACCAGGACAACAGTGGATCAAAATTGTGATCCCGTGAGACCCCGTCTGAATTTCATTGTCCTTCTGAGCATTGCAACTCAGCTTTTATCAACATCGCAACATCCAGTAACCAGACGCCTTGGGCCACGACATCGGCTCAAACAATTTGAGATTTATTAAAGCTGCAGTCTCAGCTAACGTCGGTCAAAAACTGAATATTTTCTATTCTTTGTTACGTTCTTTTCCACCCCATCTAAAAGTCATTGAACACCATTTTGGGGGATTTTGCCCAGGTGTTTCTGCTAGGGATCTTCTAAAACGTCCTCATTTGTATTCGGAGGATCCGCTCGAATCCTTTCATGCGATGACTTCACTTACTATCGCTCACCGGCAGCAGTTTTCTCTCGGCGATTAGACTTCAAATTCTTGTATTTAACATATACCATCAGCAGAATATTGATAAATCCAGTCATGTAAGTCATAATATGAGTAAATTTGGCAAGAGTTGTTTTGTCGTAATTGCTTAGAATGCAGCTTAAGGGTTTGCCTTTTTGCCATTATTCAGCTATCCTAGGTGAAAAGTAATCCATATATCCCCCCCCCCCCCGCCGATTAGGATGGTGAGACATTCTAATGAAAAGAGTGATTAATGTTATGGCTTGTATTTATGGATGAGTATGGGTGTTTTTTTTTTATTATTTGAGTACAACATACCGAACGCGATATGTCATCACTCTCGTCTTACTGCTACCTCGAATAGTGTGCCAATGATTGGCTCTCATTATTTTTTAAATCTACATTTTCGTTTTGAATATAGTGCAAAATGTATTCGCATATGCAATGAATTCATTTCTAACAAACATGCTCTCTAAGGTGGGGTCTCCACTGGCTGCGGTAAGCTCTGCGTGCGGTAAGCCTTGCGATGGTGTTGCGATGGTGAGGAGTGGCGAGGGCCTGCCTACATGGCCAGTGTACCATGTAGGCAGTACTAGGTGGAGCAGTCATCAACACCAGTCATTCCTCTCAACCTACAGAACCAGCATCGCAAGGCTTACCGCAGAGCTTACCGCAGACAGTGGAGACTCCACTTAAAGCTTGTCCCATCCGTTGCTGATTACATTGATTTGGTTTCGAATTTTATATTTCAATATATTCATTGAAAAAGCCAACAGATACGAATCATCTCATCACAGGGCTGTCGATTTACATTCACTGATCAATGGTATTCCTCCCGAACGTATCTGGCCATTTCCACCAATTTGACAACATTTGGGCCCCTAGACCCCCCTCAGAACCCCGAAATAAAATCTAGCATTATTAAGATGAGTTGTTATTTTTCATGAACCTTACATATATGTGTATTGAACTGCCAAGTATGGAACCATTCTGATTATTAGTTTTTTTTTACAGGGGGGTCGGAAAATAGCTCCCAAATAGGGAAAAAGGGCCAAAAACAGCATGAAGATTAATGACATATCATGTGAATAAGAACATAAAATGCTAGTAAAGTAATTTTCATTTTATTTAGCACCATATCATATAATTTGTGTAGGAATAGACTGCGAAATTAATATATAAGGAACAATGACAGTTAAAGTATAAAAATCTGTCACAAATTGAGCCTGGAAACAAGGATATATTTTCTGCCTCACTTCTGTGCAGAGCCCAAAAAAGTAACAAAAATATAAATATGAATAGAGTAGAAAACCATTAGATTTTAAAAGTGATAACATCTTACCAGACACTAATGTTTTATTTCAGTAAGCACTTGTGTCTTAAAACTTCATAATATATTAATTTTAAATGTTATAAATACAATATATTAATTTCAGGATACTCTCATATACAGACATTGCTATGGGGAGCAAATGAAGATTAACGACATACAATCATGAAAAAACAGCGATTTTAGAGCTTTTTGCTGTCTGCTCTGTAAGCTTACACATTACTTGGTTATTAATCATGGGTCATTAAAATTAACTTATTTAAAATTCACCATAATGCTGACATTCTTGCAGTTTGATTGATGTATAATATATCTTTCTAGCTAAAATAGTTCTTTTTCCACAAACCTTGCATGGCGAGTATTATTTACAGATATTCCATCAATTATTGTGACCACTGCATATTTTTTATCATTTTTAAAAATAAAGATGCATTTATCAGGGCCATAACCTCATCAATTCTCATCCGATTTTAATAATTCAAAATTCTCAGTAATGCTGACATCCTTGCGGTTTGTTTGGTATATAACATACATTTCTACTGTAAATAGTTCCCCATCTACGAACGTTACGCACAAGTAATTGTCACTCATTTACCTGTGACACATCACATTTATATGTCGTTAATCTTCACATATATGTCGTTAATCTTCACATATGTCGTTAATCTTCAAAACCCTATTTTCCTGTAATAAGCATGTAAAACCTAGTCGGAAATTCTAAGTATTGATATTTATAGACGGATATTACTCATAATTAATAATAAATATCAAATTTAAAGTTCATTATTAAATTGTTTCCTCAAAAAACCGTAAAAACGTTAATCTAGGGATGTCGTTAATCTTCATCAGCCTGGGTTCCCACGTATGGCCGGCGCCATGCATTTTGTCTGCTCGGGTCCAAGAAAAACTCTAACCAATACCGTTAATGTTCATTACCTATCAAATCCTGTTAGTTCTATCATTATTTGTGATTAGGCCTATTGAATAATTTTCATTTTTTTTTTCTAAATTCCACCTTATGTGACAGGGATGTTGTTAATCTTCAACAGGGGTACCCACATTTTTTTTTTTTGATTTTGATGGCTTTTGGGCAAAAAATATTTTTTTTGCATTTTTTTTTTACACAGATCATATTCACGTAACCGCCTATCACAACATATAAAAAAAATATTCAATTTTGAAGATTACTTAGAAATTTAGCAATTCCACGGACTATTGGCACTTAAAAAAAACGATTTTTGCCACCAAAATGGGATTTTGAAATAAAAAAAACAGGTTGGTAGAACCATCCAATCAAAAAAAAATTCAAATTAATGATAATTAACTTGATTTAAGCCCATTTTACCCCTTTCCACGGTTGGGGGCCAAATGTTGTCAAATTGGTGGAATTGGCCATCTATATAGAGTAAGCACAACCATTAATAAAGCAAACGGTTGAAATACAAAAAGGACAATATTCTATAGCACAACTTTACATAATATAAATCCTATGGATGGAAATGGTTTAAATTGCTCCTTAATAAAATTAGCTTTGTTCTATAATTCAATGACGATAAACTCATGCATTATACAGATAAGAAAACCAAAATAGGTAAACAAACTAGTATCACCAACTAACATTTTCACTCCAGAGTCAGACCACATTGGCCATCACGTCTGTTTTATTTCCTGTCCTTTCTTTCTTTGATTGCCGTCACAATGATTCACAATTTACATCCATCCTGCCGTTAGGACCTTCCGCTGTTTTAAACTAGAACTAACAAAACCTAGCGTGTAAGCTTAGCCCATGAAAAATAGATCTAGATGTGTGCTGTACCCCGAAAGCAGTGCTGAATAGAGGTCTTGATGGAGACTGACATTTTTATAACCTTGCATAGCCTTTAATTTTTAATACGGGGATGACGACGGCTATTTATCTAACGGTCCTTTGTGTAGGACGCTGTAATGGTCACATAGATTGGGGACACCTTGGAGTTTGGTCTTATTTTATTTTCACTTCAGGGGAATATATACTGTTTAATGTGTAATTGATACTTGCCAGACAGTATAGGTATCATACCTGTATTGGTTCTTGGTCAACAGTTAATGCCATTACAGATATATCGTTCTATATTCAGCTCCACCTACGATGACGTGGGATGCATTCTATGCGAAGGTCAAGGATAAAAGTTGAGCTTTCACTTCTCATTTTATGTACATGTGATGTACATATAAAAAGAACAGGCCCTACGCGTACTTCTCTGACAAAATCCATCCTAGACTCAAGACTCCATCCCCATCCTCCCTCACCGGCTCAAACATATATACGATAACATGTAATTTACCATAATCATGTGTAACGATATAGATCCAAGGTCCATCGCTAAATGGTGCAAGGGCCATTCTATTTCTCAGGAGGCATTTAAAAACAAGGCCACTTTCGCGAAACATCGAACACCCCGCCCCCCTTAAACAAATTCGGATCCACAACTTCGAGTTATAGAGGTGATGGTGATATTTATAAGAGGTTTTTCCCGTGGCATGACCCGTATTTTGTTTTATTGGTGGGGCAGGACAGAATGAAAGGTCAGCAACGTCCGAACTGGTGTCAGAAAGGCAAAGGCCGGCGGAACCAAAGGTCGGGGGTCGAAACAGCCACCCAATTAAATCATGTGCCCAGTTAGGTCAGTTAAACGTGGGGCATTCTTTGGTGTCATATAAACCTGATAGCCCAGATCATGCTCTTACCGAAGAGGATGATTAGATTATGCACGTGAAATCTATGTAGTTATCCATTATGTTGCATGTACAGTTCCTTATATATCATAACATAAATTTGCATTTATTTTGCAAAGGTTCCTTTGAGAAGGGCAATCCTTTACATTATGATATCACCCCCGAATAACTACTTCAAATACAATTACAAACTTATCTTTTCGTGGGTTTCACCAAGGTATACATACTGAAAAGATCTGATGCAAAGTTTTCACTTCGAACAAAACGTGTCACCATATTGGTAAAAACTCATGTAGCTCTTTCAAATGGATCGTCCAGGAGGAAATGCTGTACGCAGAGGGCATCGATCAGACGCTTTCTTTGGAAGCTACTCTTGAAAAATTAATCACCATTGGAAAATGGTTGCGCCGAAAGCTGGCATCCATAGCCATTTTCTATATCCTACAGGACACGTTTATTTGCGAGAAACAGAGAGGGCAATGTTTACAAGGATTTTCTATGCTCATTATGTAAAATCATAACGGGCAACTTATGGGTTTTATTTCGGATTTCTGGACGAATATAATAGATGATAATGTTTTGAATTAAAGCCTAGGTGCTGAAGTAAGCAACATTTTAACTAGACATTGACACGAGTCTGGCGGGCTTCGTATATTATAGTATGTATAGTGATTAAGCCCCGGAAATTAAAGCGCCGGCATTTGAGTACATCGTTTTGGTGACAGAGCTAACATGCAATTCGTGACTACTGTATGCTTATACTCTTCTATCCCTTCTATCCCCTATACATTGTTTTAATTCATTTCATTGCATAACATATTGTGATATGTTTGGTCTTATTAGGGAAATAATTATATGATATGCAGCAAATACTTCAAAGGTGCATACCTCTGGCAATGCATCATACAGAACTAATCAAGTCACTTGAACCAACACCTGAAATATACAAGTAACATCTTGTGAAAATGTGGCACAAGGTATACCTGAACTAATTTCATAGTAGGTACCAAGCCAACGGTTATGCTCTTTGGACACAACTTTGGACAACGAAATTAAACAATTATCATAATGTTCAAATTCAACTTTATTCCGAGGAAATAGTTTTTTGTTTTATAAACACACACACTTTGGTTGTTGTTTGTTTGAATAATATTATGGTATTTGGTAATGTTTTTATGCATGTGCTATTACTCGAAAAACATTCCGCAGGCCCCCATAAGCCAGTCACAATCACTGAGGTACTAAATATGGTTTTAGGTAGAAGACGCCATTTTATGTACATTATGGTCACGTGAGTACGAGGCTTAATGGAGATATATGCTCCCAAATGATGCTTAATGCCCCTTAACAGCAAATACATCATTAGGGAAATCAATATGATTCAATCATCCTGTGCATGTACTTCCAATTTAGAATATCCTGGGATTGGGCAGCCCATTCCTCTGCCTTCAGATGGAATACCCATTTAGAAAATATCCCCAAAAGCTTTCATGAAGGGGGTAAAACAGTCACCCTGGAATGGCCTTCTCGACCAGGATTGATTTCCCTCTCCGTGTTTTCCTCCATGGGGCCTTTGGATTGATGTTCAGACTTGAAATGACGATCAGGATATCGAATCTATGGAAATGAGTCGTTGGACCAGCGGGCTATATTACAACATCACCCATATAGCCTCCTATTCTTCAAATGACCTTTCATCTGCTCCAAGACATGGCTGAGGAAAAGTCGTCTGCCCTTCAGTATTCACTGAGACCCCGCTCTTTCAGCCCGCGGCTCACCTCGCCCGACACCGCACCTCGGCCCATACTTTCGCCCACTTTCGGTCAAGCACATGGTAGGCGCCCAATGCAATTTTCATCATGAATCTAGTACTTTTCCGCCCGCCCGCGCAAAGTCAATCTTTTCCAGGCCGCTGATTGTCACTGACCGATGTCTGTTGAAGAGCTGTGTCTTGTGTCTCTTCTCAGGAGATGGGCCCAGTGGCGGGGCTGGGGGACTTTATTGAAATGGGATGAGAGGCGTTGACAGATACCTCAACCACTAAAATCTTTTTGCGTCTCAATCTACCACAATAACCGGACGCACCCCTTTCATGGTAAACATCTGGCCTGTGGACCTTTCCTGCCCGTTGTACAATAGATATACACAAGAAACACACTTTCTCCCTCGACCTTGTCATGATTTTGTCTACTTTATCAACCAATGAACGATCGTTGGTCCACTCCGCCAGAGCTTACAAATTAAATCAACACGATCGGATCGCTCCATGTATATCAGTTTTGCGAAACATCCCCTTACCTAACTCGAAAGAACCTGGCAGGGTTGTCTTTGTATACGAGCTGCCTCCCCGTTCAAAAGTGACAGTTCATCAGCTCAAGTTGTCTCGTGTAAGTGGAACGTCACATATCTAACATCAATCACGCATGCGCAAGAAGTTCTTCTTCCGGTGGCACTTCTTCCGGGCGCAAGGGTCAGCACAGCACATGCAACTTTGTCTGTCGCCTGTGACCTGGCCCTTAGATTGGACGAATTACTTTTCTTCTTACGATCGATGCGATGTCTTAAAACATGAGCTATCATAGCGAACTGTATCAATGTGGCAGACAAGGAAATGTATTTGAAATTATAATGGATCTTTGTCATGCCTTCTTATCTTGTGTTTGGTTTCTCGATCACAATGCTCAACCTATCATGAGATTTTAAATCTAGGCCCGGTAACCAAGCTTTGTTTCTCCGCCAAAACGTATATATATATGCATCTCTGCGAAACCCAGCAATTCTCACTCGTTTCTCTAGGAAAGATTTCATGAATAATTACATTAAAAGTCTACATGAGTTTATACAGTTGTCATGTGGTGCTTAGATTCTATCTATTGTGAGTATATAAAACAAACCCATACACATTTCCTATTTCATTAAATATCATATTTACATATCACTTCATCATTTCAGGGAAGTATTATATATACTCCCTGATCATTTTAACACCCACCATCATTCTAAGAAGTCCAATCCCTGTATTTCCCATAGTTTCCTTTCGAGGGACAGCAATATAATGGACCATGCAATAGAGGCATTATAGTGCATAAGGGTTCTCCGGTATCTGCATGGACACACAAGACATCCATAACGCATGTTGACATTACCGTATGTCATACACACATATATAGGCTCACCCTATAAGTAGAGCTCATCACCATCATACATGGAAAAACTTACAGCTGCACAATTCACTAATAAAGCGCCTTTGACGGCTGGGCAAAATAGTCTTCTTGGCCTTGATGGACGAGCAGAGCCACGTCTTAAATCAATAGCCTTTCTTTGCCTCCTTTCACAATTCTTTCACTTGCATAAAAATAGGTCTGCGGTGAGTTACAGTTGTTTTCCAGCTGTTCCCTAATTTCCTACACTCACGACTGTCTCTCCTCACTGCCTCCCTGCCTCCCTTTCTCCTTTCCCCCTCCCCCTCCCCTCCCTCTAGCTCTCCCTATACAAGGCGTTGCTGCCACGCTCATTGTAACCTATTAGAGGAAGGTTCTCTTGTTTTCCGACACAAACTAGATTTACCTCCTCTCCCACTATACTTTAAAGGCTAAGCAAAACAGCCCCACTATTTAATGCTCATCGAGTATAATATTCGATGTATAATATTATTATACCATGCAAGGACATTTCCACTGCGGCTAAAAAAATCAAGCATCGATGAATATTTTGAGGCATAACCTCATCCATTATATTTATATATTGCGGTAGATCCTCAGATTAAAATACATTTTTGAGTTATGGGAATTCATATACCTTTTATCAATATATACTATGACATCACATATGATATATATATTCAATACAAATTATACATACATACAGGTGCGGACGTAAACAAGAAAGATGGCGTGGACTGTCTAAAAATTATTTTTCTGACAACTTACCGACTAGAAGTTGAATGCATTCAGTATTGTTGGTATATAGGCCCGGGTATGTGGGACTATAGAATTCGTGTTGCTTCCAGTCACCACGGCTAAAATTCCAGCACTTCTGAGGAACGAAGTCACCAATTACAGGGGGGAAGAACTCAGGGTTGGCCACGTCATCACCTTCAAGTATAAAAACATGAGGGTTTACATATAGTATTTAATGAGAAAAGTCGAAGAAACAGTGAATATGATGATATCATACTACGACTGAATGGATTATTCCCTGTGAGTGAGAAGAATGCAAGCATTTAATTGTGTCTTGGTTTCTGTACACATGAAATAAAGGAAAGGCGTCGCCGCCGATGTATTTATAAGCATGTCTGTAATTGGTCAACATTGCCGTCATTGATGATGTCAGGCCTATCAGAGATATTATTGTCAAGTCATAGTATAAAAAAAGGACTGTACTCGGGGTTGGAACTAATCGTGCAATACCGTGACTCTTGTCAACACTGTATTTCATATCCAACGCGCAAGGTATACATATGGCTGTTTGTACAGTGTTGTCTCAAGTCATGGAAGAGCAAGTAGCAATTAGTTTTAACCCCAATACATTTCTATCTAAATATTCAACATTAAATGATGTTAATTGAATGGCTTTAGAGCCAGAGAAGAGATTGGACACAATGATCCCATACACAGATAATAAAAGTTGGTATCATTTAACATATTAATGGGTTATGCATGATCTTTATTTTGCATTGATATTCCCAGGACATATTGAATAGTCTGACAACATCTCGTTCATTGCGATTAGACTTCCTCAGTGAATGAAGCGTCATGGAAGCGTATACAAGTACAATTCGCCCTACACTGCACGAATAGCGCCCCGCACCTCCGGCATATTGTGCTATGAGACCCTTGCTCTTGACATATATTGTTTAGTTTTTGTTTTAACCATTATTAAATTTATTGCAGTCCTGATCTATTTTTAGATTATCCCTTCTTAATATCTGCCTAGTCTACCTAATCCAAATAAAAACCCCATGAACAGAGTCTAATTCATGTGTTATTTTCATGTTCAGAGGCAATTACGCGTCTCTTATAATACACAGACAAAAATATTTATGTTATCCCTGTTTGATTGGGAATCCTTTCATTCGTCCATGGTTCTCAATGGGTTATAATGAAAGCCCTGGAAGGGAATGTCATCGCATATGTTGTAGAAATTGGACACCCAGAACGTGGGAATTGTGAACGAGAGGAAGGAACGAGAGCTCATGTATGCATTATTATCGAGCATGGTATCTTGTCATAAATACTACACCCTGCTGTACATGGGATCCTATTGCCTTTCCCACTACATATAGTCCCTGTATAGGCGACTCCATCTATGGGCAGTATTGACTAAACTGAATGTGTGTATATACATATACACAAGCAACTTCTCGGAGGGGCCCATGAACCATCTTCCTCTTCCTAGGATAGTCTATTACCTAATCATACTGCCCGAGACAGGCCTATTTCCTCGATCCCACCGATCCCTACTGAACACGGACAGAATCTACATCGGTGGTATAGGATATGGGTGAGAGGGGTTGCTGGAGCAACCTCCTCGCTCCTTGGCATCGACTGATCACCATTTCCTTCCCCTTCTCCCCCTCCCGAAGCAGAAGCAGCCCGCTCAGTATATGGCTACCCCTATTCCACAAAGACGACACTTCCAAAGATAACCTAATATCTCGGCTTCAGACAAAATTGCATGGCTAGACTATAGGAGCATGCCAAGCGGTCTTTGGTCATCTGGTATCAGCTTTCCTTCTTGATTCAAGCCGAGGGATCATTTCCAGCGCTAATTCAAGTTCATTCCTTCATTATGGCCTCTGAGCAGAGCGAGGCGTCATATTGAGAACGACCGACTTGACCATGGCTCCTTTCATGCTGAACATATATATCGATTTGTTATGTGAATACTATGATGATTGACTACTCTGGTTTCATCTAGTACCCACCTCGTCATAGCAAGCTCGGCACCACATACACAAGTCTCCATTTAGAGAGGGAACCACCCTGTTCACCATCTAACCACCACTCCATCCATCCATCCCAGCACCAATCCATCACCCTGGCAAAAGATCCATACCTTACCACCACCACGTGGTCCATTGCCATACTCTATCTCACAGATGGAGACAAGCAAATGGCCTCATCACTAATATATATCAAGTTATCACTTTACATTGTGCTCGCTTCACATAGCTTTAAATTGCCTCATCATATACACCTATTGTTCAAGATCCGCCTCTTCCCCCCGCGTCTTTATCAGCCCCTGCATAGAGTCTTTCCATGAGCAAACAACCTGTCTTGTCTCTTTTTTAATAACTCCACAGTAAAAATAAATACTCTCTGATATAGTGTACTTGCACTAGCCGGAGAATATGAGCAGAAAAAGATCGGAAGTATCTTCAATGCATACTGAATACATTAAAGTATTGGGGAATGGAAACTGGACGGAGGGGTGAAGAAAAAATGCGTCTATAGTTGAAAAATACTGCCAGCGGAGGAATAATAGTAGCAAGGTGTTGCACACTAAAACGCAGAGCTATATTTGGAGGTGAACAGTGGTCTCTATAGGGGCGCTCATGATTGATATCAGGGACTCGGGGAGGCTTATATATTCCCCAGTGGTTTGATATATAACAAGCAGAAGAAGTAAAGCACCATTTGTATTGTGCATCTCACCCCCTGTGGATTCCCCATGCTTATATATATATATTTATCTGTATACAATACAGTTTGTGTCTATGGGTGTACGCGTTGGTCTATCTATGAGCATGCAGGTGGTGTATTGTCCATTGGCTAAAAGATCAGTGGAGGATGAGGGAGAAATAAATAAATTACAAAGTACTGCTTGTCTTAAGGCCTGCAGATGACTGCTGCTGCCTGCGCATGCGTACTTCGTGCTTTCATATATTCTGAGGTATTGTTATAAGCCCAAGCCCAAGTTATAGTTCTTCTTAGCATCTACACAACAGCGCATGGCCATATGTGAATTGATGGAACCTATTGTTTCATTTTCCTAGCAATCCCACTCTATAGGTATAACGCGCCATCACTATAATAAATATAGTTAACCTTTAGCAGGAGAATCCACTAATTTCTAATATCCCAAGACATGTATCATTTGACATGTAAGGAAAGGGTATGGGTGTTTGGAAATTATTCTTTACTGAATGCCGACTATATGCTGCGAGAAAGTAAATGTATGTTAAGTGGTGTTTCGTGCACGATCCAATTCATCAGAGATTGAGAATCACCCTGTGTATAATCCTTTGCTCATGGCCGCTGCTCGCTTATGGTTATGCATAAAACGCCGATGCAACCAAGAAGAGAGAGGTCCATAAATACTATTTGTATGTCCTTACCACTCTCCTGTGTTCATACATGTTAATAGGTACTCGCCCACGCTTTTTCCTGAACGAGAGAACCTATCAATAAAATGCCATCCTTGAGGTTCTATCCGGTTCTGTTCTATCGACGTTATGCCATCCCTTCACTTTAGCTATTTGTTTAATCACGGATAATAACCAAGAAGCAGAAGGACTGAACTATAGTTTGGGATTTTGATAATTCATCAGCCTTATCGATTTTAATGTCGGACAATGTGATCATACATGTGTGCATGCATACTTTCGCTTGTACGCCTTGATTCAGATACGAGCGTTAATTACAATCTGTGCTCCATTAATCTGGCATTAGCTGATCGAAACTTACATTAGAATAGCCCTATACATCATGCTGTTTTACCATCTCTACCGCAATTCATCATATTTGTATTCTCATTTAGCAGCGATTCAACTCTGGGATTTGATCTTTAGTCATTGACCTAGAACAAAGCGTGCTGGGTAGACGATTGAGAAATGATAAAAGGCACTTTACTTGATGAAGTAAAACAAAGTCTTCTCCGTACTACAGTAAAAAATAGTGTGTGGTCTATCATCATTACGGAGAAAGTTATAACTGTCATGATTGTAGTAAAGTTTGCTAGGAAGTCCAACAGCTTAATCATCCTAAATCATATGAGTAAATGACTTCTATCGTCATACTGACATTTTAGACGCGTCGGTAACGCAAAGAACTCCAGTGGTATAGATGGAACGAATGACATATTCTCATAAACGCCACTCCAGATCAGAATTTACGAAAAAAACACAACCCTGAATTAAATGCCATTCACATTGTTTTTTGTTTTTTTTATTCATAAGCTCTTGTAATAAATATTATATTTTCAGGTTACATATGAATATTACTATCATAGGGATGCATTAAGACCTACTAGCATTAAGTAATTTAGATCACAAATTCGATCGGTCAGATAAGGTCCATACCTGAATAATTCTAGATAAAATTATTTGTTTCAGGGTTTAAAATAATGATAATTAACGCCTATGGAGTAGGCGGCCTACTCGATAGTAAGCATACATAAACCATTAAAGATCTATAAACCATTTAATATTTAAAAAGATTTAAGTGTGGTCAGAGATATTCCCTGTCTATATATGAATAATTCAGGAATGAATTTGACAATGATATACTGCAGCTATGCAGGACTAATAATCTAGGATATGCCAGAGCTAGCATGGCATAATGTATATGTCCAAAGGGATGCTACGTTATGATAGATGACATATTATACTCCTATTTTAGAACAAAAGATAAATTCATAATCAGAGAAACTATGCACATTTCGATAGCAATATTCAACAGATAGGCATTCTTTACGAGTGAAGGGTTATCTTGGGCCTGTGCTTTGCTCTTTAATATAGCTGATTTCAACACGAGGATGATAAAGTCCCGAGTGGGAGATTTTTCATTCCGATGGCGCACACAGTGTGCCATATTTGTCATTTTGATCTGTACACTTATAGAAAGAAAGGTCCTTTGAAGTACCTAAATGTTCTTCACTGTTGCTCAAGATACCCCAAAGTCCATGCCAACATTTCCGAGGTCTTGACTGACTGCCCGCCCAATTAGGACTGTTTCCTACCACATTCGGTGGTTCGATAAGGAACCTTGAAAGGATCTCTAGGGCGAACAAGGCAACGCTTACCTCTCCGATCTTCCTTTATGGAACCTTTTGTTCTGAGTATGTAGGAACTGGGCCATATTCTGATTAGCTATCCGCCCTGCTTAATCATGTCCGCCTACTTTCCTGTGTGTTGTTTACGACCCAACCCTCCTTTCAGTTTATGCCTCTGAACCACTGAGGTAACTGCCCACTTGGGCTATCTTTGAGGAGGCCAGTCAATATAAACAACTTATGAATGGTATAGGTATTCCTTCCTTCCTTTGGGTGTTGTATTAAGAATATATCCTACCACAATAGGCAACGCAACAATCCTCCTTCTAAGACCAATTGAAGGCTATAGCTAGTTTGATTGCTCATATTGTTCAGTTAACCGTCTATATCATATAACTAACGGTTTACAACATAACATGATAAACAAAAATGCTGTAATATTCCATAATAATAATGTTTCGTGATTCAATATTTATTACCGTATTCCATGTATCGATCCATGCGAAAGACGAAGCCAGTTTGGATAGGAACTTCTAGTAGTGATCAAGTCACATTGTCCCCTCAGAAAAATATATTATAATATCGGAAACCAACCGTTTAAATAGAGGCGCAATATACCAACCGGGCTCAGTGATTTTCATGCAGTGCTTGACCGTCCAACAATTTTCATTCAATATTGGTCCGAAAATCACCTGCAGACTCTGCGCTAATTCATCCCATACAACGAGGCAACAAGAGCAAGGGTCTCATAGCACAATATGCCGGAGGTGCGGGGTGCTATTCGTGCAGTGTAGGGTGAATTGTACTTGTATACGCTTCCACGACGCTTCATTCACTGAGGAAGTCCAATCGCAATGAACGAGGTGTTGTCAGACTATTCAGTCATGGTCTAGTATTTAGATTGTCATGCTTTAGACATGAGGGTACAAGTGACTTAATTGTTATAATAGCATGTGTCATATTAAAATAATTTTGTATCAATATAAAGTAATTGCGTCTGATGTGATATGTTTTGCACACATGTGTGAGTAAGGCTATTATTTCCATATAGTCCAAAGCCCGGACAGGCGCTGCAGGGGAGGAAAGCCCTCTATTATATGACCTCCCGGATGACCAGGAATCAATGAATGGTTGTAAACTTGTTATGCCTACATGGCTGAACTCTAACCTGCACCAATTGTATGCACCATTCGCTATAGACCTTAACATAGAATCATAAACAAAATATTGCCTTTACCGGGTCAGCACAGGGAGCGGTTCATAAGTCCTATAAAAACTTACCAATAAGATGCGGATTGCTCTTTTTCATGAGCGAGAGTATGTGTACATCTATCATCCATGCAACATAACTCGATTGTAACGTTGAATGCAATGGTATAAAACATGATATACTTGAGGGCAATTTCTATCAGATTGCGCACAGAATGAGAATCCGGTTCCAAGAGACCATTAAACGTACAGAAGCAAAGTCAGGCACTATATGAAGCGGGGTACGCGCTACATATATGGTATGAAGAGTGTTGGCCACTGTGATAGAACGTGGCAGGAGTAGTAAAAACGATAATAAAAGACACACATATTATATATAATATGTGTGGGTTTTATATATGAATGTGATATTTCTTTTCATGGTCACCATAGTAGGACCCCTCGTCCAAAATGCAAAATGTTTTACGACGGTTATAAGGACGCTTTTTCATTTTCGGGAACGACGCAAGCGCGTGTCACAATTAAATCAAATTATATTTGACTTCATGTAACACCAGGGTTATTCTTTGGGGAATGTATATAAGGGATGAATGACGGTAGGGTATGAAATGAAGCAGACTATGGGGATACACTGCCCCTTTCGTACTTGAGTAGACCCCATGCAGTTATATACGTGAACGTGCTGGATATTTCCGTAGATATATGAGAGTATACATCTTGAAACTTATCTTATTTTCACTTCCCTGTCCCCGTTCTCTCAACCACTTCTCATATATTTTCAAATAAAATGTTCCCTTGCTGAAGAGAAATATTGAGTCTCTCAACCAATTCTCATATATTTTCAAATAAAATGTTACCTTGCCGTAGAGTAATATTGGGTATAAAATTTTCCCGTTTCAATCTTATTGGTAAATTGATGAAATCAATATTCACTGAGAAAAAGGTAACCCAAACCTAACGTACATATTATATGTGTGTAAAGTTCTGATGCAAAAAGAAGATTTATCATACAGTTCCCCAATGTATGTTTTTACTCGAGCATATTCGCTAATATATACATATATATATATGCGGTTGCATACCTATCTTTAGTTGAAGTATTACAATCCTGTGTAACACAAGCGAGGGAAATTAATCCACACCTTGCTCGCGTTTAGTTTACATATCTTTTTACCCTGTCGCATTAAACAGGCATTGGTAATACAAATGGAAGGAATGAACCCTAACGGAATTATGGGAAATTACAAAATTCTCCATAAAGGAGCAGGAAAGCCATGTAAAACCGAAGTTTCTCTCGCTGGTAGTCTCTCACTCCCATTGAAACGGCCAGAGGATCCGATCAGGATTTTGTATACAAATTCCCTACGATTGTCTCGAATACCTCTTGTATCTTTGAATAGTTGGCGCAGGGGCATTCATTATTAAGTGTGGATTTTGAATGGGTCTTAACTCAGATGGATGGCTGCTTGAAAAGTACTTTTTTCTGCCTATGTTTGTCCTGTCCAATAGGGGGAGACGGATTATCCTCGGGGCTTGGCCAGATAACACGACACTTACTACTTTACTTCACGATGGATTGAGTCGGCTTACGATTGGTAATATCATATATCCCCATCTGGCAAAGCACCCTCCCCCAGGGGGGTCAATCCTTATGCTGAGGGTTGGGTGAATGTATGCCCCCTCGCACTCAAGCATGTGCCTTTTTCCACTCGGTTGACCACAGGATCCAGCGTTATAAGCCCTAGAGAAACATGTAATGGATGATTGAATTTTTCTCCGGTGGCTAAACGTTAATCCGCCTTTCCTTTTAACTGTCGGCAATGCCGAAAGAGTCCCAACAGATTGGTCCCCAAACAGGGGCATCGACGTCCAGAATGGGCTGAAATGTGAGGTTGTTTACAGGAGTTTTCACCATATATTTATCCCTAGGGGACCACTGGCCTTGGAGGTCGGGACTGGAGCGTATTTTAGCATGCGTTTTCAACTGATCTAGGCGGCATTAAGGTAATGAAGAAAATGATCGCTGTGCTAATCTATAGAAAGCGCAGCAACTGGGGGCATAGATTTGAAGTTACCCAAAGGTCTCCTATCTGTAGTAAAATGGGAGAAGCGATGATAATTTACAGAGTATGGTTGACAGTTACAAACGTCTTCTGAGAGGCACAGCTGGGGATACGCACCGACGCCACTTCGAATCTATATATCCACGAGCAATTGTATGAATGGCATGTCTATATGCGGAGAGGCATTCCCTATATATTTGCCGTTAGAGGTCAGAAGTACCTACTTGCATATATTGAAAAGGGTTCCTTCAAAGGTTGTTATATATATGCATATGAATCACAGAAATTGCTACAAAATGTTAAAGTTATACATAATACAAATGCATTCTAGTATTGATATAGTGGCGTAGAATTTGAAAGTTATATCATCTGGATGCTGGTTTCTGTTATAGCATTTCTTTTAGGTTTGATGTTGGACATGTCTCAGGAAACTCACGATTCATGACTTTCATAGGTCTCAAACCCAGATGTGATTTTGCATGACATGGATAAAGTATGTCTTTCAAACGTTATTTAGATATTTTAAAGAACTCCGTCAGCCCGAAGAAGTAAATTATCATGGACAAAAACCAGATGTATGCACAAACCAAGGTAACCTTGCTTCCAATGGATACTTTTCTTTGTTCTTCTTCTATACAAACATACAAGATTTCATGATTTTAATCTTCTGTTAAAAGTGTATATGATATATATAATTAATTGCCATTTGAAGGGATCATATATTCTTCTTTTTTTGTTACTAAACACTAGATTACTCAATAGGTTTCCTAATGTCAGAAATCGTTCTGGCTGAGCTCTCTGCATGCCACACTTATAATGCGCTCGCTGAATTTAGTGTACATGCGAATAAATTTCGAATAATATCACATAACTATAAAGCAAGTTACGATAAATGATTCATTTGATAAGCAATTCATCATCAATTATGTAGCGTTTAATTAAAAGGTCAAAACATGAATGAAGGATGAGTATCATTAAATGAGAATGGAGTGCGAAGATATTTCAGTTTAACAAAGAGGTCGTTGAATTTATTCATGGACGAGGATCGATAGACAAAATATTCGTTCCCTGATTGTGCTTACCAGGCTAAGAAATGAATTGAATGCTACGTACGCTGTCCCTTTCGTACTTAAATTGAGGTCAAGCTCATGCAGTAATATACGTGAAACACATGAAACGTTACTTGCGTATTCATATTTCCGTATATATATATAGGAGAATATAATCTTGTCACATAACTTTATTTCCGCCTCATGTATTGCATAAGCTGCTGGTTTTTTCATGTCTATACAGCGGAGGCTTAATAATATTGGGACTGCTTAAATATGTCCAGGATCCGGCTCCTTGAGTCCTAATTGGCTCCTTGAGTCTCATGCGGAATCCGTGTTTTAGTATATCAAAGGATCAGGATATTTATAAGAGAAGACAGGGGACAAAAGTGGTAGTCACAGGAACCCTAGTTTTCTAATCTACTCCCACTATTCTCCCCCACCACTGACTCTGAGTGTGAAGGGGCAGGGTAGAGCGTGACCGGGTCACAGATCACATGATCGTTACCCAAGCACTAATACCTAATTCTCGTGGGGATCTCACGGGACGAGATCGGCAAGTCGTTCCCGCCTTTTTTAACCACCCTGTGAGTGGCCGGTGCAAAAACGCTGGCGGGTAAATCGATGCACCCACAATGCCCTTTTAGTTGGCCAGCAAAGTCCTTTAGCTCGTGAAAAGGTCCTGTCTTCTTCTCATGAGGGAACTGCCCTATGAAATATAGGGGACTAAACTATACAAGGAAGCTCACAGAGCACTATTGTATACAATTCTCCAAACAGAACTCTATACCCCTTTCCTGTCCGATTGCGGTGAATGTTGTCTTTACCATAACATCGTTTTATCTAAATATAAAGAGTTATGAACAAGTTAGTCAAAAGTCATAAAGTGGGGGATATCTAGTGGAAATATTGGCACTGCAAACGAACTTCTTCTCTGTGTAAAAGATAATCAATGTTCAAACCTCTTCCTAAAAATAAACTATTGTGGTGCGGCTTGATCTTGCATTGTGGCAATGACTTGCAGTGCATGTTTATTTTATGGCAGACTTTATTATCCGTGACAAGCGAGAAGATCTGATTCGATACGAGGATGGGTTAGACAGGCGCCGGTCTAATAAAGCCTTATGGGTATTGACTAACTGAGCTTCCTTGTTGCGTGGTATGATTGATTCTACTAATCATCAAAGAGAATCCGCAATATCAATGTTTGACACGCTCAGATTCCCCTCAATCAAGCCTATTCCGGCGCCCATTTTCCGCCTCTAAGACAACAATCCACTTCATGCCCATCTCTTGAACTAGGTCACTTTATTTCGGGTCTTTTTCTCGCGGGAGGGTAGAAAGAAGGATATCCGGGGCCGGATCCTGGCGTATATCTAATAGGGATAATAGGCTTTTAGGAAGGATTGGGCTCCAAGAAAACAATTCTATAAAATCAATGAAAGTATTCATTATTTTTTCCCCATGAAAATATGAATAAACAAAAATACATTCTTAAAAAGTGAAATTTAAAAAAAGGATGATCATCTTTAGAGATGTATATTCTATTCAGATTTTTTTGGAAGGGAGGTTAGTTCAAGCAATCTCAATATCATTCCCTCCTTCACTTCAACACTCCTCATTGGTGTCATGTTTCAGTGTAATTACACCATACACGTCTCACCCCATGAAGAACCAGAGAGAGAGAGAGAGAGCGAGAGAGAGCGCGAGAGAGAATGAGAAGAGAGATAGAGGCCGAGAGCGTGTTTGATGTCACGAGGGGCAAGGAAAACGAGGATGAGGGGAAATCAAGAGGAGAATTGAAATCTTGTCCGACCAGTTACCATTTTCTCAATGTCTTCTTAAAATTGGCCCTCGACATCATCTTCCGTCTCGGAGGCTCGTGAATTCCCCAAACAATTGAAGTAAATTCATGTCTTTCCTCTGGGATGAAAATGGTCATTATCCTTTACACTCTGGACGGTGTGGGATAATGGACTAATTCGTTTTGACAATCCCCTGTTTCCTCAAGAGTAATTTCACCATTGCCCATCTCATTCAATTGACAGGAGGGAAACTTTAACCCCAGAAACTCGCTTTAGAAATAGGAGCATTTCCAAGAAATGTCCCAGGGAACATTCTGACCTGGGAACTAGAGAATTAATGGTAATCACCTGTTTATCTGGTTTGACACTGATTTCACTGTTAAATTATTTCGACAACCAAACTGCAGCTGAATGCTTTATGCTAACATGCTGTCAAGGCCGTACTTCCATTGTGTACTGTCTCACTTAACCCGAGTCGATTCAGAGACTGATTTTCGTTAGCTATTTGTAAGTTTTAGATTTTAACAGCCATTATATCTGATCATAATGGCTGTTGCTTATAGGATGGAGACTGTATCTTACATCAATTAAGGAATTTATGAATTCACGAGAGATAATCTGAACGCATGAACGGTATAATCTATCATTTAAATGAAAATATCATGAAATAATCCTTTGTACACGCAACTCAGCAAATATATAAACATATCTTAGGCCATCGATTCTGCCCTACTCCACAACAAACTCCGTCCTGATGAAGCCTCTTATCACAGTACACATGTTTACATACACAATATAGTATAGAGTTCACATAGAAGTAGGTCGAACATGGCCAGAATCGATTGCTGCTTCTATTAATTACGCCTACATTGCTATTGTTAGAACGCACCCATATAACAATATTACCGTTCACCCAGACTGCTAAACCAATAACAAATGTGGTTCCAGTGAACCCCCTCCCGTCCACTTCTCCCCTCTGTCTCCTTCTTCAGTAAATAATTAATCAATAGGATGAAGTCTGATGACAATAGAATCAGATGCTAGGACATGTGGAGAGCCTCTTCTCCTGTCAGTAACTCTTGCTGGATTCCTCCAGACTGACTTGTCCATAGCAAGAGAGGCTAAAAAGTCTAGTCATCTGCTTGGGAGGAGACCAGCCCACATACCCAGATATTTATCACAGTTCTTTCCCATAGCCCATTATATCACCATTCCCTTTCCTTTGAGAACACAGAAGCTATTCTGCAAAGGAGATTCCTTTCTTTCTGGCTTTGTCTCGACTTTCTCTTAGTTTCTCTATGGTCTTATATAGGCTGTCATTAGCGCTCGGATCAGAAAGTTCTCAGCGCATTCCTCCCCCATTTCTGTGACAAAGTAGGAGCCGGGCCGTATGGCATTGGCATGTAGTGGAAGGCTTGACTTGCACTTCTACAAAAGACTAAGAGCATTCTCCTGCCAAACAATGAGACTAACCCAGACGTGGATGGGTCTCCGCGGCTCAATTGATTTAACACGAGGTTTTTAAAAAATCAAAACACACTTTCACCGTCCTTCTTGTGCGTCTGGTGTTCCACCCAGTTCAGCCAACCGCAAAGTGCTTCCAAGTTGAATGGAGACCATCAGTTCACCCTCCTAGGCTGTGTGAACAGTTTTCTGAGAGAGGATAATATGGGAATTTGGGAACTCTGTACAAACTGCCGGTGCAGTGACAAGTCGTTAATCTTCTGTCCAAGGGTTATAAGCGATATGCTCTGTCTGAAATATATTTTTTCATCAATCGAGTAGTATCGCTTTTAAGAATATTAAATTGCCCTGGCTCCTGAAAATAAGCATGGGTTTCTTACAAAAGTAACTACAGTGACGCAATCACCCTGCAATTCGGCGTTATTTCATGCAGTAGGTATCGTGAATGTCTTAAGATTATTTATCCACAGCTCAAACGATTTGGTGGGTATAACATGCTCAGTTATCAGATTTTAGCCTCTGCCTTGAACGGTCCAGGGGCCATAACCACCTTAGGCAGAGACTAAAAGGACCAATAACCTCCATTTCGGACCTGCTGCACCAATGGCTTTGAATTGTCCCCTATCACAATCAATTGTGATAGGGGATAGATAATTTACAATCAAGTATTTGACTAAGTCTCAATAGGTTTAGATTACAACTTATTTAGTATCGTAAATTGTGAAGATAAATGGGCCGGTTTACCTTCAATATTACCCCGCCACATAAACAAAAAGGAATACAGTGTATGGCAACAATGCTACTCTCTTTATCTAGCTACTAGTGGACACTCTTCTCCCGGAGTAGATATATAGATGACCAAGCACATCCCCTCATCCCTCGTCCACTAAGCTAAAAATAGCATGATTGGCGTCACCAACAAGAGCAGAACTAAATCTGGCCACTAACGGTCCTACCTGGAAAGTTTATTTGAACCAGACGAAGCATCAGCCTTCCTTGAAAATGTTATTGTATCCCTTTAAACATATTTTACGCAATTGTTCTTAGTACATGTATTATGACTCGTATTCTACTGGTGTTGGGCGTATTATAGAGCTATATGGCTGTACATATAAAAACTCACATGTCCCGAGGTTAACACTCTGGATTCCCGTTTTCTCTATGCTCCGGGAAAACGAAACTAATCACAACAACAGAAGCTAAATCGTTTTGGAAGTAGGTGGATATATGAATAATAGATAGGGCAGATTCTAAAGGCCATTCCGTTTTCATGACATTCATGAAATAATTGACCTTTTAAGGTTGCTTAAGGTATGAGTTGAAAATGATTAACCAGCATCATACATATATACAATCAGTCCTCTGTCATCCCCTGTCATGTAGGATATCATAGCTTGAGATACCTTTTTTTGAGATACCAGTTTTCACTGAAAGACACAAATGTGGTATCTAGGAAGCACTTGTTATTTCAGTAGAATGCCTTTGCTCTTGAACAAATGTTTTTAGCGATGGAAGCTAGGGATGTTGTGCATTTGAATGTATTTCATTTAGCCGTATCGTTCGATTTCAGAGGAACGCTGAATGGAAAACGCAGATATTGCACTTAACTACAGTAGACGCAACTAATGTTAAATAACAGTTAAACGAAGGGCAACTTGATGTAGAACTTATTCTATCCGCTTTAAGCGGTGCAGAGTGCTGTGAAGGAATCTATATTGAAAGGAAGTTGTATTTAGACTTTGAATGTATAGGATGAATCGATGATGAACAGTTTCTATTAGCTCCAACCATTCAGTATCTGACATTAGACTCTCCTCTGGGAGGATAGGACAGTTAACTGCATGACAATATGTGCAGCTATTCATGCTTAGGATATTTCTCCATACTATATGTTTACTTCAAAGCATTAGATGTAACTTTTAAACGAAGACTGTCCTGCTCCGAGAATATCATGCAGATTATAGTTATAGTTATTAGCGTTATAGGTACAGGGTAGCGTTATAGCGGTATTGCCATTTCTTAATGGTATTGAGAGGCTAGATATCTTTGTGAAATGTATTGATACTTGTTCTTAACTTAGTGAAATCTCTCAATAAGGAGTTAGTTTCTACTTGTCTGTGTCTCTTCCTTTATGTAACAGCCTTATGTAATAAAGAACTAGTTAAGAAATACTTAATTTGAATTTCTTCTCATTTGTTTGTAAATGAAGTGGCTCTATACTGACCACATGTATTTAGTAGTGAAATATATATGATTGTTCAATATTAATTTCACCCTCCCCTATATATCCCCCAAACAATTCTCTAAACCAAACAATCCTATAAATGGTCTTGTAAGTCGAATCTTACATATATATCTTACATATTTTCAATCATTTTTTATTCCCCCCTATTTGATTTTGAGAACGGTTTTCTAAGCGTTTCCTAATACGCTACTGAAGATGTTTTTTAATGCCTAGACGGTAATGAAGAGGCCTTTGATGATGGTAACAGAAATAAACCATCTTCTAAGTGGGGACAAAGAAACGTATTCAAACATGTTTAGTACGAAGACGTTTTCATTTGCAGTGTAGGTAGACATGCCATTTAATATCAAAGCTTTAGTTCTCAGGGAATCGAGAGTTTTGCCAAAGTTTCGTGAGTGGTTTTCAGGGCTCAGAGGCACGAAGAAGGTCTATCCTCCCTATAACTTATTATTTGGTTATTTGTATTTCGGAGCAGTGGCATAAATAAACACCTCTATGAGAAACCAAGTCGGCGACTGTCATGTCCCGTTGGTCTCAGAAGTAGTGTTCCTTTTATGGTAAATGACAAAGGTCTGTTTTATTAGGTTCGTAAATGGCATGAGTAATGGTTTTAACTCACAGTTGAACCATTATTTACCACAGTAAAACTATTATTTACTAAACATTTACTGAATTACCCAAACAGCAGTGTAGACATACCGAATAATAAATTACTGGGATGTGTCTTATGAGATATTGGACGTTTGGTTTGGTTTCTCATCAAGTTCAAACCTCTTGGAAATCTGAAAAGTGGGTGTATAATGGCTTAGTTTATACTTTTTCGGCTTTCGCAATTTGCACCAGTGGATACTCTTCCAGTCACACCATGATAAAATATTGAGGAACACATTAAAAACAAAATGAATGGAATGCTGTCCAGGGTTCTGTCAAAATCAGGCCAGGGTATGGCAAGTTTTTTTTCAGATTCCTCAACCAGAATGGGTTTATCATTCAAGAGGTTCCGGCCCATCTGTGCATTGGTCTTATTAAAAGACTTCATTCCAGTTTCTGTCCTCTGAGTTCTCCGGTGGGAACATCTATAGCCTAAGACAGGTCCCCGAGGCTTAGAGCCGCTCAGAGAAATTTCTTTGGAAATGAACAACTCTTCCTCCGGGTTATTCCCATGTTAGTCAAGCCAGGGATAAATCCACGTTTAGGGTAGAATTGGGCACTTGCAGAGTCGATATTTTGTATTTAGATTTTCAATGTGTGCTGCTTTTCATGAATATGATGGAAAGTACCAAATTGAGAAATTAGAGTCCTCTAATCATCGAAACTTAACAAAACGAAACAATTTGCCATCAAGATATCAAAATGGATAAACATTATGTACTTAAACTGAATTCTGTATTTCTACATAACAGCTCATACCCAACAATGTTAGACAGGTTAAGAGATGAAAGTGTTTTTTAAATAAAAAGCGAAATATCTTTTTTCATACAAGTTAACGTATTGGATTTTCACAAACATTAGACACTCACATGTTTACCACATACCCTCTGTCTCCAAGGGATTAGTCAGTTCGTAATGAGAGAACTTCCCGTGTGGAAGATTTTTTGTGACTGAAAAAAGGCATGTCTTAAGGAAACCTGATTGAAGGACTTTTTGTATCTGTTCTGTATGCCTTAAGGAATCGAAGCAGATTTTTCCACATTCCTATACTGATCTATCTTGTAATTTACCGTGAAATTAAAGAAGGTGGTTTGATGACATTTTATATGACTAAAATATTACCTTTTTAGCAGAAGTTGTCTTCTGGAAATTAGTTCCAAACAGATGTCAATCATGCAAAACAGTTTACTGATCTTTTCAGGAGGGTACTGAAGCTACAGGGACACTCATTCTCCCTCTTTTCTTTTATAAGCATATTACCTTATTGGTTCTTAGGAATTGGGATCATGCAAAAAGCAGCGATCACGAGAAGTATGCATCTTTTTTTAGTAATTCATAGGAAACATGGAACCACGTACCAGTATTATGTATAAATGCATACATGCACACATCAAAATATCTCTTCTACCTTTATTTCCTCCTGCCTTAGTTGGTCATGCTAGTCGTCTGCTTACCCCACACACCAAACAAACACTTTTTATCACAATTTATCTGGAAAAGATAACAAAACTGAGGAACTCACGAGGAGAAAATGGAAAACAAAGAACATAAGAGCCTCGGGTAACATTAAGCTCCTACTGCCTTCTCTTTAGAAGGACTGAGGCAGTCTGCTGCTATTCGGACCCTGTTATATGTATATTGCTAGGCAGAGTGCATTTGCAAATGCCATGACATTTCGCCATCTTGTCATACGAGAAGGTCTTAAATCTATAGGATAAACAAATGGAGCCATGTACGGAAGTAGGGCGTATACGCATTGTTTCAGACAGGGCTGTTGACAAAATGAACGGAATATAGTATACATAGACATGATACCATTCTGCATTCACTTGCATTCAACGTATTCTTTATTTCCTATGGAAATCAGAAGCCCATTTCTGATTTATCATATCGTCCGATTAATACCGAAAAGAATAAAGAAACATTAACTAACTAAAGACAGTTTTAACTCTCACAGTTCCCGATTAGTTAAACCTATATCAAATAACATTGTTGCGTGAATAATGTTACTTAACCTAGTTTTACATAATTACTTATACATAGTTCTTAGAATAGATTAAAAAGATAACTTGTTCTGAGGTTTTCTGATGCACTGTACTGGGCTATATATTTCAGTATTAATTTTACATGAAAGTTGCAAGTGTCAAAAACATATAAGAAAGATGTACATGTTTACGCTCCAAGCTTTGCCAGAAGGATACACACCTCGGGGGGAGACATAATGCAATTGTGGTTCCGATCTCCCACCAGTTTTCGTATCACTTGGACGGGAGATGTAATAAACAGTGAAACAGATCCTAGTTCTAATACAATTTCGCAACAACAGTTGCCTAAATGAATTAAATCATGTTCCTCGATGCGTCTTTAAGATGGGGAAGTGAAAGGGTCTCTGGTATCAGTTTTACAACAATGCTAATTCCAGAGCTATTTCCCATACTATATCAGCCAAATGGTTTAGATAACCATTATGATGTCTTACGTCATATGGATTCTTTTATTTTTTTAAATCTAGGATGTTTATACAGCTCAAGTCAAACAATACAGTGAGACATATTATGACGTAGGCTCTATCAATTTCACACAAATGCTATGACAGAATTCTTGTTTTGTGTGTGTGTGTGTGGGGGGGGGGCGTTGGTGGGAGGGGGGGGGAACCAACAACTAGGATTATGGTCAAGGGTTATTGGGCAAATCCTTGGTGATGTAAGTTGGGCACATAATTATATAGATCTAAGTAATTCAGGTTTTACTTCCTCTCGCAATATACGTATACCTATCACACCACTATCGCCCTAAAAAAGAGAGTCATTTTGCAGGATTGTCAATATATTATATTGTATAAACAATGCGAAGAAACGTTTTCAGTAAGATGGTCGACGTGGTCATTTGGAGATGATCCTATAAATTATATCCATGAGATGTTAGCAGAAAAATAAGCCAATATTTTTTACTTGGGGCTGAAGGGACTGCTCACGTGAAGTAGCCCTTTACAAATATATCATCCGGGAAGAGGGACATATTGTCATCCATAGGAATAGTGTACTGATTGAGGAGGGCGTTGCCCCTCCTATGATAGGGTTCTTGCTACAAAGATACTTTAGAACAGATTTAATATGATAACGTCATCAGTTTCCAAAGGCCTGAGAATCCTTCGGTCTTTGGTCGATAAAAGGCAAAGATGATAAGGAGAGGACTCTTAATAATCTAATCTATCAGGAAATAATAAATCAGATGGTTTGATAAACATCAGTATCGGAAATTGTTAAAATAATGTTTAAGATCAAACCGAACATTATGATAATTGTCCCAATGAATTTCTATAATCTACTCTTATCCATAAATAGCCAAAACGCAATGTCTTTATAACACGTGTATTTATAGGGAGCTTGGGGAATGTAATCTATTATATATGTACAGTGCTTCCTTAATATATCCATTCTAATTTACGGGATCTCATGTGACGTCCGAAACATGGCAAACCCAATTAAAACACAAAGTGTTAAATGACTAAATGGTGTATGAGGTATCGATTGTCTTGTCAGTATTGATGACTTCACTTGTCTTTGGTCAATATGTAATTCCCGAGTTTTGTTGATTGCGGAATTTCTGGTGCAGTTTGACTATAAAGGCGTTAAACAAAACTTCCCTGTATATCTACTAACAATAGAAAGTAGACAGAACCAATGCTTAATTTGACAGGACGTATTAGGGGGAATGGGGAAGTTCTACAGCCCTTACCTTTTACATTAGTTGCACCCGTGCTCCATAAATATCCAGTGGGAGGTTCAGAGATACTGAGGTCTGCTCTTTATTTTAAGAAAATCAATAACTTTAATACCGAAGAATTGACTTCGTACTTTGTCATCTCAGGGGGAAGTCAAGGTCAATATTGCTGATGGGATCTTGGGGAAATGTATTATTCAGCTGTTTGATTCTTAAAAGATCGCACTGCAGTGTGTCGGAGCGAGACATAAATTTAACGTTATTTCTCGGACCTTTAGATACTTAGGGAATTATATTGCAAGCGGCATATAACAAAACTAATGCCGAAAACCATGGGTGTCTGTCCTGTTGCTTTCATTGGTATGGTTATATATGAACAAATCGATATTAATGGCGAAGTTGTCTTTAGAGAGGCTGAATTGCTTTTGCGACTAATGAATAAATAATAAATACTAGGTTTTGAAAATTGCCCTCAATATGTTCCCCCAACTTTTTGGAAAATAAAATACACCACAAATTCCTATAGCTTTCTGATCAGAACCACGAAGATGCGGCTTCTGCAGAGCATGATATTATTTTAATATTCCCGGTATTGTCTGTCCTAGCTCAGCATGTATGATACATGGAGGCATGTATTTCATGACAGGACATGATTGCTCTCCTCTCCATCTCCCCATGTAAGTGATTCCTCTGCATGATAACTACACATATACTCGGGCATATATTGCATAGATCACATTACCTGTATTTACCTGTGATTTGGTTTGGGTGGAGTCCCCGAGGATAATCGCTTTCCGCTCTTCACTGTTATTCATATAATAGTCGATACATCTATATTGAGAGTGTATAGTGACATATAAGTCGATACATATATATGCAGTGAAATGTCTCCCTTTTCCGTTTGAATTTATTAGTTGACCATTGCCTCGCATATGAATAGAAAGACTTAGATACAATCTGGAATGATTGACCGCACATATGATACGTTTTAGTATGATGGCGGTGGGGTGGGGGGGGGGTCACCTGTTTTTGCACCGACTCTGAAGGGGGGTCATCTTTTTTTGCACAGACTCTTAAGGTGGGGGAGCCATCTATTTTTACACAGACTTAAAGGGGGGGGGGCACTTTTTTTGCACCAACTCTGAAGGGCAGCACCATTTATACTTGCGAAAACCTGGGTGAAACCTGGGTCATGAAAGAAGATTCATGTATTACAATCATAAAATTCTCTGCTTAGCAACATCACATTAGAGTGTTTGTTTGCCTAGCAACAGTTTGTTACCTGGATCGTATGTCAGTTTCAACCATACCTACCCCCACCAAAATCGACTCAGGGATTTTGATGTTCACATTCACTTGTTGGTCAGGTAGCTGGTTGCTTAGCAACAATCATTCTATTAATTGTTTATTTCCTTTGAATAGATGCAGTCTAATTGTTCTTGGTTAAATTAAGATATTAACAGGAAAGTTAATGTGATGATAGTTGAGGTCAGTTTAATAACAGAGCTATCATCATTATACCTTGACATAATTATACATTGTAAAAAACGTTTTACAAAATTTGTTTTGGTCCCTTCAGGTAGAGGCTGCCATATGGGGCGTTCTCCACCCCTGCTGGGAACTTTTTATCAACATTAAACATTTACTTGTTTGATACAGCTATGCAGAACATAGCAGTTTTTCAAAAAATACACTTTTACACATAAAATGCTCTACTATATAACAAAATGTTTGCAATATTACTGGGTGGAAAAATTTGAAAAATATATCGCTTTTGTGACTTTTGACGCATTTCTCTGTTACACATCACAAATAAAGGAAACTTCAATTCGCTTCAATATACTTGGTGACATCTATGAGTTTCATTACTTATATTTTAAAATAAATTTGAATTAAAATGAATGAGAAACATGAATAATGTGAAAAAAGAAAATTGAATTTCACCATTTGACATTTCAAATGTGATGAATAAATCATAGCAAAAAGGACTATTGAAATAAGTTCTGTTTGATTAAATTTAATTATGTCCTCATGCATTTCTTTCTACTTTTACGCATTTTAGCATCACATCCCTCAAAGATAGGGAGATTTTTATGAGTCAAATCTTCTGAATTGTACAACTCCAATCCTTCTGGATCAGATTTTTAGAAAAAGTACAATTGGCAGCTGTAAACATTTAGTAAATTCTGCTAAATTAGGCTGCAACTTGGTCGATACTAGGTAAATTTGAGTATATTCGGCATTGCAGTGATTCTAGCAATCTGTTTGGTTAGGTTGAACGGTATTTTGAACTTTACTTTCTGAAATTTGGGTTATTTGAAGGGATTGGTGAAAGTAAATTTCTGAAACAGCATTTTCTGGTGACTTCACCGTTCTATTAACCCAAATTTAAGAGGAATAAGAGGTTCCAAATACAGTTCAACATGAGCCATCAGATTCTTTGAAACAATCCAATACCAAATATACCCAGATGTACCTAGTGTGTATCCAACTCAGTCTAATAGAAGCTCCACTCTCAGCTAACATTGGTCAGAAACTGAACATTTTCTACTTTTTGTTCCATTCTTTTCCAACCCATCTTTAAGTTATTTGACCCACATTTGTGGAGGATTTTGTCCAGATGTTTTTTTGCTACAGGGTCTAATCCACCAAGCCGATTCTCATGTGATTTTGTGCCACAGAGCACTGTTTTGCGCTACATTCTGTGAGAATCGCATGAGAACCGGCTTAGTGGACTAGGCCCTTTCAGGGTTTCTAAAACATCCAGCTAAATAAAGAACAGCTACCACAACAACTTTATATATTTCTCCATGAAAACTTATTTTTACAACCAACCCAATCAATATATAGCAATAACCTAATACTCTGAAGTTTAGCATATATAACAGCAGCCGAATATTGCTGTATTCAGTCCTATGAGTCATAATAGTGTGATGTGTTTCAGGAAAATGAGTCGCAAGTCACAAAATTGATATTTCTCACAGTGACCTATTCACAAGATGTCTTTGTGGGAATGTTTTGGGGTGCTTAATGCGTTTTGTAGCATGAAAACATGTACCAAATTTCAAGACAGTGTATTAAATATATCCATACATTACTATGGTAATTCTATAGAGTATATTTAACTTTTTTACTAATAATTGTCCAGCCAGAGATACTGCAATTTTTTTCCCTCAAAAATAAAAAATAAAAGATTTAAAATATAGAAGTAATTATTAGCTATCCTCATGTTTACGATCATTAGAATCGGCTTGGTCACATCTTTTCAGACATGATAATAGCTCAAAATCCACTTTTGCGACTTGTGACTTATTTTCCTGAAACACCTCACTTATGGTTCTTGGAAAGGTCATATGTGAAGGGAAGTACACTTTCAAATTTCATTTGAATTAATAATTGAATCTTATGATAAAAAGATTTTCTTATTAAATGGCATCTTTCCGATATTAATACAACTGTTGACGATTTTATATCAAACAAAACTCACATACACAGAAGACTTTGAATTCATTATTAAAAGTTTACATAGTTCATGTTTGCCGATCTTACCTTCCCTCAAAATATTGCTAACTTGAGCTGTTAGTGATGTTTGAAATGATGTTTTCTTGATATATATGCCAAGAAGTAGGGAAGTAATTTGAAAAGATTTGAAATATTGAGCTAGAGTCTACTTAAACACATGCTGCTAGGCAAATAAAAAATTAGATTAGATTAGTGGCTGTTGCTAAGCAACCAGTTGCCCTTGCAACATACCAATGAGATGGGTGGATTCCTTGGGTTCAATATAGGGCGGGTAGGTATGATTAAAATTGTTCTAATAATGATATTTTTGCAGTGGGAAACAGGATTCCATTAGAAAAGGCAGCCATTGTGGAAAATGGCTGCCATAGTCATTAGGGGGCAAAATCGTGATGGCCCTATGTTCTAAAATATTCTTATGGTCCTTATGTACCACTGTGAGAAGTTTCATGCTTTAATCATTAAACCCACAATTCATCCAATTTTAGGCTCTAATCTGCTCTACTAATAGCACAATTGGCTCCTAGAATGATGGTAACCTTTTCCTGGACTTTCTGAGCCAGTCTGTTTGCTATGTGCTTTGGCACAAACTTGGACACTTTATCAGCCTTTTTTGCATCCTAGCCTCCCTGATGAGGCTTGGTTGTTACCTTGACCTTCCTTTTATTTGGCACCAGGGACCCCATCCAGAAAAAAAGGTCGCAAATCAGGTTAGCGAGGGAAATTCAGATTATATTGCAATTACAACAATGTTTTTATTATGAGGTGCCCAGAAAAAAACATTGCTGTTGTATGGATCCTGTGATGTAGTCACTTTTGCCAGCAAAAAAGAAAACATCTCAGGCATGTACATCGCAGTATATTGGATCTGAGGATATTTCTTGTTCTAGTTTGAAGCTATATCGGCTTCTGTTGCTTAGAGAAATATTTATTTACAGAATTTTGTATTAAAACTCAGCACCATTTACTTAACTAATAGCGTTCTAGTTCTAATATTATATAGAGCATGACAATTGATATATAGGTTGCTTAGCCTGGCATTTGCCTTGCTGATTATTGACTTGATCATGGTTTCAAAATTTAGCTTATAATCTATAGTAAGACCCAGGTACGTAAAGGAATCAACCCATTCTCGGAGTTATATATGGCTATTTTTGAAGTGTGAGCGTGTAATCTTAAGATTACTAAAATTTGACACACTCGAAGATTGAACTGGAAAATTCTGTGATGAATGTATATTCAAGTCTATTTTAGATTGTGTGATAGGAATGACTGCTTGCAGTTTTGTGAGGGAAACAGCCTTGAAACTGCTCCCCCCCCAAAGTTTGCAAGCATTTTTTCTGGGTGCAAGATTTTTGAAATTCAGAAATGTTTTCAGAGAATCATTTTTTCTGGGCAGACTTTCTCTCGCAAACCTATTTCTGCTATGTTTTTTCCTGCAATCTTTTTTTCTGGCTAGAGTACCAGGCCTAGCTAGAAGTCATCTGCCTCATCCTCATTTGCGGCGCGGATCCCCAAATCTTTTGATCACATTGTAGCACCTCCACATCGTCAACATCCTGCAAGCTGTTCTTTCCTGGTTTTGCATTTCCCGTAGGTTTGGTGTTGGCTGCTGCCTCCATGTGAAGGAAATAGGCATGGTCCTGCAGGCCTCACTGCCCCAATGAAATAACTGCCAGTATGTCTCTTGTTACACAGCCCTCTTTAGACAATGCTGTTGTCATCTGACGACCTATGTTATGTTCATCTTTCCAATAGATTAGCTCTCACCACTCAAGTGATTGTTCTCTAAGGCAATCGGTGAGCATAATGATAGTCCCTGATTGTTCCTTTGTCATCAATTTTAAAGATGTGGATCAGTATTAAAAAAGTATGGTTTAAAGGGGGGGTCATGCAATTTTGCACAAACTTTGAAGGGGGGGGGGGTCAAGCAGTTTTGCACAAGACTTTAAGGGGGGGTCCTTTAATTTTGTACAAGAATTTTTCACAAATTCTCCTCTCCCCCCCTAGTGGTTAATTATGAACAGTCCCTAAGTCTAAAATAACCCTTCCGATGGACACTTACACGTTTCTCACCCTTTGATGGTTTACTCCCGTTCGTAGCTTAACTCTGTATTCTGCAACCACTTTAGAGATACGTAACATGAGCTGGTCGCTATGCCTTCCGCATCCATTATACTAATAGGGATAGGATTTCAGAAACCACTGCACGAAAGTGCGCATAGAAATGAGGTGCATTGTGATGTCTTTGGGGAGTTCTTCTTGAAAAGATCGTGTATCTATACGTTCATTATCTGAATGCTATGTTAGTAGGAAAGGATACCCTGTCCTCCAATTATTTATTTGCCTTTTATTTATTTTTCCCTTTTCATTTGTTCTCTGTTATACGTTACACATTAGTATTATTAGTAGACATACATATAAACCCACATCCTCATCTAACATATAGGGTGCATCACACTATATATATATACAAGTGTGTGTTATCTACGATTATTTTCTTAGACTAGTCTGAGAGCATTCTGAGAGACCTCTGAGAGACCTTGCTCAAATGCATAAGTTTCAATGCAACAACCCTCGTATCATAGATCCCTCGTAGTCGTAAATCTTAGAGGGTGTTACGAGGCATTAAAGACACAATCTTATCGTGTGTAGTGCAATGCACCCATATTTGGATTAATACAGTCATGAACCCATGGGCGGCGTGGATAGGATTTAATATATAGTGCTATGTGTCTATGATGTGTCTTTTACTTGATTCTCTGACTGTTTCAGTGTTCATTGTGCTGGTATCACTGGGACGGTCCGCCTTTAATTACGAGTAAGGACCTAGGGGATTTCTAGGGTCTTTCATGGACTCCCCTCCCTTAAATATGGGAGCGTTTTGTATTTCCAGACCAGGGTTTAATAGACTTTCTTATATCATAATATCTATAATAACACATGAACGCAGCTATCTAGCTTCTCTTTATGTAATTAAGTGTCACTGTTTATTTCGTGTTATAAATCACTACCTCCAAGGTCACCTTCCTGTACATCAGTAGGATGAAAGAGGGGGTAAATTTAAAGAGCAACCCCCGCATTCATTATCAGGCTTCATTCACTCCTTTGTTGTCCTGGTAACTTGCTATATATAGCTGGTAATTGAAACGCCATGGTATTTTAAACGCTATGTTTTATTTCCGAAAGGCATCGACCTCTATAAGGCAGTATATCCCTATTGTTGCCAATCCTACCCGATAGGAATTACGGCATTAAGCATTTAAACAAATGGAACTATACAATCTTTCCTTCTATTTACGATGCAGTCGCTTTTATATCGAGGGTGTATCTTTTATAAATACACAGACCCTATATTTTTCCTCGTCATATACTCGCTTTGCAATGCTTTGTATGCTACTTACTGTTTTACCCAGGCTCGGATATGAAGTTTTATACATGGGCATTCATGTCAACATAGCTGCAGTTCCAACCCCTCTATTTGTCTAAATGCACATTTATAGGGCCTAGGCAGTGTAGAGGCGATGGAGTGGGGAGCATTAAACTATTCCCCCGCTGGCTCAGTCTTTTCAACATGGCCCATAATGCATAACACTGAATGCTCCCACTACACCCCAGCTCTACAATGGTGATTTGTCCCGAGTGGTGGCACTCTAGTCACTGAACTGTAATTACCCCCACCTAATGAAGCCCCCTTGCGGCGTAATAACGCAGCTTTCGAGATGTGCTAAGGGACAGTAAGCGAAGGTGAATTATTTACAAGTTTGTGTCATTTAGCGGTTCACAATTGAAATCCCCCATAGGTATGAGTATGTATATATGAACGTACATTTTTTGCCATTTATACAGAGATTTACCGCTGTAACTGTACAATAATGACACATTCAGATGACTAACAAGAGAAGAAGCGGAGCTCACGGAAGAATAGGTATTGATGTTAAAGAATATATATATATATACTGGCTAATATGATGTCTAGGGATGGCCACTATTGCCTTATGCTTATCTCAATGTAGCTATGGCCTGACTCGAGTTATATTTAGCTCAGTGTGTCCTACTGGGAAAATTACCATACAGTAAAAGCCATTGATATATAACGATCATATCGGTATAAATATGTATATTAGATACTATTAAACCAAAAGAGATTGTTTGCACATACAATACATTTGGCGAAATTAAAAACAAGGACAGCATATTATTCACATAAAAACATTATGCTGTGTTAATAGCACTAGGGAGATTTTGTGCTATACATAGGTCAGACTTCTGCATAGGCCGTTACGAATTATTAGGATTTTTATGGTTGATTATAATACCCAACGCCCCAGTCGTGACCTCCCTTACGAAGACAGGGTCGGAATTCATTTTGGAACCCCCATTGCCCTAACAACTATTTTAGCAAGAAACTACCCGTTAAATATATATTCCATATTGAGATTATTCAGATTATTCATGTCGACAATCGCTGAAGCTTGTGAAGAATTATACACATAATTGCAATACAATTATAACGATGGATCTTTTATATATATGCCAGAGGAGCCCTACTAAGGTCAACACCAAGGTCGGATTTAATGATCAGGTCATAATGTCCATCATTCATGCGTCTCGATTGTGTGTTTCTACAATTGCAGCCTCTGACTTTCCTGGATTTATTGGGAGTGTGGATTTGTTGGAAGCCCATTTCTCTTCTATCAGCTGAGACTGAATGGGCAATATGCAGCTAGGAGGCAGTATACTGTGCTGGGGTAGGAGGTCTAGATGTAGGCTATAGCTTCACTCTCCCTGGAGTGACATTGGCATACCCACTGGGTACAGATGAATGGGAGGTCCACAGGGAGACACTACCATATGAGTCCAGCTTAAACCCATCTCACCCCTGGGCCTTGAGGTCATGCACAACTTCTATACGATTCCCACACCTTGTTGTTATCTTTATACGATTCTGAGAATTTCTTATAAGTAAATTTGATATAAGTAAAAGTCAGTTAGTATGGTGATGTCATTCGTGCTCTGTCTATCTTGAGGCAACCCATGAAAACAATCGTTCAACGATTATAGGTGTATTTGGTATGATGTAAATTTCTAAAATTGAAAAAAATATAAATACAGTGCTTATTATTGGTGCTAAAACTATGCCCGACTGTGGTTCATACATAAATATATTACCCCTTTCATTGCATCCAGGTCTTGTTTGATTTATAGAATACCTTGCATGGCCCCTTCATCAAAGAAGTCGTTTGGAATGGAAAAACAAACCTAATGAGAAAGTCGAAAGCCAGAGAGAATTCACCAATCAATGCCACATTAACATATAAAGCAGGACTGAAGAAATGTGTATTCAACACATATTTTGATTAAACTATACGCTTAATCACTGTCTTCTAAACTTCCCATCTTTAGAGATTACGACCGTTCGCAGTTGGATGGGCCCTTGAGTGCTAAAAGGTGGGGGGATAATGAATCACTCTTTAGCCTGGGATTCTGTCCTCTACTAAATTGTCATTCATTTGGTGGAGAAACAGGGGATTTGAATTGCTTTCATAGACGACCGGGCCGCTTGACGAAAGGCAGGACCACCGGCAGTAGGCAAACCTGGTGAAAGTCAGGCTTTTTCTATGGTTCCATGGTTTTATATCAACATTTATCAAGTCTCAATAGATATTACTCCCTTGAATATGGTCCCGTAGATATTTTACCCCGAATTAATGATGTTTTATCGATGTGGAGGGCAAGGACACGTGTTTATGTATAAGAAGACCAGTAAAAACTGAATAATGCGTCCAGCAGAAGATAGAGGAAAACGATCAATAGATGTAAGGGATAGAAATTCAAACGCCAGACTCTTTCACGTTAGAGCCTTGCACCTAGAACTCTTCGCAATCTCCTAGATCTCATAGGAGAAAATTTCACCTGTATATAGAAGGCTTGCATAGATGCCATTTGACACCGAAATTACTGTGAAAAAATGTAGAAAATGTATGATGATGACAATAATTTAATCAAGGTTAAAAGTTAAATTGAAGAAAGTAACTCATATTTTGTCGATAATGTTGTTTAATCTGTTTTCATGACGAATGAGACGGAGTGGACTTTCCCTGTATGATACAACCGATGAGCAGTATACCCTTACATATGAGTACAGTAATATATTTAGATGTATTTTCTACATTTAAAATTAATAAGATACGCTTTGTGTTCCTCTATTTCAATCCAAAGAAACACATTCAATTAATACTGCAACGTATGTACAATTCCAAGATGGAAAAAGGAACACACACAAGGGGACAACAGAAAGAACCCATGGTACTAACAACAAAAGGATAATTCGCCTTTTATGACTGAGTATCAAACATGTCTATCCCAACTAAGCAGAAACCCCATCATCGAGCAAAATAATTTTTTTCTTAACTTAAGATTCCTACTCGATGATGTAGTTCCTGACTAAAAGGTGCTCGCGAAAGAGTTTCACCCAGTGAAAAAACGTGTGTGAGTTCTTACTTCTTTTGATTCAAATAAAATGAAAAGCGGCTGATCACATCGGGGCCTTCTTTGTACGCTCCCAAAAGTCTTCTGTCGGCCAGTGACGTCATAAAAAGTAGCTGCACCGACCGTTGAGACCAGCAAAGAGAGAAGACAATTCCGTCACATCTTTACCGCATCAAAGACCCTTTAGGTAGGCAAGATTTTAACCGATGTTACAAAGGCCTCGAATTTAGTTTGCTTCCATCTTCTAGTGTCCGATGCGTCTAACGCCCCCTCTCTACATCCCCTCTTATGGCTTGTTACAATTCCTAGAGGGGGGCGCAGATAAAGGAAATGCTGTCTTATCCCCGTTCCTTTTCCTGCTGCCATTTTCGATCATCAAACGTAATTTGACATGGATATGGCGGTAGCTGGGTCCTAGCAGTGCGGCCGCCGAGCCGACAAGCGGGTTGCTGATGTTATAATTGAATACTTGAACACGGAGCCATAAAATAATTGAATTCCCCCGCCAGGACAGGTCTATCTAATTAATGAGTCAATTTGGCAATTCCAGCGCATGAGATAACGCATCCCTTCACTCCGGTGTAACGGGTTGTGAGGCGTGGTGATGACACTCCTAATATCCGTTTGATGGTGCCTAAAGATGTTTGGAGTTAGGCGCGAGGATCAAGGCTTATTTAGCCCTCCACATTGACACTCAGAATGCTGAATTATAATCTCAAAGCCTTGTGGTTAAATGATGGAAGTTTAGGAGAATAAAGCGGTCGGAGGCCCTGTTTATGCGCCGGTTCATTTCCATAGGGACAAGAAAGCAATATTATGTATAGCCTAATAGTATTATAAACACTATACACAACGTTCAGTATCAATATCATTTGATATAATTTAAGGTATTTTATTAGGATTGTCAATACGGATAAATGATAATCTTTCTTTGAAGTCAGCCGTTCACATTTGAAGGACTAAAAGAATATAATTGGGCCTATAATACAGTTAGAATTAGTGTGATTCCATCTTACTAAAAACACAACTGATGTAGGCTACGTTGTTACCCATGAAGGGACAATTTATTGTTTTATTTCATCTGGTTACTATAGCAAGAAGTTTTTCATTTAAAGAGTAAGCTCGTACTGGTACTGGTGCTCTGGTACTTCATCTATATAGGACGAGAAATTCACCAACGGTTATATAGTTGTATTAAACGAACCGTTCGCTTATAATCAAATTAATGGCACTCAAATCTCCCGCCTACACAAGCTACAATTGAAGGATTTTCTCAAAAAGATTTCTTTACAGTCTCGTTACAATAACGCAAGAGACTGATTATCATTGGCCTTTTAATGTAATACTTACATAGTGGATTCAGAATCAATAAAATACAATACAGTAGTATTTAATAATAATGTATACTAGTTATAAAACATGAAACAAACTGTGGAATATGGAGAAACATTGCCTCTGGTCATTGATTTATTTTAGAATAATATATTTTCAAATCAAATCAATGGAATTCATCTTGATCAAGCGCCAGAATCTACATATATGTACCTCAAGGGGGAGTTCTACCAATCCATTTCTACCTTAGGCTGTGGTCGTTTCTTTTGAAAAGAAAAGAGAATAATTTAGACGATTGGGACTAAAGGGACAGTTTATTGCATCTATCTGCATTATCTTTTTTATCGGTTGTCCATCAAATGCTTTTGGATATATGTGTACACACAGATAATAATAATTTACTAACTGTATATATAATCGTCATAAAAATATTAAAAACGCCGTTTTTCATGATGAATTGGATTAATATCATATTAATTTGGAGGGAGTGAATCATTGTTAGGTTGGGTTCAATGCAAAGGTACTTTTATCAAGAATAAAATAGGTTTTTATGGTTTAATTACGCTTCAAACACAGAACTACTTTCTTGCCTAACAACGCTCGCGTATGGATATGTGTACTACTTTCGGATTCTTATTTTTGCCGCCGTGACATCTGACTTTTCATGTAGGCCTAAATATTCATAGTCATAGATGAAGCGCTTACCTCCAAGTCCAAATGAACAGGTAACATAATCCATTGTGTTATCCTATTGGTAAATCGAGGCCGAAGTCATTTTGGTTAATACAAGCACAGAATATAACACAGAACTTGCCGAAGCTTTTACTATCCCTAGTTTTAGGCAGAACCTTATGAGCTCACACCAGCTGGACGAATCTTATCACTCAAATCGTCCATCCAAGATATTTAAACAAATCTTTCTCAGTCAAATCTTACTATGATACTCTCTCCATGTTCTATTCTTGGTCATTGATGGAGAATAATCCAATGACAAACGATTTAAATAGGGTGAAAGCCATTCTTTCACTTTTAGTATCACCTCCCGAAAAAAGATCAGTCAGAAAATGTACAATTGGCAGCTGTACACATTGAGTAAATTCTGCTAAATTAGGCTGCAATCTGGGCAATACTAGGTGAATTCGAGTATATTTGGCAATGCATTGATTCTAGCAATCTGTTTGGTTAGGTTGAACTATATTTTGAACTTTATTTTCGTCTGAAATTTGAGTTATTTGAGAGGATTGGTGAAGTTGAATTGTACATCTTATGAAAATCTTACCCATATATATGTAGCCTAGGGGCCTTCATTAGGGGCTGTTTACTTAAGAAATCACAGCTAGGGGTGCTGATGGGGGCTTCATTTGTTGATTGTATGTATACTGTATGGCGTTGTTACAATTTCGTAATGATAGCCAAAATTAGCAAAAATATTTGATATAGGCCTACATCATTAAAACTCAATTAGCCTATCATCGATATAGGCATACTCTACTTTTTATATACCGTACCATAGATATTTTTATTGTGAACCTGTGGCGATAATTACCTGAGAAATAAGGGGTCATGGTCATCAAGATATTATTTTTTAATGTAGGCCTATGAGTTCCTAAAATTATTTCTAAACATATGGACTATGCAGTCTTTATACTTGTCATTAGCATTATACAGTTAGTGCGGTTCAACTTGTAATAATAATAATAATAATAATACAGTACTATTACACCAGAAAAGGGCGCCTACATTTTATGAAAACCATAGCTCTTCCAGAGAGTCCCTGGTAAATTGAAGTTAAAAAGAAAGAGTATTGTAAAACTAAGCTAATAAATGGGATGAGCTAGCAATAAGTCGACAAGGTGAAGCCCGATACGGCCATTCCCTTACTGTACGTATTAGTTCTGGGGTAAACAGGTTCACAAGTTTCTGAGTGAATATCAGGGCTGGCTGTTGTTTTTATTATGAATTGTGTCACCAGTGTTCGAAATTTGAGGGCCTTGGTCATATAGATCTGTTTTTTAAAAAAGCGATCAAGGGGTAAAACCGATTGAGTAACATCCCCAAATCGCAGTAAAAACCAGATGTAGCCAAACTGAACACATAGCTGAGTGTAATTTATAGTTTCCTTGGGTGAATGTGAGCAAGAGAGATATCTGAGAGAAGAAGGCAGAGTCTCCCCTAGACATTACACAATGCTTGCTTCAGGGGAACTATAAGCAGACAGGGGGTGATGACAGCCTATACAACTCTTCCCCCAAACAAGGCATTGGAATCTCGGATATTAACATATCCATTTCAGCGACACTGATCTGGTTCGTCATTTGTTTATTATATAATGCATGCAGTGCTACAGACTGAATGATGTGCATGGAGAAGATTCCAACATCAAACTAGTTTGCCCAATGATTAAATATATATCTCAATACATGTATTTCTGATGCCTATTCATATAAACATGTTTATGTAAATGGACTTTGATTCCTGGGCTGATAGTCCTTACCTAGCTGTAAATAAAAGTTCTCACCTGAAGTCCCTTTGTACTTCCATTGATTATTTTGTGATGGATTATGATATTGTGTTTTATGTTAGACTTACAACGGTATTAATATATTATAATATAAAATGAATCCTGACTAAATCAATCTCCTACCAAACAATAGCATATATATTACGATAACGGATCACAAATATGTTTGTCCCATTTTATGATAGGAACCCACAGGAGAGCGTCCCTGGATAATACGCACATTTTAGCATGATGCCACGGAAGAACACATGCCACCCAACACAAGAATATTGCCTGCTTTCACGCAACAGTATTCCCAGTATTGGATATCAGGTTCTCCATTCCTTTATGGAATGAAATATGTGACGTAAGGATATTTTTGGTCTTAGGTTTTTTTCCTTTTGACTTTTCCCGGAGAAAGGCTCCTCACATTTCATGCGTTTTCCCATATTATTAGATGAAAGCTTTACCTCCGGAACATCCTTTTGTTAAAGTATCTATATTTTGCTTATCGAATTTCCTTATGTATAATTGGCGGTTTGCTATTCACGAGAAGGTTTTTGCCTCGGTTAATCAGAGAGCTTCAAGCAGTCTTTTGAATGTCTGAATGGGAAGTGATGGAAAAGTTGAAAGGGGTGTAATTATTACAGGGAGCGAGAGGAAAACATGAAACAGCATCGATTGAATACTTTAAAGGAAGATTGCTGACATAAGTATCTTGTTTAAAATGGCTCATTGCCAATCTTGGTACGGACAATTTGGTGACTATGAACTTCAAGCAGTGTGCTAAGCTTCCTACAGAGAAGGTCAAACTCTAACCCTGTAGTAACCTCTGGAGATAGTTGGGAACTCTCTTGTAATAAAAATCGTTTTTCCATTCAAAAATAATAATTTTCTACCCTGAAGATGAATAATGAGGAGTCAGTTGTCAGGGCAGAGCTTAAACAAAGGTTAAGTGTGAACACACATACAACTCTGGTGAAAACCATTTTCACAAAAGTGGAAGGTTTTTGATTTATCATGCAGTGTAGCCAAACCCTTACCATTTCCCCCTGTAATCTGTACATACACATCGACTGGTACCCGCACATTTTGATGTATGCAACATGCACATCACAGATCGCTCCTGGGATCTGTGATTGGAGGAAACGCTGCCATTGCCAGAGGCCTTCCTTGCGGGAGATAAATGAAAGTAATCAACAACTTCCAATTTGTTACCAATTTGTTACGAATTAATCTCATCAATCAGTAGTCATCATTGTCGTTCATCACCATGGATTACCATTTCCCCCGTCTGCCTTCTTGTCGTAGGCACAATGGGGACTTAAGAAATATCTAACCATCCATAACATCTGACATAACAACATTGCTGTACACGTATAGCTGCATCATATATATATATATATGATATATATATATTATATATATGATATATATATATATATATATATATATATATATATATATATATATATATGCATAGTATGGTACATTGTATTAAAGCGGCACTCTCAGTTAGCGTCGGTCAAATACTGAACATTTTCTACTTTTTGTTCCATTTTATATATATCATGTATTGTATTTTTATTCTGAGTCGAACAGTTACATCAATTTTCAGAACAGGACGCCAGCTTCTTCATAAGGAGGTCTTCCTGGGGGATCCTTGTTTTAATACCTGTTATTCGATTAACTAGATATCGGGATATACATGGTTATGTCCGATTCAAAAGTAAACAATGACAAATATTACAGTTAATAATCAATAATTTAGTCCCTGCCCGGCTCATTTCTCCACTGTATTATTTGGTTATATAACACTGTTCTCTTTATTAATATTAATATCAATATTAATACATGATTACAGACTTGTTGCTGTGTTTCTAAGTTCAATGTCATTGTCCTGTCGGTTTAATGTTGATCTATAATTCTCTTTTATATTTCTTCACTTGGACATACGTTGCACTTATTTAAACTTTATGAGCCAGGCCCCTAGCCCATAAATCTTTTCCAACCCTTAGCTACCCTTCTAACAATTGTTTGACAATTTTGGAGGATTGCACAGGCCTACAGTTGTTTTTCTCTACAGGGCTTCTAAAACGTCATCATTTGTATTTGGAAGACCCACCCGCATCCCTTCCTATGACTTCACTTATTATCGTTCATCGACGGCAGTTCTCTCGGCCATTTGACTTCGAATTCTTGTATATCAACATATAACAGCACCCCAATATTGATAAACTCGTCCCCACAAATCATAATAGGAGAAAATTCAGCAAGATAGACTGCATTAAGGGTGCAAGATTTTGTTTGTCATTATAGCTGAAAATGCAGCTTTAATACGCTCTTGATTGCCATTGAAAAACTGTAGTTTATACAGCTGGCAGTATAAAGTATTCTGCGTTTTCCTCTGCTCCGGAACATACTAGATAACTAGGGAGTGTCTCTAGCATACCAAACTGTCACACATATACAATTCATTCGTGTATGCTACCCCTAGAAGCATGTGTAAAATAGTAGTCCAATTTTCAATTTTCCTGACTGGTCCTAAAGTCATAGGATGCTTTGAGGGTCTCGGCTACCTCTGTCCAATACGTAAGGTTAGACATTGCCTTTATTATTTATATGCATTACAATATACATTCAAACATTTGAACTAAATAGTTCATTCGATTCTTAACAGATCACTGGCAAACAGTATATTATGCATTTGCAATATCCAAGCAGATCCACATATATATATTCACATTCCTTTATGGTTTTTAAGTAAATTATGTTTATCCAGCAATCAACATTATACATCATTTTCAGAAGTTTTCCTCAGCCAATCCTGATACAAAAAGTTAATCTAAATCAAATAACCTACATACAAGTATTACTAAAGGGTGATATTGACTTGCAGTATTTCCTTTAGTCCATTACAGGTGGGTGTACTTTGAAGGGGCGGGGTCTGTTTCCAATGGTGTATGGGACCAATAATGCGTTTATCAACCAGCCCAGGGTCACACCATGACATGTAATGGGGCTTTACTAACGGATGCTGGTCATCCCACCGTCTTTAAGGCCCTTTTATTCAGGATGTAAGAGTATTGAAAATGATCATCCTATATCTTGCTAAGAGCTGTGCATTTGATTACAATTCTGAACGTGTTACTGCATACATGTGCGCATGCGCATAACATAAGGACACATGTGCCCAATCGGAAATTAGGTTATGTAAAACATTCGGGAGAACCGAGAAGATCCATCACTCGGAGAATTTCATAAGACGTTTAAATGGTTTGGCCATCTGAACCAAAATATGCAAAGCGGCACATAATAAACGAGACTTTAGACAATGTCTCGGTGATAATACTCAAGACAACGCGACAATCTCGAAGGGTGCGCACATAATGTCAGATTGTCATTGAAGCCAGGGGTTGTATTTGTCTCCGGTCTCCGAAAATTAGACGATATTTTATTGTCTCTTCAAATTTGTCCTGATTTGTGGTAGTTTTCTGGCGGCTGATGGTAGTTTTTGGTCCAGTTTATTTAATTAACAGCCGTGGCCAAAATGCAACCAAAATTTCTACAAATTACGAATTTCGAGACAAAAATTCATCATTTCGAGACAAAACCACCTAAAACCATAGCTATAATGCATTATGAGCGCGATATTGTCTAAAACTGCTTAAAATTGTCTCTTTTTATTTGTCTCTCCATTATGTGCGCGCCTGATGGTGTCCTTAAAATATTTTACTGAATTATTACCCTCAACTCAAAATTTTCTACGACACTCTGTGTCGATTGGCAACAGTTCATGTTAACGACCTCATCGGTATTTAAACAAGTATTAATTTAACTATTGATCTATTATAACTACTGATCTATTTAACTTTACAATTAGTGTGAACTTAATGTAGCTACATGGTGTTTCCAAGGGAAACGTTTTCTCAGGGTCAAATACTTGTGTCCGATGTCAAGTTATAGTTACTGTGATTTAGTCATGCTCAGACTGAAAAATTTAATGTTAAATATTTACCTAAAAAAACCTTAAACTTGAACTTAGATCAAAGCATAATAAAGTGCTGAATCACAATGGGATGTGTGAAGTTTTGACCTGGAATGGTATGTCTTGGTTAGATTAGTTTAATTTTTCCCTTCATTTCAGGGGTTGTAAAGCTATTATTTCTGAGTTTCATAGCCCTCCATACCCTTAAAAACTGTATTTACCACATTTGGACTCACCCATGTTAAGATAGACCAATCCAACTGTAATGGACTGTCCCAGATTATGTAAGAGGTGAGAAAAGGGTGTTATATGAGTGGGGAAGGGTGGAGCAGGTGGAGATGCGATCTGATAGCATCTGATTTCACATCTGATATCACAAAAGCATGCAATCTACTATCATCTGATTTCACATCTGATATAAGACTGAATCTTTGTCATATCTGATCAAGATCCTAATCAATGATTGGCATTTGTCAGGTTGACTCAATAATTTTTGTACCTTCGAAAATAAAAATTGGGAGAGGCAAGAATGGGTGTATGGGTGGAGTTGGCGTGAGGTAGAGGTGGGGGTTGGATTGTCCTAAATTCATGAATTAAATTAAATTGAAACATCGTTTATTTGTCAAAAGATGTATATACATTTATATGAAACATAAAAAACTGGTCAACAGGCTTCTGGATAAAATCTAGCTCTCCCAGCCGTTATCATAAGAGAAGAAGAGAACCACACCTATAATATATTCTCTATGTATACTTTTTCTATTTGATTTAAATCAGCTTGTTCTGCGAATAGTGTATTTTTTCCATGATGTCTGGCTGAATAAAAATCTTAAAACAAACCTTTAGATGAATATCATTTCCCCCTAATACCATTTTCACGATTTCAAACTTCTGCACCGAAATTCAGAGATAGAGGCTCTGATGATTGCAATATTCATCCTGAGGCCATAATCCTGGCTAATATCAAAGAGGGTATGTCGGGAAATGAATCAATTTAATTGTAACCGGCTAGTGCATAACATCGTGCTGACCGTAAGAGTGGTGACACACATGGTATTTTGATTGTATCCAAGAAAGGGAATACAGAGTGTACTAGCTAGCCATCCTCTTCCTACATCCCTTTAAATCGTCCAACTGAGGGAGAAGGTGTTTAGTACACTCGTTGGACACTGGTTTTCATTCTTCAACCTTGTCGTTCCCCTATGGTAATCATGTCTACAAGGGTTTTCCACAAGAATAAAGCTGCCTAAAATACAAGAAATTAACTCTCATCCTAGTTAAATCTATAAGTCAACAACTGGGCATCTCTTGAACAAACCCCATCGGCAGGACATTGTAGCCTAGAGAAAATAAAATCGGCAGCTGAGGTTTAATCCTTTCCCTCAAGTATTGAACATTTACCAGTTGGTGCTTAATTGCTGAATATGCCTATAGTGAAATATTTCAACCGGACGATAAAAGAACAGGATTTCCACTCGATACAAGTCCAAAAACTTCAGTACCTCCAGAAGACCATTGCAAATCTAAAAATAAACCAAAAGCAACTAAGAGGTTGCCCGGCTTTGAGTGACGTCTTTTTTGTTATTATTCTATGGAACCCAACAGTTCCTTTATTTCACAAAAAACATGTCCATAAGTTACATTTTTGGCCTCGGCTCTTTTTGTCGTTGTTTTAAAGAGTGTTATATAAAGATACAAAATTATGTGAATATCTAACATGTTGTATAAGAACTACCAAAGAATCCTTATGACTTTAACTGTATACATCGGCGTATATGAGTGGTAAGCTGCATATCATAACCAGGTACATGAAGGTATAGTCAAGATATTACACATTATTGTTCAACTCGGTATTTTATTTCTTCACTTTCTATCTATCCTATAATTTTTCTACCTTGTTTGACTTCTGAATTAGGTAAATGAACCTACTACTTACATATCAAATGAATTTCTATAGACTAGTGGTATGGCTAGCACCAACATACTTTCAGATGGAGTGATGTCTTCTTTGATTGCCCAAGTTGCTTTTATATGTTCCTCCCGAATCTGTATTATACACGTTACCAACCATTGTTACCTTTTTATCTAAAGTTTATGGCAGATTGCCACTCGGAATGGCATCAAATAAATGGACAAAATGTATCCAGATAGGACCGATTGAGAAGTAGATTTCCGTGGTTAGCCTTGAATCTTGGCAAAAGTGTAATGAAATATTAAAATTGTGTTGTAATCGATCAGGAAATTGCATTGGCACTGGAGGAGCTGCAATGGCTGAATCTTAAATCTGCAACATTCAGAATTTAATTTGATCAGGACATGATAAAATTTATTTTCCACAAGCACCCTCTCCCAGCGCTGGAGTTGTGTTCGACTCAAACGGTTTCCTCACAACGATAACATTCAATCTCAACCAAAAGAGAAAGTCTACGTGATAAAAGAAGACACAAATCCCATCAATCAAAATCCAAATATCGTCTGTAACATCATTAGATGGGGCGATGATAATCCCTTCTGCCATTCCAAATAAGATTGGACTGAAGTTTTCTTCACTTGCTAGCAAAGGATCTTAAAATAGACATGATTATCAGCTACTTATTGACATGTCATTGGGGTCTGAAACTTTGAGACAGACAAGGGAGAAGAAAGACGCGTCACGATGCAACAATGCAATCAAGGTAAGAGCCATGCGCATCTTTGGAACAAGCAGCTCTTTTTTATACTTGGACTGTGAAATACAAAAATTTCACAAACAGCTTGGATATTTTGGCAAGCACAACTACTGGTTCAAAGTCTTTCAACTTTTCCTGTTCTCTTGATTCCTCTGTTTGTGAACACACGTGTTCATCGACGCCATTTTCGATGAATATTTATAGGTAATGACCGGAGCAGATGGAATAGTCCAAAACAAAGAGGGAGCTGAGGCTTGAGATTGAGGTTTGTTTATCGGGGCAATACTTGGAAGTGTTGTTGTCAATTATGCATTAAAGCTGCCTTCTGAGCAATTACAAGAAAATCTTACCAAATGTACTAATACATTGGGAGCCCATTCAGGCCGCGTATTGCTTTAAAGCATTCCCACGCGTGTGGCTGCGTATTGCCTTAACGCACTCCCACGCATTTGGCCGCGTATTGCCTTAAAGCACTCCCATGCGTAGGACGCGTAATGCGTAAAAGCACTCCCACGCACAGGATGCGTAATGCGATAAAGCACTCCGTGGGAAAGGATGCGTATTGCCAAAAAGCATCATAATAACAATGTTATTCAATGGTGGTGATGTAACAGGCCGTCCTTAAGCTACATGACGTTATTAGAATGTGCGTCATCCGGAGAAAAGTGGACGCGGTGGAGCGTCGTCCTCATGTGACATGTATATTTCAGACAGACGTCATCAAATGAATGTTCTTTTCCCGCGCTTGGTCGTCAAGCAAAACGCAACATTGGCAGTGCTGTCCTGAATGGGTTAGACTCGGCGACAAGACCCAATAAAAGTCTCAATAACAAAAATTTTGACTTAGAGGACTGAAATTTATCAATATTCTGCTGCTGTTATATGTTTATCCAAGAATTTGTAGTTGAATCGAGGGAGAGAAAAGAGTTGTTGGTGAGCGATAATAAGGGAAGCCACCACAGGGAAACCACCACAGGGAAGCCACCACAGGGAAGCCACCACAGGGAAGCCACCACGTTTTTGGCGGGTCTCCGAAATACGAATGTGTCAAATTAGCACATCTTTACCTTTTTGACCGATGTTAACTCAAAGTGCTGCTTTGCTTATTGCAGAGCATAATCACCCTATAAACAGTTTTAATTTTACAAGGCATTACATCTATTAGTTTTAGTAGTGCATGCATGTTTGTGATGGCTATTGCAACCGATCTATTAAATGTATCCTGCCAAGTTATATGCAAGAACACCCTCCTTTTAATCACTTGGAACCAGGTTGAAAATAAGACAGTTCAATGTTTGAAGTTTCATGAACAAACAGCTGCATTTTTATACATTATGGTGTGTTCAATGTTTCATTGAAACTGATCAAAGCCACAGCTCAGCCCCTCCCCTAACGCCGTATTCAGGATTTGATGGACCAAATATTACTTCGTTCTTCCAGACTAAAAACAGATGGCTTTTCCTTTTCTTGCCTGGTGCAAGTGTAGTGTAAATGTTTTTTCCATATTCTGTTTTTCAATAAACTGTGAATATTTGATAAAACATTGATAATGACACTATTTTTGGAATATTTGTGTATAGATACATACAAGCTGGGAAGTGATGTAAAAAAGTAAAGCAAGGTAAAGTAAGGATTTATAAAACAAGGCGGCGAAGACCCTTTTTTATTCATAAATATGTACATGTATATATCAGCAGTCGCTCCTTGGCACATTTCAGGATATCCTAAACATATGTGTAGAGCGAGTCAACGTAAACACGAGACAAATGTATAAGAGGGGAGGGAGCTCGTTTCCCCTGTGACATTTTATTCATGCTGGACTTGATAGTAGTTGGCCTTCGCATGTTCCCATCTGAATATTGCCCTTGGTAACGAGTCGAGTTTGACAACAGTTGGACATCCATCGGATTAAGTGCTATTCAGATTGTTATTTAAAGCATTGGCGTAGATAGCTTCTGGACATCTACCATCAAGGGCTGAATCTAGTCAGAGGCAGACAGGGGGATCTAAGGGTGCTACACAACCCCTCATTCTAATTATCTATTCACTTGAAAGAGTAATCTCCACAGAATACACCGACTGGGAATTACCTCCAATATAGACATGCAGTCAATCCCTCAGCCGATGGACGAGACGCGGGTCTTTGAAAAAATTAATATCAAAACCATTTCAATCTCACCAAAGCTTGCCAGAAAAAAATTAAAACCATTTTAATTTCATCAAAACCTGCTATTTTCTGGCAACTCCGGGAATATCAAATTACAATGAATCCCATTGGCTTTATTATGGGTAGGTGCGATTTATGTAACCTCTGGTGTACGTTTTGCATAATCCTGGCTTGGGCCATCCTGTGATCTTGATTCCAACCTCTAGCTAACTTACATTCCACATGCCATTAGGTGATGTGATGCTGAGGAAGGAATCACACAAGAAAGGAGTGAAAAGGCGAGGGAGAGAAGACCAAGCTGGCCAAGCATAAAGTGTTCATTTTCTCATTAGATATATTCTGGGCGTAAGGCTGGGATAAAATGGGCCTGGTGCAAGGGTAGCTAAGGATCAAGGGGGATTCAGGTTGTTCGATCTTCCATTAGCGTGCCGTCGATGTTGAGTTCTTCCATATATATTATAATATATAGTCACTGCCTAGAATCGTCCTGTGGCTATAATTCACTAAGGCAGAGACTAAATGGATTAATAACCTCCATGTCGGGCCCGCTGGTGCACTGTTTAGTGGATAATAAAACAGTGCACTCGGTCTTAATCATTAAACATTATAATATATAATCACACACATTTTGTGTAAAGGTCACATAGGACCGACACATATATATGCTTGTTTATGCGGTGCAAATCACACGTAAATCTGTGCGCCAGTCAAAGGAGGAAAAACGTGCTATCAAGATTGGAATTTATGAAGCAATAAAGTCAAAAGTACTCTACAATCACTGTATAGCTTTCATTTTAGGATTGCTCATGCAGCAAAATACTGGCCCATCTTGCTTATATCTGACCAGGGATACAGGAACCCCCATGATCTTCCCTGTTTAGAATTAGTTCGATCAATAATTGATAAATATGATTTCATATTAGTTGACACCTTCAGCTCTGTCCCTATTTTCCATCATGCTGCAGAAGCCAAAATGGCACACGCTTGCTTAGTACGCAATCTCGGTTTCTCCATTGCGTCCCAATGGAACACAGCCATACTTCCACGACCTCACTACCTTTTGGAGAGACATGTGGTCTACGGTTGAGTAAATCAGATGAGACGAAAGGGAAGAAGCACAGGTTGCAGAGGGAGGGGCTAAATTTAGGAACATATTACATCAAAGAAGCAGAGAATAGATAGCCTGCTAAGCTTAGGACAGAGCAACAACACAACAAACTCACGCATGGAACTACCTCTTGCTGTGCAATACTATCCTGCAGCAGGAGGGAAACTGTCAACAGTTTTTTGTTGTTTAAACTGGGTTAGCATTATCCCAGTTGCCCAGGCTCTTTCCAGTTTACTCAATATATATAGTAGTTTCAAGGTAGATCTACTTTTCAGCGAGAGGACTTCCGTAGATTGGGGATCTACATCCTAGACTATATCAGTTTTCATAGTAGTTGCCAATCTCCACTTTTCATAGTAGAATGTATCCGATTGAAGAGTGCATTAACTTATCTCATACTCTCAGTTGGTGTGTGGGATACACTTTCATGTTTGAGAGAGGTGTGTTAAACGGTACCAATCATGTTTTCCACCATTAGATTAATTGTGAAACAATTTTAAAAGAAGTGAAGTTCAATTATGAGGAAAGCCATAATTATGCTGAATCTGAATACAATTCGTTAGGCGATATCTAATTGTAAAGAATGACAGTGAATGCAAATTCAATAGATTTATACATGAGGCTTCCGAGGCAATTTGTGTAGGAGGCGTTCTAAGATATGAACCGATTAAATTCTGGCATCAAATGGCAAATTGATAGATATCCCATGGAACTTCCTGGTCAATAATAATTTATGGCCGGCCGAACTCAGGCAACAGTGGAAGATCACCGTTAGTTGAACTGTGGTTTTGTGATAATTGTTGATATGACCTCCTATATGTTAATGTAAAAAAACATACCTGAATAAAGATCTGCACCAAAAAAAGAAGTCGGGTAGTTGACGAAAGAGTGAAAGTTGCCCGAGGTTTTGTTGCACATGTCTCATAAAAGTATCCCTAATACACGTACTTTTAAAGCAACAATGCGATTAGTACAGCACTCCTATCCGATTAGTACTGTCATGTGTAAAACAAGGGAATAGGGTGACACGATCTCCAGAGGAAAGCCTGTATAGTCACATGAATGTATCCCTTAAAAGAGACAGGCGAAATGTAATCAAGATGACTTGTATTTAAATTCCCAAGCACTTCTAAAGACTCACAGTTTGTTCTAAGAACGTACTTCTATTTCATAAAAATGGGAGGGTAATTTTGACCAATGAATTTGGGAAGAGGAACATAATATAGCTATATAGTAAAGTATTTGTAAATCATATGAAGCATTCGGTTCTCGGCGGGCTGTAATTGTTTGTGATTTAATACATGTTAAAGGGGGTGTGCTTCTGCAGAAGAAATAAAAGGATCGAATACAGTCTACATGATTGCCTTCCCTCCTCCACCACCCAAGTCCCAATCCGACAGCCTTTATTCATGCCAAGGCCAAAGCAGGAAAGCTAAATTGCGTGAGACAATCCCTAAGTCCTCAGGGTTCACACAGCTGACGAATGGGTGGCAGAGGGACATGGGTTCTTTTCCTCTTTACATGTGGCTTTCTCTGTACGTAGATCTGCCTGTGTGTGACGGACAGATATTGGCATCTGTAGCTAAACCCAGTGTTCTTCAAGGTAATGGTTTCTGGGGTAAACTAATGCTTGCTGTTGATGGGATTCTTCCTATTTATCAACGTATCTATTGGTACTATATATATAGGTGAGCCGAACGGCGTTTGTGTTTGCGCCGTAAATAATGTTGTCTATTGTTAAAAGCATGAGAATATGATCAAATTAAAAATGGTATGTGATAATATCACAATGAATATGATTGCATCAATTCTGAGCGTCTTTATCCCTTTTAATTAATATGCAAATTAATTGCTCATCGTTTTTAGATAGACTGCTGTGCACAGTGGAAATTCCGGACATATATATACACCGTATATCATTTTTTGGAAATGACTATTTCAAATAATGCCTTGGCTTTATCAAATATCTATTCATAGACAAATGTGTTTCAATAATAACATATTCTTCACGTAAGCAGCAAATAATTCTTTGCTTGGCTGCAAGGTTTCCAGGAGAAAAAGAATTCACATATATATAAAAAGAACTATATTCATCTGATCGATTAATAGAGATCTAAGAGTTATGGAGGCTACAGAGATCTAGGAGCAGATCATTATAGTGATGTAATTTTTAAGGAAACTTAAAAGGCTTCGCACAATCCACACAAAAAAGCCTTTAATAAGAGTAGAGTTTGTGGAGGCGTGGTGACCTTGGATCATCAAGTACAATGGAGATAAAGAGAGATAGGGAACCAGTCTGTATTATGATTGTAACTAAGACCATAGGCACAGCACCAACTATACTCAAGTTCGCGGCAGAGGAAAGGCATTGAGTGAAATACACTGTAAATAAGAGAAAAATAACTTAAAGACATTTACCCAGGGCAAAAGTACTAGCTGCAGCTGAAATAACATCTTAGGGTTTTCACTAGTTTTCTCTGCTTGACCTGAGGCATAAGCTTAAGCAGGAATAGCAGCTGAAACTTAAGATCTAGAGCAGTTTAAAGGCGTTGAGTGAACGCATTGTCCTCTGATTTTGTAACTTGAGTATCGGCTTGTTTTCCCTGCGTATTAGGTAGTCGCTAGAGATTGATGAGGTAATTATATACTAAAGTGGCTCTTGTATATTTGATATTAAAGGGTTGGGTTTAGTCCACTTTGGGCTATTTGTCTAGCATTCTCTAAACACTTAATTGCTTATCGTTAGGTTATTGATTTTCCCCTGTAGATGAAACGTTAAAAGGATAATGTTTTTTTCATGTTTGGATATCATATGTTACAGTTGACGGGATAGATACATTTTAGGAAAATATTGTGGCGTACCTATAAAACTATGATCAGCACGAGTGTATTTAGTTCAAGTTCGTGATTAGGTCCGTGACAGCTGAGGAGACTATAATGCTTAATCACGAATAGTGTTTCAATTCGATAGTCTATATATACAGTGTTGGTATTAAAGCTTAATGTCACTCGATAGTGAACTGAAGAAGAAGTTATTGGATTTGTATGAGATAATAGGATTTACACCTGCATTAATGGTAACTGGATATTTTGGTAAGACGTACACCGTATTTCCTAAATGTCAGTTGCAACTGTCAAGTCAGCAGGAAATAGAATTTGTTCGAAATAACTTTGGTCTCTCTCTCTCTCTCTCTCTCTCTATATATATATATATATATACTCATTATATTTCATAACGAAACCTGATATATCCTTTTAAAACTGGGTGATGCACACGTAGGGACACTTCGAACTAAAACGTCTAAAGGCATTTTCGAGAAGACAACAATGTCCGAGGGTTCATCAGTGTGTTTCCACTGGAATAGATACATTATAAGGCCTCCATTACCACGGCCGCCTTGGTGTACGGCCACCGCACGGCAAACAAAACAACGTTAAATTATTACAGTCGGCCGGCTGGTCGTGGCAATGCAGATGGACGTTTCCGCTGCATATACATTGAGGGGCCTCGGGATTGTACACTAAACGGTGCACCAGCAGCCCCGAAATGGAGGTTATTAATAGTTTTAGTCTCTGCTTATGGTTGTTCTAGAGCTTTCCAATCCCTGGACTGCTCCAAGCATTGACTAATACGCATGGACTGGACAGTTCGTGTATGGCATAAGCTAGGACATAAGGTGTAATAGTAATATCTATTTTAGCCAACAGAAAATGCCAGAGCGTTGTGCCAGCTGTACCTCGGTATGATGGATGTGTGAGCATCGGCTAAAGAATTCAGTCACATACCTAAAACTATAGGATGGATATATACCGTATGGGCATACACCACACATCTCAAACGGCCTTTCATACAAGGCTCGTACTCCTCCTTACTCCCCTCAACCAACCCAGCCCCCGGCAACTTGCCGAGCAATATTAATGATAAAAAGAGAGATATCTGGGCTTTCTTGCAATAAGCCTCGACCCTATTCCGCAGCGGTGAATCTCCTTGTGGCTGGGTTCAGTTGGATGTTACTAAGATTCTTATAACTCAAGCTGACAATGATCATTCTTATAATGTGCTCAGGATGACACCTACCGCGGCCGACTGAATGCAAATGTCCAAATGAATTGCGATTACCCTCCTTACGATGGATTGTTTCTATCCATCAGACACCATCCCGCGCTTCTTTTATCCCAGTGGATATTGACAAATGGGGATGGGTGTGGTAGCAGCAAGCATTAATGCAACTAATTATTATGTATATGATAGGCTCAGTATACAGAGTATACAGAGTATTATTCCCATTTTCATTTTCCAAATGAAATGTACAGTGACTAATAGATACATAATATATACATCATATTCAGGATAGATTTACTTGAAAGAAAAGAAGCCCCCCCCCCCACGAACAATTACAGTAATATAACGTGCATAGCATGAACGAACAGTTACAAAAAATAAATGTCTAGTCATGTCGATAGTGTAAGTCGTCCCATAGCTGTAAAATATTTTCTATCTTCCATTTATATATATATATATAATCTTCAAAGAGTCGAATAGTAAACAGTTTTTCACCCATGGCATAAGCCTTCTGATATAAGGAAATAACCTATAGGAAACCACCCTGTTTCCTTCTGGGGGTGCTAGTTCAATCTAAGCGTCCTCGGTATTGACAAAGGTCAAAGTCACTTGTCTGATCCTGGTCCATCCACTGAGGAAGTTTCCTAGCATTATCGAACTTCTATATTGGGAGTGTTGGTGTTGGGGCTGAAGGTTTCGCCGCTAAGGAGAGCCTGTGATGACGGTCTAGTGTGAGCTGATGAAAAAGCATCGGGAATTGCTGGAAAGCACATTTATATGGGTCAAGGGTAGATTGATCGAACATCCGATGAATTCATTCATCGATAGGGAATATCAAAACATAGTGAAACTGGTAGTATCATATATATGTATATGAATGATATCTATTACTTGTGATACTTATAGATGGAAAATAGATTCCCAGTATTACAAAGACTTGTCGTGCTTTCGAAACTGAGGTGTGTCGCTTCTATTCCCTATCCCGCATGCTATGCCATTAGCCATCGTCATAATACGATTTATTCATACGAATATATCACACCATTAATAAATGAAACACAATAATTACCGTTACCATAGCTAATATTTAAGTCATCTATGAATATTTTATCAAATTTACAGAAAGCAATGGTTATAACAATACTGCTGAAGATATTTAACTGGATATTCCTTAATGTATTCAATGTTAAATGTCATTTTCATGATGCGCAAAAGAAGTTTGATTTAATTTCACTAATACACTTTCACAAGTCTCGCCTAAAATGAATCCTATTTGCTATATGGAATTACCATCCACTTTTTATCGATTGACAGAGCATAATCCCTTTATGAGATACAATTATTGTTAAAACAAATCGTTATTTAGTCATGTTTCAAATTTGAATTATTCTCTCTGTTATCATTGCCTCGCAACACATTTTATTCTGAGATTGAAAATGAATTTTGAACATGATATAGAATATTTGTCCAATATGATATGGCATATGTTTGATTTCTTAAGTTAATTACATACATGGGCAAAATGTAAAAAGAAGGACCAATTACTGAATCCTCCAGGTATATTGACTTCAATTCTTGACTTCAGAGATGACGTAGTCCAACACTTTGATCTTTCTGCGAGTTTTTTAAAACTGTATTGATTAAATCAATCTAGTCCTATCTTATCAGTAAATAGAAACCCATCTTAGATTAGAATATCCTCTTAACTGACACTGGCTTTTGTAGATAACTCTGGTTTCTCGTCGACAAGCGCATATTAAATGTCAGTAATGACTGTGATAATCGTTAGTAGAGGTACAGAAACACTCAAATCCCCTCCTGCGCCTCATAATAATAGCGACCTGGATAGAATCGCTTTTGGTTCATTAACAATAGAAATTTAAGTACCCTTCCAGGAGATCTAATTATCAAAAGTATGTCACGTTTTCACGAGGCGGGGGTCATCTTTTGCCCGTAGCGCATTTGGAGCCATCTTTGATGAGCAAGACTGCAGCTGTTCGTTAGCGATTTCTTGTGATATTCAAAGGACTTCGGAGAATGGGAACTGTGTGATAATTAGCAAAATCAACTTGGCGTTGTGTTTTGGCTGTCAATGTCTATAAAATCCCTTTTCTCCACCAAACGAGCAGCCTGTATTCAGTATCTAGGTCATTTCTATTTATCTATTCAACCACACTATTCAATGAAAAATAGACATCGAGGTTTGTTCTTTCTCAGAGAAACCTGGTTTTTAAGGTACAAGGACAATGCTTCTGTGGTCGCTAATGGCTGAATGACTGGATGAAAAATAGCCATAGACAATTGAAGGAATCATGGCAGTTCTTTTGTGAAACTAAATCTTTGGCATCATTGCTGTCCATCATTCTACACCACCCTAGATTATCACAGCGTATCTTATGCTATATATATTATATGTAACTGTTGAAGAAGGAAATAAAATTAACTCTATACATATAAATCACAAAAAATATTCTATAGCAGAATAACTGCCTTTACAGTGTGTATATACTGTTGTTGTTTTAGAAATGTATTATTGCTTAGAAATCAAAAATTTATATAGCAGCTTTTATAGGTAAATGAATTAACATTATTATAATGTGATGCTTATGGAAAATTAAAAAAATCAAATCAAATCAAGAGAAGACAAGGCATTGGTAATTTAAGTGGGATTCCATAACCTAAACAATGAATTATATAGTTTAATGATATATAATAGACATCATTGCCCGGATGGGAGGTGGAAGTGCTAATTTGCTAATAGGAATTGAGACAGATGGCCCGAAATCACGATGTTATTTTGTGGTTATCTCACTTCTGACAAAGACTATTGAAATATCAAACTTTAGCCCCTGCCTGAGAGCAGTCCAGTACCCCATTGTTAGCCGTTTAAGGTCTTGTGGGTTTGAGAACGACCATGTGCAATCGTTTCTGCAAATCTATCGGTAATGGGAGGCAGGCAACAGTGGACAAACTTCTCATATAATCAGTCTATGTTGCTGTTTGCATTCTCGCTGGAACATTCCTGTCCTATTCCTATCCAGGTAAGGAGATTCTCCATAAGAGGACCTAGTCACTGATGTGTTCACATCTATGTTTCATACACTAGGCTTTTACTGTAATGAAGTCCGCACTCCAACACAACCAATAGGGGTATTGTACAATTCACTGCAATGCATTCTCAGAGCTGCACTCTCAGCTGCACTCAGCTAAAGGGATATCCCAAACCATGAGCAATTCAAAACTTTGCAGAAGAACAAACTTAGACAAGCCAGATTAAATTATAACTAGTAAAAATCACATACATTTAAGAAAGTATAAGGAGTACCTCCTAGCCTGGGACTCACTCATTGAGAATTGATATTGACAGTACGACCATCCACCTTTTATCCACGCATCCTCCCCAATGTGTTTTCACTAATGTGTTTTCATCCTCTTCTTTTATCATTACTAAATATAAGAGAAAAGTACTGAGGAACTGGTGACCTGAAAAGAGGTACAACGACCTAGTGCCATCGGAAATATAATAATGATAAAGAAAAACGTCGGACAAAAGCTAAACATTTTCTACTTTTTGTTCCGTTCTTTTCCAACCCGTATTTGACCAAAACTTTGGAGGATTTTGCCTACTTGTTTTTGCTACAGAGACTTTTAAACTTCCTTATCAGTATTGGGGGAGCCGCTCAAATTCTTTCCTTTGATGACTTCACACATTATCGTTCACTGGCGACCATTTTCTCTCAGTCGATGCCACTTCCAATTATTGTATAAACATATAACAGTTGCAGAATATTGATAAATCCAGTCCTATGGGTCATAGTATGAAGGAATTAATTTTTTGTAATTGCTGAGAATGCAGCTTTAACATCGATCAAAAACTAAATATTTCTACTATTTTTTGTTCGGTCCTGTTCCTCCGTCATCTGAAAGTCATTTGATCAAATTCAACCATTTACTTTTGCTGGAGGGCTCCATAAAAGTCCACATTTATATTTCAGTGGACCGCCGAAATCATTTGCAACAGCAGTTCTACTTATCTTTTCTTTCGGCGCATACACTTGAACCTTTTGTCTAAATGTATAACGACAGCATAATATTGGTGAATTTGGTAAGATTTCTTTTGTCATCATAGAAAATGAAAATGCAGCTTTAAGTTCAATTATTGAGATGAAAGGTATATTTTCCTTTTCACGTTTCGAACGATATAATTCGCATGGTTATAGGGCACCGTAGGGTCAATGAGGGATTAGCTCATGTAGATTTCTTTCCTAATATCTATATCCTTTCCCCACTTCCTTCTCTATTCATCCTTTCGTTTCTCTTCATTTCTTACTTTATACACACACATATTATACACAAAGGAGTCCTTCTTATTAGAGTTGGGAGTGAATTATTATAAAAGCCGAAATGCCAACATTATCTTCAGAAATTTGGTGCTAACTATTCCGGTACTACTTTGTTAACTATAATGCATGTCCTTTCTGCAACTTCAATATAATCTTGACCCACTATTTCATGAATATTGTTTTTGTTTTTACCGCCGACAATATATGATTATATTATATATGCTTTCTTATCTAATGGGATATCTGGTAAGGACCATATCACCCGCAATGCATGACCCATATTGAGGTTCAAAGTTGCACATATTCAAGTCCGACATTCTCTCCTCTCTCCCTACTTTCACATCACCAGCACCACCAATAGCACAATGTAAAGAACCACCCAATTTGTCCTCGATCTAAAAGACAAATCTCAAATATTAAGAGCCACTGAGAAACTTGTATTATCATTAATCAAGGCTGAAGCTGACTTTTGCCTGGGGACAAGCATGTATGGAATGAAGGTTTGGCACCATCGGGCCTGTTCCCATAGTGACGGCTGGAGTCAGTGGTGCTATAATTAATTGTGATATGTGATTGACCCTGGAGTATGAGTGACGCCAGGAAGCGAGGTGACCTCGCTGATAACAAACAGGACATTACTCCTTACATACACCGGCACCCTTTGCCAGTTCGTAAAGAGCCTCAAAGCCTCGCCCGTTATACATCATAATGGAGCCACTTCCATGAAGAAACTGCTTGGGAAAACAGACCCATGTTACCTAAGCCGGACGGAAGACAGACACATGCCCTGTTGACTTCACTTTAGATGATCGATCAGAAGGACACAAAAAGTATGACTCAGGAGTTGTAGCGAGGGACATTATGAGGGATCTATTTTAGCTCAGAGTAAGGATTTTAGGTGCAAGGGATTCCTGATAAGCATGGAAATAAAGCAATGTCCTTTTGACTCCACTTAAGTCGATCATTTTGATTACGATTTCTTTGTCAGAGGAAATCTGTAGCGGTTATGAAAGGCTTATTTTGGGCCATTGGTCATCAACTATAGAGCCATACTCGGAATGGAATAGACATTACTACATTGTAACTAACTGAAGACATTGATTGGCTTAGTTAATACCGAAAATAGCCATAGTCAAACGGTGATATTCAGATATTTGAGTTTGACTATGAGCTGAAAATCTCCCTTTGGGTTAGGAAGGGACATTCGGAAAATGTATTTGGAAGTGAAGAAATATCACTAAAATATTGATTGAGAGAGGTTTAACTCAGTGGACTTCGTGAAGAGCTAAACAATAAAATAGCTGTGAGAAATGAAGTAAAAAAGGTCAGCTAAAGCACATGAGGATTGGAAATGAGCTACTACCATGGAAAAGGAGATGTGTAGACTCATTACATTTCGCTATTAGTAGGCCTGACTGAAATACTTGATAGCTGTGGAAAGTCCTTCTGGAAGATCAGCTACAAAAGCTGAACAATGCATATTCTGGTGAAGCATAGTTAACCACCAACACTTATCCCTGTTATAGAGGCCCCTTATTTATACCTATAGGTGGTCACAGGCACCCAGGCGAATTCCTCTCACGTCTTGTGTACTCCTTGAGTACCATTAAAGGTATCCACAAAACCCCAGCCCTGATAAGATGATTCATATTGGCCAGCAAACCACAGTACGAAATCTCTGTACATATTGTAATCTTTGGGACATTAAAATACATCTTGGGACCATAAGGAGGAACTCAGTGAGGGTAATAAAATGACTGATCTTGATGTCGTTCGCTACATACAGCCATTGCCAATGTCTTCGGTTGTAGAGAACTATCCAATAAGTGCAACTCCTAACGGGGCAATTCCAAGGCGGATATAGCATTTGGTTGCATCTTCTCATGGTGGTCAATTGTTGCTCTTTCAGGACAGAGCGAGAGGAGCTTCATACAAGAATAAAAACGGTAGAGATATTTGCAATAAAACCTTAAGTTGACTACCCTAGGATTCCTAATGCATTTCAAATATTTTTAAGTGTTTACTTTAAACATTTTAGATTTAAATTGAACCCCATTTTCAAAATGGAGACATATGTATGATATTGATTATTTTCTAACTTTATTATTGAATGAAACATCCCAATGTGCCTATTGATACTTGCCTAACAGATGAACACATTGAGGGCTTCCTGTGCAAGGGGGATAAGTAGCTTTAAGTTCTCGTTAACCCAAGTTAACATGTTTTCTAGTCACGTTTTGAGAGACCAAACTATAGATTAGTATGCGTACAAGTATACGCGTATATAGATAGAAAAAAGGGCACGGGACGGATAACACCAGGCTTCCCGGTCCAATTTAAGACAATAATCGTCTCGCTAAGTGTCTTGATGGGGCATGGCGGCAACCATGATAATAGATTCGTCTTTAGATACTGAAGGAAGAGGAGCTGTTAAAGGTGCTTTCTCCCCACTCTTACATTTGTCTCGTATAAATAATTCTCGATACGGTGACTGGTGACTAGTAATATTCAATATATTTTTGCTGGGTTTTTCATTTCAATGGTTCAAGCAAGAGGGAGTTATTCCTTGCACCATAAATCTAGAATACAACTTGTATAAGCTAAGGAAAGGAATATTGTGTGTTGGATTTCCTACACTTGTTCCCTTAATTCGATGGGTAGGAATAACATAATTGTGTTTATGGACTATTCCTACCAGGTGGGAATGGCACGTATATAGAAAGGATTTTTTCCTTCCTACAGGTGAAGGAATAACCACAAAAATTCCTTTCCTTAGCTTTTACAACAGACCTTAGGTTTCCTGTTACTTAAGTCCAGTTATGTGCTGGATTTTGATATAAAGACCAGAACCTGGCACTACAACAGAAACATCCAAATCAACTGTGCTATCTCAAGTCTAACCAAATCTGTATTCCAAACGTAAACATGTTGTCAGGCGATCTGGTTGTGGACTAAAATACGTAAAACGCAACTCCTCTAAAGGCAATTAGGAGTTATGAACTGTCATCATAACTGGGGGTAGACATGATGGCCCTGGGCAATGCAAGTCATCCTTGCCAAATCCAATATCCAACTTGGCCTTCCTGATTATTTTATTAGTCTCATTTATTTTCACACACGACCAAAATTAGATTTATCTGATTTGAGCTCTCAACCTGATGCGCTTAATAAGTGGCAAAATTTCGCGGCTGCCATTTTATATTGGATTTTGGGTAGTTCCACCAATTCACCTTTATCATTAAATTGAGATACGTCAAATTTTCAATTGACCTATGGAATAATTCGCGTTTTATTATATATGCGTATTGCATGCACACATTGGGATTTACGCTATAGGCGAAGAGCCCCTGACATCAGAAGATTTGATTAAAGGATTGTTAGAATATAGTTCAAATACTATAATTATTCTTTAATTTGCAGAATAAATTGTAGCAGTTTCTGAATGTTTTGAAATAGATAAAAACATGTTTTGATTCCTTCCGAATGCCTCGAAACACCCCGCATGAAAATTAACAGCCTGGGGGCTATCCAAAAATAAGCTGTGTTTTTGCTTGCCATCTTCTCTTTTAAGGTCTGTATCAAAATTAGTCCAACCTTTGGAATTTGATCAAGTCTGAAGACAAGCGCACACATGTATGGAATGCCTCATTTCAACTCTATAATGTGATTTCGATTCAGGTGTTTCAAAGAGACTTCCAATGATCAATATATCATTGGTGTAATCTCAATATGACTCATATAATTGTATGTGACCTTCGATGTTATTTTTGGTTAAGGAAACACGTACGAAAAGGCAAGCACGGAAACCTGCGAATCCCCTGGCACAAAGATGGGGGCGTTGAATGGGCGGGATAGATTTTCTTGAGGCATTAGAACAGACATATCAATTCTTCACTTTTTCTTTCTAGGTGGCAATGGAAGAGGAAATTAACCGACTCAAGTTGATATGAACAAAAGGTACAGTTCTGTTACCGCCTTTGTTTCTCAGAAGAAATCTTGTGTTTGTTCCATCGAATCCAATAGGCTTTTGCTTGTATCGATTGCACTGATGGGAGCAACTAAGATAACCTCAATGAAGCCAAATGGATAATGACATACTTTGGTTTACGCATAACTGGATATATAACCGTTTTAGGCCTCTTTCCCACATAAATTAAATAGATAAGGCTGCAGAAGAGGAATATGTTGCGAAAAAACCCCAGAATTACTCTAAATTCTGATAGTCGTATAAAAGAAATCTCTTTATTTATTGGGATTCTTCTGCTACATCTTACATAGATTTTCTCGTCGGTTATTCAGCTTGAACCAAGCTATTGTCCATGAGTGAATCTGAATTCCGAATCTAGATGTTGTAGTTAGAACAGAAGCCAATTTAGTGGAACAATTTAGGAGGATTTTAAAGCCAGGTCTTTCCTGATAACTCTATGTTTATACAAGGGGATCACTAGTTCATCCACAGGGATTAAAAAGGGCCTCCCATTGGTACAGCTGTAAATGTCATGGGTTTTTAGACTTAAGCAGGTAATTAGCCTCTGTGTGATTGATCTGAATAAGACTCTTTTGATTAAATTAGATGAGAGGTGGAAAATAAATAAAAAAAGATTGAAAAAAGGGCACTTTGGGCAACAACGGATAGAATGCAGTTAAAGTGGTTGCCAGTGAGGCTTCAATTCGTAAAGAACAGGTGGTCCTTACGCGTACGGCCAGATCTATACATATTACGAAATAATCCATTTCTTTTACCAGATCGGCTCCAGTTCAGCTCTCCTATGGCCTTTTACGAAGACTAAGAAAATCTATTATTTCCTCAGGCGCAAATAAAACTTGAAATAGAATCTCTATGTTGCTATAAAATGCATTTTTAATTGACCAACAGCCTTATTTCTCACCCATACAGTAATGGCTGACTCGCTTCAAAATCCCTCCATACAAATATATTACAAAAGCGAGCTGGATATACGTAAGTAGTAGATAGAATCGGTCCTGATCACCGGGCCCCATGTGAATACTGATTGTTCTGAATTATTATCACTATGAAATCAGTTGTTGGAATGATTGATGACTTTGTATTGGTGGTAGGCGGACGGGTGGGCGGGCGGGCGGTGTGTAAAAACTTAGCACGATGTCTATAAGCTATACGTATTGAAAAAATGCTTTCAGATCATGGTTTCTGCTTAGCCGGTAGTCAGATTTGTTGCTGGCATGTGGTAGGGTACTGTAATATAAACCCATCCTGTACACTATGAATGCGTATAGAAATATATCCCACAATCTGCCAAGAAAGACTTTCCTTACATTTGCCGTGTAACACATTTTACAATTAGATAAGTACATTATTGAAGATCACATAAATAAAAGTTATACAAACTTCCCACGCGGGTTCATTCTCTTTTGGTGTAAGCCATATAGATATCAAAAGACAACCATCATTCAAGGCTTGCAACTGAGGTTTCAGGTTAATAAACCACGATAATAAAGAGACTATAGGTGCTTTACCTTGGCACACATTTCCACACTTATATTATGACACGGAGAGAACAATCGATTTATAACTTATTGACTTGTGGAATACCAAGTGGATTCTAAAAGTAACAAATGACAAACTTGATTTTCCTTTGCTGTTTGGCTGTTTATATTACGATTAACGGAAAACCAAAATGCTAGAATTCCTCACGCATAAGATTCTAAAGTTTAACAGTCTATCCGATTAATTGAACAATTTCTCTGTGCTTTTTATTATCTATTTCCATGTACAAAACGAGCTTTGTCAAAGAACCTTCAGACTTTGATGGTCACATTTTAGTGATCAGATCTATCAGACGCCTCAGTGTGATATGTGTCAATGGGTTCTAGGCATGTGTCCCTGGCTACACCCTACACAACGTATTGAATTATTTTCGTGAGAACAGGCGATCTTTGCATCAAAGCATTTGTATCGCGTGTGCCAAAAGTGGGGGTGAAATATTTAAAGCCTTCTTTATGCATACCTCGTAGTATCTTTATTATATCTTTTTAAAGTTTGGTGACAGAATCTCGCCGCAGGTCTATGGAATAATGGTAATTTATGCAAAACCAGTTCTTACGGACACAAAGAGGGCCTGTATGTATCACGAATACTAGTGACAGGGCATCGATCAAAGCGATTCTGATTAATCACAATAGTGGAATAAAAATGTCGATTTTAGCTTCACAGCAATGGAAATCTTAATCGGTATCCAACCTGGTCCCATACCATGACCTTTTTTACCATTGCATTTTCATATGTTCTTATATACATAGCCAACACTTTCGTTTCACATGTGAGACCTTTCCTATTATAATAACTGTTTCCCCAAAATTAATGTTCTTTTCAACAAAGTGCGAATTTTTTTCGTATAGAACACGAACGCCTGCGTAAATTGACGCCGCAATTGCTGCAGAAATGTCAGCATCAGATCAGATATTTGCGCCAAAAACTTGGTATGTCGTCACTGCACGCTTAGACTGCGCATGTGCCCATAAACTTCTCCAAACAAGTCTCTCAAGCGCACGTCTCCCCATCAATCTTGTTGCTTCTATATCCAAGAATTATTAAATAACGTTACTTTGTCCCATGAACTAATTATGCAGCGCTGTTGAATTTGTTTTTAATAAGAATAATCTTAGAAGAGAAAATGTGACCTGCATTATCACCGTCCTTATTTCGGAGGAATCATCTCAGGCCAATCACTTGAATGGCCTTCTCATCGACGAACTTTAGCCTCATCGACTCATCTGTCATTAGGCAATTTATAGAGATGTACGTGACCTCTTATTGTCACACATTTTCCATTTTTCTCATTTCTTCAAGTCAAACCAATTTATTCCTCATTGACTCTTAAATGCCACATAAAGATGGATTTCTTGTTTCTAGACAATGGAAACAAGGAACTGAAATATTTGAAGTCTCATATAAACTACAGACACTTATCCTCGCCAATATCATTATAGCCACCACTTTAACCTACTTCCCCTTCTACTCCAACTCTATGGCCCACCACACACATTTCCCTCGCCCTTACTCGCGAGCCTGATATATTCAAAACGTATGTAATGCAGTCAATATTCCCTATTGGCGATAAAGCCTCACTGTAGCGGGTGTGATTACCTCTAAAACCAGCAATACAAGCAGCCGGGGGCTAATCTACAAGATAAGGAGAATCATTCTCTCTTCTTGCCTCCCTTTATCCCCAGGAGGTCCAACCATTTTATGGGGGTTGAATAGACCCCTTACATTCTCCTCCCACCTCATTCCACCCCCTCCTGCTCTTTTGAGGATTTCAAGTACAATTTCCCCCACCCGGGGGTGTAGAACTCAGGTGAATAGGGTCAATGCTCATCAGGACTCATGGAGCAACCAGCCCCCAGATCAAATTGTACCGCCTGTGTGTACTGAACAGCCCCCCAGGCAGCCGATCCAAGCCACCTCGGGAAAGATATTTTTCATTATGACCAGCTGATGCATGGCCCCCTTAGCCTCCACGATCGATAATATATTCCACATACAGAAAACCCTGACAAAGCATAGTTTCTTTTGTTAATCTGATGGATCATGGATGAAGAAAGCGAAACCTGCCTACCTACCTACCTGCCTACCCACCGACCTATACCTAGCTGTCTGCTCATAGAAAGCAATATTAATTCAAAGTGCTATAGTGCGTCTTATGTGACGGGTATCTGCGGGGTTAGAAGAGGCGTTTAGCTTATTATGAAGAGGTGTTTATGCATGTACATGTACGTACTTTTTCCCAATCAAAACACCCAACCTGATCCAGCAAGAGTCATATTGGTAAACTAGAGATATTGTCCCTACCCATGCGTCATATTTGCAATTGTAGTAATAATAATGTTTCGATGAGGATTTAAAGGGAATAGAACCCCTTGTCGAACATTAAACACTTACCCCAACAGAGCACTTGATTTTGGACTAAATCTGATCTGATAGAATTTCCCATTTTTGTGAGGTAATTCCGAGGAAGTTGCCAGGTGTTGTTTTCCCTTAATAATCCTTATTCATAAAGGTAACACTAAATTAATGGCAGGGCACTAATAATTCAACACATTAGTATGTAATATCTGAAATGAGCCGAGCAGGTTATTGCATTGCAATGTTAATCATTAGGTCCTACGTTGCATTACATCAGTTCGGGATAATACTGATGTATGTAGACAAACTTTATAGGTATAACATAGATACGTATAGATTAACATTGGCTTATGGTATGCATTAGTCATGCCCAGCCAGCTTAGCTAACTTAATAGAGAACAGCCTCGTTTCCCCAAAATATTAATTACACCCTAACCTCACTGATTATTGCCTGTGGTGCAGCTACACTAATTAGTCGAAATGGTGTGTAACTTTGGATAACCAAGACGACTATTTGACATAATGCCAAACCCTTCACACTAGGCCATATCCCAAAACAAACAGATCCTACCATGTACTACTAAGGCTATTAGATAATATATTTTCCTTAACGTGGATCACTATCTGCACCAGTGAAATTCGCCGGGTATCTTTCTTATCGATGATTAACTGATATGACTGTCTTGTCAAAACCCTGGAAGATCTTTTGGTCATCTTTCACCGGGCTGTTTCTAGCTGGGCTATTAGGTGTCTTGTGGGAATATATATGCCATCATTTTACTACAGTGGAGGAGGAATGACACACGAGGAGATATCCCATCTACAACCCTCCTTTCTTTTGGTAAGGGTATATAGGTTTACCCTGGGTGAGTGAATGCTTTGAAACCTCGATGAATTTATAATGGATCACTCTGCACGGTTATTTTTCACGAGGATTATCATTTATTTCTATTGTGGTTTAATCACTGGTTACCAAACATACTGATCAATGTTGCCACATGTAGACCATGAGATCAAGTGTTTCCACATGTCTAAAAATGAATTGAAAGCCATTCACACAATTTGCTTACAGTCCCTAATTGTGAAGGGTCACGAGAAAACAAATATACATGTATGTATTAATCTAATCTATTAATTAAGTCAAGATTCCGGGTAGGGTTATTTAGTGTATCATAGAATTACTATGCATGAACATGCTAAGCACCTGGGCTAAATTACAGGATAGTAAACGTGGGCGTAATTAGTCTATTAACTGCTTGCACACCACTTTCACGATGCAAGATTTGATGGATCTATACATCTCATCTTCCTTGGATATGGAGATAGAAATCATTACTTTGATTATACAATAGCTCATAGATATTGACATAGGGAAAGGATCCCTCCCGTGGAACATAAAGGTCGCATGACTGTTTGGGATCATATGGAAAGCTTGTAATAACACAACTATTACAACAGAAAAGATCTATAATTCAATGGGAATTGTTCTCACCTAACAAGGTAATAAAGCTTAAACGAGAGTTACTTGACATGCAATCCGTTATCTCAGTAGGCCTGTTCCATGCGCTTCAATGAAGCGAGAGAAACTAACCCTCCCTAATGTGCTACAATAGGACATTTGTGTGAACGTTATATTCCTTTTGGACTGGCATGGAAAATGTGTCTTGTATTCACAGCTCTGTGTCTGAATCTTTATGGTGATATTGTTTTACAGAATATTTTATTAGAGTCATTAGGACCTTGCCCTGTCTATAGATATAATTATGAGAAACAATGATTCGTGCTGCCAATAAAGAAAGATCATCGATTCCGACATTCATTGGATTGAAGGAGAACCTGTGAATATACACATCGCAACAATTACTTATTCAGTCCTTTAAGCTTAAATCTAGGTCAAAGTGGCGGATACACCAACATTTAAATTCCTAAGTTTTATCTGAGAAAAGTATGACTGCTTGCATACGATTTGTATGTATACCTAAACAGCGACAGTATACAATGAGAATATATCCAACACATATTAAATATAATGGTGGTTTGATTTTGATGGTTTGATTTTCTACCAACTGCTTCTGAACTGTAACTATGGTTGACGTTAAATATAATATTTCAAGGGCGAAAGCATATAGTGAGGCAAATTTACAAAGGCGAAAATCTCTTGGGGAGCATTAGTTGGTGGTAAGGACAGCAACACGGACCGATATGGACTCAATTATGTGTATCGTGAAGCTAGAGGCAGGAATGAGCTGCGGGGTGATAAGGAGAGGGAGTAGGTGGAGGAAGAGGAGGAGGAGAAAGCTTGTTTGTTGAGCAAGCATGCATGCACAGACAAAGGTATATATCATACGCTTTATTTGAGATGGAGCGGTGAGGAGAGGTTAGATTATATTGGATATATCACATGCCCAATTAGAGATATATATAGAGCCCGTAAGAGGTAGGCATAGAAGCGACTTATTGAATATATATAATAGACAGGCGCGTATGAGGCATATTTTACCATTTAAAATGTAGAAACAATTTTTAAAAACACCTTTTTAGTAAGGGTTATATTATTCTCTTTTGGGGAAAATTGATCGCAGGTAAGAACGATAAGAATTTAGCTAGGAACAACAAACATGTTCAAATTTACACTTTAAACCAAGATCTTCGAAGAAGAAAAGTCCAAGAGCTCATTAGGCCAGCGACTATATATAGTATGCTGCAGTACCTATTGTCTGATCCTAGAAAGTAGACTAGTTGTGGTGAATTTATGATATCCTTACATGAAGGGAATCGGCATTCACCAACCCCTATAATGATCGCCCAAATAGGAAATGCAATGTATTCATATGAAATTATTCTTTCTGCTTTCATACAATACCTAAATATTGAAGAAATTCCAATATTTCAGTCTGGTCCTGAACTTTTCTAAAATTGACAACACATTTTGCTCTCCTGGGCCATAATATATGCAGCAGGTTCTCACTTAACTGCCTCACAACTTGTTAGTTGGATCACCAATCTATCTCATTACTTTTCACTAGGGTCGAGCTTACTGAAGCTAGGGCCTGGGCTAGGGAAGGAGGAGACCCTGTACTAATTGGTGGAATTAGAGATTCTGATATATTGGCTTAAGAGGGGCACAAATCCTTGGTGAAAGCAAAGATTCATGAGTTTCCACTAGGGGGGTCGTTGTTCTGGAAGGAGGAACAGGAAAGGCCAACTGTCAGAGCTGTGTTGATAGCACTGGTAGGATATACACTAGGGTAGTGATAGGGTAGTGTGTAATTATTTTTAATCTACTAAAACTTTGAAATAAACAGGCAAAATTACCGTGGGTTTCTCCAACTGTAATTTAACCTCAAGACGAAAGTTATTGGAAAGAATGATATATATATTTCTGAGGACCATCACATCAAATTTTCAACATTGAATATAAGATTTGTTTAATTATCTTTCCCGATATCGAGCACTGTGACATGGTCTACATTGTATAGCTTTCATGACATTCCTGTACAATTTCCTTCAAAGGCGACCGTCCTTTCCCAATTCTGTCCCACATTCCAGTCGTTCATGGTGCCGATTTAAAAACCTGAGCTTTGATATGATATTTATAAAATGGATGATGAATTATGCCCATAAAAAAACTACCAGTATTGCTTGAATAATTTCTAAACCTTTGGTAAACGGTTACTATCTATCCAGGTATTCTGAAATTTTTAAAATAAATACATAGGAAAAGTATATATAGTAGTAATTTCTGTAGATAACACGATATATGAAACCAAAGTGATCATTATGGTTCAAGTGTTAGGATACGATGTGATCGATTATCAGAAAAATCCGATGACTATTTGTAAACATTATATATCCTAAAATTTATATTCATAAAAGTATATTCTATCAGTTATGGCACATGGTATCTCCTACGATTTCGATTATCTTTCTCCAGATATATTCCCAGAGAAAAATAATTCCCAACTCCTGTATTGTTGCCCCATCAGCGGCAGCATGAATGGGGGTTAGGTTGGGGCAGTGTATAAGAAGAGGGGAAGGGGGAGGGAATTGTCGCCTCAAGGAGTTATCAAGGCTGGTAGATAATGCGAACATTGGGGAGGTGTTACTTGTGCCTTGACGCCTCCGTGGGGACCTCTGCAATCAGCAGAGACTTGTTGTTCTTCCTGCTCCATAGAGTCCTTGATGACCCTATGGGGACCTCCATTCTACCCACCCTCTTACCAATTGCCTATACCTCTGCCCATGCTGAGCAAGATGCACTCACACAATGCATAACAAAGGTATATATATTGGGTGTGCATACATGTATTTATAATGATGGGATGCTTATTTCCCTGCGTATCTATAGGCCTTTTCCTTTACCAATGATATTGTTGTATTCTCTTTCGTTTGACGATTAATTTGGTCCTGAAAAGATTGCTCCTTTATTGTAAACCGAGATAAAATGCCTGAATAAGAGCGTGACATAACCGGGGACATAACATGTAGGGGAATCTCTCAAACTGTAGATATCCCTGTCGTGTTGTTCCACCCCAAGCATTAGCGTCTATAGGTCACATAAATATACATACATGTTCTTAATTAGGGCCTCCGCAACATTGACCCTGGTTACGGTTACGTAATTCCCTGTCCCCTAATGGCCTTTTGACGTGTGTATCGCAGTGTGGAAGCCACGGTTTCGTGCAGTGAGTGGCCTTAATGAATGCTCTTAATTTTAATTGCCTTTAATAGGGAAGGGGTAGTAATGTGGAAGACAGGAAGCACGACAATACTTAACCAACTAACTAACCATCTGGCTCTGCACACTACTAGCCAGCCACCTGCAGTACTAGCAAAATGTGTTAACTGTCTTAATAAGTATAGTTGGTAAGCAGAGTGGTTGGCTTGCAGTAGCTTACCGGTACATTAGCAAGGAGCAAGCTATCCCCAGTGCCACATGGCTTGCCATGGGATGGATCTTGTACTTAGTCATACAGATGAACAAGGAGATAAGACAAACAAGCATAGGCGAGTCACTATCCATTCCATCTGTGTTTATGTCTGAGCATGTGAGCAACTCACCAAAGCGACCCACCAAATCTTAGCATTGCAGACTCAATATCTATAGATCTTTCTTAGAAAATGAGAATATGTATTGAGGGGTAGAATTGTTAAGACTACTTTCTGTCTTCCTCTTTTACTATGTTGTACAATTTTACAGTACTTAGTACACACATTGGATGTGATATGGGTTAGCGTTTTGGGTGTAGGGTCTTTTGGTTTAGCTAAAAGTATTAGACCACTGGAGGTCATATCAGGAGATGTCATGTTAGTTAAACTTTTATATTATATGTTATGCCTCGGGCGCTGATTGTTCTAGATACAACTTATACTATTGATTGAATGGAACTCGATCTGTTATGATTGTGCCCATACCTGAATAAAGATTTGAATTTAGCAAACGAAATAATGATGCTGTGGTTGAGTGTCCTGTCAGATTTCACACTGAGGTTTGTGCAGAATTTGAAGGCCTCAATCCGAATTATCTTATATTATTATTATTTATGGTTCTAGACCTAAACATTGCATTAACGTCTGGTGGTACGACCTTGTAATTCAGCCTTTGCAGTCCATATTTTGCGAAGGAAGAAAGTTTAAATGTCAAATGGTGAATCAGGATATTTTATCAGCTTGGGTTATCGTCACGTTTTCGAGAATTTCGATGGTAGCGTGACATGCGAATTCTTTTCTTTATGTATTTCTGCTCTCCGCCTTCATTTCAATATAGAGCCATTGTCATTGCCCTTTTGACAATTTTCTAAATTGATATAAGGACAATTTTCCCACCAGGTAAAGCCTCCCCTATATGATCCTCACATAACCACTGACTTGTAATTACAAACCTGTGCCATAACTGAAAACAATACTTTTATGAATAGAAGTCGACACACTATGTTACTATTATAGTATTTACAAATACTGGTCCGATTTGTCAGATAATCAAACGATGTATCCTACAGTAAAAAACCCCTAGCAGTTACCATAAGTATACCATGTTTAAGCAATCCCCAGTGTAACTTATCGGACATCGCCTCCTTGATATCTATATCATACCCCCCACCAGTTTCTCTACAGCCAATTACGAAGGGATGTTCGGGACAAGCTTTGAAGGATAGATCTATAGGTTGCAGTAATTTAACATTGCGGACACCTGTCGCAATGCCATCGGTGAATACCACTAAGGCCTATATATTTCTGGGCAAATAGTGCCCATACAATGCATTCATACATACATCTAGATATATTATGTACTATTTCTGAATGAAAGCATTCCTAGTCTTCAAATATATCGTATTGAGTGTCAGTTGGCAAGAAGAGTTCATTTGCTGCTGCTATGGTTCTGCTTTTGAAAACCTAATAAAATCCGAAGTAATACAGTCCATCATACCCAAAGCAATACGATCGGGTTGGGTAATCTCCAAGTATGTAGGACAGGATATATTCTCAGTTTTGCACACAGGCACGATGACGATCCTGCGGGTACTGTAGAGAAGGATAGATTCTACACCACTTACTCATTCCAATGCACTCATATTACATTTCTCATGACCAGTTATCTTTAGTATAGAAGTGTCTAAACCATTGCAGATATTTTTCCTTGACGTTTTATCATAAGGATTATCAGACTGCAACAATGAGATTAAACCTGTAATAATTCTATTCATTTCCACGGAAATGATTTACACCCCCGAAGTTAACAGACTGTACAAATAATGTGTGGTGGCATACTAGGCCATTTATATCTTCTACTCCACAGCCTACATGATACATACAAATGGACAACCCTTACACTAACTCTCACAAAAAGGCTCCATAACAAAACCGGGCAAAATAATTTCTGCTCTCTCTCCCCTCATTCTCCATCCCCTGGTTGACCTGAGAGTGCATCTACTACATACTGGATGATGACTCCGCTTTGTATGTCCTGCTTTTCCATCGAGAAGTGGATATAGAGCTTTGGGTCCATGGCCTGTCAGGGTCAGTTATAAATTCTACTGGCTGTAGGCCTGTGGTATGTGGTATAAAGGGCCAGCTGTGGCTGCTTCCACTATCACCACCACCATCGCCCCACCATCTCGGACGCTACACCTGTCCTGGTCACATTTGCTGGAGGGGGCGTTCTTCTTTGGGAAATAGAAGACAATTTATTATAGGAGAAATGATGTTGGCTTCCGGACGTTTTGACTTCTCCAAGAAGGCGAATCATTCTTAATCTTGACTCCAATGTAACGCGACCTGGCTAGTTATTATCTAGGGCAAGCAGTATTTATACAAAGTCATTTTTCTCCCCTGCTCCCTCTGTCACTCTCCTTCTATCTCCCTCTGTCGTTTCTCTCCCCTCCCATTTCTAGGCGCTGCCCATTTTTCATATGGTTGTCTTAAGATTTAGAGATACAGCTGAAGACTCAATTGGAGTGTAATTCACCGAATTTTAATGTCATGCATCTTTATATCCCTGATTTTTCTGGCAATGTACATTTTTTTACGAACAGGATGGACTGAGAATATCGTCGAAAGGCGAAATGAATGTTTTTCCTGAATACAAATATCTTAATCTTATATATACAAATGAAACCATATAGACATTATTGGGAATTCTGAAATATCTGTTTGGCACAATACGCCGAGTATTCTGCGACCATTGTATGCAGTGCGACGGAAACTTCGTTATAGCCATTATCGGGATTTCTGAAAACGTCCCTTTGTCACAATACACCGAGTGTTCTGCGACAGTTTTATGCAGTGGGAAGGAAACTTCTTTATAATTATAACCATTATTGGGAATTCCGAAAACATCCCTTGGGCACAATGCGCCGAGAGTTCTGCGACATTTTTATGCAGTGGGAAGGAAACTTAGAAATAAAGTACTTACCTAAACACCCTGTGACGGCCATCATTAACATGAGTAAAATCCTAACGTCTGGAAGGAAAAGAAAATGAGAATCAAATTTACAGTTTTAACATTATGGCGCGCATTCATTCAATACTCGCTAGAAGCAAGACAAAATTTATGGCAGTGCCATTTACGGTATATTACACCTGGTGCACTTTAATATAAATATATTTTATGTATAGCAATTTATGGCAATGTATGTAGATATATGGATGCTTCATCAGAAACCGTATGATCAGATAGCAAGATAGGTAATGCATAGAGGTACATTATGTATAGCTATCCTTTACCATAGGGATCATACTGCAGCATGTAACGGAATACACCTTAAAGAAGCATCTTAACTAAGGGCCTTTTATTTGGCTAGGGCCAGCGTATAATACGCTCGGACCCTTTGCTCTCCGCATTGTTTGATGTATTACGGAGAGGAGATAATAAAATAAATGGCTAGCACAGTAGAGGCGAATAGCTGTACACACTGAGGGAGTGGTCTGTTGTTGCAGGCTCGAGCCATTAGTAGACTCGTATTGCTATGGTACAACACCATGATAGATATATGTGGTTTGGCGGTCGAGGCGTATATCTCAACCCAAACTCGCCTATGCGACTACCCATCCACCCACTCTTTATATATTCCCAATATAAGTGATTTTTGTTGGATGTGTAATGGATGTTGAGCTCTAGCAAATGATGATGTATTTCTGATGTGTCAAATATCACTAGCGTTTTAAGTTGAATGTGAAGATTTAATTTTGTTTTAAAATAATTCTATTGACAGAATTTTCACATGATGTGATATATCTCATCCGTATCAATTTGCTTCAGTTGTTCCAGAACAACATTTCGTACATTGGGAAACAGAGTCTATAAGGCAGATACATTACATGTTACAACCTATACCATCTTTACATTACCCACCTGTTAGCTTCACATGTCATACTGGATTTATTACCGATAGACCCTCAGTGTTTGCCCATTACCATCACCTACATGTATACAGTTTGGGTGGCCTTGCCATTTTATTGCACCCCTGTGTTTCAGTTGCCTATACTTTCAACATTGTATGCACTGCTCAGCGAGGGCGGTACATAGCATAACATTATTCCACCTTTGGGTGAAGTTGCTCCATGGGTTATGCGTCTCGATCGTGGTGAAAGGAACTCGGACTACGCCCTTGTTCCATCTGTACGTATATCTCTTGGAGAAACTTCACCCATGGTACATTCCAAACATATATGAAGTTATTCAAATATTCACACGATAGACTACAATTCACTTCTCATGTTATCATTAACAATTAGGAGATTGCATTGCAAAGTTACCATACTTTTGGTATTCAAAAGGTCAATCCTTGCATTAGTTTTATTAGGAGATATTTGAAATAGTATTTCTATTTTGTGGAAAACCTTACTATAAACCTTCCATTCTATGGGTGAATTGTTAGAAGACTGTTTGGTTGCGTCATGCAGGCCTATTTTGTTGGAGGGAATCCTTGAATAAAATATGTCTTCTAGAAAATTTGGAAGCAAGTTGTTTGACTCTATTAGCTTTAGGAAAGAAGAAAGTACATTCGATACGACTCCCTATTCTTCTGTATCCTGAGGGTGCGAATTTTTCATCCGTCACTTTTAATTACTCAAGGCAAAGTTAGATACTGCAATCTTAAATTAATATATGTGCTTTCTCCAAAGGAAATTACTTCGCTGAATACACTTGGCTTTGCCTTGCTTTTAATCTAGTTGCCTCTCTTGTTCTCTACTGTGGGCTTGTAAAATAGAATCCTCCTGAGGCATCTTTGTTAATGCAAAAGAAGGTATTGACTGCGACATCGTCCTCGTTCGCCGAAAATTGAAGTATTTATGAGATAATGAAAAGGGAAGAATCGAATCTTTATATACTTCTTGCTCTCTATTCTCTGCTTGTAGAGGCAACTTTTCTAGCCATAAGACTTTGTCACAGCATGGAATTGAGCATACACATACATTAAATCGCTTTTAACTGTTCAGGATCACTTGAATTATGAGAATGTTGGCTTTGATTCAGGGTTGTATTCAGGATTCAATACTTTAAAATCATTTGGCGGCTGTCCTGAAATACACGACCAGATACATACATGTCTTTTGATGGGGGTCATAAGAGTACTGACCATTGTCATAAAATAGTGTATGTACTCTAATTGAATCTAACTTGAATGTTATGTACTCTAATTTATTATATATATATGCATTGTTCTGAGAACAACGTATCTAGAATGAGTTATGCACATTGCATATGTCCCTAGTGAGCTACGGGAGGTAGTCATGCAACCAATACGTTTCTTTTACCAAGTTTAAAGCCAAAATTCAACTTGATACCTACACATTTTTTTCATGTTTTTAAAAGCCTATATATAATAAAGCAGTTAACTAACTCGTTGGTCTCAGTCACGCTCCTTCAACCAACTCGTTAGTTAACCTGTACGTATATATTCATATACCAATATCAATGCCTCTATAATATGTATATTACGACCAACGATTATTGTATCAATGTTTCTCGATATGTTATATCATGGTTAGGGTAACATATATATATGAGTCATTCTCATGATGTAGCCCGGATGGTGGCAAGTACGAGTAACTATTGGTTCCTGAAGATCACGTGATATTACATGCGGTTTTCTTTAGTCATTGTTTCATCCATGTTGAGACGCTAGCTGGCCGGAAGACACATCTAGCTCCGCCCACTTCCGCTTTCCCTCTTCTTCCTGTCCCTGTCGAACAATCAATCATCTGCCTTGGCTAAACACTGCCTCTTAGATCTCCTAGCCCTATCGCCTGCCCAACCGCCCGGACCACCACCTACCCACACCTTATTTTCTATTTATAACAGATTTAAAGCCTACCAAGAGCATTAACAACGCCTCGGTGATTAATTCCTATAAAGGCCTATTGCGGGAAGAGGCATTGATCGTTTAAATTTAGAATTTAGGAGCGAGGAAACTTTTATGATCTTTCTATATACGAATAAAATGTTGAGTGCACCGGACTGAAAGGTAATGTTCGGGTACAACTTCCAAATTTTGTTTTTGTTCGAGACATTAGTCATATCTACAATGTTACATATTTCTACAGATATATTGAAATGAAAGGAATATTGACAGATGGGCAATAACTTAATTAAAATAAATTAAAAGCTTTCGGAATTCTAAGGATTATTAAAATTAAGACTGACTGTCCCAATGGTACCACATTGGATATAAACATCAAATCAAAAGATGTTAATAACGTTTCAAATGAAACGTAAATTATTCCATTGTACCAGATATAAATGGAAACCAATACCACTAAAGCGCCCATAAGAAAGATTCTCTTCTTTGCCTGGGGCTTAGGCCTATTTGTAAGGCATTAGTAGGATTTCAATGAAAGACTAGCGTCCACTGGCCCACAGGAAGGGCTGACATATCTTGGACATGCCTTCTTGTTGATTATACAGGCAATAGGGCCCGCCTAGCTCTACTACCATGGCTAAGGGAATAATGGTACATTCCACTATATCTGAGCCTGTATTTTCTGGTACACGGGCGCAAATGGATGATGGATGTTAGAGGGTGAATGCAATGCCGTCTGTCTTCAGCACCGCTAGTGTTCGAAGCCTGGCCTCCCCAAAAGCGCTCTCTCCAAGACAAACATTATATATGGAGCTAATTTTTCCACCACATGCATGAACCCATCGGGCGCCGTTAGGGGGCCTCAGGTTTCAAATCACTGTGTGTTTTATGGACTCAAATACTACATGACTATGGTATCAAGTCAAAGTAAAAAGATTCCCTGTATCAATTACCGGACACTTGACAAATTCAAAAGAGACCATGGATAAAAAGAAGCCATTGAAGGGGTCCTTTTCGTTTTCAGGGTGGGGTCCAGCAAAAATGGAATGTCTACGACAGAAAGGTTAGAGTAGCAAGTCCTAAATCTCTGCAAAAGAGAGGACTAGTCAGCAGCTGATAGACTAAGGGCTGGGACATCCTGACAAGACTGGCATTTATAAATGTCATGGAAACATGAGCGTGCAGAGTAGTGTAAATAATTAATCATATTAGAGAGAGGCAGGTACTGCCTGGTTGGGAGGGGATGTTGGCGTTGAACATAAAAGAAAGTCAATATTTTAAATTTATATACTCAGTATACATTCTATACACTATGGCAAGAATATATCGTAAAAAACAGTGAGATACATGGTAGTGAAATGCCCTTAGCTCAATTGATGTAATATTGACTTCTCGTCCTAGATCTCGTGTGGTAAATTCAGGATCAGTAAGGTCAAAATTTGGGGAGGAAAATTAAATTGTTATTAAATACTACTATTTCTCCTCTGAAGAAGCCATAAGACAAGGCGAAACACGTCAGAATCGCTAAGAGACAAATTGAAATGCCAACAAAAATTGTTTTCGGTTGAGTTACCTCCACCTTAATTGTTAATTATTATTTATATCATTAATAACTAGCAACTAAAATAGATCATGCTGGCAACTTTTAAGTTTGCAAATGCCTATGATTTGTCTCGCCTTAATTATCACTATTACATATATAATTTTGTCTCTCTGACTGGATTCATAACTGCTCTAACATCCTGATTCGTACGTATACGTCTACGTACTAAACCTAAAGCTCTCTAATTGCTCCTAACTAAGCACTTCAGTTTGTGTATGTTTATTGCCCCATGTCTCTGCCCCCTCCAAATGGTGTGGCTTTGACAGTTTACCTTCTATAAAGAGAACTTAGTCCTATGTGGGAGGCCTTCAAGAGGCAGTTAGCTGACGCACATGGCTAACTGAGTCATAGTTTGTGACCACTAAAAACTGGACTCTTGCTTTCTTAACAAAGACAAACAATCTGGGACAGGCTTCACATTTACAAAATCGCATTCAGATCACATCCTAAGAAAAAGGATTGTTTAGAAACTGAGTCAAGGTTGTTTTATCCAGAAAAATCAATGAAATGTCATTCTATTCTGGGAGGAAATTATTAAAATCGCAGGCAAAATGTTATTGCTGTTAGCAATTAAACTGAAAAAAGTGGCCTTTTTTGTCTTCATTTAAGGAACAAAAATAGAAAACATCTGCCACTAAAAAGAGAGATGTTTACTGGTTGAAGGTTCCTGTTTGTTCCTTATGGTCAAAATGATTCCCGATTTCACAATGCACAATATGAATTTCATAGGGAATGATTTCTTTCAGATTTGAAATCGTAATAGGCTGCTAGTCCATCAGACATAGTGTTAAAATTATAGTTTCATCGAATCCGAAATATTTGTATACATCTACCATGCATGACTGACATGCATGACATCTGGAAACCACTTTCTCTGTAACTGATATTCACTCATTAAACATTTGGGAGAAAATATTAAAATTTCCATATATATAATAGTAGGTATAACATATATATCATATGCAGTTATTAGACTTTTTAGTTCTCCTGGTGATTTGATAGTTTCGTGATTCAATTGAGTCTGCCTCAGCATTCTCTCACGAGAAGAATATTTATGATAAATTGGAGGAAGATATTATGCCCATCTAAGCTAGCGGGCAAAAACTCGACAAAGACTTTGTCTCGTGATAGGGAGACAGAGATAAATACACAGTTTCACCTTGTGGATTGGACAATACCTTCATAAGACTGAACTGTTGGTAGGGGGTTGGATAATCATAGCCAGATCCCGCCATGATCGCATTTACACCACCATATTAGTCACGTGGGCGTATACAAGGAGCTGTGATAATATTGACAAGATGTATTCGCCTCTGCTGACCTTGGAACAGGTATACTACCAACATTCGACTATATCCTAATTTACTCCCGATCATTCCTCCTTATTATATTCCTTGTGCTCACTCTACTAACGCGCAGGTGGCGCAGTTGCGTATACCACTCAGTGGCATACGCATGCATCATACGTAGCCTACTCTAGATACGTTGTTTCATATAAAATGCGCGTATGATCAGGTTTGTTTAATGAAATGAAAGTGGGAAAAACTCCATCCAATGAAGGCCCTTTTTCGTTAACTTATAATAATTCTTGCTATGCCCCCCCCCTGACACTGTATACAGTGGAGAGGCATACAATATACTAAGTACATTCACTCACACAACAGACTCCAGCACAATATGAGTCTGCGAGTTGTACTCGCCAGCAGGTCAGGGCAGAGTAGCTCTCTGTATTTTATTGCTCATCGTCGGGTGGTCTTGTATGAGAGGTTGTCCGGTGGAGTTTAGCAGGGCAACTGACGCACCAAAGAGCCATTTTCATAGGGCATGGTTCCCAGGAAGGTCATTGACATACGCATTTCCACTGCATTCTCCAGCCATCGCTAAACATATACAATGTCACGCTGTTTTCGAGGAGAGTCAATTCTCTATCGATTTTGCTCTCTTACCGATATCATTTTTCTGGTCTATTGTTTGCCCTCGAGGGTTTTGTCCCGTTGTTGCCAGGCGATTGGAAGTATTGCATATAAAGTGAGATCCGGGATATAAAAAAAAGTGGTGCGAATATCAATTCTAGTGTAGAAATCTATAAATACTCGTTATTTTTCCAACGAGAGCTATCCTGGCATTATACAAATGCAACGCCTTTAATAAAATTCCTTCTTATGATGAATTGGTCAAATCCGGAAATAATCATTGATTCAGCGGCAGGATCGGATTACATAGATATATATCTACAAAGGAAATAATACAAACGGAATCCATAGATTCTGTCATAATCAATCCATACCACCGCTTAATTCTATCAGGGTTTCTGAAGCTATGAACTGACATCGTATGCAAATACTGCTATATATAAGAGAGGTGCGATATACAATACAGCTACTTTATGGAATTTTCTAGCATTTGTAAAAGATATACCAGATATCAGACAGTTTAAAATCAGCCGAAAAAACCGCCCTTAAACATTTCAGAAATCAGTATTTATTTTATTGTGATAATATCTTTACCTGAGAAATAACAACATCGTTATGTCAACAGGTCCATTTATTCTTTCATAAGGAAACCCAACCTACAGTATCATTCATAGCATATGATCTCATAAACCATCTAATGTATTAAGAAATTGTTACCAATGTCCTAATATATTAATTAGAGAAGGCTGGAAATATGACTAATATGAGGTTCCCTGTTCCCAGCAGTACTAATTATCTAAGAAATATAATGTAATCTAGATCACCTCATCGAGACCCCCATCTAAGCCTAACTTTTGCAAACTTTCTAAAATATAACTATAAGAGGATCGCACATTTCTCACATCCTATCTTACTTATAAAACATATCCTCATAGCATATCATGAGAGGTTCAAGAAGGTTCCTCATTCAGACATCTTCCTTATTCAGCGACACTTGATAAGAAGCAACTATAGGACAACTATCTAGCTACATAGTGAAAAAGATATCTAGCTGTATCGATTTCCAACAAATGACAATCCTCCAGAAGGTCCGCATACATGCTCGCCATTCTCACGCAGGGAAAATGCAAGCCGCGTGAACTGGCAAGCTGTTGGTTAAATACACCCACTTGAAAAATCTTTACATCATGGATTATCAATTGTGGTCATTTGGCAGGAGGGAGAATTTCTTGTATCCTAATGAGAGCATGGGAGGGAGCGTGGAATGCAAGAACTCTAGGTAGTGAGGGGGGAGAAGAAAGATCCAATATATCGATTGAGGAAAGAGGTTTTTTTATATATCAAGTTATAGAGGTTGTTGTAGTTGTTGTTGGTGGTGATGGAGGTATAGTGGGTGGTCTTGTCGCAGGGGGTTGGGATGAAGAGTGGTGTCTCGGGTCTGGCTCCACCTAACAAAGCCTGACACAGAACTGAGCGTGTTCTTGTTTCCCATTTCACCTTGCTGTTGTGATGCTCCGTGGACACCTGGGTCACAACTCCATGCAGAAGCATTGGGGGGCCGTCGTGTCGTATCGGATGGAATAGGTCGGTTGCAATGCCTGTCATTGTTATTGACATTAAGACATGCTCCTCCTCTCATGTATCGTATGAATCATATGAATAAAAAAACGAAAATAAATGGCATCTTAATTATGATTGAGAAGAAACGTTTGCAGCTAATCCCCACAATGGATAGATTTGGTTTGTATAATTTCTATTCTTCAGATTAAGATTAATTAATATTCAACGAGGAGGTTGAAGCGACACAGAGAAGTCGAACAAAGAGACAAACGATTATCTTTCTTCTAATAGATCCAGCAGATCTCGTATGTCAAGTAAAACCGAATGAACAGTTAATCATCGACATGTAGGCTGAGTTGGATTATTCTGAGAAAAGTCTTTTTTCCCCTGGAAATAATTCCCAAAAAATGTTTGCTTTCGCCTGCCTCAGCGTCCAAGCCTATTCAAAGCAATACACTGTCCGCGGGAGTCACCCATAGCAACACATACACAAACACTACTCGCCTATTCTGGCTCGAACAGGGTATCAAGTAAGTATGGTGGATCTATATATAACATAATATATACATTCATTGACTATATCACATAATTGGAGAGCATCGGATATGATATATGCAGGTATTTTCCTTTATATATGTTCCACCTTCTTTGAGACTAGTCGAGATTTGATATAGTTGGTCTTCACATCAGACATGCAGATTAACAGTGATTGTAACTGGTCTATTACCAAGGCCCCTGCAGTGGGAGTCCTCTGCCTTTTTACAGATGTTCTGATGAAGTGAAAGCGTTGTGGGTCTGACACAGACAAGAGAAGGGAGAAAATGCCAAGAAAAACACCTATCGGTATGCGTAAACATACAAATGAAGAATACATCAAGTTTTTATATAAAAGGTATAAGTCATAGAGGTATTGTCCCTTTACTGGTGCATAAAATAAGGTGAGCGAAAGCAAAGGTAATTATTGAAGCATTCTCCAATTACAACACACGGCCAAAATAATGGTTGTTACTAATCGTTTTTTTCCATTTTGCTAAGTAGATCGACAGTCAACACATCTGTTTTTCTATTTTCTAGCTTTTATCAAAAGTTCATGTTAAGAAAATATCTACAGAGAGAACAATTGGATGAAAACATTTATTTAAGAATTCTTGTGTTCTTTACTTGGGTATTATTATTTGCAATACATATCTGCTCCCAGGTATGTATTATTTGGAAAAGAAATCATTCTCCTCTCGTATGCTTGTCTTTTATACCAGTATCTTAAGAAATCATCATGAGTGATTTAGTATAAGGGATAGTATTCCCTTTGATATTTTCTCTTTTCCGAATGCCTGATACATGTATGCAGATACCTTTCCGGCGTCAGATACGGGTTTAGAGTGGTCTTTGTTCCCTATCTGTATCAATCCCAATGTTTACCATTATTCTCAAAGTACTTACTTTTAATCTCAGGATCTTGTGTCTATAAATTAGCCACATTGACTGAAAGGTTGTTTGTAAGGAACACCTTGATTGGCTATATCTGTTCATCAAGATCGAAACTTTTAAGAAAATGTTCCTTTTTCAACTCTCTGTTAGATATGCCCACAGAACCTGTGTTAAAGAGATAAAAGGGCTAGGTCCGATAAAAGAATTCCTTAAGCAATCCTTCTAGAAATGATGTATGGAAATATTAAACTCGTTCCTTGGGTTTCGTAACTTTGGGGGCATGGAGACAGCATACAGACTCATCTATACCAAATAGTAGTATTGTTCATCATAGAAGGAGATTAACAACAGTAACTGTTACTGTAGACAAAGAAGAAGGGGTAGGAATGTAAAAGAATAGGCTGAACATCACCAGCCCGTTAACTAAGGACAATAGCTGGCGCACCTGTCTAAGGCCACCGGGTCCTTGCCGTCTCGGAAGTAACACCTTCAGCTGGTGGCAATGGAATTCTGGGAAGTAAAAGGTGGCATAAATGTAGGGCACGCCCCCTGTCTGGCTCTACAGAAAGCATACAGATGCTTGTCTGCGCTGGCAAATCCACCAAATGTGTAAAAAAAAAAAATACTTTTGTACTTCTACCGTTTTCTCGCTGTAGCAACGGGGTTGATATAGATCTATACTGCAGTTTAATAAGAACACTACTAGCTGCTATACGTACTGTTTTGAGACGTACAGTTAATGGGGAAATCATAGGACACATGTATTTGATTATTGCGTTTCAGCGTATTAAAAAAACCTGTGTAACGTAATGTAACCTGAATGGAGAAACCTTTGAATTGATAATACATTTTTTCAATTTGTAATATTATGGAGGATGAAGCAGCCATGAATGATAAAAACTATAGATGATATCTACTTTGCCATTTCTTTAGTACATCTAGTACTTGGAGTAAGTATGTATGCATCGCTTTCTAATATAGCAGCCTACACAAATCCATGTCAGAGGGCATGTTTGCTCTCGTTTACGGACACATACTTATAAAATAGTGTGTAGGCGTTACTCTCATTTTCGGATCGCCATTCTCTCAGCGCAAAGAGGTTATCATGACATAGTCAAAATTTTGGTAATCCTATATGTAAAACAATAAGCAATGGTGAACCCACCATATAGTTATCATTTCAGGTCAGACGTTTTATTATAATTCTTTTGTCTCTGTCTTGATGTCTATGAAATTCCGGTTCAATTGCAGATTACCCTTGCTTTGGCTCATTTTGCTTATGTATCATTCCCTATTTCCCTCTCCTTCCCTATCTAGTTTGTTCTTCCAGAAAATATCTACGAACATATAAATTTCCTCCCTCTGTCTATTCTGTCTATTCTCCTTACATGAGTTCCTCCCCAATGTGTCCACTCTCTTTTTCAGACACAATATATGGGCCTATACTATAGTAGACATCAGTCTCGTGGGCAGATTCTCTTTAAGCACAGGAGGACAGTAGTTAGCATTGCTAGTCATACTTGCACCAGCATTGTTGGAGGGAGGGAGGGAGGAGTGCCTTATGCGCCAGCACATGTACCACAGCCTAATGAATTGCTTCAGTCGTTTCATAAACAAAAGACTCCAGTGCCGCTGGAACAAACCCTATGTAGCCGACCCGTATCATCGCTAGAGAGAAAGACCTTGGAGGGAAGGATTCTGAGGGGATCAGGCTGGGGCGGGGGGGGGGGGGGGTTGAGGGGGAAAGAAGGGGAATGAAGAGAGGGAGAAGTGGGGACAGTCAGGAACGGAGGAGATGTGAGTAGAAAAATCGCCATTCTTGTGAGCGATCTTAGAGATCAAATACCAATACGGTCATGAGTTTTGAAAGGACTTGAACATTTTCTGGTTGTAACGCAATGAATATTTTGATATTCCTGGTGCAGATAAATATGAGTCTCTCTTGGTTTCTTGTGGTTGGATGTAGGTATGTATGCATGGACAACCCGGACCTGGAGCAGAAGTTCGTACACACCTTCATTCTCGGTCGATAATACAGATGCATAACATCCATATATTTTCGACATCTTGATGTATCTCAAATCAGTGTTGACTGAACCTTGTCAATCTCTTCCAGGCGTGCATATGGAATACTCTGTAATGATACAGATTCTCCTAATATTGCGAGGTCCACTGCCATACAGGGGCGAACATCCTCAAAATGAGTAAATCAATCAAAATGCCGACGGCAGGAGTGTCACTTTGCCAGATTAACTCTTCCACAGATATCCAAGATCTAGCTTAACATCGACCAGGCATTCTGTAGACAGTAAAGCAAACCAAGAAACAGGCAAGTTATGGGAGGGTACAGGGATACATTCCCCCCCCCCTAGGATAAAGAGTAAACTGACAGGGTGGTTGGTGGAACTTGGCTATCATATATTATCGTTGCACAGTCAGGCAGAAGAAGGCCTTCATTATTCATACTCAAGAGGGAAGGAATTATTCCTTTTGATACAGATGAACGCCCCCTGAAAGAGCTTTAGAATAATGAGTCCTGTCGGAACAACATTGTAATCTATGATGCTGATGTAATTTACCGATGATATGAGAGAAAATCTCTGACTTAATTCTGACTGGATTGAATGAAGAATATGGGATGGATATTTTCGGAAATAGCAAATAGTTGACCTTTGTCCTTGATCCATGTGATAGCATAATCTTAATTGTTTTGTAGCTTTATATATTAAAACATACGTAATCGAGGGATTGTGGTGTAATTCTTTTACAGTGTACAAAACAAGCGGTACGTACGACTCATCTGATCTTGATCGATGTATACCACGTTATATACAATCCCTTCATAAACCGGGTAATCTAGGATGCGACACTATGCATGGAGTCTCCCGTCATTCTTGCAAGAGCAGGTCTCGGCTTCCAAACCAGAGTTTCGCATTTAGCATCAGCCCTCATGCTATTATAAACCCCAGATACGTCATAAACAGCCGTATCATGTCAATATGACTAATAATCATGTCAAATAATTCATTGAAATATTTCTTTTGGCCGAAAATCATATTTCTGTGAACCCAATTTTTTCTTTCAGTTACAAACAAACGGTTCATAATAAATTTATTTAACATGACTTCAATACTTCATTGAAATATTTCCGTTGGTCGAAAATCATATTTCTGTGAACCCAATTTTCGTTTCAGTTACAAACAGACAGTGATATTAGTTAATACTTTAGAGAGGTACGTAGATTCCAGATCCTTTGTATTAGGGAGAAACAGGTTCCAAGGGCATAAGTAGCTTGGTTATTTTCCTTGTCCTTAAACCAGCCCCCATGGATGCTAGTAGCAGCGTTAATTACTCCCGCTACATAATGAAGAATAATTGCAAATATTCGTGCAATATTGAAATCGATTGGCTCATTGCCCAATGATCTATTTACAAGAGCAGAATATCTCCAATATCGCCCTCACAATAAATCGACGGAATTGAATACGTTCCCTTCAATCCATTAATTCAAGTCAAATGTCCTACTTCTATAATCAAAGCAGAGATTTGAGGATTCATCAGTCATGCGCCGTTATTTCACGCTCAATAACCATAATTGCTGGCGTAGGCATGTTTTGTGCTACCACACTTTCCTCGAGGCAAATGAATGTGAGCCGCTTACTAGTAGGCTTGTTCAAGAAAGCATAACTATTGTAAAGATACATTACACTTTCGTTAATGGTGTATATAGAGCCTTTAATAGGGTATTTATAATTAAATCTGTGCCTCTGAGTATGTTGCATTATTGGAAATCATGAGGATACTGATTCTGATTTCAACATTTTATGGCTCCAGATCTTCAAATCCCCAAATCCCTAAAGGAATTGCATCCAGTAGAACAAGCTATTATATTCCCTTATGTGAACCCACGATTCTAACATTAGAATCATAGATCACATATTGAATTTGACTATAATTATGGTTCGCCATTTCCTCCTTTGCTTTTGTGTGTCACCTATTCAAACCTAATTCAACATTCCAATGGTGGCAGAAGCAAGTCCCCTATTTCTTAGAGTGAATTAAATATGGAACGATCATTGGCACGGCAATTACGTTGGTAGGCACCAGATGTTTCACCTCTATATATTTCTCTTAGTGGTCTTGGTAAATAGAGGGACAGTTTCCGCTATTATGTATTTCCTCCGCGAGGCGTTACTTTATGAGCTTGTTTTTTCATCCTCATGGCATGTATAATTAATTTGAGGTTCCAACTTTTGGTAACAACGTAGTTGTTGTCCAGGAGCTTGTCGTAAGTTAGCCCTTCAACTATTTGATATTGCTTCTATCAAAATTCTAAAAAGTGACTCATTGTCACATTATATATATATATATATATATGTGGTATAGATGTCGGTTGACAGAAAGTGTTAATGTCAGTTAAAACAAAATATTATTATTGATAGATAATATATGCATGGCTTCAGTAGATGTGTCACCCTACTCGTTTTATAGTAGAAAGGTTTTGGTCAAATTGTGTCAATGGCCACGATCAATAATTATATATTTCATTGAATTTGCATTATGAAAATGGAAAACTCTGCTATTAGATTCTAGTATTTCATCACATATCTTGATTGACATCCTATAAGAGACAGTTTAAATGAATGATATAACTGCACTATATGAGTCTTGAAAAATGAAGTCCTACTGCAATATCAGATCAGCGACCACGTAAAATGTAATGGCCTTTCTTTATGGGAGCCTGAGTAAGCCATAAAACCTGTATTTACAGCAGTTATGCTGCAGGAAAGAGATGTATATGTAAATATATGATATGTTAGAGCCTGGAGCACTACAGCAGATAGAATAATACCCATTCGTTTAAGAGAAAAATAGGTATAGTATGTACATACATCATGAACTAAATCGTGGCCAGAACCGACATGTGTCAAGATACCTGTCAAGATAACAACAAAGAATATATGATATGTGGGAACCTATGGAAAATATATTATTCAGATGGTGTGTCAACCCTTGGTGGGTGGGGAGTAAGCCTGTGTAGCCCTGAACCCCTACATAACATGGCCGCGTACGCCCCCTTATTGACATGCGGCTTGTCGTTGTGTGACTGCTATGTGGCAAGTCGCTGCATGGGTCAGATAATCTCAGCTATGCCCTCCGGTTAATATTCGCCCAGTGCGGCTTTCTGGCCTAAGACTTTAAAGATAAACTTTAAACTATATAAGTATAGGTATATATATGTATTTGTTATAGAGCCAAGTATTTCCTTTAGCTTTGTTAGTATACCTATAGTATCACTTATTATTTGCACTCGTGGATGACACCTTTTTCTTGTTTCTCTTTGTATGACATCGGTTGTACTGCAAATAGTATCTCATGGAATAGTATCTATAATTAGTGTGTCAGGCGACACATGAAAATATTCGCGTTATCTGATCAATGTAGTAAGTCTTTCATTCACGACACCTTTCCTTCGACCCGTTCTGACAATTTCAGCCTAGACTCAATAACATGCTCTTGCTGTTGACTGTCTGACATCAGATTTCTCAATGATATTTCCCTCTAGTTGATCACATTACCCTAGGGGTTGGGGGTGGGCGTTGAGTGCAAAAACAGCTTATGGCTACTGCAACAAAAATCTCTTGGCAACATCACTAACTGCACCTAATTAATTCCACTCATATTGGCTACTACATACCTCGGATTATCAGTTTGGCAATTTCACGATAATAATAAGTGACTATTCACGATGGGAATTGTATCAATTTAAAATAAATACTTAATATTGATTATTACATTCATATCTGGAAAGGTTAATACTGACTAATTAGGTGGAGTATCAATAAAAGGATGGTGAAATTGTACAATTGAATTACTTCCCTTAAAACACCCGATATTTTGCCAAGTTCATATAAGGCGAAATTATTACCAAACAATATTAAAAAGAGGACTTAACTGTGTATAATTACGCTGACTGCAGTCAGAAAATTTCAAGTAATTTAAAGAATGAGGAAAATTACCCGAACATTTTCAGAACGACCATCAATCTGAGGGGCAGGATGTATGCATAAGCTGCCAAAATAAATTGAACCCTGGGAATCGGGATGAGGGATTGCTTGGAGAAGTCCAGCTTAGAATTGGATAAACTCCCGACCCCAGGAGGAAATATAGGCCATTGTGCCGCTTTAAATATATGTAAAATGAATGCATATCTAGTACATCGATCAAGCAAGCTCTTGGGATTTACCTGCTCTGTTTAGTGCTCTTTAGACAAACAAACTGCTGCAGGAGACATATCGATCATGAAAATGTATAACGAACGCCTTTATTTGATTTTAGTTGATAGTTAGATGATACTAATGAGTCTTACATGTAGATATATATAATTTGGAAACCTATGGCGTTGGAGAAGGGCATTTTCAATTGGAATGAAACTACATATTCATTGATATGAATTGATGTATATAGAACAGCTTCATATAATATGTTTTCTTTGAAATATGAGTATAGTTGCTTTAACTGAGTGGCTTGAAATATTCCATTTATTAGCCAAGGCAATTCCGGTTATATAGCATGTATTGTGATTTCTCTTATATGTCTAGATTTGTTTGAAATGTAGCTATGTATTATTTCTTGCGGTACTGGGTACGCCTGAGCGAGTAGAACAGAGGTTTCCATTCACCATAGGATCTTGCAGCCTTCAGGTGAATCAATATCACATGAGTCTGTCAACTGACCTGCGACTTAGGCCCTAAATGGAAGTGTTGTATCCCCTGGGGCTGGCAGTGTGTCACAGGCCAGGACACTTTTGTGAATCTCTGTGTACAAATATTTAACCCTCCTGGAAATATGTAATATAAGCTAATATTTGATATCCATTTCATAATAGTTGACCTATTGGTAGAAATCTTTAATCTGCCACAGTTTCATCGTGTGTATTTAGTTGATGTATGACATTTACAAATGGATAAGTCTGCGAAAGTTGATCAGTGCGGGATAGAAAATATTCCTCCACATTATATCAAATTACGTTCTTCATCCATGTATTGAAATATAGCCTGGGCTCTTCCAATCGTTGTTTCAGTCAACTCGCTTGTTTACACAAACTTTCTTATGGCAAGTCAGTAACTTTATTTGTATAGTTTGCATGCTGCTGACAGACAAAAAGAATATAAAATGTCACACCATGACACCTGCTTGTATTATTATGACCTCAGATTCAGATTGCATACTCATGTTCCGCAGAGATGTTGCAGTGGCAATACGCAGAGAGAGATGTTGCAGTGGCAATATCCCGAAAGAGCCCATATACTCTGCACGTACATAAATCAGTGTAGTCACATATTTATGAGCACGGTTTGTATGTATAAAAATCGGTTTTACACACTGGGACTAGCGCGTGGAAGCGTCGCAGTTAGCCTTCTAGTCTTACATCAAATCTTGAGAAAAGACTAAAAAGGAGGGAGAGGTGAGGATATTGGCATCCGGTCCATACACCAATCCTTTCAGAGATCACGTGATCTAGAGTGGAGGTCTGCCTTGGTACTAGCTGCTAATGTGTGCATTACTGGGGAAGAGGGTGGGACACATAGAGGGACAGGGACTGAGGTAGAAAAGTGGGGAGGACGCGCACCCGTATATATGTAGGAACCTTCAAAAGCAGCTAATGCGCCTGGCAAGACAGATCCAGGTCCAGAATCTTGTATGCACGCCCGCAGTCAGGCTCTCCAGTGGGCTTGGGTGGGTGGTTGGGGGAGGGGTTGTATACAGGGGGGGATTGAGATGAATGGTAGAACTACGTATGCTGTATATCATACTTTATCAGGTCGGAAGGGTTTTTGTTTTTCGGTCAAGCTAAAGAGTGCACAGAATACACTGCAAAATTGCTTTAAATCTGCATTTTTAACTATTATGACCAACGATATCTGATCAAATTTACTCATAGTATGTCTTGTAGGACTGAATTCATCAATATTCTGCTATTGTTAAATGCTTATACAAGAACTTGAAGTAGGAACAATGGAGCAAAAACAGCCGCCGGAGAGCGATAATAAGGGAAGTCATCATAAGAAAGGATTCGGGTGGGTCCTCCAAATACAAATATGAAATTTTAGAAGCCCTGTAGTAAAACAAACTTGACAAAATTTCGGTCAAATGACTTTTAGATGGGTCGGAAAAGAATGGAAGAAAATTTTGAAAATATATTGTTTTTACCGACGTTAAATGAGAGAGAGTGCAGCTTTAAGTTGGATAGGTATATCTCACTGAAGTTAAAAGGACTTAACAAAGAATTAGTCTGAATGTGGGACATATATATAGATGTCCATGTAGATGGCTAGTAATTTATTATAAAGCCCAAAATAAATTATATCGTGGGTAGGGTATACTATAGCCGAGTGCCACCTTCACTCCCCGACTTTAAAATACATATGTGAATGTGAAATATAAGTAGCAGCACGACTTCTACTGCAAGCCCTTGAACATACTGTACAGGTGTCTGTAAATGAAACACAACACTTCTACAGGGAAGAATAGGATCTGATACAATACAGTCCCAGGAAAAATCAGCTTCGTTGTGACATTACTGGAATGTATGGATACATTACTTTGTATGGATAAAGTATGCGTTATGTGCCGAAATTAATGGACTGTAAATAAACCTATTGCCGTCAGCGACTGAGCTCATGTGCTTTGTATGAGGAATAGAGTATGAATAAGGGACTCGACTAGCACTATATTTAGAACCATTTTTATAAACCAAAGGATATAAAAACCAGTTCATGATATTTGAACCTGTTATACCATTTGCATGCAGGGGGAAACGATTAAACGATTCAATTGTTTATTCATTTAACCTTCTCACAAGAATATTGTAGGGGAGAAACCAACATTTTTCAGAGCATACAGGCATACTTTTAGAAACAATCTTATAATTTTTTGGACCACTTGTGAGGCGCTTCCTGCTGTCTAGCCGCGGAGTTGCTCGCTATGGTGTGTCCATTATAGAGAAAGCTGTAAAGAACTGGAAACTTATATTTTTTTAATTCATGGAATCGACTTAGAAATCCGATGAATAAACGAACTTCACTATTTATACATATGGGCTGGAGCCACCAATTCATCAAGCGACTCCCCTATTTAGAATGCGCGTATTTCTGAAAAGAAGGACAATATCCAAGTGAACCAGGCCTTGTATAAGCACACTAAAGCATGTCCCTGAGGCATATATAGGAGAACCTCCACAAGACTGCGTATAATGAAAACCTGGTTTTGATATATTTGTGGTCTTGGTGATGTATATTGGCCCATTGACCTGCTTCCCAGCGTATATTGGGGTGGCTTCAATCATGTGGCTTCGTTAGTCGGCATGGGATGAAGGTATGCACTGGGTCGCAGTGAAGGGAGAGCCTGCTGCTTGATTAGACTGAGGCAAACGATCCATTTTTAATATTTTCAGCCAAGCAAGTGCTGGTGGACATATTATAATGGGCGATGATGTGCAACGAATACTCAATAAAAACCTACGCAATACCGCCACAGATTAAGGCAAGCTTGTTTGAATGAGGTGTCCCCTATATAACCCATTTTAAGGTCATTGACGCTCGTTTGCATCAATATATTTCAAGGTATTAAAGGGAGCATTGCCATGAAACTAATTTTTTAACTACTACTTCAAATATTTAATGAGTTATTTTCAAAGTAAATGAATTGTGATATAGAACAGGTCTCGGTGAAGTATACTGGTCCATCCTACTCATGCATATCTAACATTGCGATCCTAGTTTTGGAGAACCTAAAAATCATTTTCATATTAGCCTAACACCTGATTCAAATGCTGGAGTGAGAGGTACGTTAATTCTAGAATAAAGTTAGTAATTTGCTTCTCCTACAAGTTATTGTTTGACTACCGTATCTATATAGCTAACCTCTATGTACAGGATTGATTGCAATTATACCGCGAGCGGGCACAATTTGCGGGTGGCCTCAGCCCACTTTCATGCATTGCCATGCTATGTATGCCGGGGCCTTAGCGAAGACTTAGCCTCCTCACGCATAGGGATGGCAGGACGCATGGGCAAGGTTGGCCAACAGCTGATATGAATGCTTTATGCTGGACGTAAGTGTTACATCAACCAACACGTCATTACCTTAACAGCTATGTAATATTCATGCACATCCTACATGGGGTTCCGCTGCCAGGAGAAGGGGCTCAAACAAGTCTCTTCCAGCTGCCCTTCCCTTCGCTAAGGAACTATCCATTAAAATACAGCCCCACAGAAATCTAATGTGAGCCATGCCAGATATAGGATTTTTTTATATCGAAGATGCCTATATAGGGTCTATGTCGAAGTGGGGTTCTGTTTTAATAAATGCTAATACATGTGAGAACGATGGCATTGAATTGAAGAAGTTTACAAGTGATTGGCAATCCAGAAATGAAATTGAATTGAAGAAGTAATGTTGACGGTTGGAATTATTTCTAGATAATTCTAGATACGGTTGGCGGTCAAACTTGCTTCCGCGAATTCATCTTTTTTTTCAATTAATTTGAATTGACAAAAAAAACATATAAAATAACCTGTCATACTAGCTCCTTGTGTTACCATTTTGGTTTGCAATTGCAGGGTCGAAAATCTGGCGCGAAAAAAAGTCCCTGGGTGGGCTCGAACCACCAAACAGTCTAATGCGCGAACCGATTGCGCCACAGAGACTTACCTGGTGTGGACTATTTTTTCTATCGCCCTAAATATGATACAAATTTATTTGACCATATGGTATGTAATATTGTAAGGTATTTGAGATACCATCATATTCGAAAAGATTTGATCAAACCGATTCCAACGATGGTAAACATTAGGACATCTAATGAGTACTTCTATATTTTTTATACATGAAAAAAAGAGTTATCGATAATTCTGGATTGCCAATCACTTGTAAAGTAATTAATATATACTTCCTAGGAAAACTTAAGATATAGATAGATATACACAGTCTTGAAATTTGGCAAATATCTATTTGTGCAAAACACTCCAAAGATGAAAATATTCCGTGCAAGGTTTCTTATGGAAAAAACATTTGAGAAATATCTTTTTTTTTTCGACTTGTGACTCATGTTCCTGTAACACATCACATGTATGCACGCCTAATCCTGCACCCTGCTGAGAGACTATATACATTGTATCTTTCATTCAAGAAAGACTCAACAGAAAACATCAAAGGTCAAGGAACATTATAGCTCTGATCACAAGTAGATTATATGATAATGTTGTCATGTAACAATGCAATAACCGAAGTCAACTAGGTCCTGAAGAAACGCCATGAACGTTAATTTTCAAAGGTGACAACTATAAAAAAAAATCATTGAAAGATTTTGTGTATGAAGATAACCATTAGAATTACAACACACAGATTGGTATAGCAGGAGTACGTAATTGTGCTTGCTCAACTTGCTCATTTTCTAAGTATAAATTAAGTTTCCTCATCCCAGAACAATGGAAATGGTACGACCATGTCTACTTTGAATTCCGACCAGATTTGATTGTATAGATTGATGACTATTTGAGAAGGATAACTTACTCGACATACATTAACCAACTGGTGGAGGATTTGTGTACCTCGTTGTTTTATTCTGATGCGGATAGCCACTAGGTATTTATTTTAGTGACGGCAAAAAACCCACAAAAATAGGGAGTCTAGTAACTATAGAATAACTGGTTAGCTAATCAATTATTGTAGTTGAAGGGTATCATATGTTAAAGGTAACTTTGTACTATATGTTTTTCGTCTTTATAGCATGTGGATGTTCGAGAACGTGAAACGTACCGTAATTGTATGGAATTGTTTTTCGAAATAAAATATGTTTAAAAAAAAATGTGTATGTGGATATAGTACCTGTACAAGGAACTATTTATTTTATGTATTATTATATAATTTTATTAGTTGTGTCATTATCGATGATAAGTGTACTTAGTTTATTTATTACATTTGTTGACATGGATGAATCTAACGTAAAGTAAAACAGCAGCTCCAATGAAGGACACGCGATATTTCACATAGTAAACAGGAGTATCGTTTTACCAGCAGCACAAAATCTAGCCTTATTACTGATGGAAAAACATCCAGTTCTATTCCTAATGAATTGCGATATTGATACGATAAAGTTACCAGAAATCGATGGTATATCACCGCCCTAAGACTCTGCGGGTGTATGTGGAGGGGAGGGTTTGTGAGTGTGTAAAGGTTCTAAGTAAACTATATGTGTTATGCCGTATTTGCGACTTAAACGTTATATTGGAACGTACTAAAGGTCTTTCCTTTTCCACGAGAAGATAATTATATATTCCTCACAAAACACAATGCATTGTTAAAGTCCAGTAGGAAGACCTGCAGGTTGTAGAGTCTGAGAAACTTTGTTTTCAATGTACTTGTACAAAAAGGAAATAAAATCTATTTATATATATATATATCTATCCTTGGAATCCTTGGAAGGTACCATAGTAATAATACATGCAATAAACGTGCACGTAGGACTTCATACGCAGCACGACTAGGAGCACGACTCACTATAATGCCCATAAATACTCAAAAACTAATTCGCTATCCGATTTAAAAGAAATGAATTTATATTAAAAAATGTTAAAGGGATACCTGGATTCTGCTTCTTGTGCGATTGGTAGCAGTGCATTAACCTAAGAGCCAGCATGGCTTGACCAGCAAGGGGTAATATCGTTTAAAAGGAGTTGGGGAAAGGGGAGGGTGGTGCATGGAGGATCCTTATCCCATGAATAGATATGTATATTCCTGATACATTTCTCTTTTCTCTGGAAGCTCTCTGAGTGTAAGTGAGTTTGGAGGCGATTACCAGGGCCATATTGAGAATGACATTTATCTAATGCAGCGGTATTGTGGTTTTCCTGGCAGCTCTAGGCATGACATTTACCTTAATCCGCTTGGACACAGACTGCAAGGTCAACGAAGCAATTTCTAAGAGACTTTGGCAGAATGCAGGCTCAGTCTAAGCCTTACACTTAAAGCAATCGTCACTCCGACAGCTTCAGATACTAGTCAGGAAAGGCCAATTACAACTATAAACACCATTCGGAAGAGAGACGTCCTTGTGGAGGACTGGTGGTGCTGAGGGATGATTCCTTAATGGCGATAGGGCAGTTTGCGATGCAGCTATTTGTTTTCAGAATACCTTGATTTAAGGGACATCCCGCATGAAAGAGAAATGATCTCTTATAAAAGATCACGTTATAATAAACCCAATTCATCGGCGTATCTTCTTGGATATTCATACAGGGTTCCTGAATTATCGTTTTGTTGTATGTAGCAAAGCAATAAAGCAATAAGGAAAAGCCATTATGGTACTTTTAAACGCAACTTGAAATATCTGACTCATCAATCAATCTCAGCATAACTAAAGAGTCTATTAATAGGTACAAAGATATTATGGTCAGCCACACCCCTGGGAGTCACACACTTGCTTTGATCGACAGGCTTGTCGATCTATCTTCAGCAGGCACAGCATGAGCTAGAGCTACTGACAAAACTCAAGAGATTTTCTCATATTTGCAGAAATAACTAAAGCATTTATCAAAAAAGCAATTGTCTTCATCATAATGCAATTTGAGAATGGCAATAATGAAATTCATTAATTCCCTATGATCACGCCCAACTTTGCGCAAACGTGCTTCATATCCCATTGTGACAAAACAACTGTAAGGCTTTCAGGTGATAAAAGATGGTTGGATCATCCCTACCGACTTCGCTAAACTTCTTATTCATTCAGGAACAAGACATTTGGGCTGCGGATCCAGCTCTTGAAATGATCATTTACGAAACTAGTAAATCCTGGACGACAAGCGGTAAAGGAGGAATGGCGTGACTGGATGAAACTTTAATACATTTAAACATTTATTCTAAAAATCGATCAACAGTTTTTTCGCTTTTATATTGCCTTGGAATCGGAATAAGCATGCAGACAGTGTAATCTATCACAGCAACTTCAATCAAGAAAGAGTGTGGATGTTAGATGTAGATTGTAATTAAACAATGATTAATAGTCTTTCACTTCACTACAATATCAACGTTCTTTCTGCTGGGCCTAATATTATTTTCCGGTTCATGAGTCAAAGAAAAGGAAAGGATACAAAGGAAGAACTTTCACATGTATTATATGCAGTTACCCAACACATGTAAGACGACCCCATTTATAACATTGAATACGGGGTCGTAGTCACGATGCGCTAAAATCGGGGGTGTTCAAAGTTCTCTAGTTTGTCCTGATAAAATGCCTAAGCAATGCCAATAAAAATAAGTGTCCTTAAATCTATAATATTGTGTGATGCTTACAGTAAATTCTTGGGAGAGGATGTGCACAAGAACACAAAGAACTAGTTGGTTTATTAACAGCAAATGTGCTCCATAATCTTCTCGATATTAAAACATGGCGCCCGACTTGTTTATGTCTCATTGCGCATGCCCAAAAGTATGTAAATGAGCCCACAAAATGGTGCGTAAAAACACCCGCTACAATTGAACTGTATTTACCTATGGAGCACGTTTTAACCCATAGGAAAAACTTGGTTCCCTCGCCGTTTTTTTGGGTGGAGCAGATGAAAACTCTGCCCGCAGTTTATCAATTCTTCACATCAAGCATTGAAAGGTAACAAGTAGGGAGATTTAACATTAACATTTAACATTAAACATTGATTTTATTTTCATAGTGAAGGGTTACAAATTTCTACAACTCTCCACAAACTACCGCAACCCTAGCTGTCCCGTTCGAATGGCGTCCTTGCTATATCCCCTTATGGGGCTGTGTCCATATAGCTAATATGCACTATACCTATATGTTTATGTTAATAGTCGGACAGGGTGCTTATACACCCATCTGTATACATGTACACTTTTCTACACATTCTTTGTACCTTGTATTTTATTTTGTATTTTGTATTCTGTATTCTGTATCTGATAGTTTTACTCTAGTTTACTAGTCAACTCGTATCACCTGGTACCGTTCTTTTCTATTATTAGGTAATCAAAATTTATGGGGTGTTCGGAAGAGCTGTGACAGTCACAGACAATATTCCTTTTCCATTCTTTATCTCTATGCACTTAATATGTATGACAACGATTGTATATATGTGAAATGGAAATAAAATCTTATAATAATAATAATAATAATAATAATATGTTAAATACAATGTCCCTAGTAACACTTAGCTAATAATATTACATATTGGCATGTATACAATGTCATGTAAAATTGGGATGTAATCTTATTGTCTGCATATTTAGCTCGAGGGCATTGCCACAACTTTTTTTAAAGGATTTTATTTATTCTTGGGTTGCCGACTCCCCTTTTCGGGGTTAGTTCTGTCAGTCCAAGACGGTTTTGGCTTGATGTGCTTACAATAATTTTCCATAATGCAATAATACAGTAATTATTTATAGACAGAGATATCGGGAATAATGTACTGAAATATTTCAGTAGTTGTTTCTCACAATTTGTTTTTATTAATCCGTACAGTATTAATGAATTAAATTTTCAATCTCAAAACATACTCGCGAACGGCTGTTCTAATCAATTCCCAACTACACAGGAGAGCAGAGCGTAATATTTATTTGGAATTGGTCACATCTTATATGTACATGTACATCCTGAACGAGTGTATGTTAGAGCATCTATTCTCATTCAGATTGTATTGTCTTATATTTCTTATAATGTATGGTATTTATTTGTCACCGCCAAAACAAGGACACCAGTGAAGACAAACACCTCAGATGCCCTTTAGGATGTTGTTTTGCCAGTGGGATGTTGTGATAGATGATGATCAATTCAATGCTGCTGATACCCTGACCTAAATCACTTCCTGCACTCAGTCCTTTGACCTTCCACTTAAATTCGGTATTGATTCCTCCAAAGCTGAGAATCAGATTTAAGGCCATTAAACAATTCACACTTCCACACACAAGAAGGGCAAGTTCTTCAAAGAGACTTATTCATTGAGACGTCCTCTTCCATTGCAGCTCCGAACAAAGTGGCTTTAATAATTCTAGGCCTGACACTATAGTGCGCTGACTGTATTGCCATGTCCTTCTAATTCAATTTAAAGCCTACCATTCATTAAGGAAATCATGGCATATGCTCATATTAGGCATCACATCCAACGAATTCAATTTTCTTCAAATATAATATGATACATTATAAAATATTATTTTCCCGATGAACACGTTGGAAAGGTGGTAAGATATGTGTCTTGATGATAATAAACGAAACCCATGACATGAAATTGCATCCTTCTGGCATGACATGCCAGAAGGATAATTTTCGTTGGAAAGGTCATGGGGCTGGCTGGTTTTCCTGTTTGGCCCATTTGCCGGGCAATTAAAAGCTCTTTGGTATGGCCTATGCAGTGTTCTCAGTTTTATCAAGAAATTACCTGCCATCCCTTTAGTGTGGTGTATTCAAACGCTTTTCTTGTTGGCAAACAGTGTGGACCTGCGTTCAACATTCTCGAGTTATTCGCGTTTCTGAAATTCTGAAACCTAATCCAAGTTATGAACATGTGAGCGTTCTTAGGTTGGTATAAGGAATACAAGATATGCAACACAGACCCTGTTCTCTTCCAGTCCAGAAGCTAGGACAGGTACTTATAAATTCTTTAGTATACAGTGCAGTATACAGTGCATATTCTCTGTATGAAGGTGTGTATACATGCATTTATGTACATGTGTATAACAATCCCTTATCTGGAAGCTAGGCCAAGTTTCCCCAAGTATATAACGCTGTATAAAGACCATTCTCATCTCTGAATTGGAAAGGTCATATGTCTGTTTCCATCTTACTAGTAAAGGAAGGACAATTAAGCGCTTGCTACCCAAGGTCTAGCAACGTGATGGTAGCCCACTAAACGTGATGGATGCATTCTGAAAGTTCAATGTCCTCCTGTGGAATGACACAATAGGGGTCTGAGCCGATAACTTGGCGAATAACACCGTGTCGCAGACACAGGGGAGAGAGCTGACTAGAGGCGGAAGAGAAACACCATTAGCGAATCTGTGCAACAATATCTAAATCATCCTTTTTTGACCAATGAAGATCCAGACGACAGAAGATGATGAAACTGGCAGAGCTCTGCAATAAGGAGTGCGAATAAGATCGCTGTGATGTAAATAATTTCAGTTGGATTATCGGACGGGTGATGCGCTACCTTGATGCAAATTTAGTCTTTGACTGTTGATATCTTGAATTGATTTAAACGTGGCTGTTGTGAGACTTTGAATTGCTTATTACTTGATATTGAGAACCTTTTAATGTTTTTAAATCATGGGTCTAACTTTGCATCCCATTTTAATTTTCGCTCTGTGGTGTCTCTCTCCTTGGCAGTAGGCCTTTTCCCCCAGCCCTTCTCTGCCTGGTTCAAGTTTCCCTATAATTTCCCTATCCCTTTTCCCTCCGCTCTTTCCTATCTATTCCTCTCCTCCCCCTGCACCCTTTTGCCCCTCTCTCACACACACTCTACAGATCGATAAAAAATCAATTGGGAAAGGCTACCTGTCAGCGGTCTGCCTCTAACACCCCTTCAAACTCTAGCCTGCGAATAATCATATTTGCCTGGTGAGGAGTGTAAGCTGCGAGTGAATCACTCTCCCCCTCTACCTACCTCTCCCGCACTCCCAAGTGCGCCACAGCTACTAAAGCGAAGACACTAAGCTAGTTATTATGTAAGCACTTGCCACTTCGACTTGAAAATCCATTTTCTTTCAGGAAAGCTTAAAAAGGCTAACTTCTTCAAGGCAAAATCAACTACCACCCTAATAGGAATCTATCACTTGGCGCCAATTTGATTATGCAGCTCTGAAAATTAAGGAATCGATATCCACTAAGAAGATTTATATGCACAGAATGCCATCGTATACTCTCAAGGGAGCTGTGAGAGGTTAATCATCGACCGGCTATACGCGACAATATATTATACCATAAAGGAATTTCATGCATGGAAATGTTTCAAAACTTTTTTTAAAAAAGGATTTTCAAGTAAATACTATGGTATGCGCAGTTCGGTCCGTGGGCAAACCGCGATAATTATGTCTCACGTGTCTTATTTTAGCATAATGGTTAGCGTGTAAGAGCACGGCGCTGGTGGTGGAATTTTTTTAAATACACCCAAGATATATAATATACATACTTGATATGTATGTCGGTAGAATGGTTTGTAATATGTTTTAGCCTATATATATATATGTATAATTATTAGATCGCATTTATTGAACCATTAGCGGATGTCTCTCATAGTCCTTAAATATTTGATTAAAACTATTGTTTATTTGCTTTAGATGTATAGTATAAAATCAGGCTATTCTGAGAATATGTGTACTTTATGTATAAAAAAATGTCTTCGACCTGAATAAAATATTTTTCAAATCAAATCAAATCAGCTGGATACATCTATTTCCTGATTCCGGTTGTTACTTAATGAAATGATATGATAATTAAATCATAATTTAGTTGATGACATGCAGATTATATTATTCCTTTCAACGCAGACATATTATATGCATCATAGTCATATAGATACATCGACTGTGTAGTTGTACACAACCGACGGAAAATTCTCTAGCAAAATGATATGCTTCACAATGACCGATGAGATATTAATGTATCAGGTAGAATGGGAAGACAGTGTATCTGATCGGTGCTACACACTGACGCTCGTATTAAGATCCACTGAAGGCTACCGTATATACAAAATTTCTTGGTTCCGTCTTTGTTCAAGTAAATAATTCCCAAGTTTGGATGGGATGTCACAACGGGTTCCTGGCGTCAATTAAAAAGGTTGAACAATGAAGCTTTCGTTTGTATAAATATGTCGTTAAAGATTGGGGAAGGAACAATTATCTTATACAGTATGAAAGTCAAATTGTCAATTGACCAGTTTCTAAAACTTCTAGGAAGTTTTTGTGGAGGTCCCTATGGGTTCAGGAATAGTGAAATTCCTTTTGCATTTACCCGATTCACGAAGATGCTGGATATCCCAATTCTTGTCAATAAATAGGCCTACGACCATTGACAATGGGGCGGAGTTTTTCCAATCAGGTTATACGTATGGCAGGCATATTTTCAATATTCCAGGTAGTGGTGTTTATTCAACAACAAAATGTTGCTATAAAGTTAGAAGCGATTACCTCATGAATAGGGGATAACACAGGCGCTGGGAGATGAAAGTAATGCTAGCAGGCAGAACAGTAGACGATGCTTTTGACTGTGTATGAAAATACAATTAAAGGAGAAGGAGATTAAAGGAGAAGTAGAAATAATGTTAGCAATAATGTTAAAGTAATGTTGCTTAAACTAATTCTAATTCACCAAAGTAAAGCGGTGAATTTTTTTTTTAAATCAAGAGGAGTACACGTCCCAAAACAACGGGGACAAAAGCTGGCTTTTAAGCTTGGTTTTATTTATTGTGGGTTTCCGAAGTTTCGGGTTTCAAGGGCTCTGCTTCGGGGAGGAAATAAAAATGAATCCTTTCATGGGCAACATAGTCTAAGCTTGGCTATGGGAGACGACTACAGACACTATAAAAGGCCCGTGCCCACTAAGCCGTACCCAGTTGGCAACATCGGCGAGGCAGTTGCCGATCATTGGAATAATCCAATCGTTGCTGTGTGAGTGGGGAGACACGATGTATGTAATTGAATTCAATTGAATAAACGTTTATTCCATCATCATCTTTAGCCATGAAATACATCTCTGCTATTTATTATTTCTTGGCAATTAAAGACTTGGTGAGTCTGTCGGTCTTGTGGATATGGGACCCCACCTTCTGCCTTGCTCAGTACGGCTCCATGCTAGTTTTTGCACCATTATTATGTTTCACGATCGTTGTAACAGGCTATTCGGGATCTGCTCATGCAGACAGACCAATCCCGCATGTGTCCATATCATATGTGGAAGCGCGGAGTCTGTTTTACCAGATTGTTTCTGATTCGGGTTTCGTTGATGGCTCCCAAAAGCTGCCCTGGATTCTATTTTATTAGGTAGAGACCTCAGGTTTGCTTGTGTCGATTTCCGACTCTTACTGAGCAGGTACCTAGTTTCTGGTAGCACACTGAAAACTGGGATCATCCGCACCAAAGCCGTTGGTGGCATTGATATGTTGCTATGTTCAGTGGAAACATCCATTATGGAATTGTAAACGGGAGAAGGTCTTCGTGATTCCCATCACAGGCCTAAGGTATGCGAGTTTCATATATACAATTAAAATATAACTGGAGGCTATCCTTTCTCCACCTTCCTCGTGATTTGTAGTTTTTTGCTGGGCCTTGTTTCCAAGTTTAATCACAGCCCATCACAGATTGTTCAACGCTTCGCCGGGAAAGAGGGGAAAATGAGAAGGATTGATTTCAGGAGATGTCAGTGCAGAAATAAAGAACAATAGTATGGCACCTACCCAGTGAACTGCAGCAGGAACAAGGGGGAACCCTGCTTGTTTTGTAAATAAAGGTGTGCCCTAAAATGCATGTCTTCACTTCTTCCTCTGTCAGAAGATCTGTCTGTTCACTCCTCATGCAATCTTTGTTCTAGATTTTTCTTTCTTTCTTTTACGCTGGCTTTTATTTGTTTTACAAGGAATGTATTCAAATTATCAATAATGTTAAATGTGGACCAGATAAACACACCCGCATTGCAGTTCTACGTCATCTAAATATATAGTAAGGCGCCTCTGAACAAGATGTGTTCAAATATCTTTGATTTTCTATCTGCATTTACTTGCACACTCTCGTCTGGCGGAATATATGATTTTGCCTGTTAATGTCCATTATTTCTTTTAAATATAATTTAAACCTGTATAATTGATTTTAATTTGAAGTATACATTTAATAAGTATACCCATGCATAAATTAAAACGTGTACATAATTGATCTAATATGAAGTAGACGACGATTTAACAAAGAATTACGTAGCTGTCCCGAAACAAAATATTATTTTGAGATCTTCTGTAGCATTTACCTTTGTTAGAAGTACACACGATTGCTGTTAAATTGAGTAGTTTAATATTTCTCCTGGGCCAGGACACATTTTATCACCCCTGGTACTGACACCTCCGCTACCAAGAAAAGATTATAGAGAGAATGCAATGAATACGACGCCAATTTGACCGGATTCGCGTCTGAAAAGAAGTCGGAAATCACCTCTTGGAGAAATAAGATATTGAGGACATAAATGACTCCATTATGTTGATTGTTGCAAACAGCATGAATAGGAGATGGGACGGAACAATTCCAGTTTGACACTCTATTGAACCAGGCCATAAAAATAATAGCCCCAAGAAATGTGGATTATGGCATTTTACACTTCATGGCAACGAATGGTGGAGCAATTTGTCACCCGTAGCCAAGTTTAAACGACCCTGGAATGAGGGAAATAATGTTCCAGCAAACGAATCGGCGCGAGTATTCCCACGCATCTTTTTTCCTAATGTTAGGTCATTAATATGATCCTTCCTAAGCTTTTTAGTCTTCTCATTATCAATTGCTCAGCCCGGTAATCGTTATTACCCCTTGGAAATCTTGGAGATATCAATTGTAAATCTGGTCATTTTGAATATTAATTGGAGGCGAATTGTTAATTTAATCATCTTCATGAGGAGGGTTTATTGTTTTAGCAGCGCGCTTCTATTCGGGAGATAATGATATCTATATCTGAGAGAATAAATGTCCTCCGAATGTTCCCGATCTTGCCTTTGAACCTTTCCCTTCAAATGTAGCTTTCATGTCGCACATTTGGGGAGGGGGAATACTTATTACACACCAGTGGATGCAGTAAAATTGCTGACAGAGGTCCCCGACAGAACTTTCTATTTCTGATAGAACCCCTCTGATCCAGCGCTCATTACACCATAATATTTGCACTCCTTGCGATCCCTAGCCATAGATGAATGTCTCCTTCTGCCTCTCTCTCTCTCTCGCTGTGCCTCCTCCGACCTCAGCACCACGTCCCAAGGTGTTTTGACCGAGCCAAGAGGCGACAATCATGGCCCTTGCCACCATTTTTAGTCCAGGGCTGGTGCTGTGCTGCATGGTAGCTGGGACTCAGAAAAGTAGTCACAGGGAGTAGGGATAGGGAAGACAGAGGGATACCCCGGGGAATCGGGATAGGGGGATGGAGTTGATTGAGGTGATGGGGGGCAATTCATTTGTTCCATGCTTTTGAAAAATATTTCCTCGTTTTCATGGGGGAATATATGTGGGAGACAATATTTCAAAATCGAGGTAAATTCCATCTTCTATTTTTAAATTAGAATGAAATGTTGCTTATTATTGTGACGCCGAGTTTTCCTTTTTGGGGTAAAACAATTTCTAAGAATAACCAACGAGTTCAGAATACTATACTTATGGGAATAACCTTATATCGATAAATTGAGGAAGGAAGCAATTTTCTAAGGATAAATCAAATCAATCAATTGTTCTGTTTCTCTCGGACGCCAGTATATATAGGCACGGCACTGCAGTAATGATAAAACTCTCATCTCATATTCTAAGTTTATGCATGAAAATTCAAATAGTTGTGATATATGAAATAACGGGATTCCTTTCATTCTTAAAATTGAGTACTTTCACCAGCATGCCCTTTACCCCCCCCCCCCCCCCGCCCCCCTTCCTCCTTCCAATATATTGTACATCGGCATTCACTGATTCAGCACCCCAGCACCCACCGTCTCACAACATATATATAGCCAGGCCTAGGGTTATGGGTATTACATCGCTGAATGACCTCCAATAAACATACGTGATATTACACCCTCGGTGCACATAACCTATGCACTCATACGAGACCGTTGCATCAGGCGCGAGCTCACTGCTCGTAACATACAAATTGGATCATGAGGCAATTAGGTGACCCACTGGCACGGACAGTGGAGTGTACAAAACATGATAAGATTACCGGATCTAATGTGCTCTGACGTCGGAGGACGTGTGGCCTTTTTGCGGCTTAAGAGATTGAGTAGGTGTCTGCCAGCGCAAATATCAGGGGTTTGTATTTTATTAATGGATTTTGAGGTGTTCATATCTATATTTGATTTTGTGCTTTGGAATTTTTGACAAGCATATTAATTTTTTTGATAGGTCATTAAAGGTGAAACACGTCAGTGCATGAATATAAATATATTCTTTTTAACAGCAATTTGCACTGATGCCGTCGCTGACAAAAAAAAGCAAGAAACAGATTTGTACATTTAGTTGGGGTTGCATGTTTCTACCCTCTCTATTGACTTTTGTGGTGAATTACAGATATCCTACAAGAAGGACTATGTAGAAACAATAAATTGAGATGTTCTAGGAAGATTGGTTGGAACAGCAAGTCTCTCGACTAATATAGAAAGCCTTCTCTTCCGATTGACTTTTGTACCACAGAGGATAATGCAATTGGCTAGACGGATAAACCTGTCAAATTAAGGGATATTTCAACATCTCCTCAGAGACTAGCCACTTTCATGCCATTCAACATCTGAAAACAGAAGGGGCTTTCTCCAGCCATACAATGCCTAATCATTTCTCCTGAAACTAATAAGTTCGGAACGCAGGCCTCAAGCAACCAATCACAGTTGACTACACATCGATCGTTGGGATGCCGTTACACACGAGTTGACCAATCTACGGTGACGTACAATGACCCTCACGGGTCGTTGCAGCGCCTTGAAGGAGGCGGAAACATCATCTTGTCCCGTAACAGGGGTCGATGCTGTTCAAACTCATTTAACCCGAATTATTTGTCTATCATTGGGGTTATTGGCTCAGCCCTTGCCTTTCTCCAGCTATCATTCCCCAGGGATATATTGCCTAAATTAAGTCGTCGAATTCTTGGCCAGGAAAACATTCTTCCTAGTGATGACTTGTTAAAGGTTGTTTGCAAGTAAGGATGGTCAAGCGTAAAAAGCGCCCATGTCCCAGTAGCTTTGGGCTTCAGCTCAAAGACCCATGTCATACCCGGAAGCTAGAACCAGCCTGTGGGCCCTTCAGTTGAGGGATGGCTGATCCAGGGGTCCAAAGGCCGAGGCTAATTACCGCACTTCTCTGACCCGAATGAAAAAGCACTTTTTAGCATTCAAACATCAACCCAGGTTGGGTTTAAAAGGCATTTTACTGCAGGCCTAACAAGGAACATGGAAGAGTTAAGCGAACATTGATACCTCTCTCAGTGGCTTTCATCAGGAAACTCTAGCTATTTTATTGGCATTACTGCCTTGGCTTTGGCTTTGGTTCTATTCTTGTAGAAGAGCCAGAAGAGGAATTCAATTTCCGAAATCAGGGAATTTCAACTACACAAATCTAGGAAATCAAGGCGGCCATCATGCCCGTTGTTTTGCATTTGTCTGCTTAGCTAGAGAAGTTTCTCATCAGAAAATGTCGCTACGCCATTTTCTAAGAAAAATAGGTTCAATCGTGAGTTGAAAGAGCGCTCTGGTGGAAGACTGTGGAAAGCGGCACAAATCCTTTATTTCCCAGCATGCCTAGGCGAACATGCGATTCTCAGCCACCGAATTATAATCAATCATTTTGGTTTGGTTATTTCAAAAGCTCTCCACGACCGCAGACTACATCCTTAAAGCGATGATTTTATGATAAGGGGAATTTCTCATAATTTTTTCCCCTGGGCTCCACCGGATTGGAGCGTGATGTTTTGTTATGCTAGTCCGTCACAGGCAGGCATAATCTAAATAGGAGGTCTTCTTGAACTTGAATCTATCAATATGCACGTCATAAAATCGCAAACATGCCATCCGTTTTTCTTTTACAACCACCCGGCGTGATCCTTGTAAACGCACCAATAGCCTGCACCTTGCAATATAAGTTTGATCTGCTATAAATATTAAAGTAAGTTGCTAATGAAAAAAGTTCTTATTCTATAGCCTAACTGCGAGGGGCATTTTGGAAATGGCTTCCCTGTGGCTCGTGACGGCGCCTTTGATCTAGCCCATAACACGATAGGGTATAAAGCAGTTTAAAACATGATACACGACAAAGCCATCTCATTTCAACATATGCAAGCATCATGAACATTTATTGCTAGTAGAACTCCACCCAAAATGGCAAGAGGAAACTGCTTAACAATCATGAACTTCCTCCAACGTCGGCTGCCTGCCGATGGAAAACAAAATATGAAGGAGACATCCTCATCATACTTACATTCTCTTGGCAAACATATGAGCACATTTCCTACCGGAAAACAAGATAAGCGAAGACATAAGAGCTCTAAAGCATGTGCATAAATACATTAACATTGATTTAAACAAACGACGGTTAGCTACTCAGAACATTTCTGCTGACTTGTTGGGTGAGGCAGGAGGCGGAGGCAACTGTATACTGTTGCGTTTGGAAATCTTTGATTATTTTAAGTTCCTTAATATTAAGTAGAAAACGAATTCTAGCGACTGGAAAGCCTCGAACTGTTTTCCTGCTCCAAACAAGGGAGAATATGATTGTATGTTTTTCGAGTCAATGTCCTTAAGGCATTCTTGATATTTAAATCTATTTCAGGTGAGGCAATGACCGTTTCCGCGAAAGTTTTCTATTTATCATTATTCCTTTTCAACAGTAGAAGGAGGGCGATAATCAGCAAAGAGCAAATCTGTAATTAGTGCCTGAGACTTTCTGCCCTCAGCTTTATTATTTGACCTTTGCTTGAGTAAAGAAAGACTCGGGACTTCAGCTTCCCCCTGAATATATATATACAGAAACATGCCCAGCATTATTATATGGATGGAAGTAAACTTGTTGCTTTAAGAGCAAATATAACAATTTCTGCAAGAGCATCGAGCTTTCGGTGTATTTTACATTTGCTAATTTTTCCTATGCAAGACGAGAAGCAGAAGGATGAAGAGGAGGAGGAGGGGCAGCATTAGAAGGGGGCAGGAGGAGGGAGGACTGTGTAAGTGCACGGATGGGGGATCAAAGAAGGCTTATCTTTGGCTGAAGTCAGTTGCAGTGCAAGTTACAAATAACCAGCGGGAATGTCTTGTCGGCCTCTGCATTCCTAGTCCCCCATCCGACTCTAGTGGCGAGTGTATCACTGATATTCCCTTGGGTACTAGTGCTTTCTGTATATATGATGCCTCAAGTATGAAATACACCCCCAATTCACCCCTAACTCTATACGTACTTAGACAGGCTTGCATAGAACCTGTTTAGAAAATAAAAAAAAAACGAACTTAAGTCAAGACCAACGTAGAAGGACAACTGATGAAGTTGAAAGTTCTCTAGCAGAATTATTGGAGAGTGATACTTATTAGTCAATAGTACATATCAATTACTAGCTACTAGACATCATCGACATTATAGCCTTCGCAATATCTTATATTCATTAAACAGTTACTTTTATAAAGACTGATAATGAGCCATGGTCGGTGAAAATAATAGAATAACTCTCCACAAAACAGTGACAGTTATCTAGAGATTAGGCACACTATCCGTGAAACAGAATGATTCTATTTGCTTGATATTCAGACATTGAAACGATTTTGCATTTTGTGAAAGGGTTAATTGAAAATGACAACTGATAAAGACACACTAAGAAAAGTAAATAAGACCATAAGCTCATTCAGTAGTCAGGAATTCATTCTCTCTGCAGACCCAATGCCCGGTGGAGATTATTTGAAAATCTTCCAACAAAACCTCAGCCAAATTGAAAAAGAAGATGCACGGGTCGACCAGCAATCCGAAGTGTAGTTTTGAAATTCCTCTTGTCTACTGTTAAGTCCATGGTCTGCTGGCTCCGGCCACCATGCACTTCCTGGCATTTCTAGACATTTCTAGGATTACAGGTGCTGAGTAGGGGATGAAGTTGCCACTCTGTTATCAGAGTTGTGCTAACCACCTACAACGATTGAAGCTATACTTTGTTTTATCTGGCAGTGCAAGAGAGGGTGAATACTGAGGTAGCCACTTGGTTAGTTTACAAACGGTCTTCAAACCTCATAGTCTTGAAGCAGCGATTTATAGAATATCTTGTATTTACGTTGTTTCGTTCCTATAAAGGACCCTGTCTTGCAAGTTATCCTAATTTTCATATTACTTATTTGTCCTGCATAGCAAACGTCTCATGTTATTTAAATACGTTTGTTTCAACATTATCGCTGAGAAATATTGTCTTACTACGGCATAACTCAGAGGGTGTGTGTGCTAATTTTAGAATAATACAGTTCATGAGACCCCATGGTAGTTCTTTAAGGATCGAATAGTTCTAATTGTCAGCGCCATTATCGGGTGTAGGTGTTTACCTCGCCATTTGCTGTCAAGAATGATCTTTCTTCCCATGGTCACATGAAATGTCACTCAATGAGGGCGTCAGGCATAAACTTAACTTCATGACCCCAGTCAACATTTTCTATTGTAAATTCTATAACACTCTATGAAGTAGCACAACCTTGAATTCCGCCTTAATTTCAAAACTCGTAGAAACTGGTTTTCCTGCGGAAATGTGGCACTGAGCTAGCGCGACTTATGCCTATTTTTCTTGATGGCGGGTCACCTGTCATGGCTGCAGGAACCCTTTTAAAGGTTGTACATAATATACATAAATATATGTACATATATACATAAAGGGGTAGTATAGCAAACAGCTCACTATCCTTAAAGCAGAATACCGATGTGTAGGATTTTGCATTACATCAATATCAATACAATGGTAATAATAGATAAATGACAAAAATACACTATATACATTTATTAATATTCTAGGAAATATTATTCTGACGAGGGAGAGAGAAAGAGGGAGAGAGGGAGGGTGAGAGAGGGAGAGAGAGCAGTAGTAAAGAGAGAAGAGTGAGAGAGAGCGCGCTGGCGAGGAAGAGAGGGAGTGTGGAGAGAGTTATCACTTAGATTTTTACTCTATAGTTTGTATGTTCTCAAATTAAATCGCAGTCCCATTCATCAAGGCGAGACGCTTTAATTCTATAGGGAAGAAGATCTGATGAGAGGCTCAGGCAATATTCATCAATGTGTTATTTCAAAATACATTGTTCGGCCGCTAGGGGTTTTTAGATTTCGTTTGCATGATCTCATTTAGCAATTGGAGCCCCATTCAAGACCTTATTTAATTAAGGCAATATTCCACACTGTAGTGATACCAGAATCGTTATAAAAGCATTAGGAATTGTCACTGCTCACAAGATAAAAAAGAAGAGCATAAAAACAGCTTGTGGCAAATGGCCTAGGAAACATTCTTCAGCAAGCTGTGGACTGTAATTTAATTGTCACTGAGTCCTTTATATATTTAATGTTTTATCTCTAGGACAAGGCCGCAGGTGGGGGTATATGTGGGGTAATATAGAGGATGCGAATGTAACCCTCGTAAACACGTCAAGTACACTCTAAGAAAAAAGGGTTCTTTTGGGTTCTAGATAGAACCCCATGGTTCTACCAAGAACCCTAGGGTTCTTCGACACCTAAAAGGGTTCTTCGGGACCACCGGGGGTTCCATCTAGAACCATAGGGGTTCTTCAGTGATTTAAGGGTTCTTCGTGCACTTGAAGGGTTCTTTAACTCAAAGCGGTTCTACATAGAACCCCCTTTTTCTCCTTAGGGCTCACAGGCACACATCTACATCTGTTATCACCAGGTGGCAGTACCGTGGAACTTGGCTTTCACTAGGTGCCCTCACAGGTTACTACATGCTATTTACAATTTCTATTAGAACAAAAGTCTCACTAGTAATACTTATATGAGGCATTTATACCTTATAGATATTACACTTTATAAACTTGGGAATATTGAAAGCAATGAAATCAATACTTTATTTGTATAACTTACCTGCTTGATGTTGAAAAATGTTGTGAAGAAAGCACCCTTATAATTCTAATATTATTACTATGAGTACTACTGAAGTACCAAAATTGCCAAACACCAAGTTGCAATGGATACCTATGACAGCTACAGGAGAGGATTGTATTAAGGGTAAGTATAAGTGATGGAAATGGGTGAGGAACTCTGAAAAAGTCAAGCAAAGGGACTGCATATAATATGCAGTCTCTCCTTGAATGCTCTTGGGCAAAATGCTTCTGTGGAGAAACATGCAGCATTAGCACTGAGCACAAATCTGCTGTTATAAGGACCAGTCTAGATTCAACAGGGAATAATGAAATCAATACTTTATTCAGAATTAACATTGTAAATTACAAGCAATTTTATGGATGCCAAATCAGGGTTCTATGTAGAACCCTACCTATTTTGGCTAGAGGGTTCTTCAAATCGAGGGTTCTATGTAGAACCCTGCCTATTCCCGAAACAGGGATTCTACTTAGAACCCTCAAAAAAGGGTTCTAAGTAGAACCCTTAGGGGTTCTGCCATGTCGACAAGCTGAAGAACCCTTAAGGGTTCTTGTTAGAACCCTTTCTTCTTAGAGTGTAGGTTGGGTTACAAGTTAGGGAACCCAATGCCAATATGTATATGTTTGAAGGTATTTATAAGAGAACGGGAAAATATATAATATTATATGGTTGCATATAATATGTTCCATACCACAAAATACTACCCATTCAAGAGATAACAATATGGCGTCGATCGAAGCATATACCCCATTGAAATTCATTTAATGGGCGGCGTCATAATATCCACTTAGATTTTTTTAAAGAAATTAAAACAACATTGATAGTCTGGAGCTGCTGGAGCCCATCACCAGACCGCCACTATTTTCCCCTTGCCAGTTCTGAATGCGCTGGTGTAGTGCTCAGAAGGTAGTGGGAATAACACAAGGAGTAGCTCGAATCTACAATAGATAAACTTATGCTTCATGCTCGGGTGCATGAAGAATATTCCACCATTGATACAGCCATGATTGGTGGGTCTGCACGGATCGATATACCATTTGTTATTCCCCTTCCTCCAGTGACAATCGCCACCGCCCACGGTCCCTCTGCATCAGACAATGGGTAACAAGAATCCCTGACACCTGAGCGGGTGGCAGAGAAAGAGAGCTTGCCTACATGGGCCCTGCTAAGTATCATGTATGCTTATTACGTAGTGATACATTTCAGCACCGATAGCTTTCTGTCTGCATGTTATTATTGTGGATACGTACATGAGTATGTATGTGTAAGCTTTCCCTATCCATGTTATGATGTAGGTTCACTATATCTATTTTTAGCGATGTCATGTTATTAGATAACAACTATGTGGTTATCTAATAACACTTTAAAAATGCATCAATGAATACACGAGAATATAAACAAATCATAACTATATATATCATTAGTTTGACTGTTAGAAATTACTGTATAATCATATCTTAAGAGGTTTGTAGACTTGGGGTGTTCTCTTCTTCATCCTAATAGATCGGTAAAGCGTTTGGACTATCTACTCCATTTGGACAGTGCGACTTTTCTTGGGACCCTGAATATAAAAGGGCCCCGTCACAAAATGTAAATGACGGTCCCATCTGGATGAACACTTGAGAGATACTATAGGTATCTATTGTTCTAGGAATGATATTGCACTGGCCAGATATATAAAATATCGATGCGGACAGCATAGGCGTATCAGCAAGAGCATATTATAGATAAATGGTAGTATGTGCCGATTCAACAAAATCTGTCCCAAGGCCAAGAGACGATTAATTACTCGCAACATGTAAACATCTTATCATCTAGTGTTACAATGACAGCATTACGTGACGTAAACCATCAAAATGTTGCAAAATCTCCCAGCCGTCGGAAGGTAAAAAATCTAGACTTTAAAATTAATCAGATCACTCAATAACTAATCCGCCTGGATCATAATGAGGTTGTGAAACAAACTACATTGTACAGCCCTAAATTAATTAGGGTAAAAACCTAAATTGGTAACTTTGTCAGGTCAAAACCATTGGTCGTTACATCGTTACAAACACGTTGAAAATGGTTCGGTTTATTGTGTTTTGAATGATTTTTTTTCTGGCTAAAAAAATCAAGCGATGTGCGAATAGATTAGACTTTGACTTTTCAATTAGCTCGTGGTCTTTGTTAATTATACAGATATTTAGGCATCAAAGGGACATGTGTATATATTAGTGGCATAGACAAAATAATTCACCCAATACCTTCGATTTATATTTATTTATAAACATGAAAATCCGTTTATATAAAACAAAAACTGCAGTGAAAAAATGATTAAATATGCAGTTGACAAATAAGCTGTTAGGAAACTAATCAGATAGCCTAATAACACACGGCCTAATATATAGGAATTGAGTGACTAAATTAGGAGCAAAAAAAATGTTGAGTGGGTGATAAATGAGGAACCAGACGATGCGTTGCAGCGGGGTGTCAATTAACCAGCTTACAATCGCTGGCCGCGAGCAAGATGGAGAAGTGAGCAAAAAACAGCCTCTACAAGATCAATGCATGCCATCTGCACGATCCGTTTTCTTTCTCCTCATTATAATAAGCACTCAAGGAATAATGAAAAATCAAAGAAGTGCAGTTTTCATTTGTGAAAAACCAGCAAAAGCTGCTAACCCCACTTTGCTTGATTAATGGGCTGGGCAGAGAACTAACCCATCACATTTGGTCACTGGTCCAGACGCAATAATTCATTGGAAAATGCACGGAGACGTGAGGTCAGAATATAGGACCATTTTTGCGATAAGAGGAAATCCGACTTCCCATATGTGAATCCAACTCTGAAAAACACTATAATATGGGATATGCTTTTTTTATCTTCTTTCTTCCATAAATAATGTCTCTATTCGGCCAGGGATTGTCGATGCTGTTGTGTATAGATTTCTGATATATAACACCTTCAAGTTTATTGACTTCGTGAATTCCTGATGTTGAAGAAGTAAAACGGTCGGCATAGTCATATATTATGTCAATAGCAGTAGCTGGTATAATTGTGTATAATAAAATTATTATTTTAAGATAGTAAACCAGTGGTACAATCTTTATAAGAATCCCACTCCGAGGGTATTTGGATATTACTTCCTCCAGTATCATAATGCATCTATAGGATATTTGGGATATGCTTTAGATATCCTAGGGATAAACTGAGGGTAATTCTGACTCTAATTAACCCTCCACCAGAAGGCTGTATTTGTGTGCGTTTGGCTACAGTAAGCTGTGGTATCTGCCTCCACTGTACATACAAGAACAAACGCCCAGGCTCTAGACGTGCTTGGGGATGTCTACTCTAGAGGCATGAGGGGGACTCTCTCTCATGAGAAGTGGTATTGTAGTGTTTGAGGCAGAGATAAGGGGGGTATTAAGGGGCTGATATTGTTGAGAAAGGAACAAGGCCTCATAGGCAAGTAGCGCTAAGGCAGGCCACTGAAAAATGTAGGATGGTATACGCAGCCGATGTCCATTTAGTCACAAACCACCTAATAAGGAGAGGCCAATTGTAGACCACGAGGTGATTTTCTTTTTAGAACATTAGGGGATGAGATGAATGAGTAGATGAGTAAAAGGGTATAGACTCAGTCGTGGAAGGCAAAGATACTATATTTATATCTTTGCGGTAGGATGGCAGAATGCTATTGAGATGGGTCAGGAGGAAAATACAGTTAGAAAGACGTCTACTCTGTACATGGATTTTCTGCATTTGTGATTTGTTACAGCAAAATGAGTCGCAAAAAATAGATTTTTAGATACCTCCATATTTGAAAAGTTGAGATCAAGCGGATTCCAATCATGGTAAACATTAGGACATTTAATAAGTATTTCTATATCTTAAATTTGATAAAAAAAAAATTGAAAAAAAAAATTTGCAATATTTCTGAGTTGAGGAAGAAGTACTAGAGAAGGCAGATAAACTTGCCCTAGTATATTATACATATTTAGACGACATCTTCCTTGTCCTTGTTTTTCACACTCAGAAAAAGAATTCCTAGAATTTCTTGAGCTTTTGAACAACCACAGCCCTTAAATCAAACTAAAACACACCAGCAATGCCAATAGAATAAATTTCCTTGATGTTACAATATTCAAAGGATCAAGGTATGAAAACGAAGACACAAAAGTATATTTCAAACCAACTGACACCCATGAACTGTTACATAAAGAATCATTCCATCCCCGGAATACATTTAGAGGTATTCTAAAGTCACAAAATAACACGATTCCATACAATCTGCAACGACACCCCTGATTTTGAAGAATTAAGCTTACTCTATACTCTTCAAAACACTAAGAGAGAAAAGGCATTGTTACCCCATTATTGGCAAAATAGCATGTAATTCAAAAAATATTATCTACATCATTGAATGCACTAAATGCAAAGAATACTATGGAGGGGAAACCTCAAATTCATTACGTAAGAGATTACAGGGCCACCTACATATGACATTTAGTTAGAACAGAAAAAACCCGTTGCTGGACATTTCAATGATATATTCCATAGTGCAGAGGAAAATATAATGATTTATCCAATACAACCAATATTAGATCAAGGCTCAGATGAAAAAAATAAATGAAAAAAGACTACAAATTGAAGGCAATTGGATACAGGCACTCAACACTGTTGAACCTAATGGAATGAATATAAAATTGCCTGAAATGGGAACTTTTCCATATGTTATAATTGTATATAATGCAACCTCCACAAAAATCACTGAAATATTAGTAATATGTTAGTTTCATCTAAACTCAGTTGAAGTTTAATAGGTTCATAGCCTATTTGTCGCCTACTGCACGAAACAATGCAGAACTGCCAGCTGATTGTGCAGTTTTAGAAAAAAAAATCAAAATCGGTTCTCCGATAAAATAAAAAAAAAACTATTATATTTCTAAATCCTCAAAGAAATAATGAGTTAAAACCTGTTGCCAGTGCAAACATATACTAATTATATCACAACTCTCTTTGGGTTTTTAAAGACATTTTTCTTTGATTATTTCACTAATAACCTAAGGAGCTATGACAGTGGACAGGAGTTGAAGAATAATATAGTTGCCCGTTTTTCAGGACTTATTTTATATCAATCAATATATGAACCAATTGAGATCATTGTTAAAAATATGTTTTTACTTGTATTTCAAAGAGTCCAACCCCAAATATCTATATCCAAAATTGGAGTGGGGATGCAGAGACCTGACCTCTGTTTATTGCCGGTTTTCTCATCAATGATGGCTGCCATGAGGTATCGGCAAAACTGATCATGAATCAATCGGCAGCTGTCAATGTGAGGCTTAGGCACATCAGGCAATATGCATGATAGGGTCTATAGATCTGTTCCATATAGCTTGGCCATAACATTTTAAAAGCTGCACCCTCAGATCGGTCTGATATTTTATTCTTTTATATTCCGTTCTTTTCCAACCCATATACAGATCATTCAACCAGTTATCACTTAAAAATAATATCATAATATAATATTAGAATGAATTATGTTGAAATAAGTAAAAGTATAAAAGGTTAAGACTAGCGCTACGGACGAAAACAAGGAGAAATCCAGAAGATGTTTTCAAATTTATCAAATCAAATCAAAGTTTTGGGGCATTTTGTCAGGTTGTTTTTACTTCAGGACTTCATAAAAGTCCGCATTTGGGTCAGATCGTCAGAAAATGTACAATTGGCAGCTCTATACATTTAGCAAATTCTGCTAAATTAGACTGAAAAATTATGAATACCGGGTATACCCGAGTATATTTGGTATCGCAATGATTTCTGACACATTTATATTTCGGAGACCCACCGAAATACTTTCCTGATGTTGTTTCACCTATTATCGCTCACTGGCAGCCGTTTTCGTAATAGCTAAAAATGCAGTTTTAATTTAGAACAGTCAACTACACATATGCATTCTCCAAAGTACCTATATATGACCACCCCAAATGTGTTTCACAATGTTGTTCCCAATCAGAAAAAAACTGGAATGAGGACATAATAATATTCTCATTCATACAGGTGAATGAAGGGATTACTGAGACTTTTGCTGTATACATCATTCAATCCACATATAGTCTTTATGCGCCTAACTTTTAGTCCATTCAGAGTCAATCCATACGATTGTCCCATATGATTATATAAAATTGAGCGTTTTGTACATCCAATTCTCCGCTTATATCTCTGCTTTATTGGAACAATCTTTCGAATCGATCCCTTTCTCAGCGACTGCTCTATAAAGCGGGGCTAAACATCACCTCGTGACCCTCAGCCTCGTTGTGAGCCTCCACCGGAAGTGGCCAGCCACAGAGATGTTCACGTGATCACCAAAAGGTCTGTCGGATGCCCGTTACAACTCCCACTCCACGCCACGAGCCGCGACGAGATTTAAAGATTAAGAGATCGATTCTAAAAGTTCTCCTTCACTATCACGCCCGTGAGCTCCATGGTCTTTCAAGTGCGAGTCTAGTAAAAAAAAAATGTGTACCGATAGGCACTTTGACTATCTTAACCACATTTTTGGCAATCCACTTCTGATATAAAAGTTTATATCAAAATTCGTATTAAAATGTCTTCTTCTGGATATTACTATAGAATGTAAATGTTGATGGAATCAAACATAGGCACCTCGATTGGCCATAATAAAAACTCCGCCATTCTGATTATTATCGTCAAGTACTACTTTAATTAAATCTTTTAATCCAGCCGAATTATAGAAAGTGGATGGTACAAGCATGATCCATGTCTGTTTATAAACAAGGAATTCAAGCAAATGAAAAATCAGTGTGACTTATATTACTCATGTTAATCAAAGCAAATCAAGAAAGAAATAACCTATGTGTTCAAATTCCCTCCTCAGAGAAAGACATCTCACCGGCCCCTGATCTGGAAGAATCGCATGCAGGAAGTTAGGAAATGGAGGACGAGAAGGCGTTTTGGGTTGGTAGAGGAGGTGGTGAAGGGAAAATAGAGGACACGATTCTCAGTGGCGAGGGCAAGAATGTGCTGAAGGCTGAAGCAAACGGAGTATTTGTTTTAGTAAGTCACGCAAATGGCTTCTACTCATGCAAAGTGGTCAGATTCAGCAAAAACAGTGAATCAAGACCACAGCACTTATTACGATAAATATATCAATGTCTGGCCAGACAGACCTGACAAGCGGCAACTGTTGCAAACTAGAGTATAAGGTATAGATTTGTCTGTCAAGATGAGTCTCAAATCTCAGTTTAGGGCAGGACATGAACATAGGCATTTCAGCTTAGACCAAGTTTTTTTTTGTTTCAAATGAAAGCATTATACCACCTTAGATATTTGGAATAAAGATTTCTGAAGACATTGAGACTGCTAAATATTTGATATTCTATATCCATACTGTTAGGCATTGATCTGTAAAGATAAAAATAGAAACGCCTAAACTCTATCTACCAGCTAATGGGAGGTGAGATTGGTCCGAAAATAACAATGATCCTGTTGATGGAATAAGCTACTGTCTGATACCAAATATCCTTTCCTTCTGCCCATGTCCATCCAGGTGTTTAGAAAGAGGACTATATCTCCCCTCGAGCATTCCTTTCTTTTTTCTCATTCTGAGGGAACGAGGCCACATCGATCAGGTAATACAAAGCTAGGTGCCAAAGCAGGCCCTCTGTAATACAATGAACCGACGGTAGCGCCCCCTCCCATACCACAGTGAATCAAGCTATAGGACCCCATTCATGCCGCCTATCACCTGCTCGACCTTTTGTAAATAAGGAGCGGGCGGGAGGATTGAGGGAAGAAAGAGACATTAAGGAGGAATCTAACCATCAGTAGTAAAAGTCCCCACAGTGCCGGAATTGATTTGGGTTTTGTTTCAGCCAGCGAGTTATAGCCATGAAAATCAGCTTGCTGACAAAGGGCACAATGCTTAGGAGGCAGTTGTCAAGGGCGGGCGAATTTGCGAGGCGGCTGGCGTACAGTATAGGTAGGAGCACCTGATCGGATCCCTATTGATGGTATGGGGATTTGGTACCACCCTGTGACAGTGATTAAAGTTGGGGGTTTAGCAGGAAAGAAGGATCATATGGGTTTGTTTACTATTGGAGATCTTGTTCATTACTTGGTGTTGTTCTGTTGTTCACTTCTTTTCGATAGAACATTTTCAGTGTAATGAAGTTACCCATTATTCCAGGTTGATTTGATAGATGAGCATAGCTGTCAGTTCTCATGTAGTGTTTTATTTTATTTATTCTTAAAATATCTTTTATTTTGGGGAGTGTCGGTGGAAATGGGGTGCTGTATCTTTGAATTATATCAAAAGTAGCATATATATTCTTTGTATTTATTGATGCAAAAAAGAACTCACCAATCCATCAACTAAAATCTTGGATCGTAGCATGTCTTTCCGCCCCCCTGCCCCCCTCCCCCCTCCCACCAACATACTCACCAATGTCCACCTATAGGACAAAATCCCCCTAGTCAATATACCCCTGGATAACATTCTCCTAGGACAAAATCCCCCAATCCAATTATGAACAGCATCCCTTATAGGACCAGGCTCCCTAGGCTAATGGTCTAGGACAAAGCTCCCCAGTCAATATCCCCCTGGACAATATCCCCTGGGACAAACTCCCCTAGGGCAATATTCCCATATACCAACTATGGGAAATATCCCTTAGGGCAATATCCCCTAGGAGAAACCCCTCGGAAGACCCTCCTAAGACTAACCTTCCTAAGACAAAGCCCCTATAAGACAATATCCCTAGACCAACCGAGGACAATATTGATCCCCACACCTCTGGGCATTATTCCTTTGGACAAAATCCCCTGGACGCCCCACTCCCGGGCAATATCCCCCTAAAACATGTGATGCTAAAACCTTTCTTTATACACTTTGGTTTTAACAAAAATAACATTTATTTCTTGCTTCCCTGGAGATGTCTTCCAGCCCAAAGTTCCTCAGCTACAACTCGTTGGTAATAGTTACTCTAAAGAAACTTCGAAGAATTTAGTATTTTTATACCTTTATAGTAGCTCTTTCCAGCTTTGGTACTTTCCCCCGCTTAGTATTGTATGTCTTCCATTGACTCTTGTAAATATAGTTTACGGTAAGATTATGAACTAATTGCTTCATTTTAAGGGTCATCCATAGGCTTTAGCTTATCATTGTTCATAATTGCATCTACTATTGTACACATTTTATGTAACCATAATTACATAACTGCTGGATATAACGCAGCTCACTGTTGTTCTATATAAAATGAAAAGTCTTTGTCCTCGCTGCAACTAATTCCCAAGTGATTTGCAGACACTATTCATCTTCGTTGAGTCTGAAGGGCAGGATTATAGGTCAGGTAAAATTGGTCATCATTGCGGATTTTATGTACTATTACCTTAGTTATGGATAGTTCATTATTTCAGATATCTTTCATAATTTCGGGGGTGTGGTATGGTTCAGTATTGGTGGCTATGAAATATGGCCCTATATGCAGCTGCTTCAGAAAGATGTATAAATCATTGCACCCTTTATACATATATATATTGCCAGACAATATATAGCTTCCTTCATAATGCCTAATACTTAACGTATTCACTCATTCAGTTCCATCGGAATCTATACTGCATTCCAGGAAACGAAAACAATGGACATTGAGGCACTTGTTTACTAGATTTCAATCAGTTTCTCTCTTAATTGCGAGCACTGACGCTTAGTATTGGGCTTGAATTTAAAAGAGAACCATGGATGAAGAGGAGAATTTTTCGCTGTAAGACAATGCTGAGCAAAAGGCATGAAATATTCATAGAAACGCGCATCTGGGGTGGGAGAGACACACTGTCACCATATGATGAATGGCCATTGAGAAGCATAGAGGGGTATTTCCCATTTGGCTAAGGAAACTCCGATGCTACTAGATAGGAATCTGTTGAGGGCCTTCCAGACCTTTGGGCTATACATTGAACGAATGCTAATGAAATATTCTGCTGCTGCACTATTACAACACTAACCTGGAGGGTGAGTACCAAGGTAATAGTAAAGCCTTTCTTCTAAAAGCTTCTAAACAAACCTACTCTTGTAATGAACAAAGGTAAATTTGAATCTTTGAACTGAAGGGATTCAGGATAAAGACTAGGATGGATCCTGGTTATATGGTGAGGGTTAGACAAGGCCTTATTTTCGGATGTAAAGTTAGACTATGTGCTCCAGTACTACCCTATTTTTTTATAGTTGAAAACGAAGTTTTCACCGCTATTCTTTTATTTGATTCGCCAGGACAACATATTGTCAGCTTCACTGTAGAAAACATCTTCACATCATTTTACCTAATTATATAATATAATGAGACATCAGTGACAACCTACTCACTCTTAGAATAGAAGTCAGGCTCAAAGTTTATTGAACGTAAACATTAGCGATAATTATATATACGTTTATATACTCATAGAAAGACTACTTGTGTATGTTCAGTTTCTGTGTGAAGCCTTGGGCTTTTATATAAAACTTCATAAATGTGCCTATTCATCCTTTAAGAGCAATATTTTGTTACCACTGTTTGACCAGCCTTTTAGAATACAGAATCTGTTTCAAATGTACAATAGCCATTGCCGTAAGGTATCATGTTTATGTTTAAGCATTGATAATTAAAATAGGTATATATATATATATATATATGCACACAAAAGCAGCTGTATAGAATTTGGTTTGGTAGGAGAGTGCCAATCAAACAGTGGGATGGAAACCAGTATATATATAGGCAGATTAACTGTATAGAGGTATGCGTATACACAAGAGTTCCCTTCCAAGATTGTAACTGGCCAATTTAACCACAGGACCAGCCAGTGATTGACCAACAGCAATTCTGGCAGGAGCAAAGCCAGCATTGTTCTTTACATATAAGACTTCTTGCAGTGAAATGAATATACGTTAAGGTCCTGTTCCTCCTGCCCCTCTCTGTCTAGTGGCTCTACTGTGCTCTGCCTGCCCTTCACAAGGACCACTAGGGTTAACACTTGCAATCGATACCGTTTCGCTGTTTGGTCCTTTTTAAAGAAATCCCCATGGGAATTTTTGCTTGAAGCAGTTGTTCCCGTTCAGCTACTCGCTGCTAGGTGATTCTTTTCCTTTGCAGTGGAATCCCATCATTTAGAGAGCCAGATGGTCCCTCCAAAGATTTTTCATGTAAAGAGATTTGTGGAGCAAAAGGTGGAAATGATGATGATAAGGGTCAGGTGATATATCTTATATAGTTGCTGTTTTTCTTCATCCATCTAAAATCCCTTAATCTAGAGCTAGGTGTTCCCTGTTCAAGAGAGAACTAACAGAAAGAGTAAGCCGGAATTATGTTTGCCCTATATACATACACTTTAAAAGACATAAAACTTTATGTATGCATAACCATTGTGACACGTAGATAATGTCTTTTATCAACCTGAAATCCATGATATATTTCCTTATAGTTCTTCCTCCAAGGTTGTTCCCACATGTATATAGGATTTGAGGGGAAAACACGGAGGAATGATAAGGTCAAAATCTGTACCTACTTACTACCCCGACATCTTTCCTATCTATCATATCAGCCCTCCAAAATATAGGAAAACATCCTCTTATTATCCAATACGGAAGTGTCGCATTGATTGATTATCATCTATACAGCAATGTAGGCATCTGGGGCAAGAGAATGAGTGTGGAGGTGGCAGGGGGAGGGAGGGAAGCGAACGCCTGGAGGAAGGGGGTCGTCAACTGGTCTGTAGTAGCCCAGAGTTGTATATAACATGCCTCGGATCTGCTTATCTTGCCACTTGGTGTTAGATTGGCTAGGGTTGAGGGCAGGTCAGTTGAGCTAACAAGAAGTGGCAAGCAGTGGAAAGGGTCACTCTGGATCTAAGTCCAAACCTCAGCCCGCCCACTCGGCGTGTCTGACATGTGCCATAACATCAGAACGACTAACACCTTTTACATGTAAGAATAGGCAAGGTTATATGGCAGTATAGTGTTGTATAATGTATAGTCCCATCTCCCATAGCGTGATCCATTCAGTTTGCATCATACGCTTTTGCGTGTCAAATTGTGTACCAGAAAATAGAGTTCACCCATCCTCGGACAGATCCTATGATTCTTATCTTGCTTTGGATACCAGCCACCTATCGCTGCTTAGATATTAAACTACGCATTTATCCTCATAGCTTTTCTCTAATAGTGACTAGGCACGATATCCAAGGGAAGGAGGGGGTGTATGATGACGAGAACTTGGATGTGTTGGTGGTTGTTGTGGAAGAAGAGGAAAAGGTAAATTTATACGCTTTGTTGGGCAGCCTACATGCAGGTGGTGTCTGAGTTAGTGGGTGGGTACATGGGGGACTTGCGATGGATCCATGCTTAATGATATTATGCCTAATCTCCTGCTCATTGCGTGACCGTATCGTTTCAATAAACAAGTTTAAATTGAGAAAGCTTCACATTCATGTCTATGGATTAAATGACAGAGCAATGATTCCCCCTCGGGATATAGGTGAGTGACCGCGCGGAGGGAATGGATGTAGAGGATTTTTGTGGTGAGGTTTCTATCTTCATATATCACCATGGTGTTGAAAGTTCCGCTCCTACAACCTTCAGTATTTGCTCATCCACCCCAGGCATCCTTAGATATGCTGTTCCCTGATCTCTCAGGTCTGTAAGGGTTCCTGTTGTCGGAATAATTCTATACTCAGGGTCTTTTTAAATGAGGCAAAGAATAATCTAGCGCGAATACAATACCAAGTTTATGTAACACCCAGCGGAAGACCTAACTAGACTCATGTCTATTTAGAATGTTGGATTACCTTTACTGTATATACCATCTGTTGCAATAAAGAATTCTTGAATTGAATTGAATTGAACATGTCTGGTTCTTGAATCATGATCCCTTAACAGTATAATATAGTGGTAATATGTAAAATGTTTAAAAAAGTAAATAATTATAAGACACTAGCAATCAGAATATCAACTGAATAGAGGCACAATCTGAACTCAATATATATATAAGAAACTCAAGTATTTTAGGATAGCAATTTTATAATTTATAGACAGTATAAATTCATGGCGGAATCCAGAAAATGCATTGCCTTCCCGAGTATATGGGTGATGCCGCCTGAAAATTCAGTTAAGTACTCAACATTTTTAATGATAAATACTAGGTTTATCTGGATATATTTGGCATTGACTTGATTAAAAAAAATCTGTTCGTTTATGTTGAGCTATATTTTGAAAATCAGTTTTGTCTTAAATCAGGGTTATTTTAGAGGACTGGTGAAGACGAATTATACAATTTTGGCGACTTCACCCATATAGAATGTATACCATTGTAGACGTTTCAAGAGGTTGCAACATCAATAAAAATGGGCGAAAAGCAACTGCGGTCATTGATTAGTTCCTCAAAGGAATCCCGGTGTCCTTCCAACGTATAACATTCTTAGAGAAACGAGATCGGAAATTCAACGGACAGAGGAAAATCACATTGGTAGGAAAATCGACCTGAGTCCATCTAAAGCAAATTAACACACTAAAAGTCTCGTGAAATAGTTTTGAAAGGTGACGTTTTGCCACAAGAGGGTCCGTTTTAAATCACTGGCATTTCAATGACAATGACTCCCAGTTAACGACGGTAAAAGAACAAAATATTTTCTTCCATTCTTTCCCAACCCATCACAAAGTCATTTGACCGAAATTTGGGAGGTTTTCCCTACAGGTTTATTTGAGAAGGGTAAATGGTATCATAATAACGTTTTAATTAAAAGTGATCATCATAAAGCTGCTATTAAAAACTCAATAATATGTAACAGCTGGACGGACTGGAATGTTTGAATTGTATACATCCTCTACAGCCAATAATAGTCACGGGGTTTTCAATCTAAATCAATTAAACATAAATCATAGGCACCAGCATATTTCTCCAAACTATATTTTACTTCAGCTGTGTCGACCTTTTCACAGTGTATAATTTGTATATATCATCACAGCATCGGTGAAAGATTCAGCTAGATTATATCGCAAAGCCTTGGTATATTTTCCATTAAAATGTAATTTTTAGTCTACGGGTCAATAATAATTAGTATAGTGATCCGTGGCACAGAAGTATAATAGTGACCAGTTTCTGAAACAGGCAAACTAGGAACCTTGTCAATGAAAATGCAACAGGACCACTTTATTCGTGCTGAATATAATGTCAATGTTAAAGTTTCATTTCCATGCATGAAGTAGAACGGCGTGCAAACGAAGAGATGTTTTTGTCAATATTGTTTGTTGTTATTTGAGCTGCAACGGAACTTCATTGATGTGTGCTTCTCTCATGGCAATCAATCTAGGTAAATGCCAACCAATGAGAAAGTCAATTGGTTGCTAATTGCCCATAGGTATTATGTAAATAACCCATGGACTGGGCAAAGAGATTTAAATGAAGAACACTTCAATCAGTTCGGATTTTCAACGACCAGTTTAAGTGCAATATAGAACAAACGCCCACGAAATAAACATAATAATACTTGCATTTTTTAGTTTGATGGCCCAAACATATTCTATCGGTCATAGAAAAAACAATGCATGCTGGCGAGAACAAGCAGTGTCAACCAATCCCAAATCCATTCTATTACAAGAAATACAGGTCATGTCTATGAAATCCTTCATCCCCTTTATTTTCTACATATTCGCCTCAGTTAATTAAATCAATTAGGTAACATAGTACATAAATTTACCTCTTCTATCTATGAGACCGAAATGTTCTGTAACTATATATTTGTGTATACAGTTTTATCATCGATTATGCAATCAAAAACACAAGCATTTGCAAACATGTACGTTTGTCCTAAATAGAAGTTATGCCTACTAGCAAACAATGCTTTCAGGTGGAATAAACCCACCCTAATCGATACCCAACTAATATTTTTACACCATAGATAGTGCATGGGAAGATACATGTACCAAGAGCGCCACACTTTAAAATCAATTTAGCGATCATTATGAAGGCGCCAAATGTATGGTAATTTGAACATGTGCATTGTTCTTTGCCTGAGGGATGTTTGTTAGCATGTTGTGAACACACTCTGCACCTGTTAAAATAAGCCTCCTACCCCTCTCTATCAGGCACCGTCCAAACCCCTCACACCACTCTACCCATCGCTGTACCACTCCTCACCGTATCCCAGATGCACTTCTTGGTTGAAAAAATATATTTTAACATTATTAAATATCTCTAGTCGAAATCTATTTAGGAAAATGCCGATCGGCACCCAGTTTTATCGATACACAGATGAGGTTTTGAGAACTTCAGATTATGCTAGCCACTAAATACATAAGATTGTAATTTACATGCAAGAGAGTCACATCTGACCTTTTTAAGAGGTTGCAGACATGTTATATATATATCATCCTCTAAATATTATACTCAAGTCAATTTGCTTCAAAGGATTAATTATCACTAATTTAATTTTAAAGGAAGGGAATAACTCTTCCCTAGATTTAGAACAAAGGAGTTTCCTCGGAATATTCATTGTCACAAAAACCTATAAAAACTTACAAAAAAATAGATGTGCAAACAAACAGAAATACACTTTATTTTAAAATACATTTAGGATACCCATCCAATATAATTTAGTGCAAATCGTCGTCAATATGAGTCTCGTCAATAGCACAAATCGACCATTCCCTCTATAAATGATACCGTCTCGGTGTATATCCTTGGTGCCTGATATCTGAATATCCGCAATAAAATTATATTTTACCCATACCACTAATACATGTTTTCAATAATTATTAACAAACACGGGGTGACAATAATCCCGACAACCTGGAAACAAAATTAAATCCTCTGCTGCCTTTTAGAAATTAAAATATATAGTATAAAAAAAGACCGGAAAACCACCAAGTTGTTAGTTGTCCCTAAAACTGGCAGGTTACAAGACTGGAAGGAGGGTGTTCTCTGTGCATGATATCTAGGCTGGGTAATGTTTATATGAGGCCAGACTCGTAGCACATGTTTCCCCAACTGTAATCTGGCTGCCCGGCACTGCTGCAATGTCCTAGGTCGTGCTTCTTCGCTCGGTCAGCACCTGGTAGCACTCGCCGCACATTTACCGTTCACACCCATCTTTACGGTTCTTGCTGCTGCTGCTTGGCTCCAGGCACCATTTTCACTTCATTTCCGGTACTTGGACTTGGAAAAACCACATGAATGAAACCCATGCAACTACTGCGGTTCATGATCGAAATTTACTAAACCTTTTATAGTTGAAATGCATTTCTAAGGACGCGTTGGTGGTCGTGGGTAGATTATTACATTTTATGTTTTCCTATCATCAATTTACTAGTGAAACTAAATTCGATGGAAATACACGTATCAAGAGAAAAGTCTGCATATATTAGACTATAAATGGACCACTTTTGCATAATGTATTCGCAAAAATATCCCGGCTAGGGACACCGATCAGCACAGGAATTGGTTAAGAAAAATTATCAGATATGATGACATCGATTGGACCAGATAATTACAGGGTAACATTTTAAATTATAAAATGACTCAATCTTTTTTTGAATTCTCTCAAATTGCCTCTTCAAATGGAGCTAACCTGAAGATATCATAGGAAACCCCATCGATACTTTTTTCCAATCCACAACTCTCTACATGCAAGCACCTAAGTGAAATTCGTGGCTAGAAGAGATATTTATTTGGCTTTTGATACGCACAACTCACTGAATTCCACGTGGAACTGGATCAGGAATTGCGTCTGCACACATCCCCCCACAGATACTGCTCTTTGGGGATTATAATCAGATATATTCTGTAGGTACCCTCCCGATTAATATTAAGCACAGTGGCGGAAGTCCGTATGGGGCAATGAAAATAAAGAATGTTGTTTACTCAGACCTCACGACCTAATAGTACTTAATTACATTGCAACCAAATGTCACTGCCAATATTCTAGATGGTAGTTAACACTGATAAATCTGACTCCCCGAGCTCGAGTTATTTATAATAGTCGCTGAACTTTCTCCCTAGGCAATCTAGTTGCTGGAATGAATGTATATGTTCACAATCTTTCACTCAGGCATTTTCTGTGGAAGTCAGAACTACTGGTGCAGAAAATGGAAAGCTCTGATGTGACTATTTCTCTCTGTGACTGTGTGTTGTATGTATGTAGGTTGCCAGTCAGAAGTCAAGGCAACAGAGTTCTAAGATTTAAATAGCTCTCCCTCTTTTATACCGCCATGCGTGTAATTTGGGTTTAAGAGGCTTTGCAATCAACCCAAGCATGATTGTTTGGGGCATGTAATTTAATCGGTTGTTTGCTCTGTATGCTTTGGTTAAACTTCAATTTATTGAAGGTCAATGGCCTTTAAAGACTATCTTTAAACTGGCAAAGTTACTTGTTGTTCTTTGCTTTAAACGCTCCTCATGTCCCAGGAACAGACCATGATCGTTCAATACACACCACCCACAACAATCAAATGTGTACACGCTTAATAACCGGTGATTATAATGGTGCAACAAGCTATTATTTTGAAAAGATGCTTCATGTAATACGCATGCCATATAAATGTACCGATGATGTAACAGATAGTATTGCATGCGTACATATATACACACACTAACATGCCGTAGTTTGTCCCATAACAGCTAGGTTCTAGATCAATACATATAAGCAGGCACACAAAATATAGCGTGCCAGGATGTTCATCCCTTGAGCTCGGAAGAGAGAGAAAGAGAGAAAGGAGAAAGGGAAAAAGAGAAAGGGATAGATTGGAAGGGAGACTGAGAAAGAGAGGGAGAGAGAAGCTGCCAGAAAACGGCCCTGGGCAATGACACGTTGACGACACCCATTAGGTATTCACTTTAATCCCATGGAAAATAAATATGCTGGTGTGCATAGGCAAACATTGCCCTAGTAGACACAAATCACCAGGAGAACGCTAGCTGACCATCTAGTGAATGACCAAGGGTCAGTCCAAGCTTACATGCCTGGGGCATCGAACTACACTGCGTCCTGCCAGTGAAAAATGAAGGTGTGCAAGAGGGTAACAACCGTAGTCAAAGGGAAAGTGCATCCCTCCTAGATTACTTTCTTAACTCTATGATTGTTCGAAGACTGATTTGATACAGGGATTAATATCCAAAATTGATTGCAGGAACATAAATTGCCCAGATTTCTTGAAATATGAGCTTTGTCAATTAGGATTTCAAAATAAGGCTCCTGTCACTATGACTCGGGACAATTCGCTAGTAGTTCATTTTCAAACAATTCAAGTGAGCAAATATTTATGTGAGAAGGTTTCCCTGGTAACAAAGGGATTTGGATTGAACATAGAAACTAAGACCTCATTCGAATGTTTAAGACTATCATTTTGTGCCAGCGGGAGATGGATATTCTGGTTTAAGGGCCTTCGGTGTCTTTACGTGCTTCACAGGCTATTACCCTGTCAGCTGACGTTCCAACAAAAACAATGCCCTTTGCCTCGAAAATGTATAAACATAAAATACACAATCTATTTCATAATCACAGGACTAAACACGCCTTTACTTATGGTTATGAGAGACCTAAACGGTTGGGGACAAATTTAGTAAGTAAATGTTTTGAACCCCTCCAGACAGTTTACAACCGATATATTCCCCCTATTTCTTTGTAGGGGACGTGTTTACTGCCCTAAGAAATGGCTTCCAGGCATAGTCTTCTAGATCACCTTGAAAACCTTATACATAATACAGAGCTCGAGGGTCGCATGTTACTACAGCTAAATCCCTCAAAACGCGACCAAAAATCTTGGGTCTTTAAACACATCCATGTATGGTTTTCAAAATCTATTAATCCCTCAATAATCTGACAGATACTTGTCATCATAATCCCTCGATAACTCTCCACAATCTAAATGCAGAATCCCACGAAATTATTCAGACTTATTCATAAAACAGAAGTTATCTGCTGCTCAGAAGCGATAAAGTTTTTTATGACCTCTCAGAGAAGCCACCTATAGAGTGCCTCAATGCCCATATTGTAGATAACAATAGGTACAATGTAGGATCGCGTAGATGGAGGGGTGAATCAGTTATTCTATATAGTGTAGCGCCAAGATGATTTGTAACATGACCAAGAGTTGCCATCCACCGCCACGGGTAGGAGGAGCTTATACATTTATGCACATAACTTTTTCTGCATCGTGGGGGCAGTCCGCCATGATGGGGAAGCCAACAGCCAACATATTCGGTTCTTTCCAAACGTTATAGAGAGAGGTTTTCATCCACACAAACAGGAACAAGAGGAGAATAATAAAGGATCGCTCTATAAAAGAATGTTATTTCTTCGGAAAACATTAACAATTGTCTGATTTGTTTTCACTCAATGGGAAAACACAGAGGGGGTTATAAGAATATAACATGCATGTAGTCATGATATGAATACACGTGCATATAATTATATATAAATACGAACGATTTATTTGCATTAAGTATGTGCATACAAGACACTTCTAACGAATGTCAAACAGTATTGATACTCTTATAGAGAATGAATAGGGCATCCTACCCACCCATATAGACACCTAGGCTAACACGGAGCACTCCAAAGTGCACTCGTACAATATGGTCTATGACTTCAAACAAAACAGCCGGTGGTGGTGAAACTGTACTCACAGGACTTACTCGTTGGAAGAGCCCCACCCCTACTTTTATCCCAACAGGTATATAAATATACGATCCTGATTTCTGCCGTTTACTTCGCACTCTGGGTACGGGAAGTTGTGTTTGTTGGGTCTGGCAGTCTCCCCAGCAGGACTCCCGTTAATGCCTTGATGGGCAAGTCTATACAGGAAGTGATAATAGTAGACTGACCTGCCTCCAACAATCCAATAACCTCCATGGATGATCAAATGCATTCTTACCTGAAATACATAAAAAGGGACATATTAATGAAAAGAATAGTTATCAGTGGTTTGCATTGGTATAATTGCATGGTAAAAACATGGAGAGTCTTGTTTAGTAGAGCCTAGTATAGAGACTCCTGACTGGAAACAGGCTGAAAAGTAAGTCAAGGAAGGGTTACGTCCGAGTTCTATGGGTGCCATCTGTTGAACATGACAAGGTGATTTGACTTAGTGAATTGCACTGATTCAGCACTGGCTTGCGGCTTAGAACAGCTGGGACAATTTTCGATTTCCTCCGCCAGAACTTCTCATAGAGTTTTGAACATTTTGGATCTTGATGTGAGCTAGTCAGTTATCAGCTCATTAGTGTAAAACTTGTCATGTCTAATGTGTATATATATTGTTATATAATTTATTATAGGAAGATTCATGATTACCACCTAAAAATAGTATCATATACTAGAATGAATCATGTAAAAAAAAGTAAAAGTAAAAAGGTTAAAACTAGGGCTACGGAAGAAAACATGGGGAATTCCAGAAGATGTACCCTTTAATGGCAAATATAAGTGTTTTCCAATCCAATCTAATCTAAATAAAGGCTTCTACTATGTTTTATATAGCCTACAATAGCCTGGAATCCGTACAGAGAGAATGGAGAGAATAACAGATCCACTAATTAGGGCATCACAGATGACATGACAAATCCTCTTGTATTAAACTGTAGATGATAACAGCGTTATACTGTTGCTGTAAGCATTGAACTTTTTGTGTTATCTGAATTTGACTGAAGTGCCATTCACGAAGAGGGGTTGGGTGGAGGAGGAATAGCATAGATTCGACGGATAATGAAACACTAACTGAGATGGTAAGGCATCTAATGAGGTTGTTTGACGTGATGGGGTTAATCAATCCTATCAGGGGAGGGTTGAAGGTGACAAGGTTTAGTGTCTAATCCCTAGACGAAATGCTTCCCTATTGAACATACTATTAGACATTAATAAATCAATACATAGACACAGACGTCTGGCCAATATGATTATTATCAGTATACAGTAGATGCCTTTATTTGTCTATTAGTCATTATATCCGGAGCCCAATTGAATTGCTATTATGAATACTGATCCTTTATTACAGGGTAATTTCCGATTTGGTCTGGTGCCAAATACCAATTGATTATTGCATCCTTTGTCTTTCATTTGAAATTACTCTGTTTTACCATTATGCTTCAGCTCTGTTGTTTTCCAGCGCAGGTTCGCAATCTGGGTCGCCTTAAATATAAATGATCCAGGTCGTGATTAGTATGTTGAATGAAATAAGCACAGAAGAGTATGGGAACATTATTTTGTTGGCCTGTCATACATGTGAAAACTATAAATGCAAGGCTTGTCTTCTCACAACGAAACTCGGAGTAGTGACTCGAAACAAAGGAGCATCAGTATGGTTAGAGAACGATGAGAAATATAAAACCTAGATTCCCCAGTTAAAGTCTTTTAGGTTATTTTCTCTTTTCGCTGTTCTTTATAATCTATCATAGTAGAGAGAGGGAAAGAGAGAGATAGGGATGGAGGCAGATATCTAAAAAAGTCCTACAAACATTGCCTTTCAAATGCAGAAGACAATAATCTAGTCCACCTAAAGCGCAATTTGCGTACACCGGTTGTGAGCATTATATGCTTGAGGACGAAGCAAATACAAAATGATTCACCAAAGATGATTGTACTGATAGCTTCCACAACTCCGCTGGAGAAGGTGTACATTTTCCCATGACCATTGTCAAGCAAGCAAAGCCAATAATTGCTTGCACATTTGGACGTCCATGCAAATCACCCTATTCAACTGCTCCTTATAATGTAGGTGAGGTATGCATACTTCCCTGTGGGAATCGGAGCAGACAACTCCAATGAGGAAGGTGTACATTTTTTCAATGACTTTTGTCAAGCAAGCAAATCCAATAATTGCTTGCTCATTTACACCGATTGGACGTCCACCCAAATCGCCCTATTCAACTGCTCTTTATAAGGTAGGTGAGGTATGCACACATCCTTGTGGGAATCGGAGCAGTAAGTGTGAAATTAATGTTTCATAATTGTGTCATTGGGTGTGCCGCTCAGTGAAGATATGTCCCAGATGCATGTATGGAGCAATCGCTTGGATCTAATCATGACTATTGTAGTAGTTATGACAAGCTTGAAATGAATATATCAATAATGTAAGCAGATGCAGCCGAGGCTAAATCCAAATGGAATTAACATTAATCATTTAAATGATTTGTCTTGGCGAAGTATGTTTTATCATTTTGTTTCCTTTCCCCGGGTCTTAAAGCTGACTTTCACAAATTCCAGGCTGTTTTTCTAAACCCTGGTTATTAATGCTGCACTCTCAGTTAACGTCGGTAAAAAACAAAATATTTTCTTCCATTCTTTTCCAACCCATCTAAAGGTCACTTGGCAGAAGTTTTTGACGATTCTATGTGGTAGTTCTAATATAAAAAGTCCTTATTTGATTTTGAAGAACCCGCCAAATCCTTTCCAATGATGACTTCCCTTATTATTGCTCATGGGTGGGCGTTTTCACTTGGCCAATTAGACTTCAAATTCTTGTATAAACATATAATAGCTTATAACAGCAGCAGGGTATTGATAAATATAGTTGTATAAGTCATAATATGAGTAAAGACGGTCAGATTTGTTTTGTAGTAATAGCTGAGAATGCAGCTTTAGATAAAGAGGTTTAATACATTGTGCTCGACTAACCCGTTCCTAGTTTATTCCCTTTGATTCTGAAGGAGAATACCCTTGTTTTGGTTATAGTTCTAGGGCTTAGGTTGTAATGTTGGGTCCTCCAGTCGTTAATTAATGGAATGGTAAAACGTTTGTCAGTTCCATTTCGTTGAGCGTACGTCCTTCCAACAATGTGAATCAGGTCGCCTTCTTCTTTTCCTTCTTCTGGAACATCTTGTAATAGTTGTATCCGGCTTTTGCCTAATTCAGTTTAACTCATTATCAATTTAACGGCTTAACTAAAAATCATTGGCAGATGACCAGTTTTGGAATGCCTTGAAGAATGCACTTTTCCGTCCATCTGTTGTCGATAAAATTGTGCAACCTTCTTTTATAAAGAAAATATGGAGGACTTGTAAAACTTTTGTTTAAGCATAATTGATTTCCAATTAATTGAAGGATGACCTCGATGCGTTATTTCGAATGAGGGTCCAATATTTCTTTAATATCTAATATTGAAGTAAAAAGATTTACAACTGGGACTTCATGGGAAAAGCCTTTAACTAAGAGTTCTCCCTTTTTAGGGAGGAAGCAAACCAATATGGTTCAAGCCAAACTGTTGTAGGCTTTTGTGGCGCTCTTCATTATTGTACCCTTGGCAACCGTGCCTTTTTCTTGGTGAAGGCATCCTGCTGTACTTTTTGCAAATTTCGCAAATCTTTTTGTTTCTTTTCAAGTCCCCGAGTTAGTTTTTCGTGTGGCATGCCCAGAGTAAGAAGAGTATGTGGATGTAGGTGTTTTAGAGGGGGGCTACTCTGCCCACAACAATATCGCAAGGTATATACAGATCCATTCAACAAAACCATAGGTCCGGAAACTGAAGCTGTTTTTATCACTGATTTAACAAGCAAATGGTAGACCTACTCGACCAAACCTTGTTTAAAAGGTATTAAATAAATCTGCTTCTAAACACATAATTATTGTTTTTTTATAACAGACAGAGGATACATCTGTCATTTATTTTTTATTTTCATTTCTTCTTGGCCTTGAACTACTATGAAACAATATGATTCTATGTGAGGGAGGAAAAATATAAGTTGGATAATTAGATAATTGTGTTTAGACACACATGCGCTATAGTGGTGGTGCGTTATTTCCATTTTTTCTGATTTTATGATACTCACCAGATAGTTATTATTACTTGTATTTGTTTTCTATTAAATTGACTAGACTAGATCTAATTAAATATTTCTTAAATGTTTTTTTAGAAGATGGCTTATAAGTGGCGTTGTATAGAAACTAAACTCTTTTTCTTGCTTTTTCCTCTGAGACTATATGTATAACCGGGATATCTGAGAAGGGCATCCTGTTATGTAATGTTATCTCCTGAATAAAAAATATTAGATATTAAATCTTAGAATCTTTAGAATCTTTAGAATCTTTAGAATATCCGTTCCGGGTATTTAGGTTAGTGTACTATAGGTTATAAATTACTGTCCATCTACCCATATAGACTATGTATGTGTTGAAGAACGTTTTACAGAGAGCCATTGTTCCGCTATGAAGACTTAGCTCCTAACTCCTCAAAGTGTTAGCCTATTTGAGATCAGTTGGAGCTTAAGAATTAATCGACACTTTTTAGACATGTTTTGCGTGAAACAGTTAATTCTTCCTTGTTGAAAAAGTGTCTGGGAACGGAGGGAAGTGTGCATCATTACACCATTAAAAGTTCTTCTTTTTCTTAAGAAGAATAAATATTTTGCGCCCAATTTTCGAACCAATGCCTGGCTTCTTTCTCAGCAAATGACTCGTGTAACGGATGATGTTTATATTGTGTTCCTTGTTGCAGAAAACACCCAAGAGGAGCTTGCTTGGATAATCAATGTCACTTAATCTTTTGTCTTTCTTACTCTCATCAATTGCTGAATTTGTAATGCATTACCCTCAAATGACCTTCTGATAATAAATATGATCAATTTCCCTGAGCCCATTTAGGATTTAGTGTAATTTTATGCCTATTTTACGAGAATGTCTGAGTACGTCTGAAAACCATTGCCACCTCCGGCTAGGGTAAACTATAGGATTAAATGGAGATTAAAGCAATCGGCTTGAGAATAACCATTTCGATGTCGTTTTATGATTTCACTAACAATCTGTGGGGGAATGGAGTGCGCGAGGCGTGTGCCACCATCATTCTTTCCCCTCTATCAATTATCTTTTTATAGTCGTTCTCATAAGAGGTGGAATAGAGAGTCGGGACTAGAGAGAAAGAGAGAGCGCGAAATAAAAAAGAGAGTGAGAGGGAGAGGGAGAGAGAAACAGTGCGGGATTTCGTGGCCCATCCTGTCAACAGATCATACAGCAATTTGCTCCCAAAAGATTTAGCTATAATGAAGTCTCTGTCACCCTATTGAAGAACTCAATTTTGTATTGGAGTACAATGTGATTAATCCATTTAATCGAGGCACGGTCCCCATAGATAAAGTTTTAATTACAAAGCCATCTGTAACTATGTACCATTATGGTGTCCCATATTTCAACCTAGATACAATTCATATTTTGATTACTATACCAAGCAGGCATAAGGTGTTTTAAATGATATTTTGTCATAAATATGCATAGTCTGGTCACTGTTCGTAAAGGCGTTGCATTAAAAATAAATGGCAAATAATACACCAACCTCTGTAGCGATATATACTCCATGAATGTACTTGACACCTATTCAACATCAGCAGAAACATTGCCAATCTCAAATTCGAATAAACACATATATGTGCACCCTTGTATTTCTCGCTACATGAATATGATATATATGTATAGAAGGCCAGGGGAATATTAATTAGACTCATACGTACATGTATGCAATAGACCAACATTTCATGATATGACTAATATTTAAGACGATTCGCAAGCCATGTGAGAAGAAGGTATATTCTCACACATCCTAATATTTTATGATATCATTTTACTGTAACGTTGTGTAAGGTATCACACAACTTCTCACTTTCAAGCGTAGTATAATCATACTTTTTAAACTCAGAGAATCTCTTTAATCCACAAGGTATCTTCTATCACCAAGCATGCAGTATCTCATGAACTTCAAAATACTATATTGTCAAGGAATTCAACCATTTAGTTTTTCTCCTACAAATTACCGTCAATTTCCGTCTGTCGCCAACGTCCTTATGTAAAATACATATTTTTATTTTATTGGGATATCTTTCATATTTCCTTTTCCGACCCATTTTTGATATAACATAGCTAGGAGTACACAATCATAGAACGCTTTGTGCTTTCACATTCTGCGAGGCTTTCAATCACAGACAGCCAGTCCATTTGTCTGGCAGAGGAGCCTCTTTATTTAATGTCCATTGTTCTCTATAAACAGTATGAAACAGTAACATTTCAAAGCGGTGTAACTGAAACGCTCAATCATATTCCAGCAGCCCATTTGTGTCTCTGTATGGGCACTTAACTATAGCAGAGAAAATCTAGCCTGTGATTCTCGAGTGAGAACAGAAAACATGTAATTTTGTATTTAAAGTAACTTATAATCGTATCCATCCCTCAGCTAAGTTCGGAACGGTCTTTAAATAGACTACCCTTTGACAAGGCAATAAAGGGGGATTTAATGCTTATAAGCATTCTTACATATATATATAGTTAAACCAGCATTCTTAGCTATTAGGACAAAGCAAATGTACTCATATTCTGGAAATATTCAGTTTTAACTGAGAGTGCAGCTTTAAGTCAAGAAAATGATGTTCCAAACGTTAACCTAGTATGTGTTGTAAGAGACAGACGTATATATAGCCTTGCATTGCGAATCGAATAGCTATCATTATTCTAACAGGCCAAGATGTTGTCATTTCCCCGTTTCTTTAATTCCAGCTTGTCTCATATCGCAGTACCGTATATTTGATGGGCACCAGGTAAGCCTAGTACTATACCCCATGCCGTATGAGAGAATACATCATGGATTAAATTTTATGGACGCCCGTTTATTTACATAGAGAAATGACGTGGCCCTCTTGTGCTTTAAGTCTATCTATTAAACTGACACTTAATTCAATTATAGTCCGCAGAAATATTCAACAAGTCTGTCGATGAGTTGCCCTAGTAGGACAGACCTGCAGATCAGTAGGTCCCCGGTTGAAATCAGCAACCGGCTAATGGTTGTTAGACACTTTTCCAAACTAGGTGTGCCTGGCGTTCCATTTAGAGGTCCTAGAATGAGCAGACCGATTTTTAAAGTTTTCTTGGAATCCTTTCATTCGAATTCAATGCACTGCCTTAGCCAGGGATGCTATACATAATATATGTTGAGAAAGAATGTGTTCAGTCCCCGGTTCAAATCAGCAACCATATATTTTGTGCACTTTTTCAAACCAGGTGTCTGGCCTTCCATTTAATGGTCCTGGGACCCGTTGCACTATGTATAATTGTAAGGTAAACCACAGTTAGCGGCCTCGAAACTCTCATATCCCAATTCGCATTGCACTATTCATGCAATATTTTCCTTAGACTAATCTATGAGGCCACTTACTTTCCTCAAATGCATGAGCCTATGGCATCAACCCTGGTATCATAAAGCCCTAGCAATAGGCCCATATAGTGTGAGCAGCCCAGTCAACTCACTGAATGGAGTCCGCTAGTATATAGGAATTGTCATTTTAGAAGTTCCTGGTGGCCTATTTGGTTACGCCCACAGAATTGACAATTGAGGGAGATGAGTTCAAATCCCGACCAGGGGCCAGTGCAGTAAATTCAGAAGTAGTTCTCCAATGTATCTAACTGATTCTTGAAAACATATTTACCCTCCGTAGACATATTTTACCAAGCAATCAAAAGCTCTGGACATCTTTATGGGATGCAGCACATTGGCCTATCCATTGGTATTGGTGAGAAATCCATATATATATATCTGACTCGCATCTCGAAATACCATAAAATGTGATTATAACCTGTAAAGGGAGTCACGTGGAAACGAACGGTAGGAAAACTAACTGTAACTCATTGTCTAGTGTCACGTAATTCCTCCGTAAAAGCAACATTCGTATCCACGAGGGCTTGGAAACCTTATTTTGGGAATAATATACGTCTGACAATGCCTGTTATTTTATACGAATAAAGATATGACAAACAAACAAAATCGTTATATCAGCTATCTTTTTCATGTGTGTTGAAGACGTATGAAATATTATCAAAAGGTAGATGAAACTATTCGTTATACATACTTATTATGTTTTAGTTACATAAACAAAGCAATATGATATAAAGAATCAATAACGCTCTATCACTCTCTACCCATCAAACGTTCATTCCAACAAATATCATTGTCATAACGACATAAGTACATGGACCCCATCCAACTATAGGAGCCTCGTTAAGCATGAACCAATCGTTTGAGGGAATGACCCCCTCGTGATGGGTCACGTGGGGTAGGCGACGGACACGTGATCATTGTAGTGAAATAGAGATGAAAGGAAAGAGGGAACCTGCAGGTCGCCTAAAGCACAGGCCCAGAATGTGACAGTGTCGTCTGGCGCTCTGTCCCCTCTATTTTGCTCACTCTACCCGTGAAGCCTGTCTACATAATTGGCCAAAGAAATAATCTTCAATTCCAGACTTCCCCTCTTCAAATGTTATACTTCTTATTTCTCAGGAACCATAAACGCAGCTGTTCTAAGCATGATACATAAAGACTAATTTCCATTTAGAATAACTGCAATGAATTTCTTTGAATATCAACATGCTTTAAATGAATACATGTTGGTCATTTAAAACATATATTCTATTATTTCATTAAAGGAAGGTAAAAATATCAACGCTTCATTATTGTATGTCCTACAAATTTAAGAAATCCTTGTGTCATTTCTTTAGCAGTCTGAATGAACTGTGATAACAAATAACTAAATATGTGTCCCTTACTCAATAAACAACTATATACCATTTCCTTCAAACATGCGCAGTGACATATGCAAATCCCCCTATACTCTGTATCAGATTCATAAACATCCCTTTGGGCACTATCCACAAATACAATGGGAGAATATTTAGAGCCAGCTCTTCCTCCATAATAGGAATGCATACCAGTCGATTTCTCTTGGTCCAGATTTGGACCCAGAAGGTGGCTCTTTCAAAACAACATCTTTTATTCATGACTCCACAGCTGCACGATCTTTTGTCTTTTTCCATGTCTTTGTTACCCTGGGCTCACTTTCTCTCTTTACTTGCAACTACGCTCCTCTTTCTAATTTAATACCTTTACTTCAATCAATATGTCCATTCATATCGGAGCTGCTGCGTCAGTGATAAATTTGTCTTTCAATACACAAGTGATGAAAAAAGGTCCGGTAGGGCTGAGGGGAAGGAGAGAGAGATGGAAGAGTGTTGGTATCAGGAATGGAGACTTTAGTACTGCAAAGGATACTCCTTGTACTAGCAAATGTAGGAACAAGGGCTGTATGTACAGCAATGTCTGGCTTGGCATGCATACATATATATATATTTTGTAACAAATTGTCTTGGGTCAAATTTATTTGTAATTGCTGTGGCCTCAAATAAAAACAACAATAAATTGTACAGAAAATTGTTCACATTGTGGTAAAAACAAAACATTTTCAACTCCAGACATGTAGTTAATGTTTAGATTATTATTTGTTGGGGTGCCACACTATCATTTTGTTTGAAAGACATCAACAGCTTCTACGAGGAGAGAATGTAGAGACGACTATTTGGCAAATTTTAAAAGCCGTTATGTAATGGAACCTGATGGAATGTTGAAATTGATACACATTTATTTCAGCACTGGTTTATCTACACCCCTTACTGCAGACGCGGTAATAAAATTACTGTTTTTTAAGAATATCTATATTTGTATTATATCAACAAATTATAAAATTGCCAATTAACAACCTTCTCTTGTAGGTTCGCTCCTCGGACATCTTCCTAATCGGCCATTCGTTCCTCGCCGATAAAACTTCCAATTTAAGCTGGAATTCTACCAACAACAATCAGATTGTATTAAACATGTTTAATACAATCGAATGATAATCCGATCGACATGATGGCCACCCGATTAAAAAATCAGGTTTGGTGGATTACGGGCTGGAAAAAGGGATGCGAGCGAGTAATGCATGCCAATTAACCTCTTTATATTAATGGTATGTTTCCTACCCTTCCTATACCATGCCTTAATTGACGATTGCCTTTGCCGACGAAAACGATTACTTTGTAGGTTTGGAGGTCAATAACTAATACAAGATCCTAGCCTGAGGCATAAAGGTTAATGTATGCATGCATGTAGCAATCGTAAAGATCATTCTCATAATGTCTCTTCTTCGCTGGGGACGGACGGACAGTAAATCTCCATGCAGCCTACTACCAAATTTCACTCCCCCTAGCTGTGTGTCCCATCTTCTGTCCCTCCCACAGAGCCAACAATAATTACCCATGCAATGATCAACAAATATCCCTCTCCTCACAATACAATAGTGTATCAATGGGCACGAGGACCTTTTTCACTTGATCAACTTACGCCGATTCACCAAGCGTGATTCTGCAATAACCACAGAGTATTTGCAGTAATTAGTGAGCAATGGATCCCTGCTTTGATCACCAGATTAGGCTGATTCCGCACGGCTAGTTCTATTAATAGGCGGACGCAATCATGAAAAGAATCTGTTGTTTTTCACTTAATTATTACCCCCACCTCCCTCGTGAACGTGACACCGAATACCTCCGGAGTGCGTTCGGTATTTGAGACCTAAAATCTGCTGAATGGTTATTAATCAGGACATTGGGGTTGTGTTGGAGCGAGGGATAGGCGTTTAGTAATGGCAGAACTAGAAGCTGGATAGTGTGATGACCGGTCTACACATGAAGGGCGGTAGTATTATAACAGTAGTAAATGATCAAGGTTTAGAGGCATTATTCTGGGAGTGATGTGATACAGGCAGGGAGGGTAAACATATTAGGGACATCGGGGGATTCTAAGACTTTCTGAAGTCCTTACAAAAAATTCTTTTTATATTAAACTAGAGACTTTATATGAAACCAATGGATTTTATTGTGATATTTTAGATGAATTGAATGAGCCCTATACATTTCTGGGTGAATCTAGATCCGCAGCTGCCATCCTCCGTGATCACGATGGAAATTATATGGTATGGTATGGTTTCTGGATAATTGATAGATAGAATGCGAGAGAGAGAGAAAGGGATTGATCAAGAGGTGGAACAAATTCGAAGCATTAAAGCTGCACTCTCAGTTAACGTCGGTCAAAAACTGAATATTTTCTACTTCTTGTTCCACTAACCCATCTGAAAGTCATTTGACCAAAATTTTGGAGAATTTTATTCAGTAAATTGTACCAAAGCACTTCTTAAGGGCCTAGTCCACCAAGCCGATTCTCATGCGATTTTGCGTCGCAGAGGACTCTTCTGCACTACATTCTGTGGGAATCGCATGAGAATCGGCTTATTGGACTAAGCTCTTTAAACTTCCTCATTTTATTTGGAGACCCGCTCGAATCCTTCCATGCGATGAGTTAATTCACTTATTATTGTTCACCGGCGGCATTCTTCTCACGGTGATTAGGCTTCAAATTCCTGTACATAAACATAAACCAGCAACCAGAATATTGATAAATCCAGTCGTATAAGTCTTGATATGTGTGAATTTGGTAAGATTTGGTTCGTCGGGATAGATGAGAATACAGCTTTAAGAAGGTTATACTACAACCCCCACCCCAACACACACACACATCGAATAGACATGACCACCTCCTCACTAGAAGCTTGTTAATGAATGTCACCGACAGTAGTGTCTGATAATTGTTACAATGTCTATGACAAAGAAGATCACCCATTTGTCTGATATCTAGTTCATTTGCAGTAATAGATGCATCAAAGCCAATAGATGCATAGAGTAATAGATGCATCAAAGATTGATTAATATGTTTATGATAACTGCAACTGTTTTAATATAGGACATGCCAATTCCGTAGTCGTCGTAAGTGTAAAGCATCTTTTAAAATGTATAATGAACTAGCGCATACAATCAACACAATATCATAATACGACTGTATGTGGTATCAGAAACCTGTTGGGGATAAATTTAAATACGGTTTGTCCCTTTGCTCGATAACAATAACGAATGATCTCTTATTCATTCTTTGTTGACATGCAACTATCATGTGCTTAAACTATATTTACACATATCCAAGATCATCATCTTTACTACTGTACACCGGCATCAGTTGTGTTGGTTTACCTATAATATTAAAATTAATGTTGAAGATGGAAGTCAACTCAACTGAAAACAACTCGTTGAAATTACTGTTTCAGCATTTTATTTCGCGACCCTACGCGTTTCGCCTTTGGTTTTGGCTTCTTCTAATATTAAAAATTATAAATCTGGATGCCCATATGTCTCCGAGCTCTTTGTAAGAGGAACAATTTCTGAAGCACTCTCACCAGTAAGCCAACTCCGTGTCTTTTTGCACTCAATGTCCTCCATCTTCTCCTCTTACCGCATTTACAAGACACAAGTGTGAGAATACTGGAGGATCCTAGACGGAGGGAGGGGAGGTAGAGGAGGCTCTACTTAGATTCCCTCAAAGAGTTTGGGTCTTGTCAGTCGTTTATTATTAGATCTGATGCTATAAAATAAAGTATTACCAAGGTCGACAACTGTACCCCAAGATAAGTAAGACATTCAAAGCGAATATAAAGGGATTTGACCAACGAGTCAAGTGTTTGATTGTATATATGCTTTTAATAATTGTAAAAGGAACATTCATATAGTAGCTTTTCGGGGGTAAAAAGGGAGGTTCAGCAAGTCTAACCTATACGTAAACGTATCCGTATCTCTGATATACAGACATACGTTAAAAGGAAGAAAGAGGTTAAGAAAACATGGCGGGAAAAACGTAACGTAACATATCGAGCAAAATGTTTTAACTCACAATTTATACACAAAAATGCGACGTAAATTTACAAAATAAAGTTACGTAATTGAAATAGGTTTTACTTGTGGAACATCCCTTCCTAGTAAAACACGCATCGTTGAATACGCATATGGCCGTCATATCCATTCCGTATAAATACAGGTTAACTAACGAGTTGGTTGAAGGAGCGTGAATATTGCACGAGTTGCGTAGCAACGAGTGTAATATTCTAAGCGACTGAAACCATGACAATGACCATGACAACTCCACGTAAATCACTAGTGAAATACGCACTATGTGTAAATCACTCTAGATACGTTGTTTCTAGAGCAATGCTTGTATAATAATATATAATATTTAAAAAAACAAAAAACAGACTAAGACAATTCACAGCATCGCCTTTTTAGCTTTCTTCCTGATGCCTGCTGTTAGTCCGGTTAATAGGTTAGTTTACATGAATGATGAGGTGAATAGTTAGTTAGTGAAAGTACATTGAAGTATCGAGGGGGAGTGGGGGTAGGGGATAAAGACCATATATATGCAGTGTGTGATAATAACTAATTGGCATCATTGAATTAGTCAAAGAGGATATTTCTTTTTAGGTTCCTATTAAACGATATAGAATCTTGATTTCGCTGTTCTACTGTTTCTTAAGGCTGATATTTGATGAACTAAATATCTTTTTATCACGTTCATGTTAAGGTCTAAATTGATATAGGACTGAGCCTGCATTCTGTCTGGTGTTTCTTATGGCTTGATTGTTAGAATTTAGTGATTTTTGTTTTACCATTTTAGTAATGATTGTTTATATGTATCATCTTTTAATACTCAACACTCTTAAACAGCACCAGCAGGGGATCCAGCACATCCAACATAACAAGGATACAGCCTGTCTCATCCCCAATGTCTTATTCATTCACTGTAACAATGAAACAGATGAGTCTATAATTATTAATTCTACAACTGTCCTCTAGGTCATCAGTCATTTATGTATAAAACAACGGTTACTACTCCCTCCCTATCCCCCATCCCCCACCCATCACCACGATCCCCTTTGGCTAAAATACATGGACCCTCTACTGCCCATCCCAAGTAAGGCCCTGTACATAAATGGCAAGCACGAAGTATCGTCAAACTGACCTAAAACAACCTCGAGTCGATTCAAGGCAGCTCGGGCTCTTCCTGGGCTCCAAGTGATGCCCTGAGTAATGGGAGGCTTGTGTGTTTACTAATCTTCTCTCAATCTAGATACAACCAAGGCATTTAGCACTCCAGGAGACCTTTCTCTAAAGTATTACGAGCAAAATCATTTAGGGCCCTGGTAATGCTTCCCATGCTTTGAATACTTCTGAAATGCAGAGGGGACCGTCGTGTTAGAGCAACGGTCTGAAGCAGTGGCTTCGAATTCAGCTCTAGTCTATATAGGTTTAACGAATCTGAACGAATTAAAATCTAAAATCACGAACACCAACGAAAAGAATAATAAATGCAGTATGGTTCTTACTTATTGTGTTCTTGCGTTGGACTGATTCAATTATCTTATAAGTTCAATCCAGTAGGAATTTAGATGTATCCATGCCCTCTTAACCACTAAATTATTTCGATAAATGAAAATAATAATAATAAACAAGTGTCAGTCAGGAATTGACCGACTGTCATATATCAAATATGCAGTGTTAATCAATAGGATCATAATGTATAAGGTGTGTTAGAAACTGTGTATGTCATGATTTAGTGGCACGGCGGGGACACCTGCAGTAGATGTTTCTATTGCCTAAAGTTCCTATTTTATTTATTTATGTTGAGGGAAAATAATACATTAGTACTACAGACATAGGAAAATAATATTATAGCTATACATTAGTATCACCGACATGATTGCCTTTTCGTGTTATACTTACATTCGTTGTGGGATATCCTACTGAAATATTAAACTTTTCGGGGTGCAGTGTGGCGAAATAGAAATAAATAGAATTGATCACTTTACCCTTATCACTCTAAGAAAGTATTATTCTAATCATGATTCTTTTAGCAACTTGATTTTCGAAAGCAAAACCTTGTTGGGGCATACTCAATCCAATATTAAAGTGATAGAAAAGAGAGGGGGTGATTGTATCTACACAGCAATTGATCATATTTGTCTTGAGTTTCGAGTGGAAAGTTTTGGGCCTTAAGCTAATGAATCAAAGCTGTTGTTTTATTTTTGTTTCACTTTTTCCCTCTCTTGTAATCAGGCAAGATGGCTTAGATTATGGTCAACGGCTCGGTGGCAACTGATAGAAAGGGGCCTTTTTTGTCATAAAAAACTGAGTCGAGATTTCCCGGGTGAACCTTTAGCCCCACGCACTGTCTCACTGTTTGTCCGCGGTGTTTTCAATAGCATACATCTATGGATGATTCCAATACAATTGAGCCGAGAATAGCGTTAGTTAATGTCTAAATTGAAATAGAAATTCATTGAAAAAATGCAAATTTTGTTACTTCTTTCATCATTAGATTCAAGCTTCCCCTGCTCAACTCGTAGTTTTATGGCGAGTTTCGTTTAATGTTTGTTGAGGAAGAAGGCTTCCACAATGAATTGGGTGATCACATTTCTTTTAATCTTTGTACGAAATTATCAAAAAAAAACAATTGGGGTTGCTCGGGCAGTTTTCGTGTCCAACCTGACATGAACTCTGTGGAGAACATTCGTCAAACAATTAATCAAAGATGTATAATTAATTGCAAAAAGTAATTCATGGTAATAAAGTAGCTTCTTGATAGACAAGTGTATAGTATTAGAGAGAGAAAAGGGAGGTTGTGGGTCGGTGCATGAGTCAATTCGTCCTTCGTGAGTTGCCACGTCCATTCCAAAAAAGATACCACAGAGGAGCTTCATGGAGGAAATGTGGCAGAAATCATAACAGAAGAAAATATGGCCATTGAACTGAAAGCTGCACTACCCCCACCACCCCCAACTTGGCCACCCCAACTACTTACAACCACCCTTTTGTGAACGGTCAGATCAAGAATAAATACGGCTGTGATCGATCGTTTTTAAACGGGCTTACACTGTTATCTCATCGAGTCATTTTCCCTGGTTTCCTTCCCCAAATCTGGCGGCTGTCGATGGAGAGGAGAGACTTTTGGAGGGACCTGTCTCTACGATTCCATCAGATGCCTCGCATCTGGTGCAACGCCAACGAGTGAAAAGACACGTTTATGCATTTTCCGAGTTCAAGAGCCCATGGGAGACAAATGATCGATGAACTAAGGCTTTTTGTGACGGTCTCTTGTGAGATTAAAGCCTGTAAACATAACACTCTATCGGACCAACTGTCAAGGGGACAGGAGGTTTTCTTTTGGAATGCGCTATCACCTCTGCATCCTTTTTAGTTACAAAAATGGTTACGTATCTCAGAAGGTATCGTTTTGATGCTTATGTTTACTTCCTTCTTTTCGAAGATCAATGGTAATATATTCGAATTGTCCATAGATCATTATTTTTGTGAGATTCTGATGGGGATGTTTCTAAAATAAATGACGTTGGCCAGAATGTTGGGCCTTGAGCGGTCATACTGGAGGAGATAGTCATGGGGTAGTGCTCAGACATAGTGGGTTGATATCTATAGAGGTTTTACCTATCAATACATACATGGCTGGTTTAACTGAAGTTACTGGAATGCAAGCCTCTGTAGTATGGTTATAACGAGCACCCGCACTTTTAATATTTCCATCCATTGTGCCCCACCGTTATAACCTAAGGATAACACATCAGGGTAAAGATTGAAGTCGGTGGCTATGTGCTAAATATTTAATCATGAGCTTAAAATAACACTGGTTCGGCTCTGAGGCTTGATCATTCATGATTCGTCTTCTGGGAAAAGAGGTTTTAAGGTAGCAGCAAATGAAATACAATATTCACGCCATGATGGCAAATCCTATCACCCATTACACATGTCTTATTGTTGTAATTCCAGGTGGTTGCTTGCTATTTATTCTAATAAAAAAATAAGGGAAGGGTTCTGCACTCCATAGATCAAGATAGCTTTGCTTTCAATGAAAGTAGCAAAATACCGGCAGATCCATTGGGGTTTGTCCATAGCTGTGTTCATAATGTCAAACTATAGTTTTTTATCACTTCTTCAATCTACATCCATATATTATATTTTTTTTAAAAGAAATTTTATTGAGGACATTTCCATGTAGAACATAGTAAATATGTATATATAGTATATATATAGTATATATATAGTATAGTATATATGCTTGTAATACTCTTGACCAGCCATATTTAACTCAACTAAAACATCAAGGAACATGCGCCTAGTTTATAATGCATCGGTACTCATGCTCATGCAGACATGATCATCATATGACTAACGAGGTAATAGATGCAGCAATATGAAGTTACACATATATGATGTGTCACAGGAAAATGAGTCACAAGTAGCAGAATATGGATTCTGACATACCATCATAATATTATTTGAAAAGAAAGATGAGATCAGGCGGATTCCAATGATGGTACACATTAGCACATCCATAAGTACTTCTATATTTGTATTATGGATGAAAAAGCTCTAAACATCCTAAAAATCAAAATATTTTGAGCAAGGGTTCTCTTGGGAAAACATTTGAAAAACATCATTGATTTGCGACTCATTTTCCTGTAACACATCACATATGTATACATAATTTATTGGTGAGTCGTCGCTTTTGAAATCCCCACCATTCGAGCCCAATTGCGTGTGCCTCCTCAAAGGATATTATACTGCATGAAATTTGTCTAGGCACTCTGTTACTAAAGGCCTACCTTTTAAGGAGTGACCTATCCAACGTGCAGTGCTGGCACTGTGCCTATAATGTGGGGACATGGGTTCGAATCCCATACCTGGCGGAGCTTGCGAATTCCATCTTGCTGTCATTTAATGCCGCGTGGGTCATATGACCATAATCTCTAATTTACCGATAGCATACGTGTGTCTACTCACATGGTACTGAATGAAGTTTGTCTAGACACGCTGTCATTGGGCTTCCCTTTTAAGGAGTTCCGGTGGCCTAGTTGGTTAGGACCTCAGCATTCAGTGCTGGCGCTCTGCTTGAAAATGGGGGACATGGGTTTGAATCCTGGACCATGTGTAGTATTTGAAAGCTATATCTTACCAATGATCATACTGATACTATTCATTAAGGGCGCTAGTAAGGTAATAAATGTGGATTTGAGCACGGCATTAATAATTGACAAGGCTACATTGTTCCAATCCTTGAATTTGCTATTATCTGTTCAGACCTTGAACCAGCAAAGACGTATAATAAGCTGCAAAAGGTACAAGAACGAGCACTTCGGAACATCCACAGCGTAACAAACAAGGACAGGAAAAGTAACTATAATTGACATAATTATTATGCCAGGGTTCCTGCCCATTGGTGTAGGGGGGTAAATCTATTGTTGTCCAACACCTTCTAACACGTCCTGTGAGGGGGTGGTAGGTTTACCCTAGGTCATCATTGAATATGATGTCACCTGACCCTCTTACTAGACTTGCACAGTACTGCGATTAATAAATTTAATAATGAGCAATTAGAGTAATTTAGACTATTAATAATAATGTGGTTAATCATTGTTACGTAATACTTGCGTTATATGATATAACAATCATTGTTCTAGAGTTCGAATATTAGAACACAGAGGACGAATAGCCGCTCCTATAACTGACTGAGCCTATTCCATCTAGGAAGCCTGACTGCACCGTTTGGCAATGTAAAATGTTAGCCGAAGGCGACCAACCAGGCTTTGTTTCCCCAAAGATGTAAATTCAATATGTGTCAGCCCTATCAGGCTGCATCATTGTCATTACAGTGTTGTAATTGTAAGGCGATAATAAAAGAAATAAACACCGGTGCCATTCCCCGGTTGTCCTATTGAGATGCATTCTGTGTCAAATAATTACTGCTCCAAAGGAATCATTAAAAACAGAAATATTGCAACCTCCAAAATGTTTAATTTGTCTGAAGTTTTGCACCCACTAAAAACTCGGCGCACTGCTTGTTTTCCCAGGCGATGTCTCTTTAGTTTTGATCGCAAAAACTTAATGATTAAGAGCAGACAATTGAGGGTTGAAATAATAGCCATGAGATATTGATAATTGGGAGGGAATGTGGTTGCATGCCTTTTTAGTGCTTCTATTCGGCTTACCCGGCTCTGCTATGCAGATCATTGTGGAATGTTTAAAAGAGGTAATATCAGCTTGTTCTAAACAGAAGTACTAGTAAGCATGGCATTTTGAAAATAGCATTTTATTTCCATAATAACTACTCTCAGCTTTGATCTGATGAAAAAGAGAACATTTGGAATGTTGAAACAATCAATGGCCTGTATAACATAGAGTATAATACGCCTGTCTCAACATTTAGAAATTCTTTATTTTCCCCATGTTTCAACATAGATCATTTGCATTGAAAACATGCATTGCATTGAAATCATAGGAAGGAGTGCATTCTTGATTTATTTCATCTATGGAACGCCCCGAACACCCTGGCCCACTGCATATTCAACTGTGTATAAGAAAAGAGAAGAAAATCTTTTTTTGCAATATTTTAGCTTGTATTACAGCTGGAAGAGCATCTGACAAGCACGTGTAAACATTGACAACAGGCCCCAAGTCATTTTTATGAAGACAGGTTTAAATTGCTGTCAGCACTATGTTTGTGGTGTGTGCAGCATAATATTTACACTCACAAGACAAAAAGTAATGATTACATGTTTGCAATGCTGTTGATGCACATCATTGTTGAAACGACTGATCTCTAGGAGACCGATATCAATTTGCTGTACATAAAATCCATATTCAGAAACCAGGAAAATAATGTAAGTCCACAAAAAATATTCAGTGTGTACCTATATATAGGTATAGTATAATATACATGTATGTTATTGAAACAGTATCTCCCTAGCTTTACCAAACAATATCAATTTCTCTAATTATGGGAAAATACTATTTTACTGTGATGGCAGCCTTTGTTCAGATCAGCAATTGAAAATATAATGGTGCCTTCAGATTCCAGATAATCATAATAATTGGGACATTTCCCAATGGATTTGGAATCCGACATAAATGGGGTGGACCTGTTGCCAACGCGCCTCAATACTTATTCCCCTCCACCTGCCCTACTTAACTCCACGCCCCTTGGCAACACACATGCATTCCTATCTGATTGTAATTATTATTAATCTATATAATATATATGCATTAATTATTAGGAACTAATATTTCATATCATTGGGGATGTGGGGTGCACAGTAGCACGAGTAACATCTTTTGGGTTCGAACCCGGGCATAGCTACAGTTTCATCTCCTCCAGCCAGATACTAGAGGAAGACCACCATTGCGCTGATCCAGTCCTGGTAAAAAAATAAAGATACTGGCACTCTATTTTTCTCAGATGTTCAGAAATGTTAATGATGCTTTACTTAAACGTAAAGTGGATCCGATAATCTTGAGAGATAAACATTAAATTAGCTTATCAGACCTCCTAACTACTCCTCAATAAAGACAACATCATTATACAAGCATCGTGTCTAGCGATAATTTCCTTCGGACATGATATATTGGAGACGCCAGCCTATATATATGCAGAATAGGGATTCAACAGCATGGGTAATATAATAAACAGACAGATCAATGTTCAAGTACTGCATAGACTAATTATTGAGATAATCCATATCGTTGCAGCGCTCATATATATAAATCCCTTTGTAATCAAGGCTGTTTTTACAAGTGTGCTGATTATTGAGGGAGTTCAGACATAAAGCCTGTGGGATGATGCTATATTAGTGTCTGCTTTATAAAGCTATTAAAGGGCTGATATGGAAACACCGACATGGTATAGCTGCTAGAGACGGTAGCTAGATGCGATCGATACGATATGATCATACATCGTGTGCGCTATGTAACCTATATCTTCTAATTGTCAACGGTACATATAATATCACTTAATTATTAACCAGTCCCAGTCAGGTTTCCAATACATACTAAAGAGAGTAGTGTCTAGATATACTTGTCCCACGCACTAAGATAGATTCTTCTCTCTAAGCTTATTTTCCCTTGACCGAGACCTGAAACATCTGGTGCTCTATGTTTCATTATGTATACATGCATTAATTTGGTATTGGCCAGAATATGTCATTCTATGTATCACTTAAGCGAAGATACCTATACCTAAATATACCATGCAGCTTCGGGAATGCATTCATAAGTATTTTCAGAAATCTGTTCTAAATCTATTCTTGAACGAACTGCAATCAAAACGTCACAGTAATATTAGTGATTTGCCTTCGTTAAGAGGCATTCAGAGCTGGGTTATAAAAATGGGGTTCACTAATAGCAGCAAAGATTAGGCTGGGAATTCACGGGTCTCATTCTCAAAGTAATCACAATCCACTATCAAGATAGAGCTATCTAGCTGGATCAAGCTAAATACATTTTCAGGAATTTATGATACATGTATTCTAAATCTACTCAGTCTTGTGTCTGTAAACCATTAATGTGTATTGTATGGTAAACGGGACGTTTAATTCATACATAGAAAACCTTTCTATCCTGGTAGCAACTCATTCAGATTGGGGTATATTTGGAGGAGGGATAGAAATTCTGACTTGATTGCATTTGATAAAAGCATGTGGTACATGTTTGGCACAATTATATATATTTCCAGTTGAAATTCGGTCATATTTATGATATGATATGGAAATTACTTTTGTAAGATATAACTTGATTTTAAACCAACGAAAATACGAGTGAATTTCAGGTTTTCAGGAGTGATGCCATTTTTAAGAAAGATACAGCATGGAACCATACTCCGGTGAGTTGATCTTGGTGTATTGTGGAAGTGATCCTCCATCATAAAAATGGACAAAGGTTGGCTGATGGTGGGATCTGCATCTTATGCAAGTTAATAATGGCCATTAATAATAGATGAGGACTTGAATGAAAGCTTATGTATTACGATATCCCAAAGGTAAAGTACTGCCATTGATATATGACCCTCTTGTGAAGTGTCTAGCGTATGGATAATAGAGTAACAGGTGCTCGATACAGGGTAATAAGGCATTGTTCCCTACTTCACCCTACCCAAGCTCTTATCATTTTAATTAAATGTAGCTCTCTAGGTAGCTAGAAAGTGCTTCCTTTCTACAAACAAGGGGAAATTAAATAGCGGCCACCCTTTAAGTCTGGGAATTGGAGGGGAGGCGCCTGCCCAAATAAAGACCATTTTAGAGGTCATCGACCGCTTTTCAATCTCCCAATATTTAATTTTGTAGCCGTAAATAGGCTATGGACCGGGGCGGTGGACACTCTTGTTGCCAAAGCGGTTACGTGTATAAAATGGCCTCTGCTAGAGTCCTATTAGTGCCAGGAGAGAGGGAGGGATGGTGCTAACGGGTACTAAGGGAGCTATAAGTATTAGCATCTAGGAGAGCTTTGCCCTGCCTTATAGTGAGGTCATGCGAGCATGAGTGATCATTACACACGAGAAGGTATATATGTATATCACGTGACCAGGGCGCGCTCGCCCTCTCCACTATATAAGCTCGCCATACACGCATTCAAGTCACTGGACATTCAGCCTATTCGAGGGTGAACATGGGCGATACCGATTCCCCGAACAAGAAGGCCGAGAAGGCGGGCAAGAAGGCCACGCTGACCGAAACCGTAGCTCTGCTCATTTCCAGGTTCGATGAACAGGCAACTAGGAGCGAGAATCTCACTCGTGAGGTTCAAGAAATGAAGGCTACCCTTGCTCAAGCAAACGTTTCTGCAAACGCTTCCAAACCACCTGAGAATACGGACAAAGGTAATATGGTTTCATCACATACTAGGCGCCCCAGTTCCATAGGCCCTAATACCAGTACTCCTAGAAGCTCTAGAAAAGAAAAGAGACAGAAAAGGTCCACTAGCAGTGATTCGGTCTTCACCACTAGATCTAGCTCCTCAAGCACTATTGACAGGGACTCGTCTGAGGCCTCGTCCCTTCTCTCCCCGAATTTCAAAAAGCACAAAGGTAAATACAGGAAAGAGAAGCGTAAGGATAAGACTAAGACATATAGGCCATTCTCATTTTTGCCCAGGGAAACTCAGAGGGAAATTAAGAAGGATTCTCATCCAGAGGATCTAACTTTCAACCTACATGTATGGGGTCTAATTGAGATGGTCAGTCAAGAGAAAGATGATAAACTAGCTCGTAAAATTGTAGCACATATTGGTCAGCTAGCTGAGGATTTCGATAACCACCCCTGGCAGAATATACGTAGTTGGTCAAACGCAATTATAGTCAACATAGCCAAGGGCCGCTACTCATGGGGTGACGCCGATAAAATTGCACGTGAAAGAATCAACCAGTATCTGAAAGCTAAACCGGTAGAAAAATCTCGCAAGTCAGTCCCATGCCCAGAATATAACGAGGGAAAGTGTAAACTAAAAGCAAACCACACTCAAGGGGATTTCGACTTGACCCACGCATGTAGCTTTTGCTTTGCCCTAAATGGGGCAGAGTACACGCACGCCACGAAAGATTGTAACAGGCGACAGGTAGCCGCCCAAGCAATCAAATCAAACACGACCGAGGAGAAAGGCTCTAAGTTCAAACCCAGGTATAAACAAGCCGAGGATAAGCCAGTCTCAAAGGGAAACTAGCTCCCCCCCCCCTCCCCTCCACCCCTTGTGCTTGTCCCCGTCCCTGCCATACGTTTCAATCATGATAGTGACGGGGTGGGTGTTGGAGGTGAGGTGGGGCCCCTAGTTGATCAATCTCCCAGCACTACTGATCTCTCATCCAGCAACCAGTTATTTACTAAACCCGACCCACACATCCTTCTACAAATTAAAAAAGAAAGAGAAGCATGGCCCCAAGTAACTGTTCAACCAGGCTCAGAGGTAATAGCCATATATGATGTAGTACGCTCCCAACAATCTCACAACGCATATGGAGCAAGGGTAGAAGTAAAGTCAACACTCAAAATAAATAACTGGTATGCTTTAGCCACGGGCCACTCAGATGACCAATGGCTAATAGAATTCATCAGATTCGGCTTTCCCCTTCAGTATAGAGGGGGACCACCAATCACTAAGAACTCTTTCAATAAGAATCACAAGTCCGCAACTCAATTCCCAGACGCAATCAAAGCATTCATTGACACAGAAAGGCAGTGTGACACCATTATAGGTCCCTTTCGAGAACCCCCGTTTACACCATGGTCAAACATCTCTCCAATAATGTCCAGGCCCAAGCGAGAATCTAGCAAACGTCGCATAATCATTGACTACTCATTTCCTGACGGCACAGGTATAAACGGGGCTATCGATAAAAACATTATATTTGGCACTCAAATCACACATCAACTACCGACCGTGTCTAGTGTTCTCGACATAGCACGCAAGTACGACTTTCAAACGCTACTCTCTACAATCGATATAGAGAGAGCCTATCGCAACTTCAGAGCATGCCCTTACGATTGGCCTCTGTTATGCATCAACCATGAAGGCGATTACTTTATTGACACCGCAATGCCATTCGGAAGCCGCATGTCAAGCGTCTACATGCAACGTGCGGCCAATTTTATATCCAGAGCACTTGAACAACGAGGCATCATAACCATAATCTACTTAGATGACGCAATCACGATCTCGCCTAAAGGCAGCAATGCACATGCCCAATTCCGCGAAGTCATATACGTTACTCGTCAATTAGGCCTCCCCATTGCATACGCAAAGACTCAAGCCCCTACTAAAATCTGCCGGTTCCTTGGAATCGACATAGATCTCAGTGATATGTGTATACGTATCCCCGATGATAAAGTTCAAGAATTCCTTCACAAAATACATAGTATACTACGACGAGAAGAAATGTCTCGAACAGAATTGGAAAGCGTAATCGGCTCCGTCAATCACATAGCAAAAGCAGTCGTGCCCGCTCGCCTTTTTATGAATAGACTATTAGGCGCCCTTCGCGACGCCCAATCCAAATTGATCCCAATTGACAAGACCATCAAAGCCGACCTACGATGGTTTGTAAAATTCCTCAAAGAGTTCAATGGTAGAGCTCTCATAAACAATCATCAAATTGCACAAACCATCGCGGCCGACTCATGCCTAATAGGCGGAGGCGCGGCCGATGGAAGGTATGCTTACATGTACAAGTACCCCACGAACATGTCCAAGTCATTCAACATATCCCAGCTCGAGTGTATAAATTGCCTCATTGCCATTCGCAGCCTAGCTAGCAAAACCACTCCGGGCTCAACAGTAATGGTATTATGTGACAACATGGCAACGATATGTGCCCTTAGCAACCATAAGGGAAGGGATCTTGTTCTCAACGCTGTGGCACGTGCAATATGGTTCTTTGAAGCAAAAAATGATATAAGAATTGTATACAAGCACGTGCCAGGAGTGGAGATGCATATACCCGATGGATTGTCCCGGGCATATATATCCCCTCAAGATATGAAAGTAGCGGAGCAAATAATTGAAGCCAATGCATTTGAAATTGTAGAAATAAACCCAGACCTACATGACTTTGCTGAATATCTGTGAAATCTTTTCAGGACCGATAGAGAAATGGATGAGGAAGGCAGAAGGCAGGCAGCTATTCGCTGTCCGCCCCGGTACCATGGCTAATCATAAGGCGGCCATCAAAGGTTTAATCAGGTTTCTTTCCCCACTGGGAATCAGTTTTAAACACCTCGATGAACAATTGATATGTGCATATATTGAATATCTCGCTACTAGAGTTAAATCGCCAGCAACCATCAGAAATTATATTTCGAGCCTTTCGGTAGTATATAAAAAGATGGGTCTGTCCCAGGATATATTCAAGCACTTCTTCGTTCAAAATGCATTAAAAGCAACAGATAAAACCATTCGCCACACACCATCTCCTGCCATTGCGGCTAGTCCCCAGGTCATCCTCTCAGTTATAAATGCAAATAAGAAGAAGAGGGATTACAAAACTTTCAAATGCTGTGTTATTATTATGTTCTTCTCATTTCTACGTCAAAGCAACCTGGCAGCCCCTCGCTCAGGAGGATTTGACCATACTCGACACCTACTGAGGGGCGACATATCCACATCCAGTGACAGCCTCTCAATCAACCACAAGTGGTCCAAGACACACCAGGTGTCTACTCACAAGGCGACAATCAATATCCCAAGGATTCACAAGTCACCGATGTGTCCAGTCTCCGCATATATGGAAATGTGCGAGGACATCCCTACCAAACACAAGTCCGACCCCCTCTTGATGTACCATGATCGCTCCCCCATGTCTATGGCCACCATTAAGGCAATGTGGAAACAAGGCATCGCAGGCAATAGTCTGCCCCCTAACAAGTACACCTTACATGGTATCAGGAGGGGAGCTGTGACATTCGTCTCAAAGTCACACCCGGAAGCCCAACAGAGAATAAAGGAGTACGGTCTATGGAAGTCCGTAGCCTTTCACAAGTACGTAGACGACTACGCAACGTGCCCAGTCTTCAGAGCACTGAAGACAGTGTAATCTGTTTTACCTGGTATCTCTACTTTTACAAGCCTTCATGAATAAAGACTTGTTACGATAACATGAACTGTTCCAGAATAAAAGTTGGCAAGGCATCACCTACAGATTTTATAAATAAAAGATCTCCAAACATTTTCTTACAATTACCTCTTTGTTGTTTAATGGTGAGGTCATGCGAGCATGAGTGATCATTACACACGAGAAGGTATATATGTATATCACGTGACCAGGGCGCGCTCGCCCTCTCCACTATATAAGCTCGCCATACACGCATTCAAGTCACTGGACATTCAGCCTATTCGAGGCCCACCCACCCACTCCTTTTATCAGACTCTTAAAAACTAAGAAATTAATTCTTAGTAGGGTTCTCTACTTTTACAAGCCTTCATGAATAAAGACTTGTTACGATAACATGAACTGTTCCAGAATAAAAGTTGGCAAGGCATCACCTACAGATTTTATAAATAAAAGATCTCCAAACATTTTCTTACAATTACCTCTTTGTTGTTTAATGTCGATATTATGACCAATGGTGACACGGTTCTGCCACTCACTCGAACGCACCATGAAATTATTCGGAGCCTTAAGGCCGAGTAAAGTTAGATCAGTTGATAGAACTGCTGTGCCAACTGGAAGTTTCTGCTTCGTAACTAAGCTCTGCCTTTCCAGAGATCTTTTTTAGCAAACGGTCATGGTGGTCGATGTCTTCAAAAGGATTTAGTGCACTGGACATCTGTCATCATGGACAACAAATGGCTATCATGTTAATCAATAATAGGTGGTCATCTCCAGGAATTTCTGGTACGTGTCCCTTTTTATAATGCGCTGAATGCTAGTATGAGGAGAATCTGTATTGATGTTTGGGAAGAAATCTAAGATTCCAGCTATTTACTTGTGATCACCGAAACATCAAATCAACATCGAAATGTACAGCACTGAAAGCATTCTCATCTTTAATGTCATATGTAGTTATTCCTAATAACAGAGACACAAAAGTGCACTTTCCTTAGTTAAATGAGTCTCGTATTAATTATGACTATACAAACCACTTCCTTATCTATAAAGTAGATCAGATATAGATAGAGCAGCATTATCCATAATGGATAACGCATAATTCTGTAACTGTATTAAATACGACATTGGCCGTAAATGAAAGAAAAAAATAGCTGGTAAATGATTAAACAAAATAGCAAGGATTCACATCTATGACGTATATATGTAATAATATTGTTTAGCTTTTTGCAAAGTCCCTTTAAGTTTGCCCACTGTGCTGAACATTACATCTGTAGCTCAGAAACAGTTACTATCGTACCACCAGTTTGAGAAGAACAATGTACTGTAAACAATGATAGGGAAGACCTGCAGGGACAGAAAACCAGTTTCATGGGTCAAAGTTCCACCATCTAGCATTCTCGGAAGTTGATGGCTCTGCCTCCTATAATGAAAAGATATCTACCAACATGTATGGGCACTGAATTATGAGTAGAGGGACGAGCTGCCTTTAAACTTTGCATGGTCTTTGACCTGATCACTCCATGATTCATAATCCTCCCTTGTAAAATATGGACGACCCTACCGCACTAAACTTTTAAATAATATTATGTCTTTAAGTCTTCTACATATTTCACACATGTTAAAATGCATGATCAAGCTTTTAAAGCTTTTAAAATGGATGTTTGAAAGAGTGATTTAATTCTGCTTTGACCTCTGTATATATATAGGACTTTGAAATAAAAGTTCAGCTATTAGCTGTAGTGTTTGTTTGATAAATCAAATTGTTTTTCGACGATATAGATTACCATGATAAGTAAAATATCTTACGGTAAAATATCTTACGGTAAAATTGCAGAGAAGGGCGTAGGGTTAAACAATTTCATTAAAAGAATTAAATACCATTGTGCACACTACAGTCCATATAAGGTCCTTATTTTCTATTCTGAAGGTCAATATCAGGCAACCTTTCTAACAAGTCTCAAATGTTGCATTTCCCTATTGAATAACAGCTATTTCCGCCTGCTAGTAAGTGCCCCCTCGTTGTACTGATGTCCCTATTTTGATGATTTTTCCATTAGGCTTTCCATACACACCATTTCCACTGTGAACCTTCTACCATGTTGGAGTGCTATTTTACAGAGGCTCTCTAACGTGTCGAGACTTTGATACAAACAATAAACAGGATAGTGTAGCTGCCTCGGTAGGCTTCATCTAAATTGTTCGATAAGATAATAAGGTGATTTTGCATGCTTTTCTGCCATCGCTTATGCCCCGAGGAAATAGGCCCATTAGTAGACCGTCGCTTTAATACCGTGGACTACCAATAAAGCTATCACATGTTTTAAGTAAAAATATCATTTCTCCAGATTATTATAAAATATGCTTCGCTCAGGTGTTATTTCCTCATCAATTGAGTGAGCACATAAATAAGACTTAATACATAGAATAAAATGCAAGTTGGGGTAATTGGACAACTTTGACTACTCCGTAAAAAGTATATTTATGGGACCTGTTAAATCAGTTTTTATATGCCCATACACACAATGGCCACGTTATATCATAAAGGGTACATTATTATCACAGATAAAGCCACCCATATCACACATAAAGCTTTGAACTCTGGACGGTTGGTTCCTTAACTGGATTTTCATTGGTTAATGTTTAAAAGCCTTACATACAATGCTCCATTGTCGGGGATAAATAACATCTATCAGCATATGTTCTGATAGATGTTACTTATCTCCGGCAATGGTCCATTGTAACATTTCCAGAGGAGAGGTCTGTCCCACTCCATTAGACAATACGAACTAGTGGGCCCAATGCGAACTTTACTTGTGCATGGGCAACGATTGCGTTTCTACCTAGCCAAAGGCAAATTAAATAAGTTTGGAGGAACACAAACCTTCTATTCCCGATCTCCAAGGTTTAAAACGAATCCCCTACAGTTTGCGTCACCATAGAACGAACATATACTTCGGATGTACTGAGCAGCATCTGTTCCCACTGCACGAAGTTGGTACTGAGAGGGTGGGGGGATTGTCCCAATGAAATTAAAGAGCTTGGTAAATTCTATTACACAAGCAGCTAGTAGCATTCTATACCTATATATATGTAGGACCATAATTATATGCACCGTTAAGAAATACTGTTGCATTTGAATCGTTAATATTCAACACAGTGCAGAAACGCATCCATTCCTGCAATTAAGATTAACAAACTTTGGTAGCGGGATTGGGATATCCATTGACGTAGATTGAACACACTATACTCTATTGCCAATTTGTAAATTACAATGCCAAATGATGAACGAGGGAGAACTAATTGTGCAGTGCATAAACATAGCAACGAAAGTGGCAACAGCATGGCATGCATTGCGTAACTTCGGCGTCAGCTGGCGTCAAAAGACTTTCACTTTGATTCCCCTTATATATAGGCCATGGAACAATAAAAGGTCACGGCAATGAATGAACACACTCGTGATTCAGGGGGATTTTGGAATGAACATGGCATTTTTGTAGGTATTAATTTCTCTAAGGGACATCAACCTGATATGAGTTGTAATGGCTCTTAGGTATGTCGCACAGGATATGATATAGGAATTTTATGTTGGACATTTGTATAAAATACTAGCAAAATACCCGTCCTCCAGACGGTCACCCTCTTCCTCTCACTGTCTCTCCCCTCCTCTCTCACTGCCTCTCCTCCTTTTCTCCCCCTGCCTCTCCCCTGTCCCTACCCGCCTTCTCCTCTCACATGCCCTATTCTCTCTTCCCCTCTTCTCGCTCTATCCTCTTGTCCCTCACCCTTTCCGATTTCTCCCAACCTGTCCCTCTGCTTCTTTCATTCTCTCCTTCCCTCTCCCATCCTTTCACTCCCTCCCTTTCCCTTCCTCCCTCTTTCGTCTCCCCCATCCTCTCCCTCCCTTCTTTCTCTCCCCCTTCCCCTTTCTCTCTATCCTATTCTCCCTCTTCCTATCTGATTTCTCCCACCCTCTCCCTCTGCTTCTTCATTCTCTCCCTCCCCCTGATCTCTGATCTCTCTCCCCTCACCTCCCTCTCTTTTTTTTCTCGCTCTCCCCTTCCCTCTCTGATTACTTCATAGGAATATTATACATGCATTTATTGGGTCAACATGTCTTCAAATAAAGTTAATTGCCTGGGAACGTATACAGCTCTACCCTTCTGTCTCACCATCGTCCTTCTTTCCTTTCTCTTAAACCACATCAATATAACAGCTCTTTCGCTTCCCTTACAACTCTCATTCTGTCCTTCTTTCTTTCCACATTCTTGCCTTTTATTTCACCTCTGGAACAGAGTGTCCATAGATTTGTATAGGCTTGCTATATGCGAGTGAGCAGAAAGAAATATGTTTCATTCCTCCCTAGGGAAGAAACAGATGACCCAGTTTAGCCCTCTGCGTTTTCATTGGTTTATTCTGAAAGTAGGCCAGCTTTGTCATAGTTACACGTCCTGCCATGACGCTACGTCGCCTGCTAAAGATCCTACAGACAGAAACGCGGTTAGTTCTATATAATTTACTCCTCTTCCCTTACCTCCCCCAGCCACACACTTCTTTATCCATGCTTTTCACCCCTTTAATTCTTCCACATCCCCCCACCCCAGAACCCCCCTCTCCCCATCCCCCTCCTCACCCCCAGCCCCCTCTCCCCATCCCTTGCCCCCCACCCCTTCCTCAACCCCTCCCCCCTTCGCCCCCACCCCTCTCTCTCCCGTTGCTAGGGACTCTCCCAGGACACATTGCTAGGGAATCCCATGTTGCCACAGACGGTGGGAGAGGCATGACGTCAATCTCTTTTAGTTCCTAATAGGGGCTTTCCCGTGCTAAAAATAGTTGTATAGAACTCAACTAAAAAACTAAAAAGGGCTTCACAATCACATTTCCACCCCAGATACCTTCACAAACCACATACGACGTCCTCCAGAGAGGGTGGACAGAACTCTACAGATGAGTAAAACGGTTTTTAAAACAACAAATTCCGAGAACATGTGAGACAAAGAAACCCCTCTTTTCTACCTCTTTAGGTAGAAATCACTCTTCCCGTATATTATATGGATATTATTGTCAATCCCTGTTTCATGCTGACACCTTAATTATGATATTTTGCTCTTTACATCTACCATGAGACTGTTCGACCCCCAATATTATGACACCATGAATAATACACCTCTTTCATTTAGGTGTCTGTTCATTATGCATTGAGTGCCATACTCAGTATCTTGAGGATTCGGGTTTTATATTAGCTTATTAAGATAGTATTATATTTCTTATTCTAAAATTCTAAAAAAAATCGCCTGGTCAAGTCAGTGAATGGGGTCACACAGCAAACTCCAGGAGCGTCCCAGCTCTGAGTTTGCGAGTTTATCCACCAGGTACATAATTAAGTCCTCATATCAATTTCCCAAATAGCCTTATGCTACTGTGAAAGCTACATCACATGGAAGATAAACTCTGCCCCTTTAGTTAATCATATTGACTTCCATTTCATAAGAAACAAATATTCTTTTTCAGAAGCTGTCACGCACCTCATCACAACGATGTAATACAATATTTGAATAACCTTATTAAAACTGAAATTGAAGTGTAACAACACAGTTTTAAAAAGTATTTATGCATATTTTTCAAATCATGGAGGCTTTCCTTAGTTCAAATGTAAAAGCTATATTTTATTACCGGGATGTTCGTGGTATTTTCATCACGTATACTATGGTGCGCCATATATGATGACCATGTCTCCTTATTAGACTAGCAAGCCCCTCACCTGCACATGTCATGGATTCCTTAACCATATTGAGAATGCAATGCATAAGAGTACGTTAGGGCAGAAACATTCTTCATGACTAGGTTTACTTAGCCAATCGAAATCACTGGACGATGGCTGAATGATATCCAATCATAAAAATTAACTTTTTAAATTCGTTCAATGTGTACAAAAGTACATGATATATCAAAATCATAACAAGATCTTTAAATAAACTGTTCCCATCGATGTATCAGCCTGGTGATATTGCATAAAGATTGAGAGACCAGAGGTGTTGTACGCTTGCTTGCCTGCTTGTTTATGTGAGGCATTTTTACCTTTAAGGCTTTCTTTGCAATTCCCAGTGCACTCCGGACCTTGAATTGAAAGATTTCCTCCATTGCTGCTGTGGGCGACCCTAAAGGTCATCCACCAACCCTGTGAGATTATAGTTATCAAAGGATCGTACACGCATTCAATATTACTGTATTTCTCTAGCTAATATCAAGCCATTATATTATTGTCAATCCTTTGGTGCCTGGATGGTATTTAGAACCAGACTAAAGATCTGACCGTCAGTACGGATGGATACATCCTTGGGACAAAAGCATCAATAGAAGGAAAATTATTAGTAACATGTCCGGTCATAGATAAAACACAATTATCTTCAATCTTGCTATATGACTCCACTTGCAATCCTCGTATGCAATTGTGATATTCAAAAGATTTGATTATAACTACATCTCGAATATCATTCTAGATTAAGTGTATTGCAATGTGGTAAATTCTAATGGGGAACCTGATAGGCCATGTCCCGTTCGTTTCCGAAACACTTGGAGATCGTTTGTTCTTTTAACATTTTCTTTTCAGGCCTGTGATTTTCCCTGTCTAATTTTAAAATAGGGTACTTATTTCCTCTTGTAATCTTATTTCGGTGATTTACATAAGGTAAGAATGACGGTTGTAGCCTACTTGTATGAACATATTTGTATGCTTCAATAACATCAATTCTCTCCCGCTTTTCAACTGTCAATGTCAACGATTACCTAAACCCGCACGCATTCTTAATTCCTTATTTAATATTTTGTGTTGCTTATATATCTATAGATCTCATAACATCTGTACAAGTAAAGGTTTGAAATGGAATAGACTATACGCACCCTTAATTTATAATTGAGGAATTTCCCTCTCAATTACTAGGTATTTCTAGTTGGATGAATATCAACACCCCATCAACACCATGCCTCGATAGTAAGTACAATTGCCTATGAAACCCCCATTATACTAATGGGCTTTCCTGCATGTATTGCGCCAATTGTGAATGGATATAGGAAGAATTAAAGGGACTGTGTCCTGCACTTCTCTTCCCAAATGAAGCTACAGTGCTGCCTGGTGTTCCAGGAGGGCCGTTCACTCTGACATGCATTAAAACTTCTCCTGAGTGAGTGGCCTGTCTGATTAAATTGCATTGGGCGGTATAGGGGCGAATTATACTATATGTAATGCAAGCATTGCTATGTAGATTTATTGGTCTGGCCTACCTGAGTGTGGTGGAGGGGCGATGGTAGACTAGGCAGGCAAGCTATCTAAGTGCCTCCTCCTCCTCTTAAATGGAGACAAAACACAGACAAGAGGAAGGCTTAGCCCTTGTTTGGCCCATTAAGCAGTTTTCCTCTCTTATACCCGGCCGCGCATATCACCAAGAGAATGTGTGATTAAGACTCGATAATCAGGAGTTGTTCTTGTCTGGAGCAGAGCAGATGCTTCTGAAGTAGACTCTATCATCTCATCGTGTGTGTCTATAACTAAATATTGTTTTCTCCGCTGATTAAATAAGCATTCTTTCTATGCTTTACTCTGGCATTCTCCGATTGCGAGCAATCGGTTCCAGGGAATACTATTGTTTGTGCTCTTGGTACTAGGCCAGGGGATTGTGGGCTAGGGCCAGGCAAGAGTTTCAATTGAAAAGAATTCTTAAATTGCAGCAAATTGTATTTGGATTAAAGCCGGCTCGTTAGAAGGAGCACATAGAGGAATTTCGTAAACTTTGGTAAATGTTGGTTTCCCCCACTCAAATTAGATTTGCAGTATAAGTTCCATGGGGAGTCTAGATAAATAACACATGGAATTCTCAGTGTTGCCCGCAGGTAAGCGACAGATACAATAGTTTAAATGAACTAAGATGGTAACGATCGTTATCATTGCCATAGCTCAGCTCGCAAATAAAAGAAGAAATGGCCTCATACACACTTAGGGGATGCGATATTTTCAATTGTGATTAACTACCTCCGACAAGTCAAACATATTTCATATAATTGTCAATTGTGTTTGCACTTAAGAACCGCTCACGCAAAGAGATGGAACCTTATACCTGTTAACCATCCTTGAAAATAGCTAGAAGACTTATTGTGTATTATTACATGTTTTATTTTCATTAAAATTGGTCGGTATAACGAAAACCGTGCCGGGTTCGCATGTTCTACTTAGAATAGACAACTAGAATATTATATCAATCAAATTGAAAAAATATATAGTATACTAATATATATACATGTATCCCAATTTATATTGAAAATGTACAATTGGCAGCTCTACATATTGATTAAATTCTGAAAGATTAGGCGGAAATAATGAATATTTGATTTTGAGGATAGTTGGTATTAGGTTGATTCAAAATATCAGTTCCGTTTGGGTTATTCAAGAGGATTGGTCAAGAGGAATAGTACATTTTCAGGCGACTTCACCCAAATATCCTACAACTTCTGATTTAATCTGTCAGAAGTCACTTATCTAATTCTGTGTTTCAATATAACCTCTTACGTATAGAAATATGTGATTCACATGCAAAGGCCCGATTCAAATGAAAGCCTGACCTTGGAGAATAAATTATGGTGGAAATATGACGGCAGAGCTGATCATTCTAATATGAGATAGTAATCATACTCCTATGTGTGTGCACAAGTGATCGGTATAGTGAGGAGTGTCAAATATTACAATTAACCTTGGAATGATGGAAAGTCTGGCCTTACAAAAACAAATGGAATAGCTGGCTGGTTCTCTAATCCTAGCTCTCACAGTAGCACCCAAATGCCTAGGATGAAAGAATAACCGTCTAGCAATCCGTCAAAATCATCATAAATCAAAGATTTTCCATATACATTTATCTATTGGAAGCTGATGCCTAAATCCAAAGAAACATAATCATTTGCAAAGTTACAAAGTTTTCGAATCCTCTCTAATAGAAAAAAGGTGCACCAAAGTTAGAATGCCATCTTTCATTGTTCTGTCGGTCAAATATTTCCCAGTATATGTTTCTCTGGATAGTATTGTTCCCCCCAGAGTCGAGGTGTTTGAGAATTCTTCGAAAGGTTATTTGATACTCTTTCCGGATAATGCTTCCCCTTATTTTGTACAACTGAGAGGCATTCAGTCCAGCCAAAGCCATAGATAAATTATGGAACTCTCTGATTTGATGTGCGCCAGGCAAAATATCCAAGCAAAACATGTACCATTCCTCGTTCGATCCATATAAGGTTACCCTGATGGGTTAATGGATACATTTTTTTAGAAAATGTAAATGCTTTGACAAACGGATTGCGATTGTATCACAAAAGACCATACAGATATTTTTATAAGCGCCACACGTCATGCTATTTTAGGGCATTTTGACCCCCTCCCCCTTTGTCATATCCTTGTTATTGTTTGTCAGGTAAACCCAATTCTAGGGCATGATGTCATTTTTAAATAGAGAAAACATGATATATATGCTCTTATTAGTACATAACATGTAAGACATCCTAGACATGCGTTCAATGTTTTGCAATGGTTGGCATTGCGATTGAAGTTGATGAGGGATATAAGGATAACTGGCAATGTTTTATTGAATGATTTATCAGAATGATAGACGTTGCTGTAAATTTTTAAACAGCGAGGACCAGCCTCGTATGATGGCTCCTTTCATTGGGTAATGTCTTGTAGCGTGCGTTGGTCTGTTTCGTCATTCAGTCACTACTCTCACAAAGAGTGGATAGATGACTTATTCAGTCTCATGCAAGGGATCGGAACCATACATATGTCTCAATAAAACAGGAATTAGATAAAGAAACACCCCATTGCAATAACCGCTATGGGGGAAGTCGCCTGAAAAATGTGCAATTCGCCTTCACCAATCCCCTCAAATAATCCTAATTTAAGATGAAAATGAGGTTCAAAATACAGTTCAACATAACCGAACAAATTGTTCTGATCAACTCAATACCAAATATACTAAAATGACATAGTAGCCCTATCTATCGATTTTAAGCCTAATTTAGCAGAATTTACTAAATGTGTAGAGCTGCTGATTGTACAATTTCTGACGACCTGACCCCTACACTCTATACGAGATGAAGGTTCGCCTATTATTATATACATTCCTAACATTCTGTTTTCTGAAGAATCTAGATTTGATTGCAAACAAATTTGCCAGGAACGTTCAATTAGTCTTCCCCAGGAAGGACCTCCCAAAGGCTCACCATAAAACGGTTTGTTCTAAGGTTGCATGGACATGTTTTTATATATATGGGCTGGAGTAGTTGGTTGTAAGCAGACTCATTAGACAGCCTGGAAATCGCGGGCGTGTACCTACCATTATCTATAGGCATAGAAACCTTGCTGTGTACACACATGAGGGTTATTTGTGGCTGGACACTCTGAAGGCTAATCGCTAATAGGCTGTGTAATGCCTGACCTCATGACCACTGAAGAGCACATGTCCGGCGGACGTTACATAAACCCCTCGTCTACAGACATAATGGATAAAATCGATGTTGACTTTTATTCTCCCAGACCTGTTTTATGGTTGTATGCATTAATTCCTGGTTGGAACGGACATAAAGAAGGGGTTCCCACCTGACTGTGGTGGAACATTCTATTCCAGTTGCTTCAATTCAATCCTCATCTTCCTGATTTGTCTTATTATAAAAGCCCCACTGAATCAATAAACAAGAGCTCTGTTAGATTTTAAATATCTTCTGAAACACCGGACCATTTATCGTATCTATTAATACTTGAGAGCGTTGGCGAAGAAAAAATAATAAAAAGGACGATTATATACGTTGCGGATATTATGGGCTAAGCATAATTTATCACGTTCCAGTTCCTGAGTGTGCCCGCCCAAGCTAGAATAGAGCAATTCCAATGCCTTCATGATGTGTTATTTGAAACAAGTTCAAAGCTATTAAGCCTGTACTTTAACCGTGATCTAAGTAAGCGCTCGGAGCAGCACAGCGTAAAATTATAGCCCATGATAAATGATTGTACCTGTGGACGTTATCAATCGCCACATCATGCAGCCGTATAGCATCCCGCAATCACCAACAGTCCCTATCCTTATATTTACAAAGACACTCAGCAATTGGGTACCATTCTTCCCACTGCTCCTCCTATCTTTTCCTTTCCTTTCTTCGTGTTCTTCTTGTCAGATCTGATTCTTCTCCTCCCCCTTCTTCGAATCCCAATCCAATCTCAAATTGAACTAGTGCAGAGCGCTCACTGTCCGAAAGGCTGTTGAGAGGCTGCCTGAGAGACTGCCAATAACAATCTTATAATATGATATTAATTTGAGATTTCCGTTTGTGATAACAGAGCTCGGACGGTCTGCATTTCAGCTTGGCTGAACATCATCAACGTGTCATACACAAACGCTGTCACTTAATGGGCTGAAGGCTACACTTTGTGCATGCATCCATTTGTCCAACCAAAGAATACAAAACCAGGGCGAAAACATGGTAAAGCATCACGCTCTGCGGCACAGAAAGGGGAGGAATTACTTCCAAGCAGATGTAATAACAACTCAACTTATCCCTATCTGTTTAAAAGAAAAAAATTAAAAGTATAACTCTTCAATTCCCCCATAAAAGCAACAAAAGACACGTCGCTAGGAACACACTTAATGCGAATTTGAGACAAGGGTGGAATGCTTTTAAAAGGAAAACATGGAGAACGTCCCGTCTGCAGTCATTAGATAATATCATTCAAATTAGGGTCGACTTTCTGATGAGAATGGGGGATGCGTTTAGGTTTTGAAACCCTTTTATACATGCATGTAGAGCACGGTTAACATCCACATTTACCAAGGATATTTGAACAGCATGTTACCTCGTGATTCAATAAAAATCAATAGGTCTACACAGTTGAAAGGATAAATGAACAGTGCAAAGAGGTTGCCGCCCTGGGCCCTCGCCATCGAACCAGTCTAGGCTCAAAGCTTCTCAGATCAGATAAGATTGGTATGTCAATGATTGGATGCCTACTGCGCTAATGGCTTTCCTGGATCAGTACTAAGCATTCTAATGGTATTTTAATGGCATTTGGCAGATTAGAGCGAGAGGCTTTCCCTTATTTTGCAGGGACTCTCTCAACTTTGAGCCTAGAATAGAACCACCTATTAGTTTGAATCCCTTCACATGTAAATAGGTCTTCGACAGGAGAGATAAATGTCAATGATAACATATCCAAAAGGAAGGTCGCTGGTGAATTAGCCCAGTCCATAATGTTAATAACAAACACATTGACAACCACCACCACTACAATAGGCATAGCTCATTGTGGGGATCTGACAACACTTGTCTCTCGACCAGGCTGGCAGCCAGGCCTGCAGAATTTGCAGGTGCTCCATAGCTAAAATTACCAATCTAATTTCTGTATTCTGACCTCTAATTCAATGTTCGATTGTTTTAACAGGAACCCGCCAGGGAAATCTATGTCATGAGGATCATTTTAGCAGCGCACCCATGTGGATGACGTCTTAGTTTCTATTCCTCTTTGCACCAAAGGAATTTAAGGCAACTGGCAAAAGGGCATCATGGAGAAGTACATTGTATTTAACAGGATTAATTTGGTTTTGACCAATGCCTTTTTTTAATATCAAATCTTGCACTCAGGCATGGTAATAATCGGAAGATAAAAAGCATCATTCAGAAATGTGTCATTACTGACTCTTAGTAATCTGTGAATTTTATCTAAGGTAAACACAATTAAGACGTTGATGTGGTTAAGTTGAGTAATTAAAATAAAAACACAAATGGCATATCCGTCTTTCCATATTTAAGTGTGAAAATCATTTACTATATTAACACATCTTTAGTTCTGTATCTAGGCTAGGAACATAATTCTTTTTGATCAATCATTGACAATTCCCTAATGTAGTTATAATGGTCTGTGGTCTAGTGATTACAAAGCTATATATAATATGCAAAACTATAATATAATATCTTTTAAATGATCGTGATATCATAACGACATGAATTGCTCAAAATGATATTTTCCCTATGTAGGTTAGACAATGTTACCTCAAGCTCCTTTAACTATTTCATGTATTAAAGAGCGTTTGCATGAGAACTTCCAAAGAAACAAGCTAGCTCAGCATGCGTGTCATGAAATCACTCAAATTGCGTGCAGGTTGTCTTATTGAACCCGAATACTGTTTTAGCTGACTCATAGATCTATTCTCTTTCTCTTACAGTTAATGGACCGTTGTCTTACTCATTTGTTTTTATGCCAAGTATAGTCTATTTCTTGAATTCCCCTTCAAAGTGACATGTATTTATGTTAGTTATTCACTGCTAAAATATCCATCATTCTTTATGGCCAGTTAATCGAATTTTGTATCCTACTAAAAATTAGAAATTTAATTGAAGAAGTATCATTCAATCATGCCGGAGAGGATAAACCAGTAGAAGTAATGATGTGAACCCAGGTAACATATTTTCGTGACTCCTCACCACCTGCTTTAAAACAATAATTGACTCACTTGCGTGGGGGCAACTGGCATGATCCGGGTCAGATGTGTATGTTTCAAAATTTAAAAAAGGAGGAAAGGAAGGAGCTTGAAAATGTAAAAGACGAGAGGGAAAATTAAATGAAGGATAATTAGACTTACCTGAGGTTGGACCGGGAAATTTCCCCATGTCGCCGGTAGGTGTCCCCACAGCAGAGAGTGGCTGGCGGGTGAGGTTGGGTCCTCCTGAGCCCCTCCTCCTCCAGCCTCCAAATCTCCTCCACCTCTTCCTCCACCACCACCACCTCCTTCTCGTCCTCCACCTTCTCTTCCTCCACCACCTTCTCCCGGCGCTCCCAGGAGCACCAGGAATCCACCACAATATTGTGGCCCTCCTTCTTTCGTCCACCACCACCCCAAACAACCACCTCCTCCACCCCCTCCTCCTCCTTGGAACCGACCACCTCCGATGTAGTATACATCCAATGTCAAAGACATGCACACTCGTCGGAAGCCTTTTATTCCTCCTTCTTCTTGTGACCGTCAAAGCCAACCACTGGCGGTCCTCCTTGTCCACCGTATTGTCCAACAAAGTCTGGGACCCAAAGTCAAATCTCTACTGCAACAATACATATCATAAGATAGCATCCAGGCAATAGCTCACACAAGACCCCGGCTAGTGAGCGAGAGTGCGCCTGATGCCCAGGACCTTAAGGTACAAAGTCAACTACTAGTAGCGCAGTTCTCAAAAGTACCAAGCAGCCGCCGGGCCCTGGGATTTAGAAGCCAGGGGATACTCTGTCGACCTAGGCATTCCATTTCATCGTTAAATAAAGTCTCCCTCGCCTCATCTGGTTTGCCTCGTTAAACTAATCACAAATAATGGTCACAACACTAGATTCTCGCACCTCTTCTGGGGAACAAAACCAGCATCCATCATTGATATGATATGATATAAACATCGGCGAGGAACACCTAATTTGAGTAATGACCTTTTTCCCATCAGAACTATCTTTGTTATATGTGTATATATCTGTGAGAAAGTACAAGTACACCCAGGTTGAGAACCCACGCCAATAGATTCATAGACTGGTTTTGAAAGTAGCAAGCCGTTGTTGATCCCGCACAGTTCTCCTCCCAGGTTAGCTGCACGTGGGCCCAATGCAGTGTTCCATTCCCATTTGAAACAAAATATCCTATAACACTATTAACAGCAATCGTGATGATGGATCGATGTAATCCAGGCTTTATCACCGATACAAATTATCCGACTGGGGAAGGAATAGGATAGAGAGAAATAGTGCAACAAAGAATGCCTGAGTATGAGTGTTGAACTACACGATGACGACACTTTTCTCCTGATCCTTCTCCTTTTTATGTTTCTTCTAGTCTCGCTCTCAATAATTGATTATCGGCAAACGAGAAGAACTATTGCTCCCATCCTATTCTTGCTCCTTTAATTGCTCGCAATTGCAGCTCTCAAAATGCAATCGGCAGTTTTCTATAGAGTCATGCTCCAGGTGGATTAAGGTTGTTCCTGATGACAAAGGGCGTCACAGCAAGTATCCAGTCTTTAGTCTGTTAGCCGGTTCTGTGGTTTACCTCCACCACCACCTCCTACTCCTGGTCAGAGTCCCTTTTCCCTACTCCTACTCAGTCACCCATCCACCACCACAAGGCCTGTCCCTCCTTGTGTTCCTCCTCTCTATCCTGCATCAACTGCAGATGTGTTCTGTGCGTTCTCTCTTTCTGTTCGACAGGAGTACCAACAGAGCCACCACCACCACCACTCCAATGCACAGTGGCTGGGAGCTGCAAAGTAAGTATAAGGTATTGAAAGGGGGAGAGTTAGCTGTGACGAGAACGGCCTGTATATAGCATGGGCAGTAGTAGTACTACTACAAGTAGTACTCACTGGGGTACTAGTAGTACTAGTAATAATCTTAGTGGCAGCAGTACCTAGCTATAGGAGGACCTGTGAGGCTGCAGCAAGCGCCCAAGCCAGGCTTCACACACTCTCTCTCCAGTCTCCAGTATCTCTCCATGGCTTCCACTGATGCTGTGGTTCTATTCAATAGATGGCGCTCCAAACCTGGACTTGCTGGGTGATGCACACTTTCCTGTTGTACTTATGGCATGTATACTGGTCTGTTGGTCAGTTGCAATGGTCACAGTGTGTGCCAACCATATAATTCATTTGAATTTTATTTATTTTTTCCAAAGCGTTAACACAGAGGGGACCTGGGGCAAGGTGGCTTCACGCTAAAGTCTGTGATGCATTGATTGACCGTTAGTTCATGTCTGAATAGTTTGATTCTGGGACAAACTAAATGAATGGCAACAACAATAGTTGGGAACACTAATATATTATATAATAGTAGTATTTATTCACCATACAAATTGGCTATACAGCAGGGCAGGTGGAAAGGTACAGCCAGTCGTTGATACAGAGCGTTAAAATTTGATCTGATAACAAAATGCAACCAGATTAGGATGTATTCATTCCATCAGTGCAATTAGTCTTGAATGCCTCCAATTGCCATGGTTTGGGCTATTGAAAGTCAGAATAATTCAGTAAAGAGTTAGCGCCTTGACGCACTAGAGTTTGGGAAATCCTATATAACAATCAGCATATCATTAATTATCACAAATTGAACTTTAGATTTTCATTTAGCTATATTCCCACTTTTGGCCAGGACATTTGGGGAAGGCTGTTGTTAGACGTCTTTTACAAATCACTCAAATGGTCGTGGCCTAACAGGTTTTATGAACAAAACATCCATGGATACGACACAGCCCGGATATACTTGCATATATAAGCTCCCTGTCATACATTTTATTAAACATGTGATTGATAGTAACCTTCATGTTCAACTGTGTGTAGAAGGTTCTATACTAAACTAACATGACAACCTTTAGTCCCGCATATTATGAAAGCTCCGAATATCTGAGAGGTAAGGTTACCATTACCTTCAATCTGTAAAAGATTATGCGTATATCCGTATTGTATGTTATTATACGTTGTTGATACTTTAATTGAATTTATTTTATAATTATCAGAGCCATTTTGAATGTACACAGCAAAAGACCTATACATTATTTACTATAACACGTACATACACTTAAACATATTTAATTGCCTTTTTCGGGATTTTACATCATCATAGGAGATGTACCGTAATTGCTATAAAATATAGCCTTTAACAATGAATTGTAGAGTACTAGCCTTGATTTCACGAGCAAAAGTACATTAAACAGATTGAAAATACTGTTAAAAACCTGCCAATACAGATGACCTATTTGCTGATGCAAGACTGTCGGTGTATATACTAGTTTTCCCATCCCAATGTGTATGACGTATGTATGGGAAATATGGAGTCTGACTTTCATTGTGGCCATGTAAAGAATATGACACACAGTGATATATAGAGCCAGGAGTGTGGTTGAGAGAGTTACAATGGGAAGAGAAGGAAGTGGAAATGAATAGCGGACTTTAGGGGCGTTTTTTCGCATGTCAGCCATCAAAGATCGGGATATTAAAATGTAGTTCAACTATGTACGTTGGAAATTCAGATAAATTCATCTTGTTTCGTAGATACATTGCTGGTAATATTACAAAGAATATTCAGTACTTCATAATTTAGAATAAAAATGCTTTCTTTATGGACATGTAATATCGTAAATTCGTAATATTGTATTAATATTGACAATATCTTATGTGGTGCTGGTATGGATTACATTCTACTCCCTAAAAATGCAGGTTGAAAAAGGTAGATTCAAATGTAGACTACAAACCCTAGTGTACATCGTCTTCAATGGATATGGACTGATCCCTTTTACCATGGAAAACTATGGTGTGGTTTTCTCATATCGGAATAATAATGAAAAATGAAACGGGAAGTCACTTCTCGATTATTGGTCAATTGCAGGAGAGGAAATTAAAGAATGCTTCACAGGAGCAATTGGGATCGACTCGGGTTTCAAGGACAACTGTATATGGTTAATTGCAAATGACTGACACACATAATCACTTGCAAGTATTAAACGCAGCTGGAGCATAGCTTTCTCAGAATTAACCATTGATACCGCAGGAGTTATATATTGGTATACCGATACTTATATATAATATTATATGCTTTTGTAATTTTAAAAAGAAGGTATGACATCCCTTCATGTAACCAACCCTCCACTAGAAGTTCAATAGAAATAACGCATATTAGCAGTGTAACAGTTGTTACAAAGGTCCGCATGGATTCCAACATTCTTACTGCAAAGGTCCTATACTTGTCGTCTCTCTACATTCAAAATATCATCCATGGCTTTCTCCACTGGGTACGTGTTCCGCCTGTACAGTCCCTCATATATGGGTATTGTTGCACATAGAGACAGGAGGTTTCTTATTATATACTAGTCCTTCGCCATGCTAGCTTCTAATATACATCAAATAATGTCGTCTCAAATGTCAATACCTTGGGCCGATGGAATATCTATAAGAGAGAGATCTAGCCTCCTAAATATGGACATCAAACCATACTACTTGATAGACGGAGCATATATATTCTCATCATGCCATATGAGATGCATTTTATCATAAAAACTCTCTCCAATGTAAACATTCAAAATAATTATTTTTACATGGATAGTCTACATATATATATATATATTTTTTTAGCACACCCGAAATGACCACAGGTATTAGGAGCTATTTTACCCATCTGTTGGGAACACAACTTCCGGGTCTCGAAGTGTACACGAGGCTCAAGCACGCATGCGTTAAAACTCTGGTGGGACTGGAAGGCAAAGAGTTAAAATCTCCCCTAAAATTGATCAAAAGATACATTTTGAAGATTTATTTACTCGACATACGTTTATTGTGTTGTCAGAATAAAACCATTGTCAATGGAGTGACTGTAAAATAGCTACTATGTAAATATTTCCCGCTCAACTTAACATTGTCGCCTCATCTATAGATGAAACGACGATGGACGGAGTGGATAACTAACATGAAAAGATCTATTTATAGGTTCTATATATATACGCAGTTTCCTGGTCAAAGGAAGATAATACTGTGTCTTATTGTAAGTTCCATTAAGGCATAATGCACATTGTTGTTTACTTATATAGGTTCCTATAGCTAGAAGGCACTTGATTTCGACTCGGGTTTTCCTGGATTTTAATGGACATCAATAGGTCTACACATATCCATGATGAGGCAGGTTATTGCCTGAATACCTTCGGCATTCAAATATTTGTTTACTCTTGGTTGCATGCTTATCATTTTTTTTTATTTACACAGGTGATGTAGCACAAGGGTCAGTCGCTAAGCCCTTAAAATTGTATTATATTTTTTTTCTCGATTCTATACAAAAAATCAAAACACATTATAGGCCCACTTCACCGTCTAGAGCAGAACTGTCACTTGAAAAATGACGAGAGGATTATTCGTCAGGGTGGATTTCCAACTCGAATTCTAAGTGTCAGGTAAATCCTCCGCTGGATTTACAATTTTCCAGGTACAATTAGAAAGCGGTACACAAACGGAACTAAAAATAAAATAAAATGATACAATGCTCTCCAAACGATAGTATAAAGTTTCATGATATGTGATCTCGAAGGGAAAGCAGTGCATTGATATGACATGAACTGAGATGACATCTTTGTATTAATGCAGGTATCTCCTTTAAGGTCATTTACAGAGAAATCCAAGGAGGTTCACCAAAGTGAATGACTTTGTGATTGAGCTAATTTCTCCTACTCTACTATCCTTTCTGATAAAGGTTCTGACGCATGAAGATGTTACAGGTCGTATAGGGGACTTGCACTAGACACTGTGAACGTCTCAGGAGAAGGGTTAGTGTTCACAATTAGGCATAGTGAAGGTATGACCGGTTTGATGTATGTATACATTCAATATTCTGTTCAGTAGCACCTTGGAAATAGTATTTAAAACTGAGCGTTTCATGGGTAAGGTTTGAAGACAAATATCAATTCTAGACGCTATAGATGATTTCAATGCAAACCCGCTATATTATGTGATATGTTATAGCACGCGGTGAATGCGTGGCAAAAGTGAGTAGTATAATGAAAGTTCATTCCCTTCCAACTCGCATCCACATGCTACTGCTATGGCTTCATTCTTTAATCAGGTTCCAGAACGATATACCCGAGGTCCATATCACAATGATAGAGATAATATCCCATTTATTCATAGACGAATATATTGTTATGATCTAAAACGGTCTATTAAGCTAGTTATAATGAAAGTGGGATTTGGTTTCAGATCAATGAACTTCATTTGTGATCTCCCCAACGCAACTCCATTTCTGGTCAATTAAAAGGAAATAAACAGCTAAGATTATTCCGTAGAGACGAGGGGATGCAGCTACCGATCAGTGCAGTTTCGACATTAATGTCACCTCACCCCTTATACCTTCTCCTCCACAATCACGTCTAGCAGTATATATAACACAGAATGAGAATTCCTCTACCTACCTAGGCTCCCTCTAAATTAGTGTAATCTGGCCAGGAAAACCCAATTCCACTAATTTGACGACTTTTCAGCTCTGAGGGTCTTGTAACCATGGAAAAATTAAAATCATTTTTTGGAACCATTATCTCATTTGGTTCATTTTTTACAGGCAGATGAATCTATACACTAAAACTGACAAAATTCACGAAAATTGGACCTTAAAATATATACCTTGACCTTTGACCTCTGAATATGACCTTTACCAGTCACAATATTTCCCATATGAAAGTTATTCCACTTATAAAGATTATGTTCTGTCGTTATTATATTAAGCATAGTGGATATTGCGAGCAAAACAATCATTATTGATTAAATTTCACATTTTTCACCTTTTTTTCTCAAACCTCGATAATTATACTTCCACAGGGGTGACAGAGTGGTACTTGGCAGATTTGAAATAAGGAGATTCTGGAGGTCTAGAATTGATAAAAAAGCATTGTATGATCTAAAGTGCAAGATGTACACCCTCCTGCCCAAGACAACTACAAAAATGTTTAATTGGCGGAATATATGAAGAGACCTCCTTCCAGCACCCACCCCTCTCTGTCCCCCACCCCTACCCCTGTCGCGTGCAGGGACACTGTCCCCGCACGTGACAAGGAATAGTTTGGCCCTGTATAATTATAACGAAATTAGCAGGAGAAAATATATTATGTCTGAAATTTAGTGGAAATTTTCTGAATTTCACTAATTTTAAGAATAAAAACGACTAATTCCCATAATTATAAAAAATATTTATGCAATAAAGAGTACATGTGCTGTCCCCCTACATAGGGGGTGGCGAGGTTCAGATGTTGAGAGATGGAGCTGAACTTGCCCGAGACTGCTAAAACATTCCCCCACCCAGGCGGAGTTTTTCCTTAGTTTACAGCAATATCAACTGAATGGGTTGGGGAATATCCACCAGTGCCCACTCTGTACCTTGGTTCCCAAGAGAGCTTTGGTGGTTTTCAGCGTGCATGGGCTTGGCTAGGTTAAAGTACAATCCTCCCCCAATATATCCACAAAGAGTGTCACCTTTGAACCTGACAGGGATTTAGCACCCCCTATGTAGTGTTTCAACAGTGTCAGGTCTGAACTTGACATGCTGAACAAGATGAGGTGCTCTATTCCACTGTACCCTATACTAGAAATGTCAAGATCCTTTAGTGTTGAGAAAAGAATAAAAAGATCCTTTAGTGTTGGGGTTAGGGTCAGGGTAGGGATAAGGGTATGGGTTTGGGGGTTGTTGTTGAGGGGAGGGCTCATGAGAGGGGGTTGTTGAGGGGGTTATGGGTGAGGGGAGAGGGTTATATGTCACAAGTCAACTGTAGATCTATATAGACATACCCCACTAAAAAAAATTATTTTTCATCAATGGAGTCTATCTAGGCTCTCTTTTGATGATGGGAAGCCTTCTGCCCACCACCCCTTAAAAATTGAATTTCCTCAAATGACCATTGACCCAACCCTTAGAGATATACACAACTGTATGTCATAAAAACACTCATGATGTTTAGAATTGATATCTGACTAGATTCTCCCTGTTTAAAATGGTATGGGGAATACCCCTCCTGCCCCCCACCCCCTCAATCCTCCACCCCTACCTCTGGTCCCTCTCTTCAAAACGCCCCATTTGTGGGACCCTTACGCCCAACGCAACAATAACGTCATTAGGGGGGGGGGGGGTTCCCAACCTCTGCCTGCCGCAAATTGATTCTTAGGAGTTGGAGCAAAACATTTTTTGGAAAACCAATACCCAGGTGCATAATCAAGCAATTTATCAGTGAATTCAAGGAATTTAATCAATTTTTTCAAAATGAAAATATAAAACTTTGGTAATTCTTCAGATTAAACCCTTAAGAGATGTAATATATATCTTTTTTCCATGATTAAAAACGGCGGGTGTCCCCCTGAGGCGACAAAAGCTACCTCAAATGATTTTTGAATTATATTCTGGTATATAGAAATAAAAAAGGAATTTTTCTTTAGTCCCATACATTCCATATACCTTCCCTGTGCATTCTAAAATTGCTTCATGGTCATTGTTGTATTTATTTTCTTAGAATATCAATGAATACCTATGAAAATTGGGTGTAGGATTGCTTTTTTTTTTTTTTAAATTGTCAGTTTTCCCCAAAACATCAATTTTCCCTATGAAAAAAAACCTTGAGACATGGATCCTCACATATTTCTCAAATAATTTTTGCCAAAATAATCATATATTGTGATATTTAACTGCTCAAAGCCATTACACATGATATTATGGAGCTTACATTAAAAGTCGTCAAATTGGTGGAAATGGCCAGGCTCTATCATTTACACTATAGTTCAACTGGCATTCGGACATAGCATATAACAGTAAGTTAAGGAATATCCTATAGGAATTTTATTTCCCGTAGACTGCTAAAAAATATGCATGTCAATAAGCGAATGACAAGAGAGATCTCTCTGTTTTTGGAGATCGATATTCCATACATGTATACATACATTATATTATCTGGGAATAATCTAGTATATTTGTCTTTGCATAAATTTTGAGAACTTTTCTAATGTATGTTAATAATTATGTTTTAAAGGAATATTCAAGTTAAAATGTGTATTATAGTTATATTTTAAATTTGACTCACAATAGGCTCGCTCAACACTGTTCTGTTCAACTGTCCATAACCTAGTATAGAACTGTCCCTATTCCTCCACCACAACCTCATATTCTCACCAACCTCAGAGTTAAGGAGTGGATGGAGGTCTTGGAGGCGTAGAAGGAAGAGGTGTCTTAGGGGACGAGGCAGGAGATGGGCCGGACATGATGGAGTACTTTCAGCTGCTTTTTAGACCAGGAAAAGGGTCCAGCTGGGACGGTTAATTCTTGTTTGATTAGGAATGGGTGGGGTAGACGTATCAGTAGGAATGGGGTGTACTTCCAGTTACCATAGGCTGGGGTAATGAGGAGGGTGTGTTAAAAAGCAAACTATGGGGGAGACGGAACTAGATCAAGTATAGAAAAGCCCCATGGCGTTGCTGAAACTGTGATGATCTTGCCCACCACCGCCGCAAGGGGGATGGGGGGTAAATGAATGGACGTGAGAGGTGAATAAATGCTGGGTCACTATGGACGATAATAGCGGAAAAGAATCGATACTCAGCAAATGAGGCGGTCCGGGTAGTTGCTGGCCAGGGACTGATTTCCCTGAGATTACGACATGTAAACAAATCCAAGCTGTTATAGATATTGGATATACAATGATAGGTTTTGATAGTGCAACCAAGCATCAGCAATGGACATTAATGTTATGGATAGGACAGCGAGCCGGCGGGTGATTGTCGTCCTCTAGCGAGTCCTAACAATGAAAATTGCATTTCTGATTATTTCTATTATGTCTAGGGTATTGTCTGGGATGCATGAAAAGATACTGGAGTATGATTGTAAAGGGAAGAGAGGATGGGTGAACAATGGCCAAGGCGCCGTTTAGATTCCAGTCTGGTTTTACATCTTAAACTTTTAGTCTAATAAGAATATGATAAGAATATAATGTATTTCATGTCCCAATTGACCGATTGCCATCAATAAGTGTGCCTTTCTATAATGAAGGATAGTTGCTTTCATCGCAGATCGTATTGAGGAAGCCATGGTAATCAATAGTACCCGTACAATGCCCTATAATAAAACAGTCAAGCTTCTAAAATATTAATGGTAAAATTGTATTTTGTAAAATTAGCCACAAAACGAGAATTAGGTTTAATTCATAATTTTTATTCAATAAAATTTAATTTAAATCAGCAGTTTTAAAGAGTCACTAAATACTGGAATATCATGAGAAAATAACTTTTCCCGCCTCTTCTTTTCCTAACTATACTTCAGGGGAGAACTAAACGGAATATGTATGGTACTGCTATCCCCCATACTATTTGTGATGTGTTACAGGAAAATGAGTCACAAGTCACAAAAAATGGATTTTGAGATACCATCATATTTGAAAAGATGAGATCAAGCAGATAATGATGGTATACATTAAGGCAGCTAATAAGTATTTCTATATTTTCAAATTTGATATTTTTACTTTAAAAAAAAATATTTCTGGGTGGACAATTTTTTTTGGGGAAACGTTTTTATTCAGAACATAGGAGACAAGTCCCCTCTCACAACATTAGTGATTTTCGTGGGGGAACTTGCCAAACAATTTTACATGTAGTAGGAGTGTGTCCAATAATATACAGTTTCATATAATTAAGATGAAAACATCAGTCGTCGTTGTCTATACTAGTATTACATTCTTGGAGAGAAACTAAAAGTTTTTATTATTATAATGACTCATGTATGATATGATGATTAATGGAGTGAGATGGGTGATGATGAAATTGGGTTCCAGACTAGTTCTGTTACAATAGACTATTAATCGTAGTGAGCGAAATGGTTTGTGATGATAATGACTTATGTTACAATAATTTGGTGTTATGTAATAAACATGACATGTAAGTCAGAAAGATCTGCTCGATCGGTGCATTACATTGTTGTCAATGCCATAGTACCAGTTGCACTATTATACCTTCTAACAGATAGTACATCATAATTATATACACACAACATACAAGATATGATAATACGATAATATCAACGAATGGGGGGTAGGACCAAGGAGATCAGGGCGAAGTGTTAAATATTCTGTTCAATGACTGGGGTGTTTTGTATGTTTAACAGACGATATTTTAATCTAGTTTTGAACCTAATCGGATCGTCTGTTAGCCTTATATCAGATCTTAATTCATTCCAAAGGTTTGCCTTTTTTGCGATAATACTTCTCGGCTCTCTCATATTATGAGGTAATATCACTGCTAGGGTTGGGGCATTAGCCTGCCTGGTATTCCTTGGTGGGATGGTGCCTCTCCTTTTCACATATATATCATGTGCAATTTTACAGAGATTAAATTTAAACCTACTTTCTATATTCATTACTTTCCCAGCTATCCATAGTTCCCTGTTACTCAGTCTAAAATCTTGGTCTATGGCAATTCTAAGGAGATACTGTTCTGTATTGTCTGCAGCTTTTTCAGTTGGGTGACATTTAAGAGGGTAAGCGAAAACAAGCTATAGTCGAATAATGAAAGTAGTTTTGATTTAGCAACCATCAGAGCAGCACCTTTTGTAAGATTGGGTCTTATTTTTCGGAATACAAACATCTTATTATATAGTTGGCTAACCAAACTATTAAATTGCGGTATCATGTTAAGGCATTCGTCAATAGTTAATCCTAAATACACGTATCTGCTAACTTGTTCAAGTACAACATTTTCCATCTTAACATTAATCTTCATACCCGTTACATTCTTTTTTGATCCTAATAGCATACATTTCGTCTTTTTTACATTTACCTGTAGCTTATTACTCTTGCTCCACTGGTTGAATAACTCAAGGTCGTCGTTCATTTTATTTGTACAGTCATCCAAGGTTTCACCACTAACATAGAACACAGTGTCGTCGGCATATTGTATGAATTTACTGTTTAAATCTAAATATTTCAGGTCATTAACATATATACAATATCGGACCTAACACTGAGCCTTGCGGCACGCCATAGTTAATAGGGCTCCATTTAGACATAACATCACCATTTTTACTCTCTGTTGTCTATCCATGAGATACGATCTAAACCATTCATTTGACTGGTCGCTCAGACCACATTCCCTGAGTTTATTCAACATTATACTATGGTCAACTGAATTAAAAGCTTTGGAGAAATCTATGAAGCATGCTATTGTTATTTTGTTATGATAGGTTGCAGTGTTGATGTCACATAGGAATTCAGATAAGGCTTCTGTGGTTGAATGACCACTTTGGAAGCCATACTGTCTTTTACATAAGATATCATTTCTGTTCAGGTGGATCATAAGCTGGCCTGCTACAATCTTCTCAGTAATTTTCCCCGCCACATGGCAGAGAGAAATAGGTCTTGTATCTGAGGGAGTGAGGGGTATACTAATCTTTGGTATAAGTTTAACCGTCGCCAATTTCCATTGATCGGGGAAAATGCCCCGACTAAATGAAGTTTTAATAATGTGTATCAGTTGCGATAGAAGAATTACAAACGCGTCCTTATATAACCTCGTATTGACCTCCTCACATCCTGAGCTCTTGCTAGTACTAATGTTTTTTACATGTTCCAAAATTGAGTCCCGAGTCACATTAAGTTCCTCCCACCTAATTTGAGGTTGCTCCACATTTATTATCCATGGCACGTGTCTCATAGCTTCGTTAATAGTTTTATCAATATTACAATAAAAATCATTCACACCATCAACCAGTTCTATTCCATCCTTTTCTATCCCATTGAATTTTAGGCTATTAATCGGCAATTCTGTTCTATTTTCTATGTCCTCTATTACCCGCCAGAATTTCTTCGAGTCCTTCCTATGTGTATTACTATAGTAAAGTAACTAAATATATATCCCTAGGTTAACCTTACATCAAGACTATATATAATACACTGTCTTCGAATTTGATATATATATATTCATGCTACTGATAGCCCTAAGCATCCTGAAAATGAGAATATTCCAACAAAGAGATCACATTGAAAAATTTCAATTTTGTAACTTGTGACTCATTTTCCTGTGACACATCACATTCCATTAGCAATGTGGTATAGCTAGTTTACCAAAGCTTTATCACAACAACCCAATGATTGACCATCTCATTGACCCTCACATGGCAAGTGTTTTAGATTTCTGTATTGAACAGCTCTTTCAATTGCAGGGAGATTTATAGTTAGCTGACAGAAAGGACATTAGCTTTCTTAGATCGCACCTGTGAGTCACCATAAGTCAGGCTTAAATGGAGATAAAAATATGAGTGACTTGGGTGTTGTACTTATGAATCCATAACGTTTGTGATTCTAAAATTGACAAGTAAACCATATTTTAGTAACCCTTTAAACAAAGGTTGAATGAGCTGTAATATCATGAGCTGTCGACGACAATGTATGAATCTTCAATATGCCCTATTTTACTTATAAACTCTGTCCCTATATTGTGAAATCTATCCACCTTTACACCTACTGTAGACTAATTCTTGACAACACCTGATGGTATTATACCCATTCAATCTCTGGCCCAGCTATAGAGAAGTATTATTTCGACCCATCCTCCTTGATAAAAGAGCGTATGCTGCCTGAAACGTTGGAACACAATCATAATCAAACCACAACTAAACGACAAGTCCCTGTCTACAAGCCATGCCTATTTCTTCAGCATGTTATTCAGAAGTAAATTATCCATGTCATCCATAATAGTTCATCTTTTAGACAGAGGCAGAGGTCACTGTATATGCCACTAACCTATTGTTGGATGGCCTGTTTGGAACACGGGCGCTGGTGATAGGGATGACCAGGACCAAGTAGGCAATGGTTCTGGGATAACGTTATGTTTCACCAGCAGTAGTACTGGCTCAACCTAGTTTTATATATTGAAGAGGTACGGGGTGAGAATACAAAGAATCGGTTTTGCATGAAGGATAAATACCGCCTCGTATTTTACAATACATTTCCCATACATTCATTCCCATGTTCGTATCCCCCGTTATTTTAAAATGATATAGTTGTATTAAATATAATTCTACTAGTTCCATGATGTTCAGCAACTATTATAATTTAGTGTAATTTGTACTGAGAATAGTGACTGCTGAATAAAATTATAAGGTTGACATGAAGAAGATACAAGTTTGTACAGCAGTACAAAATGGAGCCTCATGCCTTACCACGCCCTCCTCTATACCAAAACCCTTACTTAACAGTCCAACCACGTGTTTAGTATACAAATCAAGTATAGAAATTGCCTGTTTGTATAGGTGTGGAATATTAGCGCAGTGCGGCCTAAATATGAACGCCTCTAATCGTGTCAAAACTCAAAACCAACCTGAAAAATATTGGACCCTTTGCCAAGGGTCCCATTAAATCGTGGAAACACTTTATGATCTCTGGGTAAGAGTGGTATTATTTTTTATCGCAAATGCTAGCTGGTATGAGCTGACCTGACCTCCTCCCTACTGCTAACTGCGAACTGACTCAGTAAACAAAATAATGCCTCCGAGTCTAGAGCCGAATCACTCCAAGGAGATCTTCCGCGGGGAAATATAACACCCCTTTGCACCTGCGCACTGGCCACAAGATTACACTCTCGTAACCAGGTTCTTGCGAGATCCGGCGAGGCTTAGAGATAAACCTTGGCGCTATACCTCTTGTAAGCTCTAAAAAGAACATCAGATCTCCATATACTGAGCAGTACGTCTTAAACACAGTGTCCGTATACGGACTATGGTCCCTTAAATACGAACTGTACCTCGCGATTCTTCTCCAATAAGGCAACCACTGCTGAGTTGGCAAGATGGGACATAAAAGTAGAATCTAGGTCTAGCCGGGGATCAAGGAAATAATTGCATCAGAAAGTAATGGACTAGTCATAGGAGTAGACCCTTATGGAAAAGACATAAGAATTGCAGACTATATATAGACGTATTAGTAGGCCCAGGCTGGTGATGGAATCGGCTTTTTATTGGTGATATTTCCAGGATTGATGGTTTCGCAAGAGAAAATGTTTGTTCAAGTCATATGATATGCACCTGATCTGAGCCTTTATTGCATTCATTAATTCTAAATCTGAGAAACTCTGCAATGATAAAACTTTTCGTATTTTCCCCCTGAGAATAAAATAAATGAAAATGCCAATTCGATTTGAGTGGAGTTCCCACCAACTCCCTTTGATAACACATGTGTATAACAAAGTAAGGTTCAATCTTGGCACAACTGCTCATATTCATACATAGCGTACATATCCCTATTAAATTATCTGTCCACGCCAAAGTTTACTCACAAATAAACACTTTTGTATGCACAAATCGTCAACCGTATCTTACATGTTTACAAGGAGTTTTTCGTTCTGTTTGGACTGTTATATAGCTGGACCATGTTTCTACCTCAGGCATGCGTATTTAATGGCATGTCAGAGTTGTCAAGCGAAGTTATAATGTTAGGAGTACATGAGTTATGTATAGTCCTACTAGGTATCGAGGTAAAAGGAAGTTCATATGTGATGTGTCACGGGAAAATGAGTCACAAATAAAGATGAGATCAAGTGGTTTCCAATGATAGTAAATACGTTAGCTAATAAGTATTTCTATATTCTAAGTTTGATATTTTTATTTTTGACAAAAAGTTTGCAATATTTTTGAGTGGACAATTACTAGTAAAGTATATAGCTTAATAATATACTCTATAATAATGCCTTAAAAATGCAACGATAATACTAAATTGTCTTTATTGAATTTGGTGTATATATTTATTCGACTTAAAGCACTATATATATATATATATATAGACGTTCCTACAATAAAGAGATCCTGTGAATTAAAAACACTTTCAAAAATATCTATTTTGCGACTTGTGATTCATTCTTTCTGTAACACATCACATATAAACTCCACTATCAGATTTTTTAGAATTTAATTGTATAAGGTGGAGTACCATTAGTGTTTATGAATATGAAAGGAAGCAATGGCCTAGGATAGTAAATGAGGAAAGGAAGAGAAACCCAACGTAATTTCACGAGTGTCGTAATATTATGACCTTAATGTAATTCTTCTCCCAGCTCAACGTAACCATTACAATAACCTTTTCCTTTGGCTAACAATCTTTCATCAAAGGAAGTCATTTGTTTTTCTACTTATAGTTAAGATATATTTCTGAGAGCGTTTGTGTAATCTTCCAAATATTATTTACCGGCGCTAGAGGAGGAAAGCAATATTAATTTGTCTCAATTGAGAGGGAAGTAATATTACCGTTTAATATTATTGTATATTTTCTAAATTCTCTGACGTTACTCTTTAGCAAAACCATCTATCAATTTGCATTATTTTGGAACCAGTTCAATAACTCAAATCATATAATTACCCGGCAGTTTTGCACATGTTTTGCCTCGTTGGAAAATGGAGCTACGTAATTTGAAACAGTAGTTGACATAGTACATGCCACGCTGTACAAGAGTTTATAACAATTGCAAATGCCTGTCTCCCAATTTTAGATGCTCCGTGACTTCCAATACCATATGACCCTAGTAATGTAGGTCACATGATAGAAACCTTGACCAAAACATGAACTCTGTACGATCAAATCAAGAAGCGTTCTCATCCCCTATTCATTGATGGCTGGCCCATGATAGAGGCCTTATGCACCTCGGTGGGATAACAATGAATAAAAATCACCAGCAACTGGGACCGGAAACAGATTGGCGAGATACGGCGAGAAGGAATGTGAGAATTGGCACGGGGCTTTGCCCAGCCACCTTCAACGTGGATCCTCGCGAGTCACGTGAGTGCTCGAGATACTCGTTGAAACACATGGTGCCAAAACAAATAGCGACACGTGTTAACCTCATGGAGATTTCCTGGAAAGAAGGCGAGGAAGAAGGGTAAATAGGGACAAGGCGATTACCTCAAGTATCTCGGTGGTAATCACCACGATGAGAAGCCCATGTATTCACACCCGAAAAACAAATCCACCAAGAAATCAAACCATGTGATCTTAAACAAAAAATAATACTCTGGTTCCAGGACAGACATATGATGTATGAGTGTGCAATATATATGTAATAAAGAAATATGATATGAGTTGTATAATTTAAATAGGCATAAGAAAGTATTGGACTACAAAATACTGACTAAACAATAATTATATTGACTTAAAATGATAAAATATAATTATCAGTATAAGTGAGTTATTTTGTACGCCTACAAACGAAAACCTGGAGGTTAACCACAGGGCTATGGCTGTTATAAGCTATTTTTTCTGAATGAACGTTGGCAATACAATGATATACAGTATTGCCACGATACCCGACATTATGAGAGTTTGTTCATATTACCATTTACAGTTTTACTCTGTGGGGAAATTGATCAAGAGACTCCCCCGGCTACATCACGTTTTCGCACTCTCTCACTAGCTACTAAACAGTAATAGCAAATGATAACTGTTTGCATGACCAACGGACAACTAAAACACTGTTCATGGAGATGAAATGAAAATAAAGCAAGGAATAAGCTTTGTGACTGAAACGTTATGAGACTAAATGATACGCCTGGGAACAACAAATTATACAGACATAACGGCACAGAATAACCCTGTCTTTTTGGCAAGCGTTTCATTTTTGGCAAATGCCAGGGCAATTTTCTCACATTAGACCGAAAACCATCCTGCAACCAATCGTGACTTTATTATTAATGGAATACGTTCGACCCATTCAAATAAGCACATCGAGACTATAGGACACATGATGACTCAAAATAGGAAAAGCCATGCGATGTTCCACATATTAACACAATTTATAACCGTTGCATATCTAAAATATCAATGAATTCGCTCGAGAGTTGTTCAGCTGAGATCAATCACTTAACTCTCGCTACCATTCCCAGATCACAAATACACTTTGGCTTAGCTCCCACGTCATGCCCAGATATTCGTCACTGAGATATGTACACCAACCATTGATATGATAGCCAACTTGCATTCGAAAGAGCACATGAACGGATCCTATTTAAATATGGGATCGTTTGAGGTCCATATAGTCTGCCAAATCATGCATGACCAACTTTATTATGTTCTTCATAATTATCATCTATCAAATACTTCGGCCACCCCGATATACAACGAGCCCCCTTCCCATCGACTGAATAATAAATTATGTAAAGATATGGCTCGGCTTTGGGGTTATATAGATGAATGTGGATTCATAAGTAATTGAAATACATCTATTGGTATTTGTAACATTCTAATTAGATAGGGGATGTATGATATTGTTGGGATTTTTTTTTATCAAAAAGCAAACTTTCACCCATCGTTGTATTATGTATTAACGTATATGATGTATTGTATAGTGTAAGTGATGGACACAATTGTCGTGTAAATAAGTAATGGAGAACCTATTATATCATTCTTGTGTATATGCTAGTATTGCTCAGTCTCGTCGGCCGATCTCAGGTGACAGTGGAAGACCACTTATTATAAGCGATACTATAATGGTGTAACTGTTAACCAAGCTTGAATAAAGAATTGAAACAATACAAAATTATAAAGGGCAGCTAGGAATACACGAATCGTGCACTGGACCACAGTACCAATCGGGTCTTACAACAAACGATATTCCGATGCAGGGCGATTTTTGTATGCGAAGGAAACCCTGATCGATCACGTGATAAAAAAAACATCCAATAGTTTGGAGGATCCAAAGTATCATCGGGAACTGGGTGTGTCATACCGTCATCTTTCTAAACTCATAAAACATTGGATGTCAAAATAACCTTCGTTTTCTGCTTGCTTTTGAATTAAGTTTGCTTCATAAACATAGAGGAAAAAACATTCCGCCTTTCGTCAGTCAATATTGAACATTTTACTCTAGATTATATGTGCTTCGTGTGAAAAAATAAACCGCTGGTGCTAATTATTATAGTAAATCCAATTAGAAATCATTCATATATTATATATAGATCTACATATTAAAGAGAAGCCAATTCTTTAATAGCAGAAACAACTCTCACTGATTCAATCTCGAAAATCATTGCTTTTATTCAAGTTGAAATAAAGTTTATGCTAAATAAATAATTGGGACAGCAAAGTAGCAAAATTCATATTGAAGGGGTTAAGGCCACATTGCGCATTACGTCCAATCACAAACACACCCATTTGCTTATCTTAAAGAGAACCTTAGCTTATGCACTGGAACGTGATTCGGACCCCGAAATGTCGTTTTGTATCCCTTTAGATACAGCTATAGAACGATGGACCATCCTGGAAATTCGTTTTCATGAATTATGTGATATATGATTTCATGATAGGTCCTACCGGTTTAGTTTAGAGAAGAAAATAATTTGCCAGCGGATGTAAGTAAAAAACGAGAGATATATAGGCCTACAGGTTAACAAACGAGGTGGTTGAATTAAGGAGCGTGACTATTGCACGAGTTGCGTAGCAACGAGTGCAATATTCTAAGCGACAGAAACCAATGAGTTAGTTAACAGATTTATTATACACGCTTTCAATCAAGAAAATAGAAAACAAATCGAATCATAAATTTGAATTTTACCGGTAATCTTAGCCAAAAAAACCCAGGTTGGTTGCCATGACAACCCGCTTAAATCACTAGGGACATACGCACTGTGCGTAAATCACTCTAGATACGTTGTTTTCAAAGCAATGCGTGTATAATAAATCATTTAAACCACTAGCAGAAATAAGAGCAATCGAAATGACGTATGTCGGCCAAATACTCTATGGACGACAAATATCTATGAAGAAAGAATTAGACGTCTTGGCAGCCAAAATACTGATTTACCAATATATTTTCAGAACGAGACACCCTTAAATCTTTCTGACTCCGGGCAATATTCTGAAATTAAACTTAAAACATTTCTGCATACGTTTTATTATACAAATAGAATTATTAAATAGAAAATGGCCTGCTGGTTGTCGTATACATTTTGAAAAAAAAACAATATCACGTTATAACAAATGGTGTATTGATGTTTTCCGAGAATAAATATCACAGACAAAGAAAAATGCAGTACAGTCGTTGATGAATTAAAAATAATGCTCCTTTCGTTTTAACATCTATTCATTTAGCATCATACTTTATTACAGATATTTGGTTTAGGGTTATGCATATATAACCCCCCCCCCCCCCCCCCGCCCTGTAATCGAATATAGGAAGGACTCCTTTTTGTCTATATTAAATAGAGAGAATGGGACGAGCCGGCAATAATCGAAAATTTATAGGACGAGATTCGTCCACATGTGGACGAATCTCGTCCTATAAATAGGGCATCGATGCCTAGGGCATCGTGCTTATGCATAAGCACGATGCCCTAGGCAGAGTGCTTATGTGGACGAATCAAGTCCTATAAATTTTTGATTATTGCCGGCGAGTTCCATTCTATATTTATTATATGTGCATAAAATTTGATCATATGTCATCAAATATCACTGAAAAAATATTATAGAAGCACAGAGAGCCCCGCTGCCCCGCTGTCGGCCCCGCTGACATCCTTGTTAGTATAGGCCTATTTATATTGTTAACTTAAAACATTCATATTGTGGCCATTTCTTGAACTACATTAATAAAACTTATATCATTGGATAGAGAACTTAATGCTCTATTTAATGATATGGTTTTTATTATGTATTTCTATAATCGTAGTACCAGAATCACGGGTGGATTACCGACCCCGGGGATTTGTTTACATGCTCCGCGGAGAGCCAAAGCTCCGCGAAGCATAAGAAAAGAGCTATTTTTAGACAACTACATTTCATATAGGACGCGTCCTATATGAATATTTTTATAGCACCCCACTTATAGCACGTCTCATATAGAATGCGCGTATAATAAATTTAAATATAAAACAAGAAGAATGATATTATGGAAGAAACTGATTGTGTCTTTCTCCCATTCGGGATATGCCCTTCCACATCACATCATAATAATATCTACGCCTCTATGAAGCCTCCGAAGGATCTCCATGGATCTCCAGGATACTTCCGGACTTTAATGTAATTCTTCCGGCTCCCGTTGGAGTAGTCATGTCTAGAGCAGAAGATATTTCATCGATATAACGATATTATATCTAATATTTAATTATCGGTTGATATTCCTTCAATATAACTTCAACTATCGTTTATGTTCAACGTTGTTCCAGCTCCTGTCAAAGTTGAATATGTTTAATGTTCATAATTATTCATATGTTTCCTGATTTATATTACAAACACGTCGATGTACCTGATATTTATGTTTTAATAAGGTCCCATTGAATCGTGTAAGAGCATAAAAACATTATCCACCCTGGGCCTTATGACACAGAGATTAGTTATTTCCCCCACGATCCTTACTAAAGATATTTATAATATTATATTCTCACAGAAATATCCTTTATTTCCTGATTAGGCCGTGAGTGGAGCATATAATGCCAATACGTGCCGCTCATGGACTGACGAATATAATCGAGGCCGTATACATAGCATAGTATCGAAAGTAGTCGGGGTTTTTTCCGACCCCTACGTCGATGCATAAATTTGTCCAGTCCGAAATGTTTAACGGTAAGAATGTACAGTAAAATGATGAGTAATAATGTTTCGAACTTAAATAAACATAATTTTTTTTAAAATTTGAAATGGCTTAGAGATGCGGCAATGTGAAGTGGCGGTGTATATAGTTCCAAAGAAAAAAATGCAACAATGTTGATTTCTTTAATAATTTTATATGAAATCAGGGAATAAAAGTAAGATGACCACAGTGTCAAGTACGAGCAGGATTATATTCGCTGAGTAAGCCCAGAAGCAACTCGGTGAATATAATCCTGCTCGTACTTGACACTGGTAATCTTACTATAATACGCTCACGATCATATCATTATTAAATATCGATAGTGTTTAAGCCCGGAAGAGATCCGGAGGCCAATACCATGTGACACAGACGTGCAACACTGGCCCATCACTCAATTGAAAGAACATATAGGCAATATTCTCAACACATACATACATGTGAAAATGCCTTTATAGTAGAAAGTAATAATTGTAATGTTCATTCAAATTTCAAATTTACCGTTTTACTTGTGTTCTTCTGGTTTTGAAAAGGTTAACGTAGACTTTAATTAAAGACAAAGACGAAAAAATATAGGGACAAGCCTACTAGATCAAAATATCCAGTATAAATCGTTTAGAGCCTGGTTTGACAAAATAAAAATCTACTTAGCTCTACTTCGTGCATGAGCGGACATGACAATGGACACATTGTGTTCAGATATGATTCAGAAATAAACGGGTAAGACAAAAGCTTTCCCCAAACCGTAAAGAAAAGTCTTGTAAAGAAAATGAGTACACAATGAAGTGAAGTGGTTATACTAACATCAATGCGAAATTTAAGTTTCCGAAGAGTGAAAAATCGAGTCACTTTACGACAGACGGATCTACAGGGATGTTTTCCCCTTGAGCAGACCAAATAAAAATAGTATATGTTATATATATAGATCTGTTCACAGTCATTTGTGGTCTGGAGAGATTTAAAAATACATTCCTTGTTAGCTTATCAGGTCATATATTATATATACTCAGTACAAATGGCTCCATGTAACTTGGTGGTAGTGGATCATTACTCATGCGTACCGTACAGAGGGCGTTAGCACTTACTGAGATTGGCCTTCTCTTTTGGTCTACATATTATATAAGTCTGCTGTGTTCGCGGTGAGTAGTACATAAAAATGAACCTAAGTCTCAGGACAATAGCATGAGTACAACGAGGCATCGATATTCTGTTCAATCCCATTGCCAAATCCCCCTACCGAAGCAGATTCTACGGAGTGGGGGTGGGGGTGCTTCGGTAGAGTAATTTGAGCCAACATTTGCATATGATGAAATATGTGGATTGTCTGTATTTTAAACAGGATTTGTTTGCAAGCAGCAGGATTTTCTCCTTTTTTGTTCATACAACAGAAGGAGAAATACACAAATACAACTCAAACTCAAACAAAAGAATTTAAATAACAGGATTTTCTTTTCCTTAGTTTATTTCTTTTTGGTGACATGTGATCAGCCAGAAATTGTTCTCCAGAAGATTAAGATTTTAGTTCTGGGCTTTCCTTAAATTCTGCATTTCTATTTCAATGGTATAGACAAAGTTACCAAGGCTAACTAAAATGTTTCTATCAATATCAGATTTCGTAACTAACGTAAACGAAGAGTTCATTACATAAACAAATATGGGCTTTGAAAGGAAAACATGGCTTTAACCAGAGTATAACTATGCCCATTTTGTCTCTATAAGCAAATTTAGGATTAATTCTATTTTTTCCCAAATAGGTTTTTATTCATATCATTCTGCCATCTCGGCTCTTACAATTGTAAAAATGAACCTCCTACATAGGCGAACGGTTCTTCTAGGATTCGTTTAATTTTTTATATATTTTTTCTTTGTTTCTTAGCCAGCACTACCTTTCATTTCATTCATGAGACATCTCTCCACTCTCTCGATTTCTTCCTACTATAACCTTTCTTTGTACTGTGTTGTTATATTCAATAAATTTCAATCGTATCTTTATCTCTTATAAAACACTTTCTGTCGATGAATGTAACTCTTTTGTCCCATACACAACCAGTTAATAAATTGCTCACGATTACCCGTTCCCAATTCTGGGAGATAGTAGGCCGGTCTTCCCAGGGTCTACTTATAAGGCAAAACCTATTCGTATGTCCAATAAACCTATAGACTCGTTGGTTCAATTTAATTCGACAATATATTACTTATTTGCACTCGATAAAAGAGGTACAACAAGGAGCGATACTGTTACAATTTAAGAGGTGTAACACAAACGTGGACGAATAATCAGAGTTTGTAGATAAATTATGTTTATTCCTGGTACAGGTATATAGTGGTAAGACAGTCCCTCATATGTGGGTTAATGAACAATGGTTCATTAGGCCCACCTCTGATTGGACAGGTGCGGGTCAGCCGATGGGCGACTAGTGCCTGGTCATTTGTGAAGGGACTGCCGTCGAGAGACCATGTAATGTATTGAAAAATAAAAAATGTGTAAGCTAGTAGAGGTATACATATATATGATACAATGAGGTATAACAATACATCTGTAATACATATATAATATGGGATTTTAAACAGTGTGTACATAGCCTTTAACCAAGCATGTTTGCATTCAAGGCACGAATGGGGGATATTTTTTAAATCAACCGATAGAGGATGTTCATTGTTACCCAGTTCTGAGTATAGACGATGAGACATTGAATTCGTGACTGATAAATGTTGAATAGTGAGATAAATTTGCGGCGGTATAGTATGTATAGTGAAGTTTTATTTGTATATGCAATCTATGAGAGATGTGTATTCGTAAGCAGACGGGCGGCTATGGATGGATTTACGCAGATTACCATTAAAATAATGACATGGATTCGAAACCTATTCATCATAGAATGAAAGATGGTCTCTAAAGATATTGAGCCAAATTAAATCGGGAGTGATATATAGGACTTACTTATTGGAGGGCTTGGAAACAAAGACAAAGTTAATGAGTTGTAAAAAAAAGATGTCCTGAAACCACAATGGGCAATCGGAGGTCAGGTTGTCAAGTTTCGGGCAGTAGCCACTGATTGGCTAAAATTGTTTCTGTGTAATTAAGACACGTGTAAAAACGTAATTGCAGTAAAAAGAAAACTAATCAGTAGTTTCATTCCATTTTTACTCGTTTGTTTAATGTTATAATCAGATTGAAAAAGCAAAAGCGGGTATGGTTGGAGGGTACTGAAAATGACCTACGGGTTCAAGAACACCAATTTGGGGAAAAGGATTAACCTCATCCCAGGAAGATTAACTTCGTGCATGACGTTAAAATGTAATGTTAGTGTCTGTTTATGCTGAGGTGTGGTAATGTCCTATCATAACCCCATCCTATCCGCGTTAAATGATACTCACATTCATATTTCCCAGAGATTCAAGTTTCAAAGGACAGTGGGAACATAAATGATTAGATTATACTATATCTTGCCGTGCCGACAAAATGCGACTGAAAGGAGTATCGGGAATTATATATGGCATTTGCAGACTTTATACGAACCTGTCTTCATATTACTGTGTATTTATATTAATACAGTAGTCCCCCACACAACGACCATCTCGATAATGCGACCAACCCGTAATTAAGACCAGTTCGGCTGTAAGATAACATAAGAGATACCCGGTAAAGCGACCATGCTGCTATGCGACCAAAATTCGCCAAGGTGGTCGTGGGACTCGCGATTTGGGTTGTGTCTGCGCGAGAGAAAAGGTAACGAGGGTAAAAGATCCCCCGAAGAGATTAATATGGGACTAATGGGAGTTAAAGCACCGTGTCAGCAGCATAATAATCAGCCTAAAGGCTTCGGAAATTTGCCATAATAAAAGTAATCTTGTTTCATTTAGAGTAACAAGATATTGGCGAGAGGGATGTCAGGATATTAAAATTGTAATATGGCTATTTTTAACACTTTGCAAGATTGAAAGTTAAATGTTAGTGCATCAAGGTCAGACCCCGAACAAGACAGGATTTTCAGTGACACAGTATAGCACTTTTATTAATCATAAACCGTCGCGATTCATTATATGCCCAAACCTCATAAACTAACAAACCGCAAATGGTATTTCTAGCTTGATTTTCTTATAACTCAGCACCGAAATTAACTGAACGTTATATTTCCAGATCCAATACGAAGGCAACATAGGAGAGCTTTGTTGTCTCCGATATATCTTGTATTAATAACATTTTGCATAATTCCTTTATTAAATGCAACAATCTCAGTGAAAGGTAGTTACAACATCTCAAGAAAAATGAAGTATGGACTGCAGTTATTTTCGTCAGAACCATCATATAAATAAATGATACAATAATAATTGATGATAGAGATAATAAGCATTGTAGCAATTATAATTTACCGACAGCGAAATTGCAACCAAAACACAGATTTCATAAACGTGAATAAGTAACTAAACAAGATATTGCTTTTAAGGAAATAAAGATTTTTGTAATAACAAGAAAAATACGGGCGGAGAAACTTCTACCGTTACCCTGAACCCTTTTCCGTCCCACAAACTATTAGGAAAATAACCATAATTAATGAATCTTATTGGACAAGACCAAAACATTGCATCAGTCTATTTACGTGACATTAGCTCTTCATTTCATTGGATATTGTATGATATAAATATGTCGATCTCAGAGGATAAAAGATTATCGTCGGACAGTGCAATTCGATATCAACTTTCCCATTAGTTATTAACACAAAACGTCCTTACTTGGTAACTATTAACAGGCACAAGTGACAGAGTTAGATTACAAGTTATACGTTTCATTTTATACATTATATCACAATTGTTTACACTTCATGATTCATTATGTAAATCATAATAATAAGTTGTAAATGGAGAAAATCCGTTAGTTTTGATCCGATATTTCGGGTTTTATTGACCCTTTATCAGGCATACAGAGCGTGATATTTCGTATCATGATGTACAAAATAGGTTACACCAGCAGATGAATGATAAATATGATTGAGGGTGTACATTTGTCATCGCTCCGGTTTGTACGTCTTCCCTAGGGCAGCATATGCTTTGATCAGTATTTGTTCCCTCCAGACATAGAAATCGTCCTCTCTTTCTTCTATTTTGGCCGTCTTGGTTGGACTGCTTATATCCTCATCTGAAAAGAAATCAAACGTCGTGCAATAATTGGTCATATTCAAGGCATTGTAAGATTCCATTTCGTACTTGATATTTAGTTCCGAGTCCACCATAAACCCATCAAAATAATCTAATTGTTATTGAAATTGACCAAATAGCTGATAAAATATCAATTAATCCAGTGATAATAGAGGCACCGCAAAACACATAGTATAACGCTATACAGATAAGTACAATAGCGCCAAAACCGCTTTTCCATTATAATATTACTTCCTTATCGATTAAAGACCTTGAGGTAAGAATCACTTGATATAATGCTCTGGGAACTCAATTCGAAGTCAATTCGATTAGAAATAACTAGTTTTAAAACATCCAAATACCCTGGGAGCGACGACGACCGCAAAAATAAATATTCCAAAAACCAATCGGTTTCAATGCTTGTACTGCATGGCATGTAATTTGTAGGCTAGTTCTTATCTAACCGGGAATGGTTGCCTTCGATCATTTCAATTTGTATTCCGGCCACAGATAACGAAGATAAGGTTCCTGGGTTGTTATTTTAATAAAGAGTAATGAAACTTATTTGAAACCGACCTGGAATATTTTGCAGTTCCTCAATAAAATTCCTAGTCCGCTTTCCTTTCACAGGTTTGCGTTCTTCAGCTGAAAGAGAAAAAGTAGTTTTCTTATTGTCAAGGATCAGTTTTCACGCGATAGTTGCTCAATTTCCTCTTTGAAAAACAATCAAGAAAAAATCTTGCTGAATTGAATATTGATTTCGGCAATTTTATGCTCCGTGTGGCGGAAGTGACACAGGGACACCTCGATTTGACATAAAAATGGTACAAAAATGATGGGTTATCTATGCAGATTAAATGCTGTTTTATTATAAAGACCCTCCTACAAATTCATCGCTGACATTTGATTTGGCCCAGATATTACCAACAATTTCTATAATGTGTTAATTCTAACAATTATACCAACGTTTTCCCATTTTGCTTTCTTCACTATGTAACAGCTTTTTAAAAAAATATTATAGTTTTGTATTTGTGCAATGGAAAACTTCGGAAGTTTGGGACAAAACACAGATCTAACGTCAAAGGCAGTGTGAAGTGCTGGCCTTAGCTCAGATTTCCCAGAAGTCACAAAGACTGAACTGAGAAGAGAGGTCGGTGCTTCCATCTGTAGTCTATGGTTTGCATTGATATTACAATTACAAAGAGTTCCAGGAGGGAGCGTTGGTCACAACTACTAGTGTCATTGGAGGTCTGTAACAAAACTGTTGGTTGAGATCCAAGGGTTTTGTTCAGGATAGATCTATACATAATCCGAGCAGCGCATTAAATTTACTCACCAAGTATTGTTTCTGCTGTTTTGTCCAGTATGGCCACAAGTCGGTCGAAAGTAGTTTTCTTCACTCCAGCCAAATCGACAAGCTTGGTCTTGTCCACTTTCAATTTTGTTCTCCTAAAATAGACAATGAGATTTTTTAAAACTCAGTTTACATGGGTCTTCGGTTGAGGGTTTTCACGTTATTACTATTTTTATTATTATTTAGCTTCTAAATATGGACAAAGATCACTTCTGTGGTGTATATGGGATGAGTACTGGGGGGACTGAACTGGGCACGAAACGAGAAACAGTCTTTCAGTTCTGCTAAATGAAAAATATAAACCTGGAATCCTATCGTTTTTCATTATTGCTTTTCCATCCTTTCATGGGTGACTTGAATGTTTTAAAGGCGAGATAATAAAGCCGAACATATTAGTGTCATACCAGCAAGAATTCGGGAGAGTTCCTAGATTTAAAGACAAAATTAGCCGATCTGTTATATTATTGCCCTATCTGAGTGAATAAAACAAGAATAAACAAGAATGATTACCTGCATGCTGTCATTAGCGCTGCTCCATTGAACAGTGCTCGACTGTATACCGTAGAATCTTCGTTTTTATGCTCCTTTTCATATCTTGACAAAAATCAGACATGAGTCATTTTAATGATGTATAACAGGGTTATGTAATGTCTTATTCAGACACTTGGTAAAATTAGACATCTATCTTGAGAGTGATAAGGATTTGTTTTACAAATGTATTGCACTGGAAATACAAACATTAATCCTTTATGAAAAAGAATACTCGCTGTTGTGCTCCTTTTCATACCTTGACTATAATCAGACATGAGTCCTTTATAACAGGGTTGTATAATATATTTCTGACACTTGGTAAAATTAGGTAACATCTATCTTGAGAGTGATATGGATTTGTTTTAGAAATGTATTGCACCGGAAATTCAAACATTAATCTTTTATGAAAAAGAAGACACGCATATTTGCGATGTAGAAAAATGGGTTTGATACTTATCAATAAAAACTTAAATGGCAACTAGTTACGTCAATATATTTAGTTATTAAAAGTTGTTTATAAAAAAATATTTTAAACCCTAGTTAACAATTGTAGCATGGACACATACTCCTGAACTATTTTTACAGCAAGAGGCCTGGCGTGCGAGACCCCAAACTGCACCGCTAAATCAGGTATTGAAGTATTCTGCTGGAGGTCAAGGATGGACTCGATAGCCCGCAAACCATTGATGTATAGCTTTTTATTCATCCCGCTCACTCGAATAGCATCAGCCTGGAAATCATGAAAAAAATAAAGATACAAAAGCAGTCAAAACTGTTCACCAAACACTACTTCGTGAGACGTATGGGTGATATATATGGCCACTCAATTCACTTCCTCCCCTCAGGGTATAATAATTTTTATTTCCGATCAGTACAAGCAGCAAATAGGGCTCAACTATCTGCATTCGCAGGTCTTCCTAGCTCGCAGGTCTTCCTAGTTTTTGGTCATGTACAGTTTTCAATAGTAGTTGACATGGTCTCTGTTAAGTCAAGTCAAGTCAAGTCAAATAGGAGTGTTCTATACACCCAATATCCGATGAGCCATAGATGTTTAATATATAAATAGAGCATGTTTGTTGGCACAACATATAAATATTTATTCAAAAAACAACCATTTGACAATATATTTGATATGACGACATATTGAAGAATTCAGGGTCATTCTTCAATATAAGTTTAGGGTCAGCAGTTGGGCGAGAAATCAACGCAACACATAGAGAAGTATGTTTCAAAGCCAGGACCGAACCAAGTAGAATGAGGACGACTATAATCATTTTTATTCTTATATACTATATGCATAGATATCTCTCTATACATAAAATTAATCAAATTATGAGATTAATTATATCACTAATTCTTTTTGAATTTACATGAGATTTATCCCATAAAGATCTCTGATCTGCCTGATGAGCCCATCAAAGGGGTGAAACCATGTAGTGCCAAACACCATCAGTGATGGTGGAGGGGCCCTCCCAACTTTTTTGATACCTAGCAATGTAACCAAGCTAACAACACCAATAATAAAGAAGACCATTTTTATTTTTGGCTCATCAATTATATACAGTTGTGGAATATGGGGCCTACATCATTTATTATTATGAAAAAATAAATTGGATGTAATACCCAGGCGTGACGTGTCTCTGACATCACACCTGGATACTTGTGCACCTGTCTATGACGTCATAGACCGTAGCGAGGCTGAATAGACCGTCGCCAAGTGAGGGTTCCAACCCTCATTACATGGTAGCAGTACTGAAGGGAGAGGAGGTTGCTTAGACTTGTATCATATATTCTTATATACTAGACAGATTACAGCGATTACACAGGGCCTGGGTTGATTGGCTTGTCCTGACTGGACCAATTAATTACAGACATGGCGAAAACTTAAGAACTTTCACTGGACAGTTGGACCGGTGAAATGGAACTTTCACCGGTCCTCCAAAGGTGTCACTGGTCCTCCATAGGTTTCTCTAACGTTTCATACAAATTTTTCACCGGACAATCGGACTGGAGAAACTTTACTTTCACCGGTCCGACTTGTCTTTCAACGGTCAAGGACCGCGGTCCGGCAGGTTCCGCCTTGTTTGAATTACCTTGATAGATAAAGGATCCAATCAGCTACAGGTTAACAATAAATGAAATGAGTTGGATACAAGGCTAGAGTCATCAACATCACACCTGACCAATTCCCAACCTACACCTTGTCCCGTGTCCTGGTCAGTTTGTTATCTCCCCTCTCCTCTCCCTCCCGCTCTTAATCAGTACCCCCTCCCCTTCCCTTTGCTGACCTGCTGGTAATGGTAGTGGCTGGGAGAGCTGGATTTTATCTAGATGTCTGCCTACCTGTTTTGTCGGTTTTGTCTTATATTTACATTGTCTGTTTCATTTGTGTACTTTGTGAATCTTGATAAATAAAGTAGTATCTTATCTTATCTTATCTCCCTTCCCCCACCCTCCCACGTGATCAGAATCTAAGATAACAGTGATGTGGACATTGGCGCGTATTTTGGAGGATAGAAAGAAGTTCATGAGTGTGTGGCGGGAAGAAAGGTGGTTAGGCCTCTGAGCCGGTAGGGGGCGTGGCAGATGCATTTCTGAATAAGACTTCAAATAAACATTCAAAACACTCAAAGAGTAGTTCCGAATTTTAAAATATAAAGGACTATAAAAAAGAACGTTCTTCAGTCATTATGCAAAAGAATTTCGGTGATATAACCCCGAGAGAACCATCGCAACAATAAAGGGAATTTCAAAAGAGGTTTGTTGTTAGTCCTCCCATTGATATCATATAAACCTTTACAAGAAAACCACATAAGACCGAGTTTTACCCTGAGAATTAATCAACTGTGGTCATTTCATGGGGGCAATAGGGACAAATACCGCAAGCGTAACTTCCATCATTTCATTATTGTTTTCTTCATGTTCATCGATTATCGTATTTAATCATGCTAAATGCATCAATCCATTTGCTGATATGCATGTAGATATTATTAAGGTTACGATATAAGTTGGTTACAAATTAAATGATTATGTTTGATCCAGATAAAAATAACTTGGCAATTAAAAAAAGTGAAATATAGAAAATACTCACCCTGTTTAGATTGTCGCCACATGTAGAAGCAGCGAGTTCAAGGCACATTGCAGCCTTTGAAGCACCGCTGGGGTTCAAGACAGCGAGACTGCTAGACCCTGCACGGACATCGACAAGAGACATGAATTCTACTGCTTTCCTGTTAACAACAAAAGAGAAAGTGGGTTATTATTAATTAATCCCCAAGTTAAATGAGGCTTACCTTGGTAAAGATGAAGTTTGACTAGGAGTTCATTAAATGTCTCCTAGTGTGATGAGGGACTAAATGAGATATCTTCCCGGAACTAGCTCGGGCAGTCTTTAAAGTTCGAATTCTGTCGAGACTGCGGAAGTAACTGTGAACCACTTCTCTTCCTAATGTCGTGACAGAAACATGATAGAGTGACAAGGGTGGGTACCGCGGTGGGCATTTAGTCCCTCATCACACTAGGAGACATTTAATGAACTCCTAGTCAAACTTCATCTTTACCAAGGTAAGCCTCATTTAACTTGGGGAGTTCATCACACTGCCACCTAGTGTTGATGAGCAGGCCTAAATGAGACTATGAAGCTCCCCAGTTGAGACAGAATTACCATCAATTGATATTTACCTCAGATTAATGATGAGAGGGGCTAGACGCGCTCCTCAAAAGGGTTGTTCCCACATCTGGGGTGGTATTCACTTCCCTCTTATAGAACCTCCCGAAGGTAACAGCATTGGTCCACCTTGCGTTTTCCAACACTGCACCTATGGGGATCTGCAAAGCCACTGCTTTAGACACACTGGCACCACGAGTACTGTGCGCCTTAAAAATGTCTGTATTAACTCCTGACAGTTTCAATGTATTTCTAATCCACCTCGCAAGGGTGTCTTTAGCTACTCTGTTCTTGAGTTTTCCATAGGAGATGAAAAGTTGATCCTCCCCTTTTCTGACTGACTCAGTCCTTTCTAAGTACACTCTGAGGCATCTCACCGGGCACAGTCTAAGGTCCTCCTTAAAACTTCTAACCCTCACATAGTCCAGAGAGTGACCCTCTCTTGTGTGTTTCATGGGTTTATCCAACGCGAAGAGGAAACCCTCATCTTCCCAGGTCAAGCCTGAGAGCTTTAAGGCATGTAATGTTTGGCATCTCTGAGATGTAACTATAGCTAATAACGTCACTAATTTAAATGACAAGTGTTCCATGGAAAGTTTACTGTTCCTGTTCCATTTTTTAAACAATTTAAACACAATGTTAATGTCCCACGTAGATTTATACTTGGGTTTGGGTGGTCTAAGCTCGTGACACCCTTTGACGAACCTCCCAAGGAGGACGTTTTCTCCTAACATGACTTGTTGGTCATTAGTAAGCGACAAGAAATTTGACAAAGCTGATCTTGCTGTCCCCACTGCCGAATGCGACAGTCCCTTGTCATGTAACGTAAGGAGAAATTCAATGACCCTGTTGACGTTGGGTTCTGTGTGATCTACCTTCTGTTCTGCACAGAAAGCGTCCCATTTCCTTAATGAGTTGTCGTATTGTGAGATGGTACCCTTTCTCCAAGATGCCATCATCACATTGGTCGCCCCCTCCGAAAGACCTGAATTCCGCCAGTGCATTCTCACAGCTTCCATGCTGCAAGCCTGACGTGCCACTGCTCCCCTGAGGCTGGATTTGACAGGGGGGCGTTTCCCAGCAGGAGTCTTCCTCTGCTGTGTCTTTTGAGAAGTCCGAACCAGCTCTGAGCCTCCCAGTTTGGTGTTATCAGCACTCCTCGGGCCTTTTCTCTCCTCGCTTTCTGCACTGTGCGTGCGATGATACTGAAAGGAGGGAAAGCAAAAAAGTTAAATGGCTTCCAGTTTACAGAAAAGGCATCCACATAAGCCGCCCCGGGGTCCGGGTACCAGCTGCAATAAGTTTGACACTTAAAGTTAGTCTAGATGCAAAGAGATCCATATTGAAAGGTCCCCATTTTTTAGAAATGTCATTAAAAATGTTCTCTGGTAACTCCCATTCCAGATTCTCTCTGAAGTTCCTTGATTCGAAATCTGCTACATCATTGTCTACACCCGGGACATGAACTGCTATAAGCCAGATACACCTCTCCTGGCAATATTTCCACAAGTCTCTAGCTATTGCATCACATTGGACTGACTTCATACTTCCCAGGTGGTTAACATAAGCTACTGCTGTTGTATTATCCGACTCACACCGGATCTTGCAGCCAAAGGCCTCTCTGAGGAGACTCTTCAGACCCAAAAATATAGCAAAAAGTTCTTTTGCATTAATGTGCAAAAAACATTCTGTCAGATTCCACCTCCCTCCCGTGGAATTTCCCTGACATGTGGCTCCCCAGCCTAAGTTCGAGGCATCCGTGGTCAAGGTATAGAAGGGTGCCCTTTCCCAAATTCTCCTGTTAGCTCCTGGTAAATAGTCTAACCACCACGACAGTTCGCCTAAAGCTCCACTTGAGAGCTGCATCAATCCATCAAAGGATCCCGTCAATCTCAATGCTTGAGTCTTATCCTCTTCTAATTTCCGGTAGTGGGACATACCGTATTCCGCCCCTTTTGTCAAATCAATAAGGACACCAATACACTGGGCTATCTGCCTGATGGGGAAAGATCCTCTTTCCAATAATCTTACTGCCAAGGTCGAGAACTTCTCAATTTTCTCCTCTGTAGGAGTGACTATCATCCTGACTGAGTCTAAATAGTAGCCTAAAAACACCACCTTCTGTTGCGGTTCAAACAGGCTCTTGCCTGCGTGGACTGTAAATCCTAGTTTAGTGAAAAGTTCCGCTAACACTATCACTGACTGCCTACATAGATCTAGGTCCTCGTGCATGATAAATGAGTCATCTAGGTAACCAAAACAAGTGAAACCCTGCTTTTGCATAAAGGCCCATACCGGTCTGAGGAATTTAGTGAAATAGCGAGGTGCCTGCGCTAGTCCCATCGGTGTACACGTGAACTCGAAAAGTTTGTTGTTCCACCTAAATTTCAAGAACTTACGGTCCTCCCTTCTCACGGGGATCGTATAATACGCATCCTTCAAGTCTATTGAAGCCATAAAACAGCCTTCAGCCATTATGTCCATTGCTGACTGGAGAGAATCCATCTTAAAATGTTCATACACTATCAGTTTGTTTAGATCTGACAAGTCTAAAATAAGCCGGAAGTCACCATTTGGCTTAGGGCGCAGGAACACGTTGCTGACCCACTGACCCTCTTCCGGTTCAGATTCCACGATGACCCCCTTCTGCTCTAGTTTCCTCACTTGTGATTGGACTACGCTCAGTTCCCTGTCGCTAAGTCTCAGAGGTCGGGGCTCTCTACGCTGGACTGGCTTTCTAATAAAATCTAACTTTGTTCCTGAGATCCCATCTAGTACAAATCTATCTGAAGTGATATTCCTCCACTCAACTAAACAGTTTTTAGTGTTACCTGCCGAAAAAAGGTCAGGATTAAGCAAAGTAGGGAAAGATGCTTTTACCTTTTGCGAGGTTTCGGAGAGGGCGACGCGGGGACTCGACTCTACTGAGCCCCCTTGGCGGGAAAACCCGACCCGGAGGGAGTTGAGTTAGTATGGCTTCCTCGGCCACCACCGCTTGAGAATCCTCCACGCTTCTGCTTGTCGTATGGCTTGTTTCCTTGCCATCCTCCACGTCCGTGGAACTTGCTATTGTTGTTATTAAAACCTCCACCAAAGCCACCGCCAAAACCACCACCTCTGCCCTTGAATTTGAACGAGCCTCCACCCCTCTGCTGGGATTGTGGCTGCTGTGGTTTTGGCTGTTCCTTCTTGAGCATGGCCAGAAACTTATTTTGTTTCTTTAGATTCTCTATCTTCGTAGCGACATCTCCTCCGGCTAGACACTCCGGGGTAGCGGGGTTATCTTCCCCAAATAATTCCTTCAGATCCGAGGCCGTATCCACTTTCAAAACCTCTCTGCGTGCTTTGGTAATGTCCTGTGCCGCTTTAAGCGTCATAGTAAGCGCGTTCGTCAAAGTCTGAAACACTGTCGAGGCCGTATTATTCACACTTGCCTCTGCCTGGACTAAGTCCATATTTCCCACTATGATGGACATCACAACATTCAAATTGTCATGTGCCCTGCTGAGAAGTTTGTCGTTGCGTTGTCCTTGTGTTCTTTAGACAATAAATCTTTCACCTTCGCTGGAAGCTTTGGAGTTTTTATCTGATCCAGATTCTCCGGCCTGGGGAATTGCTTCCTAATATTGTCTAGGGACGTAAAATTCATAGGCGTTTCCGAGAGTTCTTTCACGATAGCCACAATGTTCTTACTTACGGGGTGACCAATGTCTTCCCGCTTTGTCACCTCTTGGAGGAAATTTTTGATGAAATCATCCGGTCCCGTTAAGTCATCTTCGTACTCGCCTTCCTCCAGTGAAGTCTTACTTCCCGGATTCATGATTTCTCTGATCTGTGCATTGAATTTAATCCGATCTTCAGCACTTAGTCTGCCCACATAGCCAGACAAATCGAAGAGAGACTCCGTTTGGTTTTCACCTGAGCCTGAAGCTTCCTCCTCCTCGGACGCTGCCTCGGACGCTGCCTTGTCGTCGCCATCAATGGCCTCACGAGACGCTTGATCTTTAAGCGCTTGCAACTCCCTTGCTTCTCTCTCTCTTCTTTCTCGTTCCCTCTTCTCTCTAGCTGTCTCCTTCTGAGTGCTTTTAGCAGGATCATTGTCCTTATTGAGATTAGCCATCTTGTTCTCAGCGCTGAACAGCAGAACAGATTTCACAGCTTCACAGTGACTGGCGAGTGGAACGCTGAAGCCACACACGTGGTAATGGCGACCGTTAAATCGTTGCGAAGCAACGTTTGGTGAGTGTTTCGCAATGAAATCACTCTGGCACTGCTTAAAAAGCCTTAAAACCCACGCAGACTGAACCTTGTAGGATATGTGCCAACAATATAAATACTTCCTGTTAATCAAAGTTATCCAAAATCGAAGAAAACAGTTGAAGAAACGGAGCTCCAAAAAGAGCTCTTGCTGCCCTGAGCGAACGGAAGTAACTGCCCGAGCTAGTTCCGGGAAGATATCTCATTTAGGCCTGCTCATCAACACTAGGTGGCAGTGTGATGAACTTAATAATACCAGTTTGATATATTTTTGTTGTGCCGGCACGAGGCGGGCTGGTCCCGACTCGATCCAGCACCGCAGTTCCGAGTGTCTGTCGTCGGCCATTGGATTAGAGGCAGGGTGGTATTCTGTCGTATTCAGAGCTGCCAACCTGGGAAGATCCAAAATCCTAGTTTTTTGAGGAAGCTGAATGTGGTTCGGGCCAAAGGTGCGAAGCCCTGCTAGGGGGGGTCTGGGGGATTTTTTTGGGGAATATTAGGAGTCAAATGATGGATTCTGGGAGTAATCTTACCCCATAATCGACTTTTAGAAATGGGAGAATTTCTTGAGTCACACAGTACATAAGGTTAAATAATTTTTTTAATATTTGGCAAGTGATGGGTACCTGAACCTGAATTTCAAGGTATATGTACATAGAGCCTGAATATACATACAGGTGCGATAGTAACTGTTTATACTTTAAAAACACTCCATGGTAAAAAGCTGTGGGCGGCAGATAGGCCTACAAATTACAGTATTCATCTAGAACATGTTTTGGTCCCAAATTTAAAAAAACAACTGAGTTTTTGTCATACAGATCGTAGCATTGTAACTACAGCGAAATCATAGAAGTTGGCAGCTCTGCATAATTATTCGACCTGTAGAGGTTGTTGCGTTTCATGGTAGTGCTTATCGTTGTTGAACCTAAAATTTAAATTTTATATATTGACTGTCACAACACCTTTCATCTTATATACATTTATTCATATATAGTATGTAAACAAGTGTGTAAGGGTTGGTACATGCTCATCGAGCCACAACTGCCGCAAGTGTGGAAGATTGGTAATAAACAGATTTGGCTGGCGAGGACCTGTAAGAAATTGGTTGTGTTATTATTTCCGGTTGCGATCTAGATTCATAGCCACTACGATCCATGGGGAAATAAGGAGTTAAAGCTAGACACTACATCTTCTATTAAAAAAAACTGGCACCGCAGTACGCATTGATGAGTGATCATAGGACTGGGGACAGAATCACTGGGGACCAAATACCGCCGCAGAGAAAATCAGTTCAGTTGTAATCTGAATCTGAGAGGACAAAATCAGTGATTTTGTCTCTCTCCCCTTTTATTTAGGGCCTCTACCCGATACCATACCTGTGGGTACCAACGCATTTAGAGTCCAAAATTAGGCATGTCATCCATATACTATACGGGAAGAGCGATTTCTATGAAAAGAGGTAGAAAAGAGTAACTGAAAAGAGGGTTTTTTTTGTCTCACATGTTCTCGGAATTTGTTCTTTTACAAACCGTTTTACTCATCTGTAGAGTTCTGTCCACCCTCTCTGGAGGACATCATATGGCTAATTCCACCAATTTGAAAACATTTGGCCCCCAACTGTGGAAAGTGATTAAATGGGTTTAATATAAATAATTTACCATTAATTTGATTGTTTTTTTTTACTGGATTGTTCCACCAACTGGTGGAACCACAGAGATGCCACTCACAATCCCAAAAAAACTCGGCAATGCACAGGAGTCTCTTCCCCCTGTAATGTTGCAGTGTCAAAGCCACTGATGCGAGCGCCGAAGGCGTGATGCCCCACTAGGGGGGTCCTGGGGCATGCCCCCCCGGAAATTTTTTGAAATTAAGAGTAAAATGGTGCATTCTGAGGGCATTTTCTGTCATATGTTAGTTGATTTTAGGAGTTGGGACGGTGGGGATGTTATGAGGCAATGTTATGAGAAATTACATATAAATGTTTTTTTAGAAAAATATTGGAGATATATCACATGTAGTAACGCTACATAAAATATTCCCTTACCTGTTCAAGGAATGTTATGTAAGGGAATAAAAGGTTTCAGATACATTGTGGGCTAGCAACTTATTTTGATCAAAATATACGTATATATGTGCATATTTTCGTCAATAAATACTCAATGCAATTTAATATTAATGTTTTGTTTTGGGGTATTTCATTATTTTGAAGCTAATAGATGTCGTAACACGACACAAATATTCCAAAACAATATTTTCCAATTCTAGATTAAGTTTAAGTGTATGATTACATGAATATTGTGTTTTCTCATAATAATGAACGTGTGTGCATGTGTGGAAACTTATTTTTCTTCACCAGGAGTAATATATTTTCTAAATCAGGCTGTGTATTATGTTCAAATTCAATAATTATTACATATTTTCTAGCCTGAAAAAGCCCTTTTATCACAATAGCGGCGAAGATTTTGACATAAGGGCTTTGAAAGGGGGCTTCCCACAGCCTCATTATGGCCAAGAAATTATAAAAAAATGGTTATATTCATGTGTGATAATCCCAAATACAGGTTGTAGACACCCTAGTCTGGAAAACCAAATGATGCTCGATTGGGAGAATTACTCATATACTGAATTAAAGATATAAACGATGACTCCGTCACCGCCGTCGGGGGATCAGGGTAAGATGTCAGAGGCATCCCCGGAGTAAGGGCCAAGGGTCCCAGTAGCTGTGTGGCCTGGGCCGGTCTCCCTATAAGTTTCCGTGGGAAAGGTGCTTAGTCTCCCCAGTGTTACACTATATCTGTGGCACTGGAGTAGCAAGGACCATTCACCACGGCAGTGGGGCAGAGGGTGCAGTCCACCGCTCACTCCAGAGGGGTCAAAGTCCCTTGATTTTGGTTGCCTGGCAATGTTATAGGCTACGTATACAACTGCGTGCACATGCACAGCAAGGGAATCAGTGATTACGCACTGTCACTGGGGTTATTTAAAGGCAGTTTTAAATGAAATAAAGCTTATCGACGGAAATATCTTCTACTAAAGATAAATTCTGATTTCCGATGAAAAGAGGAAAAGTGGCATCTCTGAACCACATTTTTAGCCTTTTTTTTCAAAATCCCATTTTTGGAGCAAAAATCAATTTTTTTAACTGTCATTAAACCGTGGAATTGCTAAATTTCTAAATACTGTACATATATGGAACATCAAATGTATTGATTTGTGTCTTTCATGAATTGTAGCAGAGAAATAACATGGTGGCAAAAGGTGGTGGGTACCCTAGCTCCTGTTAAATTTGACATTTATTATTGGCTTTGCTTATAAATAATGAATCTATGTGGATTGAAATTCATAATTTCCGAGTAGTTCTTACATGATTCTTACAGCAAAATGCTTAACAAATTTGCCATCATGTTTTGTCGTGTGCCGTCCCGCCTGCCGTTGTGTGCCGTCCCGCCTGCTGTCACATAATATCAGAAATTATATCTCTAACATGTATACATAATATTAGAACGTTTATCCTTGAAGATTTTGCCTCTAAATACTTAAAGTGGCTAAGA